>OZ010631.1:7703764-8338560 GCA_963932165.1 Pimpla rufipes | reverse complement strand
TTCCCGCAATACGCTGACAACATTTGTTACACCTGACGTCCATGCAGCGAATTAGTGAGGCATGTATAATAAAGCGGGTAAACCTGTGACGTAGCAAGCATGAACTGTAGCCACGAAGCCAAGGAACTGAGTGACGTAGACGAACTAGATCGTCTCACGGAAGCGTTGCAGCAACCCGGCGACGAAAGTAGGTGATCGTTCGTGGATGATCGACAGTCTCCGTGGTCGATCACGTGGTAGGCACGAGTAGCAGTAGATCGTCACGAGTGGTAGGGGCAACGAAGCAACCCGAAGAGGACTTCGTGCGATGTTGTGTTGACCCGAAGAAACCAACGCATGCGCCGAGGACGATAGATGATGGGAGTGCGAAGATCTCGTGCTTATATTTGTGAGTGAGGTTAGGATCTCAAGAATACTTTCTTCTCAAATATCCAGATCAATTCAAGCCCCAATGAAAATCACTTGTGATGAGAAGAAAGCAATTAGTTGCGTGCTTTGACCTGCAAAAAGACAGCCCGGAGGCAGCAAGCGGCAGGATTTTATTCGAATAATGACGAGGACCGATGTGAACGTCAACCAATGGTACTTACAGAGAGAGAGAGAGAGAGAGAGAGAGAGAGAGGGAGAGGGAGAGGGAGAGAGAGAGGGAGAGGGAGAGGGAGAGGGAGAGGGAGAGGGAGAGGGAGAGGGAGAGGGAGAGGGAGAGGGAGAGGGAGAGGGAGAGGGAGAGGGAGAGGGAGAGAGAGAGAGAGAGAGAGAGAGAGAGAGAGAGAGAGAGAGAGACTCCAAGGTCAGGAAAGCGTCTGTACTCTTACGAATCTTCTGCGCCATGTGCCCCTGCTGTACTGAGAGGTATATCAAATTACAGAGAGAGAGAAAATCACGAGGCGACCACGAAAACCGGCGATACGAGGCACCTGGGATCCCGCGACGACCGAGACGCGACGTGCGACCGGTCCGAGACGCCCTGGGCCTCCCAATTCTCGCTTTTCCGGGTTGGAAAAACGCCCGATATCGTCGGCTTCGTAGTAACAATCAATAAGATAAGTCCGCCAAAACATCACGACAGCGCATCGCGCCATTTTCATCATTTTTCCCGCACGACTCGTGACGAAGCTCGAGCCGTGCGTGGTTATCATTCTTTATCTCGCGTAACGAAACTCGCGATTGTCGATCGACGAGAGAAAACTCGGACCGCATAACGAAAATCGCCTATCCGAGCTCTCCCGCGATTTTCGACCCTATTGTTATGATCATCCTCATTTTCATTATAGCTTACGAGTCGTAATAATTTATAATACTCTTTCTTTGACATTATTCGCGTTATTCAATTGTCTTACCTCGCATTATCGCGGCTAACGGTCCTCTCGCGCCGAAGTGGCTTAATTTGTCTGTGTGTGTGAATGAATGTGCGTATGTATGAGTGGGAAATATAGTAAAAAACCGATTTACATTTATATAAACAGCGAACACCGAGTCAGCCTCGAGCACCTACCTTTGTTATTTTCGTCTAAATAAATCTATCCCGCTCGTGATTTGTGCGAGCTCGGAACGAAACGCGAAGACCCGCATTTCCATTTATTACAATAGCAACCGATGATCTTTTTTTGTTTTCAATCGATTTTTGTTTGTTTTAGAGCGGTGCGCGCTGCTAAGTTTGAACAAAAACCAATTGTACGGAACCGACATGTCCACTTGCGCTAATTTTCCGATTTGCTTAACCTCTTCTTGAACGTTGGCTGTTGTTCATTGAGCGGAGCGTCTTACAAAATCACGGACTCATCGCCGATCGGGATCTCTCCGCTGAAACTGCAAAATTTGCACAAAATGCGAGCCAATAATTACAACGATTTGTTAAAAATTATTTGATAGTTTTTAACGCAGCTCATCTCGTGAATCTGTCGTTGTACCCGTTGGCGCTGAGACTCCTGTCGCAAAACAAGCGCCCGGATGCCTCGTCCGCCTCGTCTGTCCATTGCAAAGCGCGGGCAACGGATTGCAAGTTTCGCGATTTCCGCCGATGTGGAATTACCGGGTTCCGGTAGGGAGATTTCCTTCTTGCCACCTTTTCATGGTGAAATAAAAAGAAAAACGGAAACGAACGGTGTTATCGATTATTCTGGTTGCAAATTTTCAAGGTTCCGGGTGCATCCGATGTTTATGAATAATTTACCTGCGGGACTCCAATGGACGGTATATGCTGTAACACTGGTAGACGACAAAGACATTGGTAGTTCCTAAGTAATTAATATTTTATACGGCGAAATACGTCGCGACGATATTTCTACGAATTCTTTCGCTCTCGTCGCGTGCTTCTACATCGGCCATTCGCCTAAAATTAAGGTCGGCAGGTGGAGCAGGGTCTTCAAAATTCGGGATTTCAACGTTTCCGGCCAGGCAAATATTGTGCAATACAGCACATGCCGTGGTAATTTTTCCAACTATTGCCAGGGAATATCGGAGGGTGCGCTCCCCCATTAAGCAGCGGAAACGTCCTTTTAAGTGCATGTTGCACCTTTCGATGCAGCTTTGCGCAGAGCAGTGGCTGTTGATGTACCGGCTTTTTGGCGAATTCGGCTCCAAATGGAGTATGGGCGTCATTAACCTAGGCTGCAGCAGATAACCCGAGTCACCAATTAAAAAGTAGTGTTCGCCAAGGGCATAGCAGGGCTCCATTTTTTCCTGTATTCGCGACTCTCGCCAGATGAACGAGTCGTGCGTACTTCCCGCGTACAGCGCGTTGATCGATAGAATTTTCATATTGCAGTCGCAGATCCATGAAAGTATGTATTAATAAGAATAATGCTATCCAACAACAATACAAAACTGTAAGATACACTTGGAGTTGAATTTTTATAAATTTTTAATAAATTTTAAATAATATTATTATAAAATCCACATATGCTGCGTTTGATCGTCCCTCTTTTAAAAAGTTCATGGATAAGGTAAAGCATTGTTAGCGGACTATTCGAGCTGGAATTGGTTGCCAGGAAAGTCCGTGGATACAAAATCAGTTTGATGTCAAGTTGGACATAAGATAACGGGGGCAGCAGCGCCCGTATCCTTTTATAAGAGCGCAGCAGCGCAAAAACTATTCAGGCACGCGCGCCAGCGCGTGTAATTAGCCTACCATCATAAAAAGTTCGTGCTTTGCAAATGCCAATACTGCGAGAATCGATCGGATAGTCGTCGATTGATTGAATCTTTGGATTTTCGGCCAATAATGATAGGAGTCCCATTGCCAGAGCTTGTACCCTCTACGAGAACAATGCTCTTATCTAAAAGATAACAGCAATTGTTGGGCGGCTTGTCGGTTAGTACGAAATCTAAACATTTGATTTCTCCATAGGTCTTTGTGTATCCGCTGCAGAATTTAGCTCTAGGCCTCTTCCTCATGACCAAGCTGTAACCAGTTTTGGATTTACTTTTTGGTATCAGATTCACCGAACGTTCCGTCATACGATTCATCACTTGCGCCGAAAGGTTGGCACAACTTTTAACCATCTGTTTTACCGGGTGCAAAAAAGTCTCGAAAGGGAAACAATTAAAAGAATGGCGTTATGAATATTGAAGATGATTGACTCTCGACGTACATAATTTTCATCGTTTCTACGAAGCAGATCATAAGATCATAAGCATACCGATTATTGCGGACGTACTGTTTCAGAATTTGTACTGTGCGGTTCAAAGCGTTAAAATGAATCACCTACGTTTTACTCAGGAAAGTCGGAAGAACAATTGGGGCCTAAATATAATCAAAACAGTTGGAACTCAGTCGCTTTCCACTGAGCGACTTCATCAAACGACCGAGGTTTTCTCGCGAATTCTACCGGAACGGATTTAACGAAGCTACTATATAAATCGTTTCACGTGGAATTTCTTGCCAAAGATGCGTTTGATTTCCCGTAATTGCTAATGCAGAGCAAGAACAGCTTTTTCATGATACCTAAGCACAGAATGTGCATATAGTCAAGAGGAAATTGATTTACTATGTCTAAACCCAACGATTCAAAGAGGATGTGACGTCTTCAAATGCAGTAAGCAATCCTTCTCTAAAAGTCGCGTTGGTTCTTAAAGTGGAATTTCTATCAAGGAAACGCCGCCGTCCATTTACTGTGTTTCCCATTTGAGTGCACTTAGCACACCGACTATTGTGAGCAGGACCGACTACTGTGAAACGATATGAAATTACGTGCAGGAGTGTCAGCGATTATTGCGCGGATTTGTACGCAATAGCGTCGATTTTTGTGCACGAATCCGTCGTTTTTCAATATCAAATACTCTATAATTAATGGGTCTAAGAATTCCGCAGCGGAGGACGGTTTTCCACTTCCATGAGAGAATTCTTAGCAATCGGTTCGATAGGATGAATCGTGGAATGCGTGGACTGTGTTATCCGCCTCCTTTTTTGTCACTTACAAAGCTCAGTAAAGGGCTTCAGCGGTGGCCCCACGGTTAAATTAAGTTACTATTTACTATAAATTAATATTTACCTCCTATATATAAGAATTTGCCTGCCTTATTGTTTATGGCGTGCTTATTTCCTCCCACACCAGCACAGCTTTCTCAGACAGCTTGGAACGATCTAACCCCAGAAAAATATTAGAAAATAGGTAGTTCTCATAAAAGCACATTACGATACGAGCTCGAAGTAAGAAAATCTTTTTTCGGCAAGTATCGTTTCGACATTTTCATGGTTATGCGCACGCGAGGCGAGAAGTTATATACGCTCGTATGTAACCCCCATTATTGCACGACGTGAAATAATAAAAAAACACTATGTATCAGCGTGTACTTACCAACATTCTCCAATTATTTTTCTAATAAAAATAAATTTTATCAATGCACGCATCACGTCTCTTCGATGCACGATTCCTCTTCGATGTTTCTTCGGCGCGTCTTTTCCATGTCGCGGGCAGGGCTGAACAAAGACAATCCAAAAGATATCGATACGATGCCTTTCGGATAACCTCATATTAATTACCGGAAAAGCGCGAAATACAATGTAACCGGGATTTTTACCTCCCGATGACCTTCGCCCTATCCACCCGATTTTCGTCACCAAAGAGCTGTTGGGCGCCAGCTAATTTTTATTCTTCACGGAATTAACAAACCGCGCATCTAAAACGAACCGAAAGAGAAAACGTAAACGGAAAGTGAACGGCTTTGGAGATCGGGTAGACAGATTACGATAACCGCGGTTCCCTCACGGGGCTGGTTGTGGAGAGGGCATGGGCGGCCAAATGACAGACGAGCACGAACGGAAGTAAATAAATTGATACGGAGAGATAATTAAATTAGTTGAGCTTTAATGCGGGAAAAATATAATCCAATTTGGGCCCTTCCGGCCATCTCGAACGCGAACAATAGATCGATAGCGAAAATCAAAACGTTACGCGTAAAACGAGAGCACTAAAACTTAAGAGAACACAATAATCGACATAACGAAACTGAGGTAACGCGATAGCAGAAAATGGCAGAAACCGAAATAACACTATTACGTACTGGGCATTTTTCCCACATTATAATTCAAATTATATTGTATATCGGAAAAATTCGCCCGAATATCCGTCAATATTAATTCGTAGAAGCTCGATGCCGGACGATGGCGCATTTTTGTAATAAAGTCAGCACCTTAAGTGCGTTGACCATTTCTATCCGAGCTCGGCGACCGAGCAAGGTCATTGCTGTCAACAAAACTTAAATTACGCCACGGCCCCCACCCGGTACATTGGAGTTTACCTGGCGCATCGGATCGCCTAAATCATTCATTCTTTAATCATGTCTTGAACAAGGTACTTCGAATTATAATTCTTTAGTATTTAAGTTAATTTAATTAAAATAGTGATAGTCCATTCTTCAAATCGTAATCATGTAAAATCTTGCGTAGTGTTTTAAGTGACGTGTTATACTTGTAAGTTATTCCTCGTAAGTTCGTTTGTAATTAATTATCTTTCTTGTTTCTGTTTATTTTTATTTCATTATTTTGTCCATTTTATTCTTGATTTTTATTCATATTTAATGATTATTCAGTTTCAATGAACGTCCGTTTGAACGCTGTATGTGTACGAACCCTTGGTAACTTCGTAACATATTTTCTGGTGCTCCGGATGAGGAAAAAAAAATGTTACGAACAGAAAATATGTTACGAATTTACTACGGGTTCGTCCACAAACACAATAACGAAACCTAGCGATAACTAAGAGAACGCGATACTAGATCATGGCCAAAATAAAAATATCGCGATAACGGAACATAGCGAAATCAAGGTAACGCGAGAATGGTATGACGCGGGAATCTCGAGAACGCGGTAACGAGGCATGAATAAACCGAGAACAGTTAAAGCATAGCTGGAGGCGAGACACCGAATTCTGAAATACGTTACCTTAAATACGCGGTACCTGGAAAGAAAAACGTAAACGAGCGGTGACACGTTAGCAGAGACCAACAGCGCGAAATCGACGATAACCGCTCAAACCACAGGATATCACGAGAAACCTGAAAAGGACGGAAACATCGATATCACCACAGAAAATCAGAACACAATAGCAGCGTCGGAACGCGTGAACATAACCCATCACCAACGATAACGGAGCGGTACCGTGGGCGGAAGCGCGGCCGAAGCCGCGCCGCAAACTCGAGAGCTCTAACAGTGATGCACACCGGTCAAGAGTCGAGAACAGACGAGACTGTCGAGAGGCGAACGCGTGCCGAGAGCCGCGCACACTTGGTCCTTCACATAGTCCTTGGTCCAAACACATAGACCGTGAACTGAAATTTTGACAAATATTCTCGAGTCGATGTTCACTCGGGAAATTCGCTAATAACTGCATCGCGGTGGCTTTCGAACAAGTCTGTTCTCCGGGCTGAATAGAAATTATAACAAAAATGTAACGACAAAAACTCAAAACGGTACCAAAATGATGCGCGATCATGGTAATCCCCAGTGGTGGAACGATCGCGAGTTCGCCACTTCGGCCTTCCGTCTGAAACTTAAATGGAGACAATATAATTTTCTATTCAGGCTCGCCAGGAGCCTGGAATTCCACCGAACCGTTACAATAACTTGCGTCGGAATTCCACCGAATCGTTGCAATAACTTGCCGATGCACCGTAAGGGGACCCATCGGGTGCGCTGGGTAACCGCTGTGTTGGCTCTGATCCGCGGCGACTCCGGTGGCCTAACCACAAGGTAGCGATTAATCTTAACGGATGAGAGCTCTTAAAATGCAAACCGGAAGCGGAATCTGACGTTAGCTTGAACGGTAGCATCATTTTTTACAAAGACTGCGATAACAAACGACGAGAGCTCTTAAGCGTTATATAAACACGAGTATACGCAGCGAGTTGACCTCTGCGTAGGTGCAAATTGGTGGCTCGCCACGGCTGACATTGAATTCTGTCTTTGGGGCGGGCATTCTCAAGACACCCGGGCACACGGTTCGCGGGTGTTTCGACGCGCTGATTTGCGCGGCGCGCTTTTCGCGGACATCTCTCTCGCTTAGTGTCGCGGTCGGTACTCTACACGCGTTACGTGAACTTTTCAGTGCGTGTGTCGCGCACTGCGTAACGCGCTCGGACCGTTCTCACGCTCGCTCATCTCGGTGCTCAGGGCTCGAATATTTAAGAGAGTTTCGCGAGCTTTTCAGTGCATGTTTTCGCGCTTGGATCCTTCTCGCGTTCGCTCCGCTCAGTGCTCGCTTCGTGCTTGGACCTTTCTCACACTCGCTCGTCTCAGTACTCGTGCCGTGCTCAAACCTTTTCGCGTGGCTCGCGAGTGTTAGTTCGCGCTGAGACGCACGGCATCTCGCTCTCGGACATCTCTCGTTTCGTGAGTGCGTGTGTGCAAATCGCGTTCGGACCTCTCACTCGTTCGTTCAGCTCAATGCTAATGCTCGCGCTGGGAATTCTCGCGCGTTCTGCAAGTGTTGTAGTACGCGTTGCGACGCATAATCTCTCGCGTCGCTCGGACTCAATCTCGCTCATGTGCGTACGCGCCATGCGGTATTTCATGCGGTAGTTCGCGCGCGCAGCGGACTCTCGTGCTGCTCGGACTCGGTCAGGCTCCTACGGGTTTGCATCGTGCAACACTTTCTCACGCAGCAGCGAGAATTGCAGCAGTTCATCGGAAAGCACATCACCGACGGGACGCTCACTCGAACTCACATTGAAGGTCCACGCGTATACTCGGCATCTCATCGGCAGCTTATTGGAGGATCGGTGCAGTCGTTAACTCATCTCATGCTCTTCTGAACTCGTCCCGCTCATCGCTGCTTGCCACAGCAATCGCCCACGCGGTCTCGCCTGTGACTACGCTTCAGGTGCGGTTGTTGGTAGATCCAGGGTCGAAGCTGACCTTCACGTCGGAAAAGCTTGTTGTTCAACTCAATGCGCCGCGGCAGTGCTCATCGATTCCTATTGTCGGAATCAGAGGTGTAAGATCAACACATACACGCCCCGTCGTTCAGCTCACACTTAGGTCAGCTCACTCATCATATCAGGTCAAGGTCTCAGCTCATATCTTGCGGACGGTTTCGGCAGTGCTGCCGTCCTTCAAGGCTGCTATGCAGTATTGGCCGCATTTGGAGAAACTCGCTCATACGGATTTCAATTTCCTGGTTCCACGGCCTATTGATCTCATTATCGGGGCGGATTATTACGGCCAGTTCCACAATGCCAATCTGACGAAAGGTTCATCAATGATGCCAATCGCCCAACTGTCAACATTTGGGTGGCCTGTTCTTGGACCTGTGCTTGCCTCATCGACATCGGTGTGCTAGGTGCACACCGCAACAGCTCAACCAGAAGCTTGCAAGATCTGCTCACCAAGTGCTGGGGCCAGGAAGAGTCAGCAAAGACTCACCATCACAGCTCACATCGGAAGAGGAAGAGTGCGAGGAGCACTTCAGAACAACTCATTCGAGGGATTCGGCGGGACGATACGTCGTCCGTATTTCGCTCAAGATGCCATGCTCAAAATTGGGAAGCTCATTTGGTACGGCTCAGCAATGCCTTAGGCGGATACTGCGATGGCTCACTGAAGTTCCGGAGTATCGAGAGCTGTACCAATCATTCATGGCGGAGTACAAGACGCTCGGACATATGGTACGAGCAGAAGCAACATCTCAGACTGTACCAACACCGTACTATCTCCCTCATTATGGAGTTCCCAGACCTGATTGCACTACCACCAAATTGCGCGTCGTATTCAATGGCTCAAGTGCCACCTCATCAGGTCTCTCGCTCAACGATTTCATGCACACTGGTGCAAATCTTCAACTTGGCATCCCGGACGTGCTCATTTGGATTCGTCGACACCAGTTCGTCTTCACGATGGACATCACGAAGATGCTCAGGCAAAACAACAATCATCGCGAAGACTGAGATCTGCAGCGGATCCTGTGGATCGACGAGCACCTCAACAAAGTCTTTCCAATTGGATTCCACACGAAGACAGGTTCGTGTTCTCATCGAAATTCTTAGCTCATCAGGGAAGATCACGAAGCGTCTCATTTTATCGGAAGTGGCTCAGCGATTTTTGATTCGCTTGGGTTCATATAACCGGTTACGATATGAGCAAAATACTTCTGCAGGAGTTATGACTGCATAAGCTTGGCTGGGACGACGCTCTGCCATCCTAGATCTCCGCACGATGGTTCACGCTCAGAGAAGATCTTACACGCCTGGCCAGGCTCTCACTACCTCGCTGGTTCAACACATGGGACACCTCGAGTGTTGATAATCCTAGATTTCTCTGACGCGTCACAACTTGCAGTATCAGCGGTTGTCTTATCTCATCGCTCGCTCACCGTCCAAAGGCGCTCAGTAGCCTCTCGTGTGCGCGAAGAAATAAGGTTGCACCGCTCAAAGGACTCATCATCCCAAGGTGGGAACTCACGGCAGCGCTGTTATTAGAAAACCGCATCAAGCATGTCGAGGTCACACTGAACATGGACATTAGGGCAATTCATCTGTGGACGGACTCTCAAGTGACATTCATGTGGATTCGGTCTCACGCATCGCGCTGAAAGGATTTTGCCAGGTATAGGATCGTGCAGATTCAAGATCTCGCGTCGAAAGCTCATTGGCGACATGTTCCTGGCACAATTAATCCAGCGAATTGCGCCTCGGGAGGCGGAATGATGGCTCAGCTCATGGATCATTAATACCCAGCGCACCCGGTGGATTCCCTTACGGTGCATTGGCAATTTATTGCAAAGGTTCGGTGCAATTCCGACGCTCCCCTGGCGAGGCTGAATAGAAAATTATATTGTCTCTGTTTACGTTTCAGTTGGAAGGCCGTAGTGGCGAACTCGCGATCGTTCGACCACTACAGATTGCCATGATCGCGCATTATTTCGCTTCCGTTTGAGTTTTTGTCATTACGTTTGTTATAATTTCTACTCAGCCCGGCGGGCAGGCTTGTTCGAATGTCTCCGCGATGCAGTTTTACCGAATTTCCCAGATGAACATCGACTAGGGAATAGGTTGATTGGGGGAAGAACAGAGAGAGCACGGCTCTCCTCGCTCTCTCTGTCCTTCGTACGCCTTTGCCTCGTTTGCCTCGCGACACGCTCTTCTGTTCTCGACCCTCGACCGGTGAGCATCTGAGAACTCTCGCGCTCACGACGTCGCTTCGGCCGTGCTGCCGGCCACGTTACCGCACCATTATCACTGGTGATTGGATATGTTCTCGCTATACTACCGTTCCGATGCTGTTAACGTTTTCGAATTTTTCTTAGCGTTACCGATGTTTTTCTCAGTTTCAGGTTTATTATGATATCGCTGCATTTTGGGTGTTATCGCCATTTCAGAAAGATTGGTCTGAAAAACGACCGTTTTGGCGTTACGCGTTATCGTTATTTCCCATTTCTCTTGACAGTTTCGATCGTTTTAGGTTAGTGAAATTACGGTGATCTCGCGTTCAAGTTATCGCGTTCCGTCCATCACGTTACGGAGTTTTCGCGGCTCAGTTATCCTATTTTCGCTGTGTTCTGTTATCGCGTTATCTCAATTTTTGCTGCGTTCCGTTTTCGCGTTATCTCGATTTTTGCTGTGTCCTGTTATCGCATCATTTAAACTAGGTTCTGTTAGAACACCGAGGTTCTCGCGTTAGCGTCGCCTATATATCATCGCTAGCGCTGCGAGCGGCGTCAAAAATATATTCCACCTTTTATTTTAATATTAATCTGTTGAATTTGTTTCGTTTATCACCCGCTCATCTGCCGATTGGCTCCCCATGCCCTCTTTCCATAACCTAACACACTGTACGAACCGCGGTTACCGTACACCGTCCGCTTGATTTTCGAAGCTGCTCAGTTTTTGTTTTCGTTTCGCAATTAAGTTTTCGGTTGAGGTACGCGGTTTGCTAATTCCGCGAAAAATAAAAATTATAAAATTATAAAAATAAATAAAAAATAATAAAAAATAAATTAAATATTAAAAATATTTATAAAAATTATATTTATATATAAAAAAAATAAAAATAAAAATTAAAATGATTTATTTTATAAATAAATATAAATTATATTTATATTTAATTATAAAAATTATAAAATATTAAAAATAATAAAATGCTGGCGCTCAACGGCTCTCGCGGCGACGGAAATCAGGCGGATAGGGCGAAGTTAACTGGGACGTAAAAATCCTGGTTACAACTCTTTTCTCAGTGCGAAGACGCATTTGTCCAGATTGATCGTTAGTCCGTTGCGTTGAAGTTTCTCGAACACAATCTTCATGTGACGTCTGTGCTCTTGTGGCGACGTCGATGCAATGAGGATGTCGTCCATATACACGATGGCGAAGTCTAATTCTCTGAAGATGGAATCCATGTACCGTTGAAAAGTCTGCGACACGTTTCGAAGGCCGAACGGCTTGACAAGAAATTCGAACATTCTCAGTGGCGTCGTGATGGCGGTCTTCGGGATATCTTCGGCATCCATCGGTATTTTATAATACGCCCTCATCTATTCTATCGTCGAGAAGAGCGTCTTCCCGTGTAGCCGTTAAAAAGGTCGTGGCAATGCGCCGTTGGGTAGTGATCTGGCACCGTCTTCTCGTTCAGCGATCGAAAATCGCCACAAAAGCTCCAGCCTCCCGATGGTTTCGTCTGCATGTGGATTCAGGTGGCCCACGAGCTCTTGGACGGTCGGATAAACGCTCGCTCCAACAAAAACTCGATTTTGTGGCGAAGAGCTTCGAGCTTGACTCCGACGAGACGTCGAGGACATTGCGACGCCCGTGGTCCCGTTGTCTCGATGTGATGGGCAACCGGGCAGTCCTTCTTCGGGCGTGGCGAGACCTGTGGCTTCGTGATGCTGATGTACTGCTTGAGACGCTCGATGTAGTCGCCTGTACCGTTGATCGCGGTGATGCTGTGAACTGGCGCCTCATTGGCCGCTCCCTTCGCTTTACAGCCGGTGATCGCGTCAACCAGACACTGGTTCTTCATGTCTATGAGCAAGTTGTGGTAGATGATGAAGTAAGCCCGGATTATAACTGACTTGACGTCGGCGATCATGAATAGCGCACATTGTCTACACAGGTCCGTGTGCACTTTCAGGGCAGGTTGGGGGTTCATAGAGTTTGCAGTGGATTCAAAAGTTATGCACCCAGAAAAATTTCTACTATAGCGGAAAACATTCGTTGGATATTCCTACTATAGCGGAAATTATTCGTTACATTATTCTACTATAGCGGAAAGCATTCCTTAGATATTCGGACTATAAGGAAAAATATTCGTTGCATCTTCCTACTTGCAGCGGTAGACATTCGTTGAATACTTATGCTATAATGAAAATTATACACGGAGTTCTTCTATCATAATGGTGAAATATGTGAAATAGGTGAATATTCGACGAGTTCGATCGCTATAGCGGTAAACAAACCCGCTTCAGTGAATTTAGAACTTGCACGACAGACAGTTTTCAGTAAGTTCAAAGCTGCAGCTTCGTAAAGTAAACTCCAGAATTTCGCATAGATTCTGAAGCTACATACCCTTCAAGCAAATGATTCTGCCAAATTTGGCGTGTGACTGAATTCATTATCTCATCGTACCGAGCGCAATCACGATACGCAGCTACATATCATTTGATGTCGATCATTCGTTGTCGACGTAAAGTCTGACAATCTTTATTACTTTATTGAAAGTAATATAGATCATTCTGTAAAGAGTAAGAGTAACGGGATCATTCTGCGTATATGGAACATATAAAATCGCGATGGCTCTTGAATTCGTATTGAGTGAAAAAGGGAAACAGCAACTGTTAAGAAATGGATTCCTTTTCCATAATAACGGTAGAAATGAAGTACATGGTAACACTTGCTGGAAATGCGTTCACAGCAGCAAAAATAAGAACCATTGTTCGGCTCGACTCACAACTACGCCGAATAATGAAATTATAAACGAAAGTGACCATAATCACGGTGCAGAACTTGCAAAAGTTGAAGCAATCAACATCAGAAACTACTTAAAAAAGTCAGCTTTGGCAACTTCCGAGAATCAGCATGTTTGGGTAGCTACTGCATCGGCTGGTGTTCATGATAGCGTGGTAACCCACTTGTCGTCAATCAGTAACATGAAGCAGACCATCAGGAATGTTCATAAAGCGAAGTTGGATGATCACGGTAACCCGGTTACTCGAGCGGAAATTGAGCTGTCTCCTTAATATCGTTAGCGAAAAAAAATCACGACTTTTTATTTATGATAAAGGCGCTGTTGTGGATCGAATAATAATTTTCGGAACAGTCCAAAACTTGTGGCTGTTGGCGGGAGCCAAGCCTTGGTTTGTTCATGGTACAATTGGTATCTATTCATGGCTATTTGCACAATTGTATTCGATACATGCGATTGTCGATGAAAAAATCGTGCCTCTCGCATACACGTTGTTGCCAGGAAAAAGCTCAGCTGTTTACCAGGAAATGTTCCAAAAGCTGAAAGAAGCAGAGCCGCAATTGAATCCTGAGACGGTAATGCTGGACATGGAGCAGACAGCCGTGAAAGCGTTGAAAGATGAGTTTCCGGACGTTACGATTCGGTTCTACAATTTCCACTTCAATCAGGCGCTGTATCGCAAGATCGTTGCTTTCAATTTTCAAAGACGATACTACTCGGAAGTTGAGTTCTTACAAAAGATTAAGTTGCTAGGTGCGTTTGCCTATGTGAAGCCCGACGATGTCACGGGCTTATTTGAGCGAATTTCCGAAGAAGTCTTCACTGAGGACGATAATCTCGAGGAGTTTCTATTCTCGTTTGAAACGGAATTCGTGGCCCGCTATGACCGAAAACGAAATCCGAAAGATGCGCAATTTCCAATAAGATATTGGAATCAGTGCAACGCTTGTCGATCCAACCTTCCTCGTACAAATAATGATGTGGAAGGTTGGCATCACGGCTTGAATGAACTCGTGAGGCAGAAGCATCCATCGGTATGGAATCTCATTAGATGCCTGAAGACGGAGCAATTGCACACCGAATTAACGATTGCAGAAATGCGCAACGCAGTTGCTCAACCGAGGGGCCATTCACTCTCTGTTTAGGTGCATCAATGATTTCAATGACTGCCCGATTTCATGTGATTTCTTGTGTGATTTCAGTGACTTCAATTATTTCGTGATTTCATAGAATTAATATTTTTTCGAGTGATTTCGCAAAATTTCAAATGATTCGAATCATGATTTCAAAAAGTAGAAATCAGTACGAAATCGCTTCGTGGTTGAGAAAAATCGAAGATAATTATTGATGTAGGAAGGTACTCGGTACGGCGATTAAAAAACACTCAGCTTACAAGAAGTTTTTTATTTTATTGAAAACTACCTCGTCAAGGGTCATGCCCTTGACCGTAATGTTCGGCGAAGAAATCGTCACATAGTATTGACTAATACTAAATCCGTGTACATCCATCGGTACGGATATTAAATCTTTTGTCTTTGGTACTAATTCGTACCAATGGCACAATACACCGATCACTTTGGAATTTCCGCTTACGCACGCATACTCATTCGAATATTCTCGACTTCGAACGGAAGTCTCCTTTACATACGCAAAACTTAAAACTAAACCAACAAAACACTTAGAGCTATTATATTTTAAAAAAGGCTCCAATCGCCTTTGTATCTCTTCACACTTTTTCATACAACTAGGATTCCTGGGCTTCTCGACTCCGATACGCTCGTATTTGTGCGTCTCGTGATTTCTGAATCTTTTACCCTTTGTAATCTGTCGCTACTTAATTGGCACGAATCCTGTTTTAGCAGCCAACAAATCGATGATTTCCTCACGACAAACTCATTATCGAACCGATCTTTTACTACGACAAACGGACTGTTCGTGGGCAAAGTTACTTTACATTTGTCGTAAGTTCTTAAGTCAAGAGTATCTTGAACAGCAGACAAAGTAGTCAAATCCTGCACTAAATCGCTTTGACAATCTGCGCTGCAATCATCGGCCAACGAGTTTGGGTCAACGTTTGAAGGTACCTCTTCGAGATCGCTGTCTATGTCTCTCGGATGATCAATAATTTCCGATCTTTTCAGAGCAAACTTATCGCATTCCGATATATCGACACGCATACCTAAAGATTTCACCTTTTCGTGAGCTGCTTGCTTTGCTTCCTCGATTACGGCAGATATATCGTCAATACTCGGAAGTGAACAATCTGCCTGTATAGACAGATTCGGGCGTTTCGCTCGCGGGTCTGCAGACTGATTCGTGTCTTTATTTAAATGACCAGAGGAAATATCGTCTTGTAATTGAATTCGCTTAACCCTGTGCATGGTTTCAAGCAGACTAGAATTTACGATTGTCGAGTAAGTTGTGCTCATTGATCTTAGTAACCGAAAAAAACTTTCACACGGTTGACTACTTAACAGCCATGGCAAAAACATACTCGAATAATCATTCGAAGTTAATGACAGTTTTTTCAGCCTGAAAATAGTCGCTAGTAGGCCATGACCATTAAGTTCCATGCATACATACGTATTTAACGTCAAGAAATTATCGGAAACTGAATACTCACGAATACTTGAAAGCCACGCGCGCCAGAGACGTAATACAATGGCACAGTACCATACGTTATAGATTCGTTCTAAGGCCCCTATATTTTTGTTCAGAAATGCCCTTATGAAAAGATGAATGATTTGTAAGTATAGTATAGTCGCTTGACTACCAGGGACGTGTAGTTCTAAGAGGGCCGTTACTTTTGGGTCACTAATTTTCTCAACAGACTGATAGTTCATCTTATCTTTCGTGGATAAATCTTTAACATTTAAACAGTGCTTATCCTTCGACACGCTATTGGTAAGAATCTTTTGTTTTAATAGCCGCGCGCGAAGTTTTGCCCCGATGTGGACGGTATCTTGTATCGGGATTATTGCTGGTTCGAATTCGGTGTGAAAATACGGAGCCCAAAATTCTTTTTCGGCCGGATCAATATACAAATCATTATCTATCCCTAGCCGAAACTCCTCTCGCATTGCCTTCAAGAATCGCGGATCTCCATCCGAAGATACTCCGAGTACATGCATTCCCTCATTTCGTAAGCATCCCATTATGTACTTCCAACGTTTCAGAACGTCATTAGCGTAAAAATTTTTATTAGTGCCGAATAACCATAGACAAAACGAGGGGGCATTATCGACTAATGGCTGCGCAATAAAAACATATGCCAAACTAGCTACGACCCCGGATTGAAAACTTTCTTCTATTTTGGCAGCTGACGTGGCAGGATAAGAACCAGTCGTGGGCATTCCGTTATTATTCAATGGTAACACGAAACCAACTAGTTGATTCGAGCGAACATCGTACTGAATTTGACCAGTTATTCGCGTCGCGCCTTCGCTAAGCCATATTGTCAACGGTAAGTTTCGTGTTGTTAGGAATTCTTTCAAGTCTTTGGCTCTACACACTCCTTCTTGTATATCACAGACAGAGGTCCCTATAGTCCGGCTTATTGTACTTAACGAAGGAATTGGCAAATTGGCATACAAAGTTTAATAAAGCATGTTACCGCCTATAGTAAATAAATATGTATCGAAAAGCTTCAAAGTCTCATCGTATCTGTTACCACATTTTTTCTTATCACAGTTTCTGAACGAAGTTTTGAGGAGTTTGGTCAGGAAGTTTGTTTGCGACGAAACTACAAGTTCCGCAGAACTCGAGGCACAACTCGTAGGTTGGACCCTGTCGTCGATACGATGTGGACGTTCCATAAAACATTTCAGCGTAGTGCGCAAATTTTCATTTTCTTTTAGAAGTATTTGCATCTTACCCAATACAGGGAAGAAGTCAGTAATGCGCTGTTAATCTGACCCAACCGACAAATACATTTTTCTCGTTCGTTTCGCGGCTCTTGTATTCGAATGGAAAGGTTTTTGTTCCCGAACATTTCTCAGATAGTCTGTGTCGAGATCGCCTGTTCGGCTGCTATCCCGACTTACCATTCCCCCCAATTTTCATCAAGAAGCAGATTCAGCGAGTTCCCGATAGCTGAGGTTGGACCCTCGGACTCGGATGTGTTTCCTACAGTTGAATCCATACTCACAATCGAGGACGAAACTGACGGTGACGGTTCGGAAGTCATCGAATCTTTGATGACCATGTTAACGTTCAAGCTCGAAAGCTCCGTTGTCTGCCCACCTAAAAAATAATGTCACAACATTTCATAATTATATCGCGAGTTACATCGAACTTTGATTTGACTCGGGAGATAAATAATGAATGTACCTGATATTGGACACGAAAAATCATGCGTTGGGAAACTTGAGCCGTTGTTGTGCGTTGAATTCAGTGCTGGATCGTGAGACTCCGAGGGAGAATAACTCGAAGATTGTCCTTCAGAAGTCGAAGTCGTAATAATCTCGGGAGCCTGCCATTTTTCAGAAATGTCCGAGGGACTCTCGTCGCAGACGTCTGAGTGGTCGATCTGTTCCGACTTCGCTGAAGTCTGGAGTGCTTGCAGGATTGACATCTTTTTTCGCTTGGGCCCTTTTGTTTTAGTCTGGGTACCGGCTCTTCCGTTGGTCAAATGAGTGTGCAGATGCCTCCAATAATTCGATAGCACCCATCTCGCAGAACGTTCCCCTATTCGTCCGCACTTTGTGATCGTGAGAGAGTTTGAGCAAGCCACGCATTTTATTTTCGCACTACCTGTGTACTGTTGCGGCAAATCGTCGTCCTGATACAGCTCGGTCACTGATACCTGGACATCGAGATTTAGCGCGGAAAATATTCCTTTTTTTCCGTCGTTGTTCTCGTGGTTCTCCTTCAGTACAAGCGTCTTCACCAGTTTCGTCACATGTTTGCGTTCCTCTTCAATGTTGACATTATTCTCCGCCCGATTTCCCCGGTCAACATTTTCCGAAGGATCCGATGAACCAGATCCGTTTCCAGTCACAAGCGAAGATGTAGGAACTTTTTTTTAAGGCATCGCGTGTTTCTCCTGAGGAGGACTTTGGGAAATTCCAGAAGTCATGAGGCTTACTGCGCACAAAATTCGCGAGTACTTCAATCACGTGCTTATCTCCGGCCGTAAATCTAAACTTTTCAGGACATCTGTAGAAGTGTCCGTAAAAATCACGCAGGTCATCTTCCGGCTCTAAGAGATCTCTCATAATTTCTCGCGAAAAAATGTCCAGTTCGTCAATCGTATCAGCGGTTATGCGGCGAAATGCCAACAGACTATCGTAGGTATTGAACCGAAGAATATTTTTCAAGTGTCGGGGGATTTTCGTAGATGACGCAGTCTGAAGCAGATCCCAAAAGTGATCTGTCAAGAAATCACTCTGCAACGAATGTGTTCCTTCTTTTCTTCGTTCCCTTCCATTGCGGCTTTGCGGACCGACGTGAGAATCCGCCGAAAGATATCGGTATCCAAAAATATTGCGTAAGAAATGGCTCGGTTCACGGTTAAAATCGAGCAAAAGATAAGCCATACATCGCACCATACATTGTATCCATGTCACACGTTATGCGGCATGGCCTATACAATCAAATTCTGTAAAATTGTTCATTTTACTTACCAGTAAAAAGACGATCAATAATGCTGACTACACCGAGGACTGCACTACGCGAGCTTCGGCGTTCGACTGAATTATTGCGAACCACCACTCTCGAGACCACTCTACACTCAACGCGAGACTCAACGCGTTGCCTTGCGCGCTGCCTGTCGAGTCTGCTGCAATCGTGTCGTTGCGAGCAAGAGACGAAGAGGCGCGGCGGCGATCGCAGCGGCGCGAAGGTAGCGTGTCGACGGCACCCATGAAAAAAAATATTTTCCGCGCTTCCGATAGTTATAAGAATAAAACCGTTATTCTTTTGATTTCATGAATTCATGTGATTTCGATTTCGTGATTTCAATGCGATTTCAATGTGATTTCCATGTGATTTCAATGGGATTTCAAGAAAAATCGAAATCGAGGATTGCCGTAAATTTCTAGTGATTTCCAGCGATTTCGAGCGATTTCTTTTGATTTCGGTCTTGATTTCGAGTGGCGTGTACCGGTGATTTCAGTAGTGAATGGCCCCTCGCTGTTCTCTCTGCGCGGTTGGCGCGATTGTTGAACTTCGTCTGAGCGAACAACTTCACTTTAACCGCGAAATGCAATAGCTCTTCACGGTGCTCTCGGCACTCGTTGTGCTCGTCAAACCAGTCAGGGTGCACCTTTAACGTTTCTCTCATAATGTCTCTTCCGAGGTTCTTCAAGAGGCCAGCGTCTCTTCCATAGTCGACTGAATGCGTCCAGCTGAACTTCCATGACGCTTTCAAACAGTTTTGTCGGCCGACTAAGCCACGTAACCGCTGGCGCATCCGGATCTCGGTGTTCGTACTCCCGAAATTACGTATAGATTTCGGTTGATGAGCGTCCGTCCATCGACAACTGTCGCACGGATACTTGCGCAATTGGCGCTGAGCGACGTACCCTGCGAAATAATTAATCGCATTCTGTTCGTACAGCGATCACGCGTTGCTGTCGTGTGGTGTTGCAGCCGATGTCGTTTCGACAATCTCGCTTTCGAAGTCCAGCATCTCTGCAGCTTCTACGATTTCAATCGATTCCTTGTCTTTGTCGTGTTCGACAGGATCGTTGGTCATCTCGTCGGCCCGTTCGAATACTCTGGCAACCATCGGTTGTCAGAGCATTCGAACGCCTCGGTTCAATTAACGCAAGAGCGTCAGGCCATTCGACGTTTCCTCTGATGCTGCTTCCACTGTAGTCAGTTGAGAGCTGGTGTCTCAGTGACAAGCGCACTATCCTGGCCGTTGGATTGGGATTGTGCCCGCCACGTTGTCGAATCTTTGAGAAAATATGCTCTACCGAATCCTGATTGCACAACGCAGCGGCCAGCTCGAAGTCAGGGTGCTTGTCCTTCACCGTCCGATACGTTTGCAGAATCGTGTTAACCGGCAGTGGCAATCCTTTCAGACAGGGTACTTTTTTCATTGCGGTTGTCTTCGCGTTACTTCGCACTGTCCACCCGATCAGACCACTGAACGAAATCGACAAGAATTTTCTCGATTTCGGGGTTCCTGTCAGCGAGAGGGCGATTCGACGGATTCGCGCAAAATGATCTGTACGCATTGCACGCGTCTATCACCGTATTCATGCGTTCAGCGAAATCAGCCGACGCTCGCCACGTTCCGCTTTTCAGTCCTTGTGGATCGTGTCCCGCGGCCAATATTGTCGCCGAGTACCCAGTAAACACGTTTCTGAACAGCAATGTAACCTGGAAGTTACATGTGATTGTAACAATGTTACCCTTGTGATATGTCGAGGATATGTAACATAGGAGTAACTTGTGATGTTGCATTTGTTATGTGCAGGTAATGTTACCGTTATGTGACATATTTTCGTTGCAGTTGCATAACAAAAGTTATGAAACTGCAACACAATATGCAAGTAACAATTGGGACATCACTTTCGTGACAGGAACGCAATGTTGTAGTGATGTAACGTGGCAACATAACAAGTATGTTGCAAAAAGTATGTAACATGTATGTAACGACTGTAATGTAACTGCAACAATAGCCCGGTCATGTTACACTTACATAATGTGGTAACATTGCTAGAACGTTGCACAAATATGTAACGTTTACGTAACATGCATATCCCAGTGGTTATGTAGCATTCACAACATACATCTTATATGTATAACTATTATATATCGTAGTTCCGTTACAGTCATGTAACAAATGTGTTATTGTTACGTAAGATGTGTATAACGATGTGATGTCCGCTAGATGGCCTACGACCCGAACGTTTCTCGCAAGCGATTCGTGTCGCTAACGTATATAAGTCAGCGCAACGGTGCACCTTCATATACGCACTGGAGTGATACTCTTCGGAGGTGTCAACCGGTTGGCATCATTTGCCTAAAGCTTGTTTTACTTTTAATAGTAAACGCTAATTTTTTTAATTCCCAAGGTTAGCGATTTAGCAACCCTTGACATTCTTTTGTGGACTTTCAGTCCACAAAAGAAAAGTCAATGTATTGTCAATATGACTACATTTTGGCAATATAAGTAAACAGTAACGCAGCTGTTTAATTCATGTCACATAGCACATGTTACATAGCACACCTTACATAACACGATAACTTTACTGAGTGGGAAATAATAACTTACATGTAACTTAGAGACAACGTTACATGTATCTTTTGGTTAAATTGCTGTTACGTTGTGGTTACATCGTGCAACACACGAGCAACGTTACGAGGTCGCAACGATTATGTAACACAGGTTATATAACATATAAATGTTACTTGTTACATATCAGTTACATTACGCAACGTATGGGCAACATAACTCAATTGTAACAGTTACGTAATGCATGTTATATAACATGGTAACATTGCTGAGTGGGAAATAGTAAGTTACACGTAAGTCACATGCAAGTTACACGTGATGTTATTTGTTACATTGGGTTACATAGCCGTCACATTGCCGTAACATTACCGTGTTTACTGGGTATGTGTGGCTCAACAGTTGAAACGCTCGTTTCACATTCATCGCTTCGAACGACGAAGGAAACAAGTGCGCCTCGGTAATGTGGGAAAGCAGGTTGGACGTGTCACTGCAATTATCGTACTCCCACGTGTCGACGAAATCCTGATAATTCGCGATTACCTCATCCTTGCAGAAGAGCGACTTGTGCGTCCGGAGAGTGCTTAACAGACGCTTGATGAGGTGAGGGAAATCGAACGACGCCAAAAAAACTCGATCGCCGATCGTGAAAGAAGGATTTTCTACGTATACTTTCAGATGTGACGCAAAGAGGCTCTGGTTCGACGGACCCTGATCGCAGGTAATCAGCTGTGAATCCGCTCCGGCAACGCACAATCTACTAAGGCATTCTACCAGCAGCGAATAGAGTTCGGCAGCTTTCATTCCGCATCCCGGAAGGAAATATGCTAAGGGGTGACGCCAAGGCTTTTTCGCGTTCAAACTATCAGCGCACATCAAAAACACGTATCGCGCACGCTCATCTCTACGTCCGAGAGGTTCAAGGTCGACAAGACCCTCGACGCAGTCGAACTTGTGACAGTATGCCTCGAATACTTTTATCGACATTTCGTCGAATTTGATCGCACACACGCGTTCTTCGGGCGGCAGATTCGCGATTTTTTGCTCAACTTCTCGAAAATAAAATCGCAGAAACCGGGTCTGATATCGACCTCTGATACCCAGTTTCGCACACTACTTTCCGAGGAAAACGAGCAGCCTGCTTTTCTCAATCGAGAATACGTTGACGCAGAGTAATAATACAACTGCTTCGCAAGATCTTTTTGCTCTTCGGAGTACGGTGCCTTCTTGCGATTCAGCTGTAATTTCACCAGCGTTCGCGCCGCGGGTTCCGTACAATCGTGACGATCGAGAAAATCATCAATCGATTTTTTACCTCTTTCGTCCACGAGGCGATTGTATTTCGCATTCGCTCGCTTCAGTTTTTGGCGAAGCGTCCGAATCGTTTTTTGATACGCGGATATTTTGCTTTTTAACGCCCGATTCGTATTTTTTAACTGGCCGGTTTGTGTTACAAACCGGCGAGTTGATTTAGGTGGAGAATTTACCGCAGTGAGGTCGCCAGAAGGTTTTGTCGCTTGCACCTTCGGCTTGTTGTTCCTCCACGCACAATTCTCGTCGTCCGATTCGGTAAAATCTAACGCTATTTTGCAATATTTACAAGCATGCTCCGACACTGAGAGCGCGACTGAATGCTCCGCTTCTGTCTCAGCTGCCGTAGTGGATCGCAATGATTGCAAAGGCAAAATTGCACTTACCGCCGCATGTTCTTCGGAAGACTTGTGTGGTTCTTCGACCTCCATCACGTCTGCCTCGATTACTTTCGGCGATCCGCAAGGCTCTGCAACCAGCACAGTCTCAATCGCGCTTGATGCTTCTGCCGGAACCTCTGCAGTTGCAAACTCCTTGGGCACCGCCTTACAGGATAATCTCTCACCGCTGAAGCAGCTGGGTTCGAAATTGTCGTCGCACAACCCGTACTTCCGAATGGTCGATGGCGCCAACCATTTCAGTTGCTCGTTGTCTGAAATTGCAGTAAAAATATTGAGCGTCGCGTCTTAAAAAAGTTATAAAAAATAATATACGTGCAATCCGGCCGGCACATTTTTTTTAGCATTGCTCGCATGAGGATGCGAGCAATGCTGAAGGTCGGAATAAAAACAAATTTGGGAATAAAATAACATGCGAGGACTCGAACCCGAGCACGACCGCCGCGTGCTTCTGATGTATCTATCCATCTACCTAAATATAATCGTCTGTCTGTTTCAATATCGACGAAATAAAAAATATATATATATGTCTATCAGCACTGAATGCGTCGATACATTTATGTATGTGAGCTTAAAAATCCGACCTTGCATTGCTCGCAAACCCATGCGAACAATGCTCAAGGTCGGAATAATAATTTTAAAAAAAATTTGAGAACAAACATTAACAAACGAGAGCTCGAACCTGAGCCACCCGGCTGAGAGGCTGTGACGCTAGCCGCACGACCATCGTGCGCTTCTGAAATATATTGTCCATATACCTATTGTAGTGGCTTTTTCCAAGTTTTACAATGCGCCCCTGCAAATTGCCAAGGTCCGGCGAGCTCTTCCCTTTTTCTTCCCGGGCACCAGGCGCTTTCGCGCCGGGAAAATCTCGCGTGTCAATCGGACCCGGCTGCTTTAGCCTGGCCAGCCGCAGCCGTCAAACTCGTAGAGTGGCGGGATTGTCTGAGTCGACGATCTCGGAGAGGTTAATGAATAATGGAACAACCGGATAACGATCAACCTGCGGGAGCTAACAATGTTATTTATTAAATTATACGAGACAACAATAGCAAAAAAGCTGTGAAACCGCCCTCAACTTTATCCTATTATTCGCAGTGATTGTCGTACAATGTGTACCTATATTAAATCACAGTTGGAAAACAAACTGTGTACTGTACAAAGGTGCTTTTCCAGTGACTTATGGCTCTCGCACGAACGAACAAACATTCAAGCTCGATGAATTAAACTTTAAGTGTCTTCAATTTCCGAATGGTGTAATGTAATGTAAGAGTAAGGTCGCTCTCGCATTGCTTCCGGTATTGTTATGTCTCGATTAACCAGTTGGTCCAGTTACGCTCGATCGCCGCGCGTTTCGTCATGTGGAAAGTTTGCGCTTGCTCCGCTGCTTTCTTTCCGTTCAACGTATGCATTCCGTCTCGACTTGATCGAGTCGAATCGCAAAATCGCGTTTTCTACCCTTTGTGACAGTACGTAAATGTAATGCGCGCGCGCGCGAGTGGCACGCGCACGCTTGCGGTTCAAGGAAAAGGTCGTTGCGTCAGAGAACCCGAGGCATTCGTGTCCTGAATGCAAGGAGGCCCTCGACCAGTTGCCTGCCGGTTAATAAAGACACACGATTCGCTTCCAATTTCCCCGTCGTCGCGCGCGGCTTCTTATCGTAAATACCGAGTTTTTCACAAACGTCAATTCCGAAATCTGTTACAAATCAAGTTGGCCATACATCGTTTTATAATAGCCGAAGGTTCTTCTTATTATTAAATTACACTAGGAAAACAAGCGGTACATTGAAAAAGCTCAAGATAATATTGTGTAATTACTGGTACGTGTGGAAATAGCGAGAAATCGAATGTCTGTTTTCTAATAAATACGGTTGATATTCAAGGTTGATTTTACAACTTGCATCTGCATACGGGTACTATATCCCTGGAACGTACAACTCGGTCTCTCTCGCTGTCTCGCTCGCTCCGTTTCCTTCTATCCACGAATCTGCAATCAAAAATTAAATAACTATGAAATCGTTATAGTAGCACATTGCTATACGAGGGCGGAAAATCTTTTTCTCACGAGTGTTGCAATCACACAAGTTGAGAAAACGGTTTTCCGTCGAGTATTGTACGAAGTTTTACTTTACAAAGTGTGAAATTGACGTATTACGCATGCGAAGCGTGCGTAACATGTCCATTACTACACCGAGTAAAAGTTTAATATTATATATATTACGATACGAGGGCGAAAAATGGGTTTCACGCATGTGAAACGTCCGTGAAACCGCATTTCTCTCACCAAAGCTAATTAAAAAAAGCTTACTACACTTGGGGTTCTTCCGCGGGGGCCACTCCGTCGCGTCCTTCCGGGGGGACCACTCCGCCGCGCCCTCGCGGGGGGCCCACTTGGTAGTGGCCGCCGCGTCCTTCCGGGGGGACCACTCGGCCGCGCCCTCGCGGGGGGTCCACGTCGTACTGGCCGCCACGACCGCCGCGTCCTCGTCCTCCTCGCCAGCCTCGGCCTCTTCGCCGGCAAATGGTCGCCTGCGCCGCGAGGTACCGTAGCATCCGCGTTACTTTTTCTTCCGCGTAACGCTCGCGGACCCTCCATCCCGCGCGGGTACCACGGTAAGGGCCTGTAACAAAAAATAAACATAAATATACAATAAACACAAAAACCAAACATATAAAAACATAAAAACAAGTCATACAATAAAAGCAGTATGGTTTCAGTCGATGCGTTTTGCCTGTTGATTCTTTAAATAAACCGACCGGCAAAATCCATCGAAACCCATACTGAAGAGCAGCGTCAAATGAAAAATCATTTGTCACTACGACAAAAAATGAAAAATCATTTGTCACTACGACAAATGCCTTTTCATTTGACGCAGTTAGAAATTATTTTTCACTTGACGCAGTGAGAAAATATTTTTCACTCGACGCAGTGAAAAATGGTTTCTCATTTGACGCAGTGAAAAATAGTTTTTCATTTGACGCAGTGAAAAATGGTTTTTCATTTGTCGCAGCAACAAATGACTTTTCATTTGACACAGTAAGAAATTATTTCTCACTTCGTCAAATGAAAGCCCATTTTCTCTGCGTCAAATGAAAAACCATTTTTTTTTCACTGCGTTAAATGAAAAACCATTTTTTTTCACTGCGTCAAATGAAAAACCATTTTTCACTGCGTCAAATGACAAATAATTTCTCACTGTGTCAAATGAAAAATAATTTCTGTGTCAAATGAAAAATAATTTCTGTGTCAAATGAAAAGTCATTTGTCGCAGCGACAAATCATTTCTGATTTTTTTACGCTGCGTCTCAACTCACTCACTTAAACTTAATTAACCTAATGTTTAAAAATTAAGTTTTTAAAAACTTACGCTCTCTACCCTCAGGTCCCGCGGGACCGGCGGCTTGCAGGGGGCCGGCTGCCTGACGACCGGCCGGTGCGGCTGGCGCTCGTTGACCGTCGCCGGCGGTCGCGTACTGTTGACCGCCGACGACGGCGGCATACGTCGCCCGGGAACTTTGTCCGCGTCCGTTGACGGCCCCCGGCGCGACGGCTTGTCCAATGCGGCCCCGTCCGCCGCGGAGGTTGCCCCGTGCGAGCGGCGTCCACTGCGGCGGTATTGTCTCGCGATCGGGAGGGAGATCGGCGACGGCACCCTCGATCTCCCTCTCGATCGCGAGAATATTTTCCTCGATTGAGTCGAAATCCATCTGAAAAAAAACGGGAGATTGAAACCCAGCTACAGCTGCCAAGTGACGCGGTAGCGTCTCGACGATATTTCGGCCAGAAAGTCGACTTTCCGACCGAAATATCGTCGAGATGCCACCGCGTCTCTTGATAGTGGCCCAAGTTAAGAAAAATCATTGAAACAATAACAGAATAATAACAAATATCTTACCGGGTCATCTTGCTCGTGCGACATCTTGAACGAGAATGAACAAGACGAGGAGCGCCACGTGATCACGTGATATACATCAGCCAATGAGATTCACGCAAGCTATCCTCCAATTGGAGGAAACGAGCAGCCGCGTTATTATGTTCTGGCGGTAGTTTTCTCTTCGTATTACTCGCGTTGCGATTGGTTCTCGCATCTCGCGCCTGGCGCCTCGAAAGCGACGCCATTACCGTCTCGTTTGACAGTTTGGCGAGTGAGGTTTGCGTCGTCCGACTTCTTTCCTGGCGGTTTATCTTCTGTCGTGCGTTCATTCCGACGGATTTTCTGCACTCTCAGTATTAACGTACGCGTTCATCGATACGGAATATACAGGTACATTAGAAAAGCAATACAAAGCTACCCTGGTGCAAATATTTTCTCTGACAGTTTGTCGAAATCCTAGCAAGTCCGCACACGGAAGAAGTAATCGAAAAAGTACAGAGTGCTCAGCGAATATTTAAAAGATCGAGATTTTGCTCGAAAGCACCGAAAAATTATTGGAAAATTAAAGTCTGAGTAATGAAAGTGTCGTGCTTTTTGGTCACCACTTGTACAAAAAAACCCTGCCTAAAAGAAAAACGTGCCGTTATGTGGGTGATAACGTGTTGGGGTCGTTATGTACGACCGAACGTGACGGCATTGTGATGGTACAGCGTGCTGAATCCGGAATCGTAGAGGAACAGTGCCGGATTCTGCATGCTGTGCCATCGCAATGCCGTTACATTCGGTTGTCGGCATTTTCATGATCCAAACAAACGAATTGTCTGTGTTTTATCGGAGCTTTCGACCGAAATGTCAGTGTTTTAAATGTTCGAAAGACACTCAGTGCTGTTTCTGTGATTTCTTCGGTGTCTGGATTTGCTATGGTTTCTAAGATATTTTTCAAAGTTTTTCTGATACATGCGGAAAATCTCTAAGATTTTATCCGCACAAACTCCAGCTGTTACAGTTTATACGAGTTATTGAGAATATCAACGATTAATAGTTTTTCAGATTAAAAAATGTTCAGAGAAATAATTTAACCAGGGCATGTAATAACTATCTGCGCGCATAGCGCGCGGATATATTGTTTCCGCGGATAATAGTTCTCACATTTATTTTGCAGATCCAGCGATCACGGGACGGGGCAGTAATTTTTTTTCGTTTTCTTTTTCATTCTCATTCTTCGTTTCTTTTTTTTCTTCGTATTTGCAGCTTATAGCGCATTGGCAGCACTTTGCGCCTATCAAAACTCGTTTGCAGCTTATAGCGCATTGGCAGCACTTTGCGCCGATAAAAACTCGTGTGCAGCTTATAGCGCATCGGCAGCACTTTGCGCTTACAAAAACTCGTTTGCAGCTTATAGCGCATTGGCAGCACTTTGCTCCGATAAAAACTCGTGTGCAGCTTATAGCGCATAGGCAGCACTTTGCGCTTACAAAAACTCGTTTGCAGCTTATAGCGCATTGCCAGCACTTTGCGCCGATAAAAACTCGTGTGCAGCTTATAGCGCATCGGCAGCACTTTGCGCTTACAATAACTCGTTTGCAGCTTACAGCGCAACGGCAGCACTTCACGCCTATAACAACTCGTTTGCAGCTCACAGCGCAAATATAAATAAACTGTTATTTAGAATTAATACCTGTTTGTAAGATGGCAGAAGTGAATCGTGTGTTAGCACAGAAGGTTACGATTATTGAAGGTCATCGACTAAATGACGATCATATCGATGAATTTGGGCATTTGCTAGCTGCAAATTCAGACTTCATGGCACCACCCGAGACGTGGAAGATTCATTTTCCCGATCTAATAGACCGTATACCGCAGGACGAAAAACATATTCAGCTACTGTACAGCTCGAGTGATCTTACTGATCTGAGGGCACCTGGTGGTCATTGGGTTTGCAGTTACTACGATACAAAGAAACTGTTTATCTATGATTCCAGCATGGCTCCGTCGCAACGTCTGCACGAACATCACAAATTGTTTCTCTCGAGATTGTATCCTCATCTCGATTTGACTGAGAAATCGACTGTTGTATTCCCACTCGTCGATCGTCAGCAGAATAACAAAGATTGTGGCGTATGTGCAATTGCATTCGCCGTATCGATTCTGTTCGGCTTAAAGCCGGAGAACGTCAGGTATGATAAGACAAGGATGCGTCGCCATTTGCTGGAGATGTTTGAATCGAAAAGAATCGAACATTTCCCTCGTCAATCAACGGACAAAAACATCGTACCAACGTTGGAAGTTGCGATCAAAAGGCGAAAAGCGAGCGCGAGTCGAGCTCTGTTGAGAGCAAACAGCAGGAATCGAGAAGCAGAGCGTACTTCAGTAACAGACGGTTATACTGACGGCTTCCTGAAGGTTATGTCCCGAAAAAAGACGCCACGCCCTGAGGACAATAACCATACTCAAAAAACCGGAGTTGCGATTGATACTGCTGCAGTGTTCGAGAACAGGAATCGGTTTTCTATACTGAATAAGCTTGACGAGAACACTGACGATAGGAAATGCGCCCTCAAAGAACGTGTAAGCGGTGTAAAAAGTCAAGCAAGTGTAAGTAAAACAAATCGATCAAACGGCAATCATATTGACGAATTTCGGCGTTTGTTGGTCGCAAATTCAGACTTCACGGCACCATCGGAGACATGGAAGATTCAGTTTCCCGATGTAATAGTAGACCGTATACCGCAGGGCGAAAAACACATTCAGCTATTGTACAGCTCGAGTGATCTTACTAATCTGAGGGCACCTGGTGGTCATTGGGTTTGCAGTTACTACGATACAAAGAAACTGTTTATCTATGATTCCAGCATGGCTCCATCGAAACGGTTGCACGAACATCATAAATTGTTTCTCTCGAAATTGTATCCTGATCTCGATTTGACTAAGAAACGGGATGTTGTATTTCCACTTGTCGATCGTCAGGAGAATAATGAAGATAGCGACGTATATGCAATTGCATTCGCCGTATCAATTCTATTCGGTTTAAAGCCGGAGAACGTCAAGTACGATAAGACGAGGATGCGTCGCCATTTGCTGGAAATGTTTAAATTGAAAACAATCGAACATTTTCCTCGTCAATCAACAGACAAAAACGTCGTACCAACGTTAGAAGTTGCAATCAAAAGGCGAAAAGCGTGCGCGAGTCGAGCTCTGTTGAGATCAAAAAGTAAGAACCGAGAAACAGAGCCTACTTTAGTAACAGCTGATTACACTGACGGTTTCCTGGCGGCCACGTCCCGAAAAAAGACGCCACACCCTGAGGTTAATAATCAAAAAAGTGGAGTTGCGATTGATAGTGCTCCAGCGTTCGAGAACAGAAATCGGTTTTCTATACTGAATAAGCGTGACACTAGCGATACAAAACTTGCCCTTAAAGAAAGAATAAGCGTTGTAGAAAGTCACACAAGTATAAGTAAAACAAAAAGAACTGCAAGCCTGAAATGTATTCATGCCAATAAAATTATCGTTGTTGATCGCCCTAGTGCATGTAGTAAGACAGATGAGCAAGTCTCAGATAATGAATTCCAAGGGAATCTTGAGGATCCCAAAACAACCGTAAAAAGGAAGATCATTACGATAAAGGCTTCTTGCAATAATGAACAAGTGCAAACGATTGCCGCTGGCCGACAGCTGAACGACGATCATATTAATGAATTTGTAACCTTGTTAGCAACATTGTCAGAATACAAATCAGTATGTACATACAGGTTTCAACAACTTCATAATGTGCCATGTATTTTACCGTGTAAAAAGCACATTCAGATGTTGTACTGCTGTGTCAAATACGACGGCTTTGTAAATAATCATTGGATTTGCAGCTATTATAAAGAAGGAAAAATATATATTTACGACTGCATGCGATTTGATAAGTTGAATCAGTTCCACGAGAAGTTTCTTCATGCATTACATCCATATGTTGATCTACATGACCACAAATCAGTACTTTTTCCAACTGTTGAAAAAACATCTAATATTCATAATAGCGGAGTGTATGCGATCGCTTATGCTGTAGCTCTTATGAAAAAGTTGCAACCTGAGCATGTAAGATTCGACGAGACAAAGATGCATAGTCATTTGATTAATATGTTGCAAACAAAAACGATTAAAGAGTTTCCGTTTGAGTTCATTGGAGCAAATCCAAAACATTCATTGGAAATAACACAATGTAAAACCAAGAAACGAAAGTCTAGTCCTCAAAGTAGTCAAAGCAGTAAAATAATAATACTTGATGACAAACTTGTATCTGATGATAGCATTGTCAATAAATCAGCATCTATAGTGCGCAAAGATATAATTAGTAGGTCTGCTAATATCGAGGTGTTACGTGATCGCCAGATGCAAATTGTAATTTCTGGTGAAAGACTTAATGATGATCACATTAACGAGTTTGGAGATCTTTTAAGAATGTATTCCGGCTATAACCCAGCGCAAACGTATTTGCTTCAACGACCTGAAAACATACTTCCTACTTCACCAGTGAAAAAACATATTCAGATCTTGTATAGTTGCGCTTGTAATGGCAGTGATCATCGCGATTGCAGAGGTGGACATTGGGTCTGTATTTATTATGACACGGAAAAAATATACATATACGATTCTCTCAGGACAAATAAATTGCACAAGCACCATGTTATCTTTTTGGAAAAACTACACCCACACATTAATTTAAGTGATAATAAATTGGTCGTATTTCCATCGGTTGACCAGCAGCGAAATGCCGTTGATTGTGGTGTATACGCAATTGCTTTTGCTGTATCACTGTTCTATGGAATACAGCCAGAGACTGTAAGATACGATGAAACAAAAATGCGTCCTCATTTGTTGAAAATGTTTCAAGAAAAAAGGATTCATCATTTCCCACGACAGGCAAATGATACTGACGCAACACATGCCTCGCAAGTCCTACCGGCCACTTCCATGAATGAGGTCGAACAAAGTATTTGTGATTCAAACTCAAATTGTTTCACTATCATTGAAGTGGAACAGGATAGGAAATGCGAAAAACAGCTTGTAGACATTGCTCCCTATGCTGAAAATATGAATCACGTTGCTGACAAGAACTGCAACGTCACTGATACCATAATGGGCAATGCTAACAGGAAATCCATTTCAAAACCGCATTACAATGTCAATAAACTTAAGAATCGAACAAGAACCAAATTGAACGTTGCAACAAAAATTAAGAACAAATACAGGAAATTCAATAATAACTGTCTAAGAACAAAATATACTGCAGAAAAATACATCCGCGATATATCAGAAGCGTTAACACGCGACGCATCGTCGCCTGTTTCGCCTATTACAAGCAGGTTGAGGCGGACTGCATTCTCAAATGGTGTTTACATACGAGGGAAACGCTCGTTTCTGGATTAAAGAAAGTATTTAAGGATATCAAAGAAAAGTCTGAAGTGTGTGTGTCACGATTAGAGGACAATGCGACGCTTAATCTCTGTGATAACGTCGAAGCATTATGTGGACAACGCAGACATATTGCTTCGGCCGAAGCTTATTATGCAGAAACTGCTTACTATCCCCTGAATAGTACTGAACCTATCGTCATGAATTCTGAAGGCATAGCCACGAATATTTTACCTTTGTTAATAACTAATGATAAAAAAACCAAAACAAAGTCTTGGATTTGCAGCGATCTCTGTAAGACAAATGATCCTGAGGTTATAAATGATTTACCGAATTTTCTTCGACAACTATCGAATTGTACATTGCGAATGTTAAATAGATTCTTATGCCTTGTACATGTGTGCACGAATAAAATCAACATTAATAAATTTGGCCATTCTCACGGCTGTTATATAAACTCCAAATCATGCAGGTCTGAATTCTTATCAATGTAAGTTTTAGCACCACATTTTCCAAAAATAAGGTATATTAAAAGACTGTTTTACAGTTTAATGAGTTTTGACAAACGATTGACCGATTTGGATGAAGCTTTGAATAACAATGATATTACCAAACTATGCCACATTTCTGATCAAGCTCAAACGAAAGCACAAACTTGTGAACCGAAGACTGCAGAGATTAATTTGAATGAAGATGAGATACAAGCAAAGTATAACTATGCTTTCAGACTTTACACAAAACGAATCACTGATACCCCACGCTTCAAATGTATTTCTTGTGAAAAGTTGTGTTGTGAGAGAAGCGGTACTTTTATTGAACTTTCTAAAACCATGCTCGGACCAATTTGGAACAATTTAATGGATCACGTTAAAAAACGCGACTTCGCACCGAAGGAATATAATTTTCTGTGTCGATACTGTCGAGATAAATTTCGTCAAAATACGATGCCTCCAACTTGTATTCTTAACAATCTTGATGTTCCATCGTGGCCATTTGAAATAAGGTGTTTAAACGATTTCGAGCGCATCTTAATACAACGGGTCAAAGCGTTTCAAACTGTTCAAAAATTAGACCCTGTTTCAAAGAAAAATATGCCTCACAGGTGCAAAGTTCCAAAAGTCGTAGGAAGAACTTTCCATCTGCCGTTACCTTTGGAAGAAACGTTACAAAAGATATGTCCCCCAACTGAAGCAATTAATCGCAATCATGAATTATATATATTAGTTCGTAGCATACCAACGAAATCAAAGATAGTATGGGAAAGATTGGTAGATTTAAAGAAAGTGTGGAATGCGTTAAAATGGTTGAAATCTCATAATCCACTTTACCAAGAAATAATTTTACCATCGTCTCATAAAGATTTATTACCTGATAATTTACCCGACGTAGAATTTCAGGACGTTACTCAAGTCCAATCTGGTTTAGTTACACAAATAACGAACGATTGCACAGTTCCTGATGAAAAGGAAAATAAGCCCATTCTTGACATTAATGAAAAGAAGAAAGCTGCACTCTTGACGCAAATGTCGCAATCTGACTTATATTATGAACAGTTTACAATATATCCAATACACGAGAAACGGGTAAACAAAACTGCAACAGAGCTCTATCAAATGTTAAAGATTCATGATGTTCCTGTTGCCAAGCGTCATAAAGATTTGGACGTAATGTGTTTTCCAGATTTATATCCTTACGGGATCAATGGGCAGTATGCCGAAAGATCAGTACGCCTTACTGATCATGAATTTATTAAAGCAAAGATGATGTCCGAACATCCTCATTTTCGTATGAATATACAATATATCTTTTTTTGTTGAACGACACCAATATACGGCAATTAAATGCTGGAATTTACAGTAAGATGAATGTTACTAATCCTCGTGAAAAGTATACGGCTGTTTCTTACTTAGAACAACTTAATAAAGATAAACTGGAATCCGATTTAACTACAATTTTCCGCAGATTGCGTAATTCGGAACAATATTGGACAATACCGAGAAACAACGTAAGATGCATGACGCGTCATTACGGGCCTGCGACATGGTTTTTAACAATAAGTCCGAGTGAGTGGCAATGGCCCGACCTCATACAATATCTTCGTGATATACTTAAAATTCCAGAACACGCAAAAGTTAATGGTAGCGAACTTATTGCGGCTGATCCAGTTTCGGTTTCTAGATTTATCAACATAAAATTCAAAGCCATGCTTGACTTTATTTTGTCACCCGATAATCCTATCGGAGAAGTTGAACATTACTTTTATCGACGAGAGTACCAGTCTAGGGGTGCACAACACTTTCACCTTATGATTTGGATCAAAGATGCCCCCATAATCGGCAAATCGACAACCGAAGAAATTGCATCATTTATTTTAACGTATGTGACATGCAGGATGCCAGATAAAAATGTTTCCCCGCAATTATATCGACATGTAAATACTCATCAGCGGCACCGCCACAATGGTTACTGTTTAAGAACTAAGAAAACCAAAACAGGTTTCACTCGACGATGCAAGTTCGGTCATCCGCGACCTCTCACGGACACAATAAAAATCAGAGATGTCGCTGTATCAATTGCAGGTAGACAGCGATTGAAAACAAAAAGCAGGCTTTATGATTTGCCTCGCGGTTCAGCCGAAGCACCAATTAATGATTACAATCCAGCTATTCTTTGCGTCTGGGAAGGAAACATGGATATACAGTTTATTGGTGAGGTGTCGACCATTTTAACATCGTATGTAACCAAGTACCAAACCAAAGCGGAAAAGTCTAATGCGTCAAACGTATTTAAAGTGCAAGATTCAACAAAAACAGTGCGATCCTGTCTTTGGAATAAAGGAATGCGAGCGTTAAACAATAGAGAATGCGGTGCTCTTGAAGCTTCTGATACTCTTTTGGGTATGCCATTGCATGGAACTGACCCGTGGACGACCATAAGGTGGCTTGACGTCAATAAAATAAGAAACAGGAAATTAAAAACTCGCAAAGAAATTGAATTGTTGGACGATGAGTCGACTGATTTGTACTGTCCTGGGTTGATCGACACTTATTACCCTGCGAGGCCTGAAAGTTTAGATTCTCTGAGTCTCTATGATTTCACGAGATGGTACGATATTACAAAAACTATGCCTAAAATGGCTATAGAAATTCATAAAATTGGTGAATCCACGTATATAAAGAAGCGATTCCGACCGTGTCTTGTTAATCACATCATGTACAATGTACACACACAACCTGAAAATTATTATTTCGCAATACTTTTGTTGTTTAAGCCATGGAAGGATACTGACGAGTTGAGAAATGGGCGCGATACATACGCCGATGCATTCTTCTCTTTGAAGTCACAATTAGAAGATGCTTATCGTTATCACGAAAAATTAGATGAAATACAACGAGGAATAGATTATATGAATGAACAAGTTGAGAAAAAATTGGCAGCAGATCCCGCGGAAAGTGTTACTTCTGGCGCGGATGCAGTGTTGGAATGCCTACCCAAAGAAGCAGAAGATGCAATGAAGGACGTAAAAGCCATGGCCGATAAATTAGATCTCGAAAATCTTACGCAAATGATTGCGGAATTAAATATTGATCAGAAACGAGTATTTGACAAAGTTACTAGTGGCATGACTTCCGAGAATGATATTATTCGACTCTACGTTAGTGGAGAGGGAGGTACAGGAAAAAGTTTTTTAATAAAAACATTAAGATGTTGGGCTAAAAAAACACTTGGAAAAGATACAGCTGTGGCTGCGCCGACTGGCATTGCAGCATTTAATATCGATGGGTTCACGATCCATCGACTATTTCAGTTGCCGGTTGAGCATGGTCGCACAGCCAAATACAGAGAATTTTCCGACGCAGTCCTGAAATTATTGCGCGACGAAATGAGAAATACTAGTTTAATAATCATTGATGAAGTTTCAATGATTTCAAACGTTACATTAATGTACATTCACCTGCGATTATCTGAAATATTTAACACTGGTGAATTAGAGGATGGATGGTTTGGGCAGAAACACATCCTTCTCTTTGGCGATTTATTGCAACTTCCGCCTGTGCACGAAGAAGTAATGGCCAAGTTGAGGAATTAATAGGAGCATTAGGATCCGTTGATTTGTGGTGCAGACTTTTCACCTATGACGAATTAACAATTAATATGCGTCAAAAAGGCGATCTCGCGTATCGAGATATGTTATCACGAATTCGAATAGGAGTGGTCAATACTTCTGACACGGCAATTTTGGAAACACGAAAAATGCAGTTCACTGAAACATCTATCGATGGTCGATTGCGCGAACTATGTAACTACATGGTTAAATTGCCATCTGATACTGTCTGCTTACTTCCCACTTGTGCTCAGTGTGACGCCTTAAATGCTGCAATGTTATCACGCATTCCATCCGAAGAAATAAAGCTTGTTGCTCGCGATGTAATCGATTGTGAACCTTACATGAAGAAAAAAGTTTCAAAAATGTTACTTAGCGATGAGGAAGATACTTCACGAACAGCTGGTTTAGCAAAGGTCATAACTGTCAAAGTGAACGCTAAAATTATGATAAGAAGAAATATCGATGTTACTTTAGGCCTTGTCAATGGAGCCATTGCTACAATTGTGTCGCTCAGACGAGGCAACGACACAAACGATGTCGAAAGTATACAAATTTTACTGCCGAACGGAATAGAATATACGTTAGAACGTTCGAATGTAAAGTTCGAAATAATGGACAGAGCATTTGTTATAAGAAAACAATTCCCGATAAGTCTTAGCTACGGTATAACAATTCATAAAAGCCAAGGCTTAAGCTTAAAGAATGCTCTTGTAGAAGCAGGCAATTCTACATTTAGTTGTGGACAAACTTATGTTGCGCTTTCACGAGTAACGTCGTTACAAGGATTACATCTAATTAATTATGACCCGGCGACAGTAAAAGCAAATGAAAAAGCTATAATAGAATACAATAGGTTACGAAGCAAATACAGACCCGACCTTATGGTTATTGATATTGCAAAAACTCGAGGTCCTAAGATAGGGGATTCTGTTTGGGCTATACATGAGGTCGTTTTAAACCGTCAAGGTCAAACAGATGATGATCAAAGTATTCCATTTCACAAAACAGTAAGGGGACTTCCTAATAATGACGGTGTATCCAGTTACGTTAATTGTGTCTTGCAGTGTATAATACATTGTTCTCCGATCTGCGACGAGATCCTTCGTGGTAAGATAAGGGATGCCTTGAAATCTTTCATTGAGACATATACGACAAATAATGAAGTTGTTATTAATACATTCGCAGTACGACAATTTGCAAGTGATAACTTTATTAACTTTACCGATAACAAACAACGTGATATTATTGTCTTTATGAAATCTCTCTTTGAAAAAGTATCCGCTTTTCGCAGCGCCGTAGAACACAAACTTACTAGAAAAAGATGGTGCCCTTCTTGCGGTTGTACGGTGACTGATGCCAATTCATCAAATGATATTCTAGCATTAGAATTACCAACAAGTTTAACGAAGAAAAAAATACCAACGTTGCAGGATATATTTGATTACAATATATTGAAATGGAGAAGTTCAGATGGATCTTGTAAGGAATGCAGAGTTGTATCTGTGCTTGAAACTGCATCAGTTGAATTGACAAAGCAAGTTTTGATTGTTCGATTACCAAGATATGATCGTATAGAAGAAAAAGGAAAAAAAGTAATAAAGATCAACATTAAAGCAATAACCACGTCTTCGGTGAGAGTCAACAATCATAGTTATAAAGTTACGAGTGCAATATTCAGACATCGTGAGAATGAAAATGTACGTTATACGACAATGGTGCGAGGCAAGGGCACTGCATGGATATTTGTCAACGATTTAACAATTGAACGGCGCAATTGGCCTCGCAATTCTAAAGACGTGTATGTATTATTTTTGCAACGGGTATAGATGCATATTTTCCGATAATGAAAAATTAAAGAAAAATACTTGAATATTGTTTTATCATTTGTGTAGTAGTGTTTTTTAAATCTTTGCCGCATATTTTTTTATCTTTGCCGCATCTACATTAGGGCTGCTTTCTTAATAAGCTTCATTTTTCTTTTTAAACCTTGAGAAATGACTTTCCGCACTCAATAGACCGAACAAGATAAGCGCACTAAGTATAACAGAGCATAAAGCCGATCTTCAGACAGTATGGAGCGCAAAGCGCCACTTTCAAACCGTACGAAGCGCGACGTCCAATCCGTGCTTAGTGCGAAATTCAAACCGTACGGAGCGCGAAGCGCGATGTTCAAACCGTACGGAGCGTGAAGCGAGACGTCCAAGGAAGTGCCTTAAGAGGCTTTGATACTTTGCTCGGAACTTCGTCGTCCAATGTTGTCGGAATGTCGCAATGATGTCGGAACTTCATCGCCTATAGGGCTGTCCCTCTCGCACCTAGCGCTGTCTATTGTCTTCTGCAATACTTCCGCACATTCTATCAGAATCTAAGCTCTATCTGCCGAATAGTTTAGGAGAAAATAGCTTTCAAAAATTTGAACTGGAGTGGGGGAAATGCTACTGCCTCTTAAAAGTGGTCTAAGAGATAAACGTCCGGTAGCGATATTTTTCCTGGATCATTTTTCGGGGGATTATTAGTTACTTCGATGTTTCATATTAAGCCGTTGACACGGAAGGCTCACCTCAGATAAGTCTCAAGAAGACTCGTTACTTCTCGGCAGAACCGAGAATTCGAGGTCCTTCATAACCGCTTCACACGACGTCTCAAATATAAGATTCTTCTTATGCTTACAAACGGAATGTTGATAGAATGGTGGTAGAACCATCCTATCAACATTCCTTTTCTATCTTTTTTCACTCTGGTGGATGATGAAATATATTTTTCATTGTTTACTATTTATATTATTAGAGTATCGAAAAAAATTTGTTTTCTTTGTTAAATGCCGAGTGGACTACGCTCTGACGCTTTTCCAGACGTAAAACCATTATCTCGGGACCCGTACATGATATTTATTGCATCTTGATAAAGGAAAATTATATAAGGATTTACAGAAATTTCGTTTTTAATTTCATATTGTCAGGAGTATCTCAAATATTAGACGAAGTATTTTGCGAAATTCTTCAAATACTAAACGATTTTTTTTCTCAACTTGTGTTCATTCAGCAGTGTCTACTTACCTTACCTTACCTCATCTTACCTTATCTTACTGGCATGCTGCTTTAAGAGGACAAAGTCCCAGAAATAAAGCCTAGTCTATCAATCTATCTATCTATCTTTATTCACAGTTTAATGTTTTTCATGGGGTTCTGATTTTCAAAAAAACGTGAAATAAACACAAAAATGTTTTTTCAAAACAAAAATGTGACGCCAAGTATTAAAAGAGTAGCTATCACTTTAAAAAAAATATCTCACAAACAAAAATGTCACAAAAAAAATCTCACAAACAAAAATCTCACAAAAAAAAAATCTCACAAACAAAAATCTCACAAAAAAAAATCTCACAAACAAAACTCTCACAAACAAAAGTCTTACAAACAAAAATCTCACAAACAAACATCTCACAAACAAAAATCTCACAAACAAAAATCTCACAAACAAAAATCTCACAAACAAAAAATCTCACAAACAAAAATCTCATAAACAAAAATCTCACAAACAAAAAATCTCACAAACAAAAATCTCACAAATATAAAGTCCCTGTTATAATTTTTTTCCAAAAAAATTGTTAGAAAAATAAAGTTTCAAAAATATTAATCCGAATCAATATATTAGCCAAGTTAAACCCTTTGGTAGATGTTTAACAGACGTAGATCTTCAACAAACAAGACGTTTCTCTACAAAACAAACTTGGCGTGCCAGCGTTTTGCTTCCGTACATAGTCCATTGAAATAAGGACGGGACCACTATTGTCTTCTACTCATTATTAGGATTCGGAGAAAGTTCAGCATATTTGTTCCAGTGTTATTTATTCATTGAAGAGTGATCGAGGGAGGGAGGGAGGGAGGGGGGGAGGGGGGAGGGAGGGAGGGGGAGGAGAGAGAGAGAGAGAGAGAGAGAGAGAGAGAGAGAGAGAGAGAGAGAGAGAGAGAGAGAGAGAGAGAGAGAGAGAGAGAGAGAGAGAGAGAGAGAGAGAGAGTTTGCAGCACGCGCGGAAGGCGAGTGTTGCAATTACTCGAGCTGAGAAAAATTATTTCTGTCGAGTATTATACTACGAAAAATTATCGGATCATATTCAGAAGGATTATTGCATGCATTAGAACTGTCTGCTTTTGAAGTTTCGATAGCACCCGTTTATGTATAAAAGAAAACACGAACCTGGGCTCTAAAGTTGACCGAAACTGGTTTGTTTATCTTGCGACTATTACCACACCGATTAAAGTAAAAGTAGGTTCATAAATACCACGTAAAAAACCTTGAAGATACAATTTCAAGAGTATCAAAGCGGAAAATCACAGAAATGCTTTGAAATGGAGAGAAGGCCAGCAGTACAGTTACATTCTGCTTAGGAAATTGTAGTATAGCAGCAAGCAAGCCGATTTCTTGTGTTTACAGGAATCCGACATTGTTCGGCAAGCTTATTGGGTCAAATAAATAACACTCTGAACTATGTAAAATTACTTTCTGTCCCGAACTTATTTCAATGGACTATGTACGGAAGCAAAACGCTGGCACGCCAAGTTTGTTTTGTAGAGAAACGTCTTGTTTGTTGAAGATCTACGTCTGTTAAACATCTACCAAAGGGTTTAACTTGGCTAATATATTGATTCGGATTAATATTTTGGAAACTTTATTTTTCTAACAATTTTTTTGGAAAAAAATTATAACAGGGAATTTATATTTGTGAGATTTTTGTTTGTGAGATTTTTTGTTTGTGAGATTTTTGTTTGTGAGATTTTTGTTTGTGAGATTTTTTGTTTGTGAGATTTTTGTTTGTGAGATTTTTGTTTGTGAGATGTTTGTTTGTGAGATTTTTGTTTGTAAGACTTTTGTTTGCGAGAGTTTTGTTTGTGAGATTTTTTTTTTGTGAGATTTTTGTTTGTGAGATTTTTTTTTTGTGATTAAATTATACGAGACAACAATAGCAAAAATAATGAAATAAAAATCTCCCGCAATTATGTCTGACCGAAACGGAACACTCCTCCGTTTCGCACGTATTTGCAGGTCCCTTGCTCGACAAGGAGATATTATAAATCCGACCTCGCAAGGTCGCGAGTCACCTCGCAAGGTCGCGAGTCACCTCGCGCGCCTCGGTCCTCGCCACACACTCGCACACACACTCTCCCACTCGCGGCGGGAGGGAAAACGGTCGCACAATTCCCCGGTTAAAATACCAAATTATAATGAAAAAAATACTCGAAAATATATCAAGGGGAACTCGTAAACAGAACACAAGGGGAAAATAAACTAAAATATTACACGCACACCGTTTCCCTCCTCGCTCACTGACTCTAATATTAACGTCACGTGATGCACGGAAAAAAAGAACACAACAAATCATTTATGGTCAATCCTCGGCGTGACGGCCGACTTCCCGCGACCAAACGACCGTTCGCTAGGACGAACTCGCGCTTGAGTTTTTCGCAGGACCGCTCGGACGATCGGGCCTCTCCCGCTGTACCCGACGCTGCCCCTGTTTTTCCTAATAATCTCGGCGCGGAGGCCTCGCGGGCGCGTCGCCGAGATCTAGCGCTCGTGCGCGAGGGTCGCAGCGTCGCGGGATACTCGCAAGAGCCCCGTCGACACGGCCGTCTCGCGCAAAGGCGGCGAGTGCGCGATGTTGCGCGGAAAGAGACAAAGAGAAGAACAATCGGAACGGACAAAATACAAGAATTGATACTGACGCCGCGCGGCGAGGCTCACCCAATGTCCTCGTCAATTATCCTCTCGGAAAACTACGCTCGCGGGAGGCGTGTTGCAGCGACTTGATTCTCGTCCTCGTCATTCCGGCTGTCTCGGTCTCCCGTATTCTCTCGCCGATCTCGCTCGCTCGCTCGCTCTGCTGTTCGCTCAACGGCTACTGGGGAACTGTCCAGAGTGTTGCGTCGCTCGCACGCTCGGTGAAATGATCCCCTCTCCGTCTCGTAGTGCTGGCCGGCAGGCAGGCGGCCAACTCTGCCGTGCCGCGCAGCGGCTCGATCTCTCCAGTTGAGATCGCTCGCGCCACAGTTGGCTGGCGTGGCACGAGAAACGGACGGCAGAAGTCTCTCCGGCGGCGGCGGCGGTGGCGGGACGCTCAAACAGCGGAGCGACCAGCGGCGCAGCGACGAGGCGACAGCGAAGACTCAGCGTTGTCGCTCTCTCCCTCTCCCGCGCGTTTTCGTCAGTCCGGGCTCGCTTCGGCGACGGCGTCAGCGTAGAGAAATCGCGTGAAGCGGGAAAAATGAATAATAATAATAAAAACTACCTATGGCCCTGCGGATCGGTCTAGGCGTCGTCGAGCGGGCGAGCAGAGCGGCGGCTTGACCACACGGAATTTTCCCGTGTTACACTGTATATTACTATCGATTCTGCAATGAAATAAATGTAACAATATCACAGTTTTCCGGCATGATGAATCGTTACAATCAATGTTTAGGAGATTCTGAAAATCATGAGCAACTGGAAAGGTAAGGCAGGGATATTTTGTATTTTTTTTTATCGCGAGGGTTCTCTGCTCTTACCAAGCGCAACCTTACCGACCCCACGAAGCCGCCGGCCGCTGGGGCCTTAGCCACGTGCGAGTAAACGTCAGTATTCACGCAACCGGCATCCGGAATGGTTAGTCTCGATTGAATGTCTTATTGTTGTTTTTTGATATTCACGATAACTGTTATTTAGTGTTATTTTTCGTTATTTTCAGGCAAATATGGAAACATTAGTCCGAATCCGAGAAGCTTGCCAAGCTCTTGGCGCAGAGCGACGTAACGTAAGTACAAAAAGTTGCCCTGTTTAATCCTCAGTGTAATCGCTTACATTATTAAATATATTATTTACGTTTTTTCAGGACAAGCCACCGTCACCACCGTCGCTAGTGATGCCACAAGACAAGACAAGACAAGAAAAATTTCTTGAGCCTTTTCAAGACAAGACAAGAAATAATTCTGGTCTTGTCTTGAGGCTCAAGATTTTTCTCGAACCTTTTCAAGACTCTTGAAAGTGCTCAAGAATCTTGAGCCTTTTCAAGAGTCTTGATAATTTTTCGAGAATCTTGAGCCTTTTTCGAGATAAATTTCTCCATCTTGCTTTAAGATAAGAACTTTGTCTAATTTAGTCCGAAAAATGTAGGAAAATGAAATATTTCGACACATAATGTTTGTACTGTAGCCATAAAATTCCGACGACCGTAAACGTTGAAAAAAATGATTTCTAGAAAAGATATCGGGCTCATATTTAATCCACTTTTAGATTATTATTGTGTAATGGTTGGGATTGAATTCGGAGTGACTCCGTTAAGGGGGTCCTGTCGTATGGAGTTCATTTCGCATAAATTCGAGAAAAACGAGAAAGAATTGCAAACACTTCTTGATGATATAAAAATCGGAAAAAATTCATACACCTTAAAGGTACTGAAAAGATTCATTTTACTTAATAATAATTGCAAAATGTTATTAACAAATTGATGAAAAAATAAGTGTTCAACAAAAAATTTCTCGATAACCTAAATCTTATTTTTATGAAAATGATTCGTTCGTTTTTCTGAGTACGTTTTGAATTTTCTCAGATTTTTAAGTTCAGTAGAAAATTTGTGTTTTCTTTTCACACAAAATTTAAAGTGAACTTAAAAATCTGAAAAAATGTATACGTACTCAAAAAAATAAACGAAACGTTTTCACAAAAAAAAAAAAAATAGATTGCCGAAAAATTTGTTGAACAATTGCTTTTGTCATCGATATGTTAATAACATTTTGCAATTATTATTAAGCAAAATTAATCTTTTTAGTACCTTTAATGTGCATGCATTTTTTCAGATGTGTATACCATCAAGAAGTGTTTGCAATACTTGTTTGTTTTTCTCGAATATATGCAAAATGAATATCACACGACAGGACCTGACATATTGGTGGAAATTTCGTCTCCTAATGTTAATGTAGTCGTCTCGGTACAGTCCCGACAAATATGAGTTTCGTGGAAAATTTCGAACCCTTCTCGATGTGATAACAATCTGAAAAAAAAAAAAAAAAATCAAGTATGTAGAAGGTGCTGAAAAGATTGATTTTTCATAATAATAATTCGAAAATGTTATTAACAAATTAAAGAAAAAATTAATTGTTCAACTATTTACCCGGCAATCCAACTTTTTTCTGATGAAAATCATTCATTCATTTTTTTGAATACGTATGCATTTTTTTAGAATTTTGTTTAATTTTTTTAAATTGCGTTTTTTGAAACAAAATGAGCGGCGAAAACCGCAATTTTAAAAAATTAGACAAAATTCTGAAAAAATTCATACTTATTCAGAAAAATGAATGAATAATTTTTATCAGAAGAAAAAGATGAGTTGCCGGGTAAATTGTTGAACAATTTATTTTTTCATTAATTTGTTAATAACATATCGGAATTATTATTATACAAAAATCAATCTTTTCACCACCTTCTACATGATTGATTTTTTTTCAGATTATTATCTCATCGAGAAGTGTTCGAAATTTCCCCCGAAACTCACATTTGACGGGGCTGCACCGAGCCGACTACCTTTAACGCCTATAGGGCTGCATCTTTTGTACCTAATCTCACTTTTTGTTTTCCGTTTCTCCCAAATAAACGGTTTCGAGTTTCGAGGCCGTTTGTGATCGTTGAGCCGACGAAGGAAAACTAATCGCTGAACCGTCAGTTTCGCAATTTAGGGAAACACTGACCATTCTCATGGATTATGTGTTCAAAAGATGTGTTAAAAACAGCGATGTGTTCAATACTTTATTGTACTGCAATAAAAAAATTGAAATATCTCAAGATTCTTGGTCAAGACTCTTGACATTCAAGAAATATTTCTTGTCTTGTCTTGAGAATCAAGACAAGAAATTTTCGTCGTCAAGACAAGATTTTTCTTGAATTCTTGATTCTTGACGGCATCATTAACCGTCGCCGTCGTCGTCGGAGGCTTCGCATTCGAAAAGTGTTACATTGTTTTCTCTAATTTCGACGAAAAGTTTTTTGCAACATGCAAATTAATGTTTTGTGGTATTTTCAGAATCCATAAAGCCTTTCCGTGTCCACCGACGAGAGCGGAAAGCAGCGCGGGAGTCTGCTGCCACGAGGCGGTCGCCGCCACCGCCGCTGTACGCGGGGGGGCCGCAGCGGAGCCGGGCCGAGTCGCACGACGCCCCGTATCGGGGCCGTTCGCAGGAGAGAGGGCGTCAGCCGGCGCGCGAATGCTGACGCGGCCGCGGCGATGACCGAAGGGACAGCCGAGACGACGGCCGAGGCGACGACGCGCCCGAGCGCGCTCTGCCCGTCATAGTGGAGAGCGTTTTGGACCGTTTTTAATCATAATTTTTAACAAATATATTGTGACGTCGCGGAGGGAGAAACAGCGGTATTTTTAGGCAGGGATGGCCAACTCGGCTACGAAGCGCGGTATTTGGAAGGGCGAAACGAGGTAGACACTACGGTTGATCCACAAAGACTTTATTCTCGTGTACAAAATCTGGCAGCGTTACAGTATCGCGCAGAGTTTCGATGATTACTGACTAAAGAGGTAACGCGGGAGGCGCTTGTATGGGAGTGAACTGTGGGAAAATGATGATAGTGGGGAGGGATTTTGGGGAAGAGTCTGGAAAGTTCGACGGGAAAACAGGCACACATGTGACCGGATTCCGCGGAGGGCAATGCACTATTCAAGGCTTCTCAAGGCCAATTGCGCCTTAAGAAGTTATCTGTGGGAGAGCGATAATAAAAAGGGCCGTAGAAGAGGAATTTGGGTAAATAGTCACGTAGGTTGCGCAAGTGACCGGATGGAATGCAGCTGTGGATAACTGCGTTTTGGGAAACGGCGGTGATTAGATATGCGCGACGGGCTGGGCCGCGCGTTAGGGAACATTGAACTCTGGAGTGCGTAAGTGGGTCGGCAGTACAGAGAGTGATCGGGAGAGGAAAAAATAAGGAGAAAACAGGGACTCGTTACAATATTATAACGTTCATTAAAAGATAAAGTTAAATACATTTTTTATACAAAATATCGCGAAACGAAAAATTATTTTCCCCAATTCCTTCCTCCCTAGAATTTCGGTATACCTGCGTTTTCCAGCCATGTCAATAGTCGTGGGTCGTCCTTCGTTAGGAACCGATGAAGTCGCGAGTCCGTAGTCAATTGTCCCTTCCTACAGCCTCTGTACGCACAGACGTCGTATGACGTCGTATTCTTCGTTACGACTACCTTTTTCTCATCCGTAGTCAACGTTAACTCTTGAGAGACAGAACGCGACTTACGGCGAATAACAGGAGCGCCGTCGCTAGCTTATCTCGAATGCATACATTGTTGCGTTTATATATTTCTGAGAAAAGTATATTTTTCTCGTGCATTTCATATACATTCTCATGTGCGTAGTAGTTAATAATAATATATAAACCCGACCTTGCATTGCTCGCACCCCCATGCGAGCAATGCAGCGGCCCGAAGTTTCTCGTGCAATCGAATCGCCTTCCTCTTCTGTGTCGGAGACATCGTAGTGCTACTTCTGTTTTCGTATTTTCTTCAGTGGTCCATCCGCGAAGCTTCGTTGTGAGCGTTTTTCGCGCATTCCGACAAGATTTACGAGTCGTGACTTTCAAAAGTAAAATATTGCACTCGCAGTGACGCCACATCTCAGTTACGTCCTTGCTCACCGTTTTTCAGTTCAGGCTTTTCATTTCTGTATTAATCGACGGACCAGAGCATCCTTTGCAGACGTTCATCCCGTATATCGTGCGTAACAACTCTTCGTGTACTGTCTTGTCCGTAATTTGACGCGGAAAGTTAAATTCGTCAAGATTTATGGGCTGGCCCAATACAGTGACTTGAACCGAAAAATCATCTTTTACTGTCACTGCTTTCAGCACAACCGTCTTGAAAATGTTATCGTTATTTCGGCTTTCGGTTAGAAAATATGAAACAATTAAGCGTGTGTTTTCGCAAACCGAATGGTCCATCCCGGAGGCAAATCTATCTTTGCTGCTGCCAGTTCGTTAAATGTTAATGTAAGACTCGAGGAGCTGATACTTCCCAACACTGGATCGCTCGAACATAAATTTTCTTGGTTCTCGAACAGCTCTTCGTGCGGTGACTGATTCGGAGGTTCGTGTGTCGGGCTTATGATTCTTTATTTTCCTCAATGACTTTTTGACGCTTCGGTCGAACAGGTGAATCGTCTGTGTCGACAGTGTGATTATCCACCTGCGAGTTTTCCAATTGAGGTGGAATCACAGCGCCGATATGAGATTGAGGCAGTATCAACGGTGTCGACTCTCTTGCTCCGACAGCTTCAACAGCTTCGACCCAAGGAAATATGGTTGGCACAACACCCTTTGCCAAGCGAGGTACTTTATAATATGACTGTAAAGACAAAATATGTGCAATTAAGCAAGCATCATTTAATCATGCAAAAACGATATACTATCAACAATTCAGAAAACTCACTACGCCCAGCACACACCCGTCAGCACCCAGGAGTTGTCGTTGCCACAGAATTTCACGTTTTTCAAAATGAAGTTCACACACGGGCTGTCCGGACTTCATATCATCGCGGTATACGGCACGTTTCCATTGATTTCATGACGCCGGGTCTTTCGATACCGTAAAAAAATGAAATTTTTCCGGGTTGGTTTTGTACCCCAAAGTGCATCCTGGCACAATACATTTCGGCATCGTGTCTCGACGACCGCGGTCACTGCGTCAATTTTCACGCTTCAATTAATTCTTCGTATTAGAAGTATGCTGTGTGTTAGCGGCCTGAGCCGGAGCTATGTCCTTGTCCGTTTTGCCTACACATGCGGGACTTCAGTCTCGGGAATGAAACCCGTGACACTCGCCCAGTCTTTTGGGCACCACCCCAAGGCGCTGGACTTTTTCTTTGGACCTACTATTTAAGGTGGGCTCCGAATCACCGGGTTTACAGAACAGCACATAGGAAAATCCATTGGTGCTTGGCCGCGGGTCGAACCCGGGACCCTCTGCGTTTGAGCCCGGCTCCAAACCACTCGGCCACTGCTCCCCCTACATTTTTATGGGAAAATGTTAATTTAATCTTAATTAATTCATTTTTATAGCGCATTTCTCAAACATAGTGAAAGACATATTCTTGGTATAAGAGAGTATAGAAATGTAAATATTAAATATTTTCAGTTGCGAAGAGAAGATTGTGTGTTACCCGGACGTCTGTATGAGATGGTAACTTTGATTCCTACAGACTGAACGAGCTAAAATTTGTAACATCTCTTATTCTAATATTCAGAATTATGACCATATATTGTATGAATTTGTCTATTTAATTATGCAGGCATTTATCTTAAAAATTGCATTTTTCAGATATTCATTCGTGTACGGGTGACTATTTACACAGCTGTAGTCTGTGTCTACATTCTCGACGAAACGCGACGTAGCTCCGGTGTCGTGACGCGAATTCGAGACCGGCTATATCGGCGTAGGTTTTCCGCAGTTTCCCAATGCCCATAGCAGAAATGCTATGGTGAATACGATATAGAGGGGGAAGTCGGCTGCGGCCGCAGGGGGGTCGGGATACAAGGTTGGAATGGAGAGGGGATTGTAAAAGCGATGTGGCGTGCTGAGGAATACCAATAAAAATAGTCTCCTAATAGTCCCACGTATCATTTACTTTATGTACCCCCGCTATGTTCCACATAATCAATCTGCAAAGCGCGTTATCTCCCTTATCCTCCAAGAAATGTAAATTTCTCCAATTCTCCTAACTCATTCCAACTTTTTCACACTCCGTTCACCATTATCTTCATATATTCCAATCTAGCTATTTTTCCGCGACGCTCTTCTTTCTTCGCTCCGCTCTGCAACCATTTCTGTACTTTCATCTCCCTCCGTGTGTAGTCGTTGAATATCCAAATCCCGGAAGCTTTGAACTCCGTTCTTTTTGTCCAAAATCCTCTTCTCAGTTTCCATCGAACTGAACGTAATCACAGGCTCTCCAGCAGCCTGCTATAGATGTACCATTTGTGGATCGACTCCCAGTATTTCCTTGATGATCGCCGCAACTTCGTGATGGAGCCCCCTCCCTACTGCTGTTACGCCCCTCACCACTAAATTTTTCCTCTTCGTAAACCTTTCTTTTTTTCCCACTCGATTTCCCCTTTTGGTAATGGCAACGGCTTTGGACTTGCCCCCACGCTCGTTCAATCAGAAGCGGCTGATCCTCCTCGGCTTCTCCTAACAACAGTAGCCTATTTTTCTATCACCGGCGCCGTGTTATTAATTTTATCACTCTGAGAGAATGAACCGCTCCAAACCAGCGACACGTCCTGAGTCTTACTCCGAATCTTCTCACCAGTGTTTTCGCAATTACCCTGCGCTTGACTCCCCTCCCTTTGGTTGTCTCTTCCTTTCAGCTGTTCAATTCTTTTGCTCATTACTCGTCCCTCTAATTCCGCTTTTTCCAACTCTGCCCTGACTTTTGAATTTTTTATTTCGCCCTTCAGTTTTTCGTGTTCCATTTGTATCTCCTCCTGCGCTGCTTTCTGCTTGAGTTCCGACGTGACACTCTGATCCCCCATACTTTCTCTACACCTCACCACCTAGCATTCCACACATCGGCACTTCTTAATTTCCCGCTCCAAGTCTTCTCGGCAACTTCTCAAGTTCTGCCTTCATAGTCCTTTCATTTTCTTCTCGAGTTGTTGTACCCACATTTCCATCCACTTTTCAGAACTTGCCGCCAATTCGTTTAACCATACCTTTTCTCCGTGCACCTTTGATGAACCCCCTTCGTTTTGCTCCTTATTTTCCTCCATGTCCCCCACACATGTCACTGAATATGCCGCACTGGCAGGTTCGCCAACAGCCTCTATTTCCCCTCCTAAACCCTTGAGCCTTTACCTCAGAACCGCGGTCTCCTTGTGAAGCTCTGCGCATACCTCGTCCTCCTTGTAAAGTCCACCGCGTACCTCGGCCTCCTTATCCAGTTCTCGACTCACCTCAGCCTTCTTGTCAAACCCTCCACGCACCTCAGCCTCCTTCGCTTGTTTATCACTGCGAGCGCTGACTAGTGCATTATCTGGCCCTTGCTTCGCCGGCACACTACGTAAGCATTCAAATGATATTCAGACACAAAGTCCGAATATCATTTGAAAAAGCCAACTCCTTCACTAGATAACATTCTCACAGGTTCTCCTCGCCCTCACGGTCACTACGACCCACTTTTCTAGTCCAAATCTACCAAATACTCTCTAAATCACCCGAAGAATTACGTAACCGTTCGCCATCAACGCCATCCGAGTTCTCCCCCATAAAGAGTAAATTTAGACACATGTAGACCAAATTCAAAAGGCATTTCGTGCGTTTTTCCAAAATGTGAATGCCTAAAAACGTTGTGGAATTTATTAAATTTAGTTTTGTGATGTGTATACTATGCGTAATGATTTTTTACAGTAAAAAGTATATCAATTGTCATAAGTGTTGAATTAATTTAAGAGGGCCGAGTCAGACAAAAAGTTTATTTTTATCATAAAGGGTACGTTTTTCCTTACTGATGAAACAACAACAATTTGGAATAATTCGATTCTTTTAGGATCGCAGCAAAGGATTTTTTGTCACTAGACCTACCAGTTGGGACAACCTGTTGCTTTGAAACCATAAATATGGGTTTTTACGTTTGCGTGTAGTTCAGAGAAAACCAAGCATAGGATGGCCTGCGCCAGTGCTCACTCTCATCGCAATCATATTCTCTATATTGTAGGCATTTTTTTTAATCAATACTTAAAAAGATCCATATCACTTATGCTAACTTTATCATCGCTTTTTATAATTTGTTCTGTAATTTGAGTTTAAGAATCATAAAAAATCCCTATAATTAATCGATAGGGAATGTGACTGCGAAGAGATTAAGCTATAGCGGATACCTATTCTATATTGATTTTCTCTGGACTGTGTAAAGAGTGAAAAACTATTTTTGGTTTCGAAGCAACTGATTGGCCCGCTGGTCCAGTGTAAAAAAGAATCCTTTGTTGCAATCCTAAATGAATAGAAATTGATTAATATTTTTCATCGGTGAGGAAAAAAATCGCCCTTACGTTAAACATAAACACTTTCATTGTCTGCGTCCTTTACTAGAAAAAAGTGTGTTCTGTGATTAGATTTTCCGCCTCGCCACTGCGCAGAGTGTGAACGGCGAGGGGTGCCAGATTTACGTCAATTTGATCGGTGCACGTTTGCTTCGAATTTCGGCGTGCCAGCCAAGAAATTTTCGCGCTATCTTTACCTTCGAATTTTACGCTTCGTTGGCTACCTGTCGATATCTAATGCGCTGTGTTATGATATATTTTCTGTTATCTTTCACGCCGTTATCTTTAAGTCCTCATACTGAGATTTAGCAATAATTAGTTGTTAAGCTTTTATATTCCACCGTTTGTATCCGAGCCACCGGAGTCTCACCCCATCGGCCAACAACAACGGAGACGACGCCTCGCTAGCGGGCCGCTACCGACCGTTCACGCACTCATCGCTCGCGCATGCTTACTGCCACCGCTCTCTATTGCTCCCTAGTCCTTACAACAAGGGACGTCGACCATATTTTTGAATTGTTGTTTTGATTGGAGGATTGAATAAATGGTCGACCCTCCGCCTTTGGACGTTGAGGTCTGCCCGTCACGAAGACGAGTGTCCGCGGATTGGTTGCCAAGGGAGCGCGCTAGTGAAACAACCGAGATATTACTGAGCCACCCGCCTCCCCCACGACTTCCTAGCCTGGCGCTGGACCCTCCCGACTGGAGTCCGGATTATCGTAGTCCGGCCATCTCGGCGCCTCACTCAGAACAGGCCTAGGAGTCACACGAAGAAAAGTCAATTGCAGTGTTGCACCGTTTATGTTGTGGGGCCAATACCGCTGATGCTTCGGAGGCCACGACTTCCGGCGTGAGGGCTCCCGAGGTCCTTTCGCGTAGCCACCGCATCCCAGGGGAAGATACCCGGGTTCCAACGATCACAGTTGCCGCCTGAGGACGGACGAAAGCATCGGGCGCAGTGGATGCGCGCCGAACATCGCCGCATTCTCTGGACACGACCAGCAGTTCCAGAGAGTGATAGTGGCGCGATGCAAATTGAATCGCGCGCCTCTACGCGCGCAGCATGCAGCGCTGCGACGGCCGCCGACGCCGCCAAGCGAGCGACGCGCCAATCCGGTACGAGCGCGAGAAGTAGGCGGCGAGCGAGCGAAGAGGGGAGCATCGACCGACGGCACGCGGTAGATCGACGCCATTAATCGATGCCTGCGACTCGAGGAAACAGCAACGTGACATCGACCGAGGATCGGCGAAGATTCCCGTGCGGCGAGCGACATCAGGACTCCGGTGATCCTTTCCGGTGGCCTTTCTGAATTTCTTGTCTTGTGTGGCCGAGTGTTGTTCGGCCGTTTGTCGCGACCGCCCACGTGAGTTTTATTGTAGTTTCCCTGGCAAACCGTTATACAGTTGTTAAAGGTTAAATGTACGCGTATAATTGCTTCTGAACATACACAGAACATTTAGATTTCTCGTAAGTGAATGTACGGTTGAGTCACCCCCCTCCCCCCAGGTTGAGTTTCCGTACATTTACCGAATATTTTCCGTATTCCTAGATCTGAATATGCAGTAACTCAAGATAGCTTCGAACCGAAAATTTATGCGTACATTTAACGATTTTCGCATTTCAATGTTTGGTAAAACAAACTCACGATTCATAAATCGTAAATGTCATAAACCTACGTATATAATAAAAAATTAATTGTTCGGGTGAAATATCGTTTATAGAGACATTCGCAACTGCGTTTATTGGTCAATATAATTTGATATATCTTATATTAAAAAGTCCGTAATTCGCGCCAACGTGAGTATTGTTGTCGATCTATTTGGGCTCTGATTGGTCGTGGACCGTGAAGACCAGCAGTCGTTGTTTAATAGCACGAAATTTGACAATTTGTCGCAATTTGACACAAGCGCCGCAGCGCGGCTAACCTGTCCGAGCGCGTGAGTGCGCGTTATTGGTCCCCTAGTTTTTTTTTTAAGTTTTGCTCGACCCGCTTAATATTCGTGGAACTTTCGTGATGACCCGACACTTTTTATTGAAATGTGATGACTCCAGGTCATCTGTTACGTCTGCTACACACGTCAAGTTTTTAACGACACACCAAGTGACTGGCATACCAAGTTTTTTATAGCGAATCATCTACTGATGATCTGGCTAATATTTACTTGGCTAATATATCGCATTTGTTGTATTATTTTTTAAAGGAAATTTATTTATCGTGAATTGTCTGTTGCAAGCGGTCTTTTAATACTTAAAAGAATACTTTAATACTTAAAACTACTCTTTTAATACTTAGCGTACCGTTTTTGTTTTGAAGAAACATTTTTTGGGTTATTTCACATCTTTTTGAAAATCAGAGAATGTCATTTTGAAAATAGAGAATAATGAATAAGACAGGAAACCCAATTTAACTCCCAAAACTATATTATAATTTGCTGTCTTAATAAATCGATTTGCGATGTGAAGAGTTATTTTCCAGAAATCCTACCTCAGATTGTTCGGATCCGTGGCCATAATTTTCAGATATTCCCCAGGAAAATCCCTCAGAGTTTGGATTTGTTATCGTGTGATTAAACAAGCTTGATGCGCACTGAATTGTCCCTGAATTGTTCAACGACACAATTCGTAATAACAGTGTTAAAAACCAAAATATAATCTCCAAACTCGATTTTTAGGCTCTCACGTTTTGCAAAAACGCACAGAAGTGCCTATTAAATTCGGTCAGATTTCGAATAAATGAACTTTTTACACGAAAAAGTTAATATAATTTGAAATTGTCAATTTTTTTACAGCACGTTTCTCAAACTTAGTGAAATACATGTTCTTCGTGTAACAGAACGCAACATTTTCATTATTTAGTATTTGGTAATATGGAAACAAGATTTGGTCCTACCCGGACGTACGTAACCCATGGTAGCTTTGGACTGAAGAGACCGAACAAGCTGAAACTTGCAATGTCTTTTATTATAGTATTGAGTAGTATGCACAAATATTATAAGAATTTTTCCATTCCCTTATTTAGGCATTTACCTAAAAACTGGTACTTGCTTGGTGACCATCTTCGCACTGCATAAATGAATTTGTCTATAAGTTGCAGCGTATTCATATTTTACATTTGTTCAGATAAGGTAAACGTCCCAGTGGCCGCACACTTAAGGCCCCGTACCATTTGTCTTGCGAATTTAATACATAAAGATTAATGCGAACGAAGAATGGCTGCGACCAACTTAAAGCTTATTTCCTGCGCTTTCCAAAACACCAGCATGCACGAAAAAGATATTACATATTACATTATTTATATAATAAACACAGCGGAAATGTCGGATGTACCAGTGTTCGCATAGCTATTTTTCGTTTTGTCCCAGTGGTCGAACACGAAGACCCAATGTTCGCACAACAGGTCTCGGTGTTCGAATACTGAAAGACCCACTTACTGAACACCGATAAATCTATGACTGAATGTTGTAAGTAGTTCGTGAAAAATACAAATATTTATTCATAAGTTATTCATTTATTCACTTATTTATACATAAAAAATAATACACATATAAGCTTATCTGACAATGACAAGAATGGGTTGTGTAATTTTTATGCATTCAATATTTTTTATCACATTGAGTTTTTATCACATTCTTATTGTTCAGATTCGAGTTTACTGAGTTTTTTTAGTCTCAGTTTCCTGGCGTCCGACGCTTGTTGTCTTTTTTTCTCTCCTCATGCTGTATTTTCTTCATCTCTTCTTGCAGTTTTTTTTCTCTTCTCTTAGTTTTTTTCTTTTGCAGCTCTACCCCTTCCTTTTGTTCTTGCGCTTCTTCTCGTTGTTTTCGTCTCTCTTCTTTCTCTTGCAAAATCTTTTGTTTTTCTTCGTCTTTCTGCGTGGCAAACTGCTGCCATTGGTCGCTAATGGCGACGGAAGGTATTTTCTCGGTCTTCTTTTTCTTGCAAATTTTCTTCTTTTCTTCCGGCCAAAAAAGGGCTTTCTTGCACGGCGATGGAATCCCGACGATCGCTCCTTTACTCGCAATTTTTGTGGTACTATTTCCACTCCCTTCTTGTTCTTGTCGCCTTCTTAGAAATATTACTACCAATATTTTCTACCGCGTTTTCCACTGTACTCGGAACAGAAATTTCGTCCGCGATATTTTCTTCGACCGATTTTTCGCAGAATTCCTCAGCGTTTTCGGATATTCGATCAAACTCGATGGGATTCTCGGTGGTTTTATCAGACGTCTCTCCTTCCGTAGTCTCGAGACATTCGTCAGTGACGTTCGCAATTCCCTAGATGATTTCGCTAGCGTTGCCCACGATTTTGTTCTCGCTTTCCTGTACTGTTTCGCTCATCCGTTTCCGCCGTTCTGGTGATTCATTCGTCGATCGACTCGGCGGATTCATCAAAATTACAGCTTGTCTCGCCGATGATTTCCTCAATCGCTGCAAATATTATAAGTAATTGACTATTGCTAAGCAGAACACTCATGGCGCTATTTTAAATACGTACCGCTGTTTCTCGCGTCTTCTGCGCTCATCACTGCGATGGGATCATCACCGTTCAACGTTAGTATAATTGTACACGGTTCCTGGAGCATCGTGTCACGGACTCAGTTTTGAGACGCGCTACGATATTCAGACTATCGTCGACTCGAGTCAAATCGTGATTATCATCGAGACCGCCCGACTGGACAACGCCGTTGTCATTGTTAGCTATATTAATATATACGTAAAATACAAAATCAATAGCTACATTACAAATATCAGTACTTTACAATTTACAGAATGGCGACGCGAATAAGTCTTTGTATACAGTTCGACGAAAAACACTTCATTTTCACTATAGTATACCAGCGAGTCCCTTCATTCTCCGCCAATAATGTGTAACACGGGAAAATTCTGTGGCGCCCAAACGTCGCTCTGCTCGCCCGCTCGACGACGCCTAGACCGATCCGCAGGGCCATAGGTAGTTTTTATTATTATTATTAATTTTATTTTATTAATTTTTGCCGCTTCACGCGATTTCTCTACGCTGACGCCGTCGTCGGGGCGAGCCCGGACCGACGGAACCGCGCCGGAGAGGGAGAGAGCGACAACGCTGGGACTTCGCCGTCGCCTCGTCGCTGCGCCGCTGGTCGCTCGGCTGTTTGAGCTTCCCGTCCCCGCCGCCGCCGCCGGAGAGACCGCTGCCGTCCGTTTCTCGTGCCACGCCAGCCAACTGTGGCGCGAGGGATCTCAGCTGGGGAGATCGAAACGCTGCGTGGCACGGCAGAGTTGGCCGCCTGCCTGCCGGCCAGCACTACGAGACGGAGAGGGGATCATTTCCCCGAGCGTGCGAGCGACGCAACACTCTGGACACTTCCCGAGGAGCCGTCGAGCGAACAGCAGAGCGAGCGAGCGAGCGAGATCGGCGTGAGAATACGGGAGACCGAGACAGCCGGAACGACGAGGACGAGAATCAAGCCGCTGCAACACGCCCCCCGCGAGCGTAGATTACGGAAGGATAGACGAGGACATCGGGTGAGCCTCGCCGCGCGGTGTCAGTCCTAATTTTCGTCTTTTGTCCGTTCTCGTTGTTTCTTTTTGTTGTCTTTTTCTGCGCAACATCGCGCACTCGTCGCCTTTGCGCGAGACGGCCGTGTCGACGGGGCTCTTGCGAGCATCCCGCGACGCTGTGACCCTCGCGCACGAGCGCTAGATCTCGGCGACGCGCCCGCGAGGCCTCCGCGCCGAGATGATTGGAAAACAGGGGCAGCGCCGGGTGCAGCGGGAGAGGCCCGATCGTTCGGGCGGTTCTGCGGAAAACTGGAGCGCGAGTTCGTCCTAGCGAACGGTCGTTCGGTCGCGAGAAGTTGGCTGTCACGCCGAGGATCGCCGGATAATTATTTATTGTTCTTTTTCTTTGCATCCCGTGACGTTAAATTAGAGTTAGTGAGCGGGGAGGGAAACGGTGCGCGTCTTGTATTTTAGTTTGCTACTTTTTTGTGTTATATTTACAAATTCCACTTAATATATTGTATTGTATATTTTCCACCGTACGGCAATTGCCTTTTACATTCCCCCTCGAATTCCACTCTAATCCCCACCTTACCCTGCGGCCGCAGCCGACTCCCATCTCCCTGTATCGCATTTGCTGGAGGGCCTAGGGAAACTGCGGAAAACCTGTGCCGATACAGTCGGTATCGGGTTCTTTTTCCCAGCGCCGGAGTTAGTCGCGCCCCGCCGTGTGTAAATACTGAACTACAGACGTATATGTCGACCTATATGTCTGGAGCTAATCACGTTCAAGTATAGCACACGGCGAGACTACGGCGCCACGGATATTCAAACCGTCAACCTGCCACTTCGGTTGTGTCCACCGGATGAGGCCTACAACATCGGGAGAGGACCTACTTTTTAAGGTGGGTTCCGAACCTCCGGGGAGTCGCAGAAAAAGCACATAGAAAAAATTCCATTGGTGCCCGGCCGGGAATCCAACCCGAGACCCACTGCGTGTGAGGCCGCGACTCTATCCACTGTGCCACTGTCTCCCCTCGAATTCGCTTTAATATATTTTCGAGTCTTTTTCTATTATAATTTCGTATTTTCGACCGGGGAATTGTGCGACCGTTTTCCCTCCCGCCGCGAGTGAGAGAGAGAGAGAGAGTGCGTGTGTGTGTGTGTGTGTGTGTGTGTGTGTGTGTGTGTGTGTGTGTGTGTGTGTGTGTGTGTGTGTGTGTGTGTGTGTGTGTGTGTGTGTGTGTGTGTGTGTGTGTGTGTGTGTGTGTGTGTGTGTGTGTGTGTGTGTGTGTGTGTGTGTGTGTGTGTGTGTGTGTGTGTGTGTGTGTGTGTGTGTGTGTGTGTGTGTGTGTGTGTGTGTGTGTGTGTGTGTGTGGCGAGGGCCGCGGCGCGCGCGGTGACTCGCGACCTTGCGAGTCACCGCATAATAATTTTAAATGCAAATAAAATTACATTTTTTTGTTGTACTTTCCCACCACCGACCGAATCTCAACCTGCGCCTTGTTGCAATAGAAGCATCGTGGTATTCGGTCATCGAATATTGTACCGTTGACGCAGGTGGCACAACCCGCACCCGAACCCGAGGCATGATGGTTCTTCCTCCACGTCCAACGATATTTCAATTGGAATATCTGAAAAAATACTTGATTTTGTTAAACAGATCGCGTAGCACATCGCCCATTGAAAAAAAAAATCCATAGTAAACTATGGGATATTTTTCCAATGGATGTGTTTTGAATTTTTTTTCAATGGACGATGTGCTACTTGATCTGGTTAACAAAATATTTACCATTTTTCGCCTCGGTTTGGATTTCTGTAGTGGCAGTCGCTGCGTTCTCGGATATGATGCCGTCGTGTTGTTGGTTCTTGCTGCCTGCGTCTTTTGTTAAAATAAACAACAACGCTGGCTGCTGCCGCTGTCGCTGCTATTCATCGAGATAGTCAAATGTTTTCTATCATCAATTTTCAATTGTTTCTGAATTATTGCGAGCGTCTGCGCGCGCCGTTCGCCGATGACGGGTTGAGATGGCAGTGGTCGCAAGGTGGGTGGGCCAGTGAAAATAACCTCAAATGTCAGTTGCCCGTGAACCTGCGCGACGACGACGACGTGTCCGAGACGAGCGGAACCGTCGTCGTGCGGGTTCATGAAGGACGGAACGACTCGTCATATCTACGTCTACCACGAGAATCACGAAGTAATAACGAATTGGTATCTGGCGATAAGGTGAGACATTAAGGTTATACACCCAGAAAAAAGATCAAGTCAAATCAAATAAATTTCTTTAGTTGATTTTCTTTTCGTTGAAGTAACTAAAATTTACTTTCTAAGAAATATATATGTATTAAATTGCATTACAGAATTAATTTCTTTTGTATATATTTTTTTATTTGATTTAACTATAATAGAGTACGTCGACTGAAAAAATAATTTATTTGCCTTAACTAAATTTTTTGTTATCCCAAACAAATGTTTATTTGAACAGACTTAATCAAAGTATTTGACTTTTTTATTTGAAACAACTAAAATTTTCTTTCGATTAAATAGAAATGTTATTTTTCTTCATCGCTTCAGTATATTTGTCTCAAATAGAGATATTAATTTAACACAACCTTGGTGTGAAAATAAGAAGGAATAAAACTTTATACTTAGTACTACAACCTTTTCTGAAGGCGCGAAGCGTATTAACCTTGCCGAAGGGGCGCCCCGCGTGTTTACATAGTTTCGGACAGTGTCCGCGACGTCTCGAGAAACTTCCGAGAATTGATGGCGCGCGCGTTCTTTTTTCTATTGTTATGCGGTAGTGTGTGCGTCGCAACCAACGCTTCGGGAGCTCCTCGATTCGCGTATCCGAAACTCGTGTTTCCGCGTTGTGCTCAGTCAAGCGGCGATTAGTCGCTCAGTTTGATGCTTCGGCTCGACAGCCGAAGAAGCAAACGGGAGTCACGTCGAATAATCGGTCATCCTGCGTATTAATTATTTCTGTAAAGTGCGTGTACGTGGCTTCGAGGAATCTGCTGAAACAATCGCAGTGCGCGCCCCGCGTGTTTTACAGCAGCAAAGCGCGCGTAACATTGTCGCGACGCCAGCGTGCCCGCGCGTTTTTTTCGTGTCGTGTCGATACTCGTGCGGTGTGTGCCTCGAGAAACTTCCGAGAATTCACGGCGTGCGCGATCTTGTTTCAATTGTTCTACGGTAGTGTGTGCGTCGCAACCAACGCTTCGGGAGCTCCTCGATTCGCGTATCCGAAACTCGTGTTTCCGCGTTGTGCTCAGTCAAGCGGCGATTAGTCGCTCAGTTTGATGCTTCGGCTCGACAGTCGAAGAAGCAAACGGGAGTCACGTCGAATAATCGGTCATCCTGCGTATTAATTATTTCTGTAAAGTGCGTGTACGTGGCTTCGAGGAATCTGCTGAAACAATCGCAGTGCGCGCCCCGCGTGTTTTACAGCAGCAAAGCGCGCGTAACATTGTCGCGACGCCAGCGTGCCCGCGCGTTTTTTTCGTGTCGTGTCGATACTCGTGCGGTGTGTGCCTCGAGAAACTTCCGAGAATTCACGGCGTGCGCGATCTTGTTTCAATTGTTCTACGGTAGTGTGTGCGTCGCAACCAACGCTTCGGGAGCTCCTCGATTCGCGTATCCGAAACTCGTGTTTCCGCGTTGTGCTCAGTCAAGCGGCGATTAGTCGCTCAGTTTGATGCTTCGGCTCGACAGTCGAAGAAGCAAACGGGAGTCACGTCGAATAATCGGTCATCCTGCGTATTAATTATTTCTGTAAAGTGCGTGTGCGTGGTTTCGAGGAATCTGCTGAAACAATCGCAGTGCGCGCCCCGCGTGTTTTACAGCAGCAAAGCGCGCGTAACATTGTCGCGACGCCAGCGTGCCCGCGCGTTTCTTTCGTGTCGTGTCGATACTCGTGCGGTGTGTGCCTCGAGAAACTTCCGAGAATTCACGGCGTGCGCGATCTTGTTTCAATTGTTTTGCGGTAGTGTGTGCGTCGCAACCAACGCTTCGGGACCTCCTCCATTCGCGTATCCGAAGCTCTTGTTTCCGCATTGTCATTAATCGTGTCAACGATACTAATATCTCGAACGGCGCGTGTCAAAATTGTCGACATTGTCGAAACGCGTTTTCTCGAACTCGTCGATTTTAATGTTTCAAAGTTTCTCGGTATTGTCGACGTTCCTACCTCTGTGCGTTTGTCTCATTGTCTCACAATGGACGAAGAAACGGAAGTCCTATTGGAAAAAAGTAACCTCTCCGAGTACGTTAGTGTATTCAAACGTAAGTACGTATGTGTAACGTTTTCCGTATAACTTATTTCAATCGTTTGTCATGTTGAAATTTGCAGATAATCGCATCGGTATCAGTGATGTCAGGTGCATCACGTCGGAGCATCTCAGCAGCTTAATCCAGCCACTTGGCGATCGATGGCGGTTTTTGCGTGCGGTCGAATCGTATTCACGTGACTTAACGCAACCCAAAACATCGGTAAAGAAAATTCGAACCTCTCTCCGAGACGCGGTCGAGACGCCATCGAAGGACTCTTCGGTTGCTTATCAAAACATCGGCGGGAACCAAAAGGTAGATTAATTTTCGCCATATTTTTTCATATATATTTTTTAAATTGTGTAATTTTTACATGTCATTGTATTTTACAGGTTGACACACGTGACGAATTCGAAACAGAAGGTGATTTCATACCGAGCGACGACGAGAATATTCAGCCGAAATATTCAGCCAACACGTCTGTACGAGTGGCCTCCGAGTCCCCGGCTTCGCAATCAACGTCGAGCCAGCAGTCCACGCGACGACGATTTGAAGAGTTGCAGTCGGGTCATTCTTCCACGTGTGATTCTCCAAACAGCTCATCGATAAGTGAATCCAGTAGAAACACACTGAAGAACGCGGATGTAAGTATTTTTGTATTTAAGGAGGTAGTCTCGCGGTCAGTTCAGTTCGCATAAATTCGAGAAAAGTGCGAGAGAATTGCAAACGCTTCTCGATGGTATAAAAATCTGAAAAAATACATGCAGATTGAAGGTTCTGAAAAGATTAATTTTTAATCATAATAAGTCTAAAATGTTATTAACAAATTGATACAAGAAATAAATGTTTAACAAATATTTCGGTGACCCAAATTTTTTTATGCATAAAAACGATTCATTCATCTTTCTGAATCGTATGAATTTTTTCAGATTTTTATCTAATCTTTGAAATTTGTGTTATTTTACATGGAATTTGAGAAAAGTGCGAGAGAATTGCAAACACTTCTCGATGGTATAAAAATCTGAAAAAATGCATGCACATTAAAGGTACTGAAAAGATTAATTGTGAATAATAATAATTCTAAAATGTTATTAACAAATTGTTTAAAACAAAATTGTTTAACAAATATTTCGGTGACCCATGTCTTTTGTGGATGAAAAGGTATCATTTTCACTTTCTTTTGTGGATGAAAAGGTATCATTTTCATCCACAAAAAGCATGGGTCACCGAAATATTTGTTAAACAATTCTGTTTTAAACAATTTGTTAATAACATTTTAGAATTATTATTATTCAAAATTAATCTTTTCAGTACCTTTAATGTGCATGAATTTTTTCAGATTTTTATACCATCGAGAAGTGTTTGCAATTCTCTCGCACTTTTCTCGAATTTATGCGAATTGAACTGTCCGCGAGACTACCTCCTTAATTGACATTTTTAAATTGTGAATTTTTCCTGTATTATATGTAATTGTAAATAGGATCTAAAGGAATATTTGTTGTGGTGCGCGGATGGCCGAATGGTTCTGAAAGTTTTCGAAGCCCACAAGATGCTCACGGAGTTCGCTCGCACGACGCTGACCGCCGTCGTACTAGACAAACTTCTCGTTGATCACAACAATAAATTGCGGAATAAAGATTTCGATGTAGCCTCCAACTGGATATCGAAATATTTCCGTCTTGCCGGTATGTATAGAATTGCCGGTATGTATATTTTTTCTAGTCACCTCCAGATGTAATAATCAATTGCATATGAAAATGTCCCACAGCATCTAATTACAAATCTTTTTTCCAGCTCACGTACTACATTGCACCGTTCGCCGAGGGACAGAAGCAATCTATTTCGAAAGGCAAACTTCCCTATCGCTATAGAAATCGTCGCAGATCTCTTGAAAAACACGGTCTGATATCGCCGAAAAAATCGCAAACTGCTGCTACGAAAATATCAATCAGTCGTGACCAATGTAAATATATAGTTTCCATATTTACATAAATGATCGATAAACTTTAATTTACTTTCCTGTCTTTTTTTTAATATTTTTCACGCAGTGATAGCTGAGGACCTCTTCATCGAAGCGAAGACGTGGCTCGCACATTATTCGGAACCCTGGACGCAGGTACTGACAAAGTGGACGAAAACAGCTCCTAACCGACTCAAGCAATTGCAAACCGTGCTCACTGCTACACTTCAGGATATTTTGAAGGACTGGCCGATACTGAAACATCCTCTTGGATATACACTAGTGAGTATGCCGAGTGAATCTGTCTCTCCCTTTTCCTGTATACATATATATATATATATTTAAAACCTCGGAATACTAGTTTTTAAAAATAAATATTCGTATTTCGTTTCTCATTGAAGAGTGTTTCAGTATTTTACCGTTTTTAATTTGCAAAAACAACTAACATTTTTTATGACAAAATAATGATTGTAAAATAGATTTTTCAATACCTTTATATAATAATAAAGAGATGAGTAAATATATATCAAATTTAAATGATCAAAGTTGTAAAGGATATAACTAATTTTTCGTCGCAACAGATCACCGTTGATTTCAACTGCGCATACCCAGAAAATTGCGGTAAACTGCTGAGCAGATGGTGTACGCACAGAGACAAGTTATTGCAGGTGATGATCAGTCGACCGAAAAAAGACAAACAAGCCGCTCTTCATTCTATACGCGATTTGAACGATGACTCGACTGACGGTAAGAATAGCTTAATAAACATCATTTTCAAAAGTTCTATTTTAATATAATTATACATTATTCACAGCATGTAAGGATGCTACAATCATGTACCTGATACCGGCTTTGTTGCCCCCAACTATTCTAAGAAACGGCAAAAAAACGTGGAAACCAACGATCGCAGAATCCCAGGAAGCCTTCATGATTCACGCTAAGGTATAATACATTCGCGAATAAAAGATTATTGCTATCGTAGCTACCCGGTTTCATGTAATTTGTGATCTATGCTCTTAGACTGCGGCAGACATCGAAGTGACACTGGGCGCACGCCGCAAGAAGTACGAGAAATTGGGACGTTCGATTCAACCGTGTGTCGTGATTGTTGGTAGTTCCCTTGCCAACATCGAAAACTCGTACGTTATTGTGGATAATGTACGCTGGCGTCTCAACGATCCACTTGCAGCGGTGGACGTGTGCTTTCAGTTATTCCACGTGTTGAACCTCGAATACCCGGCTGAAGCTTTGAACCCGTGGATGTTCATTCAGAGGTTTTTTTACGAGATGAAAACCAAGTTTGACAAGGTATCGTGCTCTGTCACTGCTCTCATCAGCGAGCTATAAGTCGCTGATGAAACAAGCTCGATACATGCCCATGCGCGCTTAAGCACTCAATCGACGTGTGATGATCGAGATAAATCTGTCGATTTTGTCGGCTGTTCAATTACCGCATTTGGCGCGTTTATACGTATCCTTGCCTCTCGTGACCTGATTTTGTTAGTAGACTAAGACAAAGCAATAAGAAATCGTTTATTTCGGTTTTTTAACAATGACTTTTCGACTTTAAATAATTTGTGTAGGTTTGTTAAGGAGCAATATTATTTGAAATAGTATAATGCGATGAATATTTGTGATGACAGATTTAAGCCAAAAATTGCAGTTCCTGGCGTCAATGATACGCAATAATTGAAAAGGCTGTTTTCTCGAGTCGGTTCTTTCATTTCTAAATGGTTACTTTCGCGTTACGTTAGTGATAGAAATAAGTTAAAAAATATTTTCTGGATTTTATTAAGTTCTGATATGCAACTTCAATATTATTCAGTTTAAGTACTTTATGTAATTCTTATAATACGTGTCTTGTATCGCACAGATACAGCAACCACGCGCCGCGCGCGTGTAGACAGCGAGATATGGAACGAAACATATGACCCCATCGCTTAGCGTTAGAAGAAGTTGAATACGTGTCTCTGTTTTGCCTCCTTGCGCGCGTCAAACGTGAGTAATTCTACGCCGAAAATCTTCGCACGCACTCGAGACGAGTAACGCGAAACTAAAGGTGCCACGGGTTTTTCGGCTCGAACGCAGCTGCGCGCATTCGGCGTCGCTCGTATCTTCAGACGTACTCGAGACTCGGGGAAGATTAACGGACTCGGTGCGTAATTTGTCGAACAAGAACTTGCAGGGAGCGTGAATTAATCAATAATTAAATCTCAACGAGCTGTATGGAAGAAATTTATTATTTCATATAAATTGGAGTATTGAGAATATTGTTAAAAATATTTTGTAGTCGAAAATGTATACGTGCTCATTCAATGATCGTTGCAAAGCGCAATTCGACACACTCGAAGCATTTTTTTTACATTTAAACATGTGGCATCCCGATTTAACAAACTACGTCTGCTTTGATTCTGAATGCGCGAGAACATTTCAACGTTTGGATTCATTAAAACGACACATACGAAAGGCACACCCTCCGATACATGCCATAGAAATACCAACTCAACTGGCTGAGCCGGTAAGAGTAGCGGCACACTTGGATGAACCTGGAAGGGTGGACGCACAGCCGGCTGAGCCAGGTAGAGCAGGTCTTATTAATCCGCCGAATGCTCCTAGTGAGATCGACGAATTCGAAATGATCGTGGATCAGATTATTTTTCAAGAAAACGAACAAGTTCAGGGTTCTGAACATATCGCTGATGCATTCGCCACTCTTTCACAGACGTTTTTGGCTGCATTACATTCAGACGAGACGTTGACACGTACAGCCATCCAGGATATTGTTAACAAAACTTCAGTTTTCATCGGTAATATCGGTACGATCCTCGAAAATGTTGTTGTCCCTAATGAGGAAACGCGGGATAATTTTGCTAACGTTTTAACTAATCTGAAGAACCCATTTTCCAAGGACAGTACGGAGTATGAGCGAATGCGTACGTTAGAATCTAAAGGTCTCCTTATCGCTCCGGTAAAAGTATTCATAGGCCAACGGATTGTTGAGAAAAGCATAGGCGGCCAAATTGTAGGCGTACCTGTTCCCATTACTCTGTCTTTTATACCGCTCCGAAAGTTGTTCAAAGTATTATTCAGCACACCGAAAGTATTTGCCATCGCAAGCGCTTTTCTTGATCATGAAATACATAACCCTATCGACGATATCGCTCATAGTCCATTCTGGCAAAAAAAACAACAGCTTTTTGGGGATAAGTTTGTAGTTCCTTTGTATATTTATTACGACGAATTTGAGTGTAACAACCCACTCGGATCCCATGCTGGAGTACATAAGATCGGAGCCGTATACGTGAGTCTTCGCTGTTTTCCAGTTCGGTTTCAATCGAGACTCGAAAATATTTTCACTGCATTACTTGTACATTATCCAGATATAGTTGGTAACGGCAACGAAGTGTTTCGAGTTCTCGTCGACGAACTAATTTTTTTGGAAACGGAAGGGATCACGATAAATCTGGAAAACGGCGAGAGTCAGACTGTATATTTTACTTTAGCAATGATTTTGGGAGACAACGCAGGACTCAACGCTATTCTCGGGTATTCTGGATGTTCTAGTAATTATTTTTGTCGGATGTGCCGAGGCCACAAAAGAGATCTGCGAGAATGTTGTGAGGAAAATAATGATTTACTGCGGACGCGAGAAAACTACGAGGATGATTTACTATTAAATGATTTCCATCTCACGGGCTTAAAAGAAAACTGCGTCTTTAATAAAATACCGTCGTTTCATGTGATTGAAAATAACGCCGTTGATGTTATGCATGATATGCTGGAGGGTGTATGCAATTACGATATGACAGTGATTATCGAGTATTATCGCGATGTTGAAATGTTCTCGCTAGAATCGCTGAATAACTATGTACAAAGTTTCGATTACGGATATATTGAGCACGGAAATAAACCTCCAATTATTACTGAGGCAATGTTGATGAAAAAAAAACTTCACATGCAGGCGAGTGAAATGATGTGCTTTGTCAGAAACTTTGGTCTCATGGTTGGAGATGCGATTCCCGAGGGTGATGTGGTTTGGAAGTTGTACATAAGTTTATCTCAGATCATGGACATTGTAATGGCACCTTCCTATCATGTCGGCACCTACCAACTTCTGAAAATCCTAATCGGGGAACATCATTCGCTCTATATTGAAACGTGCAAAAAAATTGATAGATACAAAAACGATCGGTTGAAACAAAAATTTCATATTGTGACGCGCTATCCACGGATACTCCATTTATATGGTCCAGTGCGTAATTTTTGGTGTATGAGGTTCGAGGGAAAACACAAAGTCGCGAAGAAGGTCGCTCGAATGACTGGTAGTCGGGTAAATATCATCGAGACGATCGCGAAAACCCAGCAATTGCGTTTGGCCTACTCCTTATTGAACGATTTGAGAGTACAGGATTCGTTAAAACTCGGGCCACAAGCGACATTTCAGCGTAGTAACGTACCCGACGATTTTGATGAAACGTATGTACCGTATAAATGGGCAAATTACAACGGTCGTTTATATAAGCCAGAGAAGTGCGTCGTTTACGTCAAAACACACGAGGACCTGCCATTTTTTGGTTTCGTGACAGGTATTTTCGTGCGCCAAAGTCATTTGTATTTCACTTTTAAGAATGTACCTGCTGTTAGTTTTAATGACCACAAACACTCATATATAGTTAATGTAACGAGCTTATTATCCCCCCACTCCGGGATCGCCGGCCAATAATCTCGGCCGCGTAACGCGGCGACGGGATATAAGGCCAGGCGTCGCGGTCCTCAGATCAGTTGTCCGTACCGAATGGAACGGCGAGGAACTCTCTTCGCTACCCGGGAATTTGTAACCGAGGTTGTAACTTAGCAAGTAATAAAACGAATGTGCTTACTCTTTTCGCATGAAACTCTCGCACGCTATTCACTTCTATCCCCCGCTCTGTCCCTCTCTTCCTCGCACGTGCACGCCTCCCGCTCTGCTTGCTTCTGCTGTTTTCTCGCCACCGTTTCAACAGCCAGGACATCGGGACTGCCGTATGCCGAAAAAAGTGAACGCCGCCTTCCTCCGACGACAAGCCCAGCGAGCAGCCGCCGCTACCAGGACTCCGCCTCCGTCGACCGAGACCTCGCTCGAGGATCGCTCCGGGATTGCCAGTCTCAGCTTACCGGTCTTGCCCGCCGTTGCGTCGTTCGGAGCAGCTTCCCGTTCTCTCCCCCTCCCGCCTCGCGCGTTACTAAGCGCCCTCCCGTTGCCTCCCCCTAATCCCGAGTGACCCCAAAATCGTGGGTCGCGTTCCATGACGCGTGGGTCGCGTTCCATGACGTGCCGTTTCTCGCGTCTCTCTCAAAACTCGCGGACGCAGTAATGTGCACCGAACGAATGAATTAGTCAGAATTTTGATTTTCGAACAAAAAAAAAATTACAGATCGTTTACCCGCAGAGCAATGTATAATGAAAAATTCGATTTTTTCCAATTTTTCGGCAAAAACTAAGAAAAGCGAATAATTCATTCCCTAGATTATTAAAAATTACACCCAATTATGATTTGGGAGTAATAAATAAGGAAAAAGCATTCCCGAAAAAATTGTCGGTAACTACGACAAATTTTCACGTCTCGCAGCACCTATCTCTTTCACACTCGCGCGTCACGTGGTACATGTTTCACATGCTCTTAATTCCAAAAATTTGCTAGGGATTTAAGACGATGTGAAATACCGACTTTGCCGGCAAAAACTGAGAAAAGCGACATGATCATCAAAATTTCTGCATCTGCAGAAATGAACTTTTTCACAGCGGACAATAAATTTCTCGGAGATGATATACCTAAATCCAAATAAATACCTAAATCCAAATCGTGTACCTCTGATAGCTCCGGAGGTACCAGCCTCTGAAGTTGCAAAGTGCGATAAATCGGATAAAAACCGATGCCAAAGAAAAACTACGAGAACCACCTGTTAAAACTGGTCGCGATGGATGGACGATCGACTTTTTCGACAAAGCTTCCGCTTTTTATACTCACAACGCGGTTTCCAACGATCGCGAAAACCCAGCAATTGCGTTTGGCCTACTCCTTATTGAACGATTTGAGAGTACAGGATTCGTTAAAACTCGGGCCACAAGCGACATTTCAGCGTAGTAACGTACCCGACGATTTTGATGAAACGTATGTACCGTATAAATGGGCAAATTACAACGGTCGTTTATATAAGCCAGAGAAGTGCGTCGTTTACGTCAAAACACACGAGGACCTGCCATTTTTTGGTTTCGTGACAGGTATTTTCGTGCGCCAAAGTCATTTGTATTTCACTTTTAAGAATGTACCTGCTGTTAGTTTTAATGACCACAAACACTCATATATAGTTAATGTAACGAGCTTATCATCCCCTAATGTCGAATGTATAGCTGCTGCGGATTTATTCGAATCCACACCTTTGCATCTACGAAAGATAGTAGATTGCCATTATGTAACGTTGCCATATACATTATAATGTTGCAAGTGCTATAAAAGTCACAGAACTGCGTAATATATTGAAATAAATATTTTTGAAAAAATACAAATGCGTATAAATGAATAATAGCCACCAGCCACCTTAAGGTAGTCCTTGCGACCGATATTCACTTCGCATAAATTCTAGGAATATTAGAGAGAATTGCAAACACTTCTCGGTGGTATAAAAATCGGAAAAAATTCATACAAAAGAAAAGAAAAGAAAAGATTCATTTTGCATAATAATAATTCGAAAATGTTATTAACAAATTGATGAAACAAAACATCGTTTAATAAATATTTCGATGGCCCAAGATTTTTTTTCATGAAAATGATTCCTTCGTTTTTTCGAATACGTATGAATTTTTCCAGATTTTAGAGTTCACATTGAATTTTCACATTTTTCCCCTATAAAAACACACAAAATTCAATGTGAACTATAAAATCTGAAAAAATTCATATGTATTCGGAAAGACGAAGGAATCATTTTCATGAAAAAAAACTTGGGTCCTCGAAATATTTGTTAAACCATTTTTTTTTTCATCAATTTGTTAATAACATTTTCGAATTATTATTAAAAATTAATCTTTTCAGTCCCTTTAATGTGCATGAATTTTTTCAGATTTTTATACCACCGAGAAGTGTTCGCAATTCTCTCTCATATTCCTCGAATTTATGCAATTTGAACACGACGAAAAATATATTTCGATGAAATGTGTACCTGCTTAGGGTAGATACAAACTCTATTCGGTTTGTATGTATTTTCACTACAGATGAAGGAAAAATTCAATTTGATTCGAAAATATGTTTGCTAAAGACGAAAAAAAAATCTATTCGATTCAAATATTTATTTGCTACGGACAAAGAAAAAGTCTATTCAATTCGAATAAGTATGTACTTACATGAAGACAAACTGTAATTGACTGAAATATATATTTTCTGAAAAATTAAAAAATATTATATTTGACACAAATATATATATTTGGTAAATATGAAGAAAAGACTGTTTCAGTCAAATGTATTTTTCTTTGACATGACGAAAAAAATCACTGCGCTGAAATAGATATTTTTTTTATATATAAACAAAAGCTGTAATCGGATCAAATATAAATTTATTACATTTGAATAAAAATATTACTTCATTGAAATACATTCAAATCTAATAAAAAAATTTAGTTGAAATCACTACAGGTCTACTAGGCCGGCCATCAAGCAAAAAAATTTAGTTACGGCAACTAGGATCTATTTCCGTTAACTAGATCTTTTTTCTGGGTGTAAGGTTATTATACAATTTATTCAAACGGTTTGATCATTTGTGCTTTATGGTCGGTAGTGTTCGCGTCGTCCTTTAATCTCGGGCTTCTCGTATTTGTGTTTGTTTTTTCTTCTGTCGAGAGGTGCTGTGCGTTCGTCGACGTTCGTGACCTGTTTAGAGGCTCTAAATACTTATCATTGGAACCAAAGTATTTTAGCGAAAATAATTCAGGAAAATTATTATTTTACTTCAGTAGGCGAGGAAAGGGAGTTTTCCGGGCGCGTAACGCGCGGGAAATCTCACTTTCCTCGACGCAATGATGTAAAATACATTTTTTAAACTGATTAAAGCAAACATTCATGTAAAAAAAATTCTTTGTAATCTGAAGTGTGGAAATATGTACTGAAAATCGGGAGAGCAGAGCGGGAGGACAAATTCGACGAGGTAAAAAAAAATGAGTGCCAACGAATGCTGGACTCTTGTCTCATGGTGATTGAACAGTTCTTCCGAAGAACTCCATTTTCCAAACATTCAGGCTAAAGGCATCGACCTTCAATCTCGGGCTTCTTGTATTTGTGTTTATGTTCTTTTTTTCGTTCAAGAGGTCATGCAATGTGCTGTGAATTCGTCAACATTCATGGCCTGTTTAGAGGCTCGAAATAATTGTCATTGGAACCGAAATATTCTAGCGAAAATGATTCAGGAATTATATATAGTCTCGGAATTATATGTAGTCTCGAATTATATGTAATGTCGAAGAACACACACAGTGTATGTGTTTTATTTATTTATTCATTTTTAATTGCCATGTGACGTTAATTTCGATTTATTCCGTCGAAACGAAGAAATTAATTATAAAGTAACGATGAGAGATGGGAGAAAAACTCTTATCGCAAAGATAGCGAATATTTCTTTGGTTTAATGTCTTTTTTTTCTTCCTGTTTCACAAGACACCTCGGCACTATAATGAAAGTACGAAGTCTGAATCCAGCGAAAACATGGTGGACGCAGAGAGAATCGATCAAATGTCGCCAGCGGACTGAGGCACCGGTGACAAGACATCCGTGAGGAACCATAATGGATGTACAAAAAAAGTTTTTGTACCCCGCTTGATGAACTATTTGGCCATCGTGGGACAAGACCTTTGCCGGGCTCTCGGCAATCCGTGCAGGTACCCGTGAATAATTTTCTCTTAAAAAAATAGTGTGTTACGCTGAATTATCATACACGTTAAAATGCCATCGCTGCGAGGTAGTTTCTTTTCATACTTTCACACTAAAGCACCTGCAAATCCATTGTAAAGCAATCGATTATTTTACGATTACGTAATTGCCGCGTCTATTGTATCACGATGTCGAAAATTACTACGGGAGACGTGTGAATCGATTCGAGTCCATTGAGCGCCCGTAATGAATTGGCAAAAGGTTTCATTGAATAGTGATCGACAGCCGAGATTTAAATGAACAACATTCGGACTCCTAAAAGCTCCGCCGACTCGATAGAAAATACAATAAAAGGGAGACTTGAAAAAAAAGCTGAAACAAATGTAATTTTGTATTTTGTTCCAAAGCCACGAACGACAATTTGTGCTTCACAGAGCTTCTGTGCAGGCATCCGATGGAGGACCACAAAGATTTTCTCCTGCCTTTGGACATGGTCTACTTCTGTCAGCCGAAGGGCTGTAGCAACGTAGGGCCACAACGTACGGCCTTGCGCGAAGCTACGTCTTTCACCTTCTCCTATAGCGACTGTAGGAGCAGTGTGATAGGGCCCAGCGACTCCGAAAGAGATTGCCCGAGCAGAAGGGACTCCAACGTCGCACCCGGAAATCACCCCGAAGTAGACAAAAACATGTAGTTAGCTACATCTTTACGGCAAATTTGTATTGCAGGCATATCGTAGTAATTTAGCGCCTGAGATGCGTAATAACATGGAGTAGGCGTCATCTCCTCGATCAACGCCACGACGTACAAGATAAAAATACTTGCAACATTTCGATTAAATGATTAATACCTCTAGAACATAAGTTACAGCTAGCGGCAAGTTATTTATGTAATTACAATTGTTAAACAACATTTTGGTACAGATAAACGATATTGTAGATATATTGATTAATGACGGGTCGGAGAAATAACTCAATCGGGATAGGTGAAAATAGAAACGTTTAATAAACAAATCGTCGCACTACAATAAATCCGTACACGGTCGTCTTCATGCCGTTCGCGCGCGACGCCATCAGGCTTCTATGACTCTCTCCGCCGGTGTGTCCTCGCCTTGCGTCGTCTCGCTCTCACGCCTTTCTCTCCGCGCGCTTCGCGCCTCTCTTCCCGCGCGCTTTGCGGCGCTCCGCAACCGGTCGGACGGTGGCGCCCGAGAGTGCGTTATTTGACCACCGCGTCTCGTGGCGCGCACGCTTAAAACTAACGCATCCTACAATATTGAATTATTGATTAAAGATTCCAAAGCGACTCGATAGCGGAGCGCGTTGAGTAGGGCCGTTCGTGTCCGTAAAGTTCACGGATCAAATCTTTATGCAAGCATTTTTTTGATTAGAGAAAGCAAAATGCCGTTTAAAAGTGTCCATTGTTATACGCCGAAAAAATCGGACGTGTCAACTCCCCTGCCACGAACTCTCGAACCAACCAGCGCGCGCTCCGCGATTATCAACGCGCGGTACCTGCGGATCCCGATACCCCACCACGTACCACCCGTAGTCGCCCCCCACTCCGGGATCGCCGGCCAATAATCTCGGCCGCGTAACGCGGCGACGGGATATAAGGCCAGGCGTCGCGGTCCTCAGATCAGTTGTCCGTACCGAATGGAACGGCGAGGAACTCTCTTCGCTACCCGGGAATTTGTAACCGAGGTTGTAACTTAGCAAGTAATAAAACGAATGTGCTTACTCTTTTCGCATGAAACTCTCGCACGCTATTCACTTCTATCCCCCGCTCTGTCCCTCTCTTCCTCGCACGTGCACGCCTCCCGCTCTGCTTGCTTCTGCTGTTTTCTCGCCACCGTTTCAACAGCCAGGACATCGGGACTGCCGTATGCCGAAAAAAGTGAACGCCGCCTTCCTCCGACGACAAGCCCAGCGAGCAGCCGCCGCTACCAGGACTCCGCCTCCGTCGACCGAGACCTCGCTCGAGGATCGCTCCGGGATTGCCAGTCTCAGCTTACCGGTCTTGCCCGCCGTTGCGTCGTTCGGAGCAGCTTCCCGTTCTCTCCCCCTCCCGCCTCGCGCGTTACTAAGCGCCCTCCCGTTGCCTCCCCCTAATCCCGAGTGACCCCAAAATCGTGGGTCGCGTTCCATGACGCGTGGGTCGCGTTCCATGACGTGCCGTTTCTCGCGTCTCTCTCAAAACTCGCGGACGCAGTAATGTGCACCGAACGAATGAATTAGTCAGAATTTTGATTTTCGAACAAAAAAAAAATTACAGATCGTTTACCCGCAGAGCAATGTATAATGAAAAATTCGATTTTTTTCAATTTTTCGGCAAAAACTAAGAAAAGCGAATAATTCATTCCCTAGATTATTAAAAATTACACCCAATTATGATTTGGGAGTAATAAATAAGGAAAAAGCATTCCCGAAAAAATTGTCGGTAACTACGACAAATTTTCACGTCTCGCAGCACCTATCTCTTTCACACTCGCGCGTCACGTGGTACATGTTTCACATGCTCTTAATTCCAAAAATTTGCTAGGGATTTAAGACGATGTGAAATACCGACTTTGCCGGCAAAAACTGAGAAAAGCGACATGATCATCAAAATTTCTGCATCTGCAGAAATGAACTTTTTCACAGCGGACAATAAATTTCTCGGAGATGATATACCTAAATCCAAATAAATACCTAAATCCAAATCGTGTACCTCTGATAGCTCCGGAGGTACCAGCCTCTGAAGTTGCAAAGTGCGATAAATCGGATAAAAACCGATGCCAAAGAAAAACTACGAGAACCACCTGTTAAAACTGGTCGCGATGGATGGACGATCGACTTTTTCGACAAAGCTTCCGCTTTTTATACTCACAACGCGGTTTCCAACGATGCCAGCCCACAGATTTATGCTAAATCTGTTTTGGACCGAACGATTTTCGACGGTCGCCCTAGGGTTCACCTCGGCCCACTGATGATAGTTGTGGGTGTTTCACGTTCCGATTCGCCCAAACGTCGACTCGTCCGTGAAAAGAAAATTGTCGACGAATGCAGGGTTTCCGGCGACGCTGTCTTCCACCCATCGGCAGAATTCCAGTCGAGCTGCATAATCGCCTTCATTCAACTTCTGCACCCGCATAACGTGATACGGATGTAATCCCAAGTCCTTCCGAAGAATCCGGTGAACGGTGCTGCAGCTTATCCCCGTTGCCACCGAGATGCAACTAACACTCGTCGTGTTGTCGGCTTCGACAGCATCTTCCGCCTCGTCAATATTTTCTTGGATTCGCGCAGTCCGCGGTCCTCCTCCATCGATGCCACCGCCTCGCTGAGGCATCAGTGGCCGATTGTCGTCGATGATTCTCGCGACGAGTCTTCGTATTACCGCCCCGATCGGATGACGGTTGTGACGCTCCGCAAAAGCTCGCGCGGCTGCGTTCGCGTTTCTGTTATTTTCTCCATATAAAATCAGCATCTCACCGTATTCCGCGTTCGTATAATTTGCAGCCATGATTGGCGCCCGAAACAAAAACGAGGTATAATAATAAAGAAAAACACGTAATATAAAAGTAATATAAAAACACGTATGAAGCGACAAAAAAACGAAATGAATCAACAAGACACGAATTAGGAACAATTTGGAACACAAGGAAACAGACTAATCGGAAATACAAATGAGGAGTACGAGACAGAGACGTTGATTTCGGAGAACAAGTCGTGCAATGCGCTATCGTTGGAGTGACGGGAACGTATGGATCGTGTAAACAACCAGAAGTTGCTCGGGAGAAACAATTGATAAGCTATATCTGAATATCGGAACGGACTATCTTGTCCCCTTCTATAAAGTTGGTGTCCGTCAGCTATGTTCATGTGAAGCCGTTCTGTTCGTGCTATAATTGGACGGCGGTGTTGTCAGAAACATTTTTATGTTTATGTCTAGTGTCAAAGTTCGCAGGAAGGGACACGGGCGCTTTAGCGCGATTCAGAATTCTCTGAAACAGATTTCTAGCGTGGTCTATAATGACGCTTTTTTTTGTTTTTTTTACGATATAGCTAAGCCGCGTCTCATCGTCGTCGCGCTCGAGAACGGCCCGAGAGGAGCCGCTCGACTGCTCCAACTGTAAAGACTTGACCGCTGAACAATCGGTCTCCAGGCGACTAGCTAGTTCGATTCAGAAATCTCTGAAACGGATTTCTAGCATACTCTGTAATGACACTTTTTTCATTTTTTCAACCCCATGGCTTGGACATATGGGGTTGATTTTCGATGTATCCCCTGTGAAGGATGCTTTCCGAAAATCGGTAGGGGTTCGTGATTATATTCACGTTTTCTACTATTAAACGAATCAACTTCGCTTTAAAAATGTTATGCAATATCGGAACCAGGATTCCGTGGAATCCTGGAATCCTTTTAGGCCAGGATCGCTTGCCTAAAAGTAAAACGTGCCGTCGTGTCGGTTACGATGTGTCGGTGCAGTTATGTGCGACCGAATGTGCCCGCATCGTGTCGACACGCTGTGTAGTTCTCTCGAGCGGCACGACGTACCGAAATCGTCGAGGCACAGTGCCGGATTCGGCACGCTGTGCCATCGAAGTGCCGTCATAATGCCGTACATTCGATCGCACGTTATTGACACGCATTGTACCGACACGACGTGCCGTGCCTGCCGCTACCGTACCGCCACACTCAAATGCAAGTGCGTTATATTAATACACTTATCAGTGACGCGTTTTCACACGTTTATAAAACCGCATAATGCGCATTAATGCATTAATGCGCATTTAATGCGTTGAAGCAACACGCTTTTCTTTAAGATAGTACGAGCGGTACAGTCGCCCCAAACGTGAGTTTCAGAGAATATTTCGCGCACTTCTCAATGGGATAAAAATCTGAAAAAAATCAAGTACGTTGAAGGTATCGAAAACATTGATTTTGTATAATAATAATAATTCCGAAATGTTATTAACAAATAAATGTGGAAATCAATTGTTCAACAATTTACCCGGTAACCCAACTTTTTTTTCTGATGAAAATGATGCATTCATTTTTCTGAACACGTACGAATTTGTTCAGAATTTTGTCTAATTTATCAAAATTGCGTTTTTTTTTCAAGAAAAATGAGGGGTGACAAACGCATTTAAAAAAATTAGACAACATTCTGAAAAAATCCATACGTATTCAGAAAAATGAATGAATAATTTCCATCAGAAAAAAAAGTTGGGTTACCGGCTAAATTGTAGAACAATTCATTTTTTCATTAATTTGTTAATAACATTTAGACATTATTATTATGCGAAATAAATCTTTTCAGTACTTTCAACGTGCTTGATTTTTTTCAGGTATTTATCTGTTGAGAATACCGAAGAATACATGAGCCCTAAAATTTCGAATATAACGACGGTTACGACCCATCTGCGCGACTATCATTTCGAAGACACGCAAATGTGTCTCAGTCTCGAGCTGTCGCTCATGGTCAGCGGACGTGTCCGCTCGACCCAATATATATAGTCTCAATAAACTATTATTTGTGCATCTACGCGAGTCCTTGATTTTTCCTGCGTCGATCCTAACATTATCCCATCGAGAAGTGTTAAAAATATTCTTCGAAACTCACGATTGGCGGGAATTTACCGGTCGTACTACCTTAGAACATTAATGCATTAATTCAATACTTTTTAAACGTGTAAAAACGCGTAATTCATAAGTGCGCGAATATAACGCATTTGTATTTGCAGTGCAGTGAGAAAATTATAACGATTCCTTTTTCAGGCAAACCGAGAAAATTAGTTTCTCCGCCGCCACCGCTGTCGCCGCGACCGCGACGATCGCGATCTCGGCTCGCCGACACGCATGACGCGGAGTATCCGCCGTTGCCGGTGCCACGGCAGTAGCAGCCGACGCAGCAGCATCAGCAGCCGCCACCAACGCAGCATCAACAGCAGCCGCCGCACGTGCAGGAGCAGCAGCGAGTGATCCTCCGCCGGAACAACATTGGCCGCAGCAACAACAGCTGCCGCAGCCGCAGTCCAAGCAGCAGCAGCAGCGAGTGCTGCGTCCGCAGCAACAATAGCCGCCGCAGCAACAACAGCTGTCGCAGCCGCAGGCCAAACTGGAGCAGCAGCGAGTGCTGCCTCCGCAGCAACAACGGCCGCCGCAGCCGCAGACCAAGCAGCAGCAGCAGTGAGTGCTGCCGCAGCCGCCGCAGCAACAACTGCCGCCCCCGCAGTAGCAGCAGTCAGTGTTGTAAGTCCCCATTACTTTAAGAATTAAAGTTTGCACAACAATTTATTTTCTAGTTACGGTTTTCAAACAATGACCTGTAGCGATTATAAAATGATATGTGAACTTTTGAATAGCCGTAAGAAAAACCGAATTTGTAATAAACTGTTGGGAGAAATCGTGAGAAAAATGGACAAGCACAGTCCGCCGTTATTTTCACAATGCATCACCAGTATTTCTCTGTTTCTTCAATAAGATTACCATGAAGTTTCATGGGGAATTCAAATTTCTTGCATCTATTTAAAAGTTTACACATCATATCATAATCATTACGAGTTATCATTATAAACACAATTGCAAATCTAAATGTACCATTCATTTTATTTCTATAAAAAGTTAGGGTTCCGCAACAATGGCAGCAGCAGTGGCTGCCTCCGCAGGAGCAGTGACTGCCACCGCAGCAGCAGCAGCCGTGGCTGCCTCCGCAGCAGCAACAACCGTGGCTGCCTCCGCAGCAGCAACAACCGTAGCTGCCTCCGCAGCAGCAGCAGCGGCTGCCTCCGCAGCAGCAACAACCGTAGCTGCCTCCGCAGCAGCAGCAGCGGCTGCTTCCGCAGCAACAACACGCGGTGTCTGTTACGCGCACCCCGGAACAAGTGAAAGAGTTGGCCGAGGATGCACGCTATTGGCGGGCGGTGGCGATGCAACAAATTGCATTGGATAACGATTTGAAGAGGTAACTCGAGAAGCAGTCGGAGCCACCCGAGTTGCTTCTCCAGTCTGCTACCGCGCAGGCGTTGGGCGCCAGGCGCCAAGAGGCGTCAGCTTCCGCGCAGGGGTCGGGCGCGAGACGCCAAGGGGGGCCAGCATGGTGGCAGCAGCGTAAAAATACGCGGCAGCAGCAGCAACCGCTGCAACAGCAGCAACAACAGCAGCCGGCAAAGAACAAATTTAAAACGATGCAAGAGGTAAAAAAATAAAACATAAAAACACAAATTAAACCAATTTTATCGTTGTGAATTACTGTATTTTTGTCTTTTGTTTATCTTTTTAGCAAATAAAAGAAGCTGTCGCCGCTGCTCTCAACAACTACGCGCCGGTAGCTGCTCCCGCGCCTGCTACGTTGGCGCCCATTTATATGGCACCGATGGCACCTCAGGGCTATCAACCGGCGATGCCATCGGTGCCTTATATTGGAGGCCTCCATACATGTAAAAGCGCGTTTTTTAATGTTTTTTTATTTTCTTTTTTTCTCTTACATACTACTTTCGTACTAAGCTTATATATATACTCCTGCTTACAGACTACTTTCGTACCAAGCTTATATATGGGGCATTCCATACCGGTTCGACCTGGGTCGGACCCTCGACCTCTCGGATTTGGTCGACATTTTTTTATATGATTGGACCAACTCCAAAAAGTACTGGACATTTTTTTCAGATTCTTTTATTTTATTTCTTTTTTTTTACGATTTTTTAAAGGTAACATATCGTTAGCTCAAATTTAAAAATCTGATAAAATTCTCAAAAATTCTGCATGAAAGAATAAAATTGTTGAGCCTAAAGCCAAAGTGGGCCGGGTTTTACTTCTATTTTTATTCTATAAAAAACGATTTAAAAAATTAGAAACGAAAGAGGAAAAGTTATCAAATTTTTCTAAGATATTGCTTTGTCCTGCAAGTGCTCTTTTTTCGTTAAAAAACATGCGATTCATAGAAAATATGTTCACTGTTAAATCAGGCCGGAATCGCAAAGCGGAGTTTCTCTCTGCGGAAGCCAAATAATAACGATATAATTCCTTGCGGAAGAATGTTTATGCAAAAAAGAGGAAGTGCTATGAAAATGTCATTTTTCATGTTTTTTTATTATTTGTAATACAGCAATTTCTAGAATTATATTTATATAATCCCGCAAATTTCAAAGATTACATCAAAATTTGAAAAAATTAATACGTATTCAGAAGAACGAAGGAATCATTTGCATCGACAAAAAAGCTTGGGTCACCGAAATATTTGTTAAACAATTTTGTTTTAAACAATTTGTTAATAACATTTTAGAAGTATTATTATTCAAAATTACTCTTTTCAGTGCCTTTAATGTGCATGCATTTTTTCAGATTTTTATACCATCGACAAGTGTTTGCAATTCTCTCGCACTTTTCTCGAATTTATGTGAATTGAATACTCCGCGAGTCTACTTCCTTAAGGGGAGGCTAAAGGCTATAAAACAAAATGTGGCGGCATGCTTGTGTGGTATAGTCCAACCGTTAGCTTTCGCCATCGACCGCTTGAGGTCGCCCGGCGCTGTTTCTTCTACGAACCAAATGAATAGCTCAACGAGTAAAATGCACGATAATGACAGCTAAGCAATCTTGCCGAGACACGGCGTGATAATGACAGCTGAGCAATCTTACCAATACACGGCGTGTTCACTGACTGAGAATACACACATTTCCAATAGATAAACTCTTTTGGTGTTAGAGAGTCAGATGATTATACAACTGACTTGTTTCGATATGATTCACAGTTCTAAAACGTGACCAGTAGAAACTCTGTGTATTCTGACACGCAAGTTCACACCAAAAAATTGAGTTTTCTTTTATTGGCTGTGATTCACTCGTCGGTTGTGTACAACTAGTTCGTTTCGCATCATTAGTCTGATGTTGAACTTCTAAATAAATATCACTCTTTGTGCTTACCGATATTACCGATATTTGTGCTTACCGATTACCTGCCAATGCGCCAATTGTGTAAAAATCGTGTTGGCAATCACTACGGTGATCATCAAACTCAGCCCTCAGTTCCTTTAGCAGGAAACTCAAATCGACTATTCGCCGACCGTCAATTTCCGCGTCTGAACTGTAGATCGAATCGTGATGAACACTGTCAAGTGTAGTCCTCGGACGCTCTTCCTCGACGACGGATCTCATAGATGCAGTTTCGCCGAAATCATTGTAGCTTGCACTACTTTTCTCCATATGATCTGCATTTCCTACACTTACTACGGCCTCAAGCTTGCTACATGCATCGAGGGAAATCGGACGGATCAGCTTATTCACACTGAAAGGTTTTTCGTGGCTTCCTTGGTGAGGTCGCATCTCGAGCAAACCAGAGGCAACTGTTCTATCAGCCGGTATGTTCACATCTCCAATTGAACGAATAGTTGACCTTTCTTGTGAATTGACCACGCTCTTGGAAACAGGTCGTTTGTTATCTATAGCGTTGTCAATATTGACGGGCGTCTCTCGTATGAGCGGTCGATATTCGAAACTATCATCGTTTCGTTTAGTCAAAACGAAATTTCTGACCACTATATTGCTAATCACTTTGATATCCGTGCGCTTTCGTTCGATGACGTCCGAATCCTCCCGCCTTGTGATTTCTGACGCCTCTCGATTTTGGAAGTCGGGGCGTACGTGTAATCCAAGTTGTCTTTGAACTTTTCCCGGTTTTGTTGTTCCTTGATTTTTTCGTCTACACAATAAAAAAAATTCATGGAATGAATTTTGAAATCAAGGTGGGCGCTATAGGTTACAATATATTTTTATACGGGAAAATATCGGTCAACGGGTCTCAAAGCGCACATTGACGCGTATCACCGGGCGACTAACAAAAAACAGAAACATTACAGGAATAATATATACCTCTGAATACACCATCGTTTCTGAATTTTTTTTTTTTTTTATTGTGATGAGAACTTATCTTCTCTGCAGCTTATAACCGCTATTTGACAGCTTCACCGATTTTGTCAGTAAGCTATTTTCATGTCATGCCGAATCTCACGCGTGAAGGCAATTCGATTTGGGAGAACCCGATGAAAATGCCCTCCGTCGGGCGGTAGACTAACCTTGGAATCATGTTTGTCATACTTTGACAAATCATTTGCATCGGCAAATTTATCAAAATTTTAGATCCAATCGTTCTCCGCTGTTGTTTTACAGAATGTTGTCAGACATGCGCCAAAATACTCTTTGATTTACTAGGAAGAGGGCCCTGCTCGTGTTTTTGAAGACTATGAAGCAGAAAAGTAATTATAAATTACTTTATTATGGCAGCTTTCGCGTGGTAAATGTTCTGCAATTTTTATTTTGTCGTTTTGCGAAAAATAAAGTGGGGCCCTCTTCGTGCAGTCATGCTGGAGTGATTGTCAAAATTTCATTCAAATTGATTCAGCCATTTTCGCGTACGATTGGATCTAAATTCTCAGGTGTAAGTGTCGGTATTTAGCCTCCCCTTAAAACTACTGCTACTAAACTACTGCTTATATGACATGACATGTTATGTAAAATTTCCGAGCGCTCAGTCCTGTACGGACCATTGTGCTCGTGCCCATTCACGGGAGGGTATCCGATTATGTAGGATAGTCGGTTAGGCGAGCCTCATTTGCAAAGTGCAGGAGGGCGCGCACCCCGACCTCCACAAGGTCCAGAGATTCGAGTACGGGCGCCCCAAGTACATTCCTGCGAATGTCCTCCAGCGCCCTGCATCTCGTAATCACGTGGAGCGGTGTTTCTTCCTCGTCCTTACATCGCGGACAGAATGGTTCCTCACTTAGCCCCAGTCGTCTTAGATGCTTCCCTGTGTGCCAATGTCCAGTGACAAGCCCCACTATAGCCTTAAGCTGATATCTGTCTAGGCCAATTAATACAGAGCCCGAGGGACCTCTAGCTTGCCCAAGGGACCTTTAAACAAGGCCCTCGAGTGTCCCATGCCTTCTGTCCGTAGCCAGAGGTCCGCAAGCCGTCCCTCCACCCACTGTCTGGACAGGGTCTTAATATGATCCATGGCAATTGGGACATGGCAGATCCTTGCCGGATCAGTAACCGTAGACCCGGCCCTGGCAAGAATATTCGCCTCTTCGTTACCCTGGATGCCCGCGTGTCCAGGCACCCATAGAACCTTTACTATGTTGCTGCAGGCAACCTGCGACAACAGCGCGTTGCAGTCAAGCACCAATCCGGACTTCTTCACCACATGGTGGAGTGCCCCAATCGCCGCCCGACTGTCACTACATATATATATGTGCTTGCCACCTTATCCCTTGTCCAGGATGAGCCTGGCACAGGTCCAGAAGGCGTACACCTCTGCTTGGAGCACCGAGGCAGTGTCTCCCAGCGCCAAGGATATCCTTGTTTTGGGTCCACTGCTCCATATTCCTGCTCCTGATCCTGTTCCTGTTTTGGATCCATCTGTGTACCAGACGAGCCCACCAGGAGACAGGAGTTTGTCTTGTTCCCCCATCCATTCCTGCCTGCTGGGATAGAGGACTTGGTAATTGTGGTCGAATTGGTGGAAGCGGTCACAGCAATCCCCTCCTCGCGCTAGGATCCCTTCGAGGTCCCCATCGCGCTACAGTAGTGATGCGTGGCCCGCCTCTGCCCTCTTCCACTTACCACTGAAGTGTAGGCGTAACGCAGCATTTTTGGCGTTAGCCTCGACTAAGATGTGAGGGGGCGCCATGTTCAACAGGGACCCCATGGCCAAGGTCGGGGTCGTTCTCATCGCCCCCGTGATTCCTAGGCTCACTAATCTGTAAATTTTGTGCAATGTCTTCCTGTTGGTGGCCTTCTGCAAAGCGGGCCACCAAACCAGGGAAGCGTACGTTATTTGGGGAACCAGGATGGCCGTGTATATCCACTTGACCATTTCCGGTTTCAAGCCCCATGTTTGTCCAAACATACGTCTACAGGCCCAGAAAGTGGCAGTGGCTTTCGTAGCCTGTCTGGCGATATGGCTTTTCCAACTGAGCTTGCTATCCAGGGTGACGCCTAGGTAGCGTACCTCTGAAGAGTATCGCAGCTCAGTTCCAAATATGTAGGGGGGTTTTGGTTGAAAACCTCTCCTCCGTGTAAATAGCATCATTTCCGTGTTGCACGGGTTAACCCTCAGCGACTTGGAGGTGCACCATTCCTGCATGAGGTGGAGTGCGCGCTGCATTCTCCACGTCATCTCTGCTGAGTGGGAGCCTCTGACCATTATCATAATGTCGTCAGCATATCCCACCACGTTTACCCTGAGCCCATCGAGCGCCGCCAGTAGCCCGTCAACGACCATTGTCCACAGGAGGGGGGATAGCACCCCCCCCCCTGTGGACAGCCCCGCTTAACGTGCGCCCTCGCGGTTGACCCTCCGAGCCCTGCGGTAACCGTTCTTGTGCGAAGCATTAGGTGTATCCATTCGATGATAGACTCATCTACCCTGAATTCCCTTGCAGCCTCGCATATGGCGTCGAAGGAGGTGTTGTCAAACGCTCCTTCGAAGTCCAAGAACACGCATAGGGCCGACTCCTTCCTGCCGAGCGTCCTCTCTATATCTTTGACAATACAGTGGAGGGCGGTCTCGACAGACTTGCCGGCCTGGTAGGCGTGCTGTGAGGTTTGCACCGGTCTTTCAGCCAGTGCTCCATCTCTAATGTACCTATCAACCAGTCTCTCCAGCGTTTTAAGAAGGAAGGACGTCAGGCTGATCGGTCTGAATGACTTGGCCTGGTCATAGCTGCTTTTACCCGGCTTTGGGATAAAAACTACCCTGACCTCACGCCAAGCTTTAGGCACGTATCTTAGTGCCAAACAGGACCGAAAGATACGGTTCAGGCGCCTGATGAGAGGCTCCCCTCCCTCTTGTAGGAGGGTGGGGGAAATCCCATCCACCCCTGGACTTTTGTACCGGTCAAAAGTCTTAATCGCCCAGTCTATCCTGCTCGGTGTGACAACCTTGGCTGCCGTTACCCAATCACCCGGTTTTTTGATTGAGGGCGCCTCCCCTTGAGGCTGTCCCCGGTCCGTAAGTTCCGAACCCGGGAAATGTACCTCAAAAAGGTGCGCCAGTACTTCCTCGTGGTTCTCAGTTGTCCCGCCATCAGGCAGTGTGAGTCCCTCGAGTTTGTTTTGCGGGCCTGATGCAAACACTTTGCGGAGTCTGGCCACTAAAGGTAGGGCCTCGATCTCCCCGCAGAATCTCCTCCAGGCCGCATCTTTGGACTTCTTTACGAGCTTCTTATACTCTCTCTGGGCCTTCCTGTAGGCGTCCCAGTCGTTGTCCGTTTTTGTCCTCAGGGCTCTGTTTAGCAGCCTACGGGAGCGGGAGCGGAACTGGTTCAGCTCACCGCTCCACCAGGCCACCTTTTTGCTTGTTTTCTTTCTCCTCAGCGGGCATGCAGCCTCGAAGGACCCGACCAGGGCGGACTGCAGTAGATCTGCCTCCCGCTCGATCGCGCCCTCCATCCGCGGCCACCCATCGGTGTCCCCGAGCCTGCTTCTTAGCCCTGCTTGGAAGCTGGGCCAGTCCGCGGTCCTAGGGTTCCTGTAGGTCTCCGTCGGGATCTGGCTATCACTCCCTGCCAATTCGAAGGTTATCATCCAGTGGTCCGAAAGAGTGTCCTCTTCACTAACCTGCCAGTTTGTTATCGTTTGGGCCACTCTTGGTGAGCCCATCGTTATGTCAATCACCTCCTGTCTACGTGCGGTGACAAAGGTGGGCTTGGATCCTCTGTTCAGGATCTCAAGATCCGTTGTAGAGAGATACTCTAAAAGAGCAGTACCCCTCTCATTTGTGTTGGAGCTGCCCCATATGATGTGGTGCGAGTTAGCATCGCACCCCACCAGTAAGTTCAGCCCCTTATTTTTACAGTAGTCCACCAGTTCTCTGAGTTCCCTCGTAGGGGGAGGGTCCTCAGAGTCGTACGGGAGGTACGCCGAGGCTATTACCAGCTCGGTCATTACTCCTCCCACGCGAATCCTGACGGTAGCTGCTGCAAGGTCTCTGGTGCAGAATCGGTTCAACTTGAGGGCACCATGTCTCTTATTGATGAAGAGACAGGCCCTCGGACCCGGTTTTGCGCTATCGTAGATCAATGATCCTAAATCTGTACTTATCCCTTTTACTAGCCCCCTGCATATCCAGGGTTCCTGTATCAGGGATATGTCCACTGCTTATATACTATTTACTTACTATTACTACTACTTATATACAATTTATAATAAAATTACTGCTACTTATATACAATTTATAATAAAATTCCGATATTTTTTCGACTGTTTACCCCGTCGTCTGTGCAAGCGGACAGGAAACTGTCTAGTCTAGCGGCCTGCAATGATGGCGCTCGAGGCACTGTGGAGGTTGGGTCGCGCGCGACACGCGGGGTTCCCAGTGCCTGAACACCGAGGGTTCTAAAAACTGCGCGCATGTGTCGATCTCCGCTCACGTCCGCGGAGTATGCAGCCATGAAGAATAGAGTAAAGGAGACCGAACGCATATGGCGCGGAGGTTTGAATGTTGGTCTACGAAACGTGCCCACGTTTTAGTTCCAGTTGTCACCACAAGTGTCGCACCGATCGTTGAGTTCCACGGTGAAGTTAGCGCTCGGTTGGTACATGACAGTGTGAAGTTAGCGAAAAGAAGGCGACGCAAGTTTACCGCCATTAAGTGATTGCTGGACATTGCGGGATCTCGGAAATTGGAAAGTGTCAAACAAGTTGCGGTATTGATGTGAAATCAGGTAACGCAAATAAATATTACACATATTTATACATAAAATAGAAGTGTCAATCTATTTATTCATAAATGTTGACCGAATATTTTATAAAAATAACTATAAATTGTATAAACATTTTATAACCTAAAATTGTTGCGAATTGCTCCATTAGGAGCAATCCGCTCCTAATGGAGCAATTCACTCCATTAAAAAGATATCGTCGAAAAAAATCGTTTCACCTATTTTACATTACTGTTATTTACACCTGGTGAAATTAAATAATATACTATAAGCGGTGTGAAAACTCTTGCTTGGCCCGTGGGATTGGAACACTCACTTTCGGCTCATGCAGCTACTCGCACGAGCTGAAAAAATGATTTTCCACCCTCATGTCGTAATATACTGTTATTAATTTAATTTGTTGTGTTCTTTTTTCCGTTTGAAATAGAATGGTAAAGCAATGTGCGGTTAAGGGCTGCGAAAGTGGTACCCGCAAGGATGTGGCTCGTCGCAAAGCGACAGGACTGGCTCCGATGTCACTTTTTAACATACCGAAGGTAAGAGCACATTTTCAACAGCGAACATTGGCAATTTGAGTCAAAAATATAATAACGTGCTGAATTGAGTATGGCCATCGACAGGTGGGTATTAAATACACTTTTCTTTTGTTTTATTTAGCGGACCAATGCCTTGCATACATGGGCAAGTGCGCTGCGACAGAAACTGTTGGCAACCGACTTCGTTTGCCAACAACACTTCTCCGACAACTCCATAATCAGGAATGATACGACTGTCTTGCGCGATGGTACTCTTCATCAACTTCCTCGTGAGAAGCCAAAGCTGATAGCAGATGCTATTCCGATGTCACCAGCAGATAAGGTAATTCATTTGATAAAATTCGGCTGCATTAAAGCCAGATTTGTGACTTACACTCACATTTTTTAAATACTTTAAACAATGTTTTGAAATACGGTTCTCGTCAAGTTCCGTGAGGCAACAGAAAAACTTCGTTCGCCGGTTGCGGCTCCTCGGGCAATTAACAATAATCAACTGTTGCTGTTTCAGGACGAGAATGTCGACGTCGTGGCGAACAACGCACGCGACTGGGTCACCTTCGCTATCGACGCGTCCAACGACTCGGAAAAGGTTATTATTATTCTTTGGTTATTATTCTTTTGGTCTACTGCAGCAACATTTTTTTTAAATGATTAAAAAAAACCAATACCAGACTCTTCGCGAAAGATTTCCTAATCGTCTTATAGCTACCATTTTTTTAAATATAATATTTTTAAATATTTTAAAAAATGTCTTAAAGTATGTATATATATATTTTTTTAAATCGACTTTTGACCTATACCATCGTTCTCAAGTCACACATTCTACCCCTGAAAACACTGGTTTCAAATTTTTCGCATTTCGACGATTTCATTGCTTTCGTACGTTTGTAGGAAAATCATGAGCGTAGTCAACAAGCTCGAAATGACGACATAAACGATGTTCCACCGATCCCCGAAGTGTCGACGAGTATAACGAGTCCGTTGACTGCTGCTGAGGTGTTCCATGAGTCAACGCACTCGACTGGCTCCTTGATTACGCGGAATCTGGCCGACACCGCTCCGCAACCGACGATTGTTCTCGATCGATCCGTGGAACCTATCGGTGAACCTGTCGATGCTGACTCACCGCTGTGGGCCGACGTTCAGATAGACGTACCGAGTTTTGCTGACCATTTATTGGAAATCAGCTCAGAATCTTCTGTCGATATACAGGTAATTGCTATTGTCACGAGGTTCGAGTGAGAGAAAAAAAATTGTATAGGATCGCAGCGAAGGCTTTTTGTCACTGCACCCATCCATCCACTGGTGGGGTCAAGTGGTTGCTGGTTAAATGGTTGCGGAACCATACAAAAATGACCGTTTAATCACTTTTTCTGTCTGAGATGTATTTAACCTTTTTTTCGTTGTTGTCATTGAGATTTTGTTGGAAAATAGACAACTGCATCTAACTTTCGTGCGCTGTTTACATTAATTCATTATTTTATTCATTTTATGCCGAAATGTTTACGATTGCGTATACGTTTTTATATAGTCCAGTTCCATGATCGTTATGTATCGTTACGAGATCGAAAAAACTGTTCCCTGAACAGTCATTTCGGTGTTGCTATTAACATTTGTGACGTATTTTTCATGAGCGGAAGCGCGAACGCGAGAATCGTAAACATTACGAAGGGTAACGTCACCTTCGGCCGTCCACTCACGCTCGCGCACCCGCAAACCCGGTGGCGCCAGTTAATTTTTGTGTCACCGGAATTAACAAACCGGTATGCCCCGCGCGTCGAGTTGCGCAGGCTCGACGCGACCCAAAAAAACTCGGAAGTTGGGAGCACAACTACCGGTCGGGAACAACATTAACAGAAGCGGTAGCTTAGTTAACTTTTGAGGTCGCGAGAAGTTAAGAAACGCAACTGGATGCACTCGCGAGAGCGGACGGTTGCGGAAATGTCCGGCCGCTCAGGCTGCTAGGTCGTGGTAGAGAGGGTCGAGGTAATGGCCCAATAAATAGCCTAACGCGAAAACATAATCAAACGCGAACTCTAATCATTGAGGGAAATTCCGTAAACCGGACAAATAATAATCTTCAATTATTATTATCGCGGCGAAAACTCGCGGAAAACGCGAAAAATCGTGATCGGTATCACGAGGATCGAACACCTAGCGAGAACGGCGATCGAAAATAATTCGATCGCCGAAGAAAAACAATCGAGAACGACTCACCAGCTGGTCCCGGGCGGCGACAACGACACGAGCGGTATCCAAGGGCGGAGCGGCGGGTGCACGGAACGCGGCGCACGGCTGCGCCGCACGGCATCACTGCGCGCGAACACTGCTCGTTCGAGATAGGGCTCGAACGAAAAATCACTCACTAGTTTTCGAATTTTCGAATTTTTCGAAATGGCGGGAACTGCATCGTCACGATGCACGGAATACGATGCACCGAACTGCATTTAGTTGGCCGTAGAGACGGCGCGAGAACACAACGATTTCTCGTGAGAAATCGAGCACGAGATCGCGAACGCAAAATCACACGCGAGAACGGGCGTACGGGCGAGCGCGTCGCCCGAGTACCGTACGCGAGCGAGCGAGACAGACAGAAAAACTGTCAACACGGGAGCGCGCGTTAATACCGCGAGACACCTCGGCGGTGGCCCGCGATCGACTGCCTAATATACGCGATCGCCTTGACCGCGCAATTATCATTATTTCCAGATTCCCTTGCCCGGGAGCTACTGCCCTCACTCTTATCGCCGAATAATCGTACGAGAGCGCATTTCTGCCGGTAACTCGTGACGTATCCGCGCGAGCGCTTCCCTCAACGCTTAGCGCGAGAGCGGGCGATTACGCAACTCTCAACGAAGGGCACGAGGGCTGCTCCGCCCTCTGCCCAAACACAAAAACTACCCGCTCTCCAGCGCAGTGCATTTTTCGCCTCTCAGGGCGCCGGATTTACACCGGACTCTCGCTGCAACGCGCGAACAGTCGTCGGTACGCTCTTCCCTGTTGGGATGCTCGGTTCGTTGAGCTCTCGTCCCCGCAACAGAGTCGAGCGACCGACCCGCAACTCCAACATATCGCGAAACTGACGGGATCGACAAACGAAGGGAACGTGGCGATACGAGGAGCGACAGCCACGGAACTTAACAATACGATAAAAATGCTCGAATTCACCGGTACTTAAATCTTGTGACCGTGATTCTGAAAAATCACGTCACACATTATAATATTTCCATGGCGTAGGTTGATTCACACCGAGAATGGCACGCGGATTCGCCTATGCCGTTCACCATAGACGATGTGCTCAATTCTCTGAAGGGCTTAACGTTGCTGCCGGAAGATTGGTGCTGGTCGAGAAATCGACGAAGCGAAAGAAGCATCGTGTTTGTACGTTTCGATGCATTTACACAGTCACCGACTTTACGTGTGGTGCTCTACAACGATCTCTCCATCTCGGTAAGAACAATAATTTCTTTATATACTAGGCGTCGAGAAGCTACCACCTCTCGTGATGTTTAACTTGGATAATTTTGACGTTTCTGCCTCGGGAAGCTTTCATCACGTCTGAATAGTAATTATGTCTGTGGTTATAAGGGAGGTGCGGGTAAAATGGGACACCGATTTTTTCAACTCCAACTATTTTTGCGGGCAAACTGGGACGGACCCCCATTTCGTAAAAATCGCGCCTATACGACACAATTCAACGCATTTTTGACAATTTTGTGTGTTTTAAGAAATCTGGCGTTTGAAAAGTCACTTAGAAAACAATTTTTTTTTACAATTTTTGTTGTTGTTGCGAAATAACCATTAAGGAGTATCACCGAGTAAAAAAACACGAATTTCCGATTTTGGAGGTCTGTCCCATTTTGCCCGCACTTTCTTTTTTGCTGACGCTCTAAATTGATGGTTAGAATCGAATTTTTTGGCCAAAAGCAATCGAAGTACACTTTTATTTTCGTCAAAACCATTTTTCGCTTATGCGTCCCGTTTTGCCCGCACCTCCCTTACCTCGTTTTAGCAACAACAATTGTGCGCGGTAGCGTGGCCAAGCTAATGCAATATACACATTTTGTCCTTCAAGATTCATACAGCAGATCAGAAAGTCGACATGCAGACCGACGTGATAATTACGTCAGTCAGCGCGTTGGAGCAGCTTCTCAATGACATGATCAAAAAAGTGATCTGTGGTGGGACGGGACTGAACGAAGAAAGGTAAATCTGTATTGAATTATAAATACTTTCACTTACCGTGGAAAGTACAATTTTTTATATTATTCGTCAGGAAATCTGTATCACAACTCGTGTGATTGCGACAACCACACTTATCAGAAAGTTGATCCGCTCTTTTGTAGTAATATAATATTAAGGGCATGCGAAATACCGACTGCGGTAATAAAAATGTTAATGGACGTTTTTTACGCATATTTGCATTTACATCCAAAAGAAGAAATTCATTCTCTGCGCTGGTGAAATCCGCAGGGAATAAATTTCTTCTTTTCGCTGTAAACACAAATATCCGTCAAAAACGTTCATTACAGTTTTTGATACCGACTGAGCTCGACGTGGATGTTTCACATCGCCTTAAAGCACAGTGGAATTTATGTATTGTCTCATTTATTTAATGAAGGGTTGAAATGTCTGTTTAATAATCCTCGTCAATAACCGTCATTCAAAGATTTTTTTTATGTCGTTCCCACCAGTAGTTGCTTTACTTCTCAGGCAACTTGCGCTATTATACCAATCTCAACATTTTTATTATTTTTCCCACAGTCGCGACCAATCTTGTCTGGGATTCGTGCCGTCGGACGATTACAAAAAGCACGTCATTACTCCGAGATGTAGCTTTTGCCGGAGGCTGAGAATTCGAATTCGACACCGAAACAGTAGGCGGAAGACAACTGTGAAGACTCGGTACGCGCGGACGAAACATCGATCCAACGTGAAACAAGGCGCCTGCAAACAGTTGCGGCAAAAGGTATATTCGAATACATTTACATAATACTGGAACATGCGGGACTACGTTAACGGGAACTCGTTCATAAATATAGAAGTGAGAATTGTCATATTGTCTACTGTAACCACTGGGATTTCTAATTCAGGCGGTTACTTATACTATCTTAAGCCTTTCATATCTGAAGTCTTCATTACTAATATATCCTTAACATCTAATCTTTAACAGCAACGATATTCTAGCCGTACACTTTCACCGTTTTTGTGGGGTACTTTTCTCTACATTCAGAAGGGTCAAGCCGCCGTTCAATATACAATCAATTGGAATTACATGATTTCCCATATAATACGATTCTTATTTTCGAAACTCCGATTTTTATTTTCGCCTCATATAAGATTCTCATTCTTGCTAAAAAGAAGGTTGCGCACGTTTCTTTATGCCAAAGTCCTGAAGCATTAATTATCGTTAGATGAGCCAAAATTTCTGTCGTTCTGTAAAATCGTGAAATAAAAAAAAAGTGTATTCACTCTCAGCTCATTGATAATAATCAAATTGAATCTATTTGATTATTATAATAATTATAATAATATGAATATTATAATAATAATAAAATATATTATTATCATTATATTATTATATTATTATTGAATATTATTGAATTATTTGATTATTATCTCATTGATAATAATCAAACTGAATCTATTTCATTATTATCAATGACCTGAGAGTGAATATATAATTTTTTTAAACTTCATCCGGAGTCAATCTGCTGCTCTGTATGCGTTCACCTCATAACGGAATTATGTACTCCTACTGTAGGCAAAACGCTTAAAACAGCAGATCGTCGAAGCTCACGAAAAATGTGCTGCTATCGGAAAACAGGCTTTGGAAGATGCTATTTCGGAGTTGGAGCCTCTTCAGCAAGAAGCTGTTTTGGCTTGCTTCAAGAACTCGAAGATGGCACGCGCAATACAGCGACGATATAGAATAGATTGGGTGTACGAGTGCCTCCTGATGCGCATCAAGCGTAGCAAACTCTACGATCACCTACGATCCCGAAACATTCTGCCTCTTCCCTGCAAATATACTTTGAATAAATATATTCAAAAGTTGAATACCTTATACGGTTTTCAACAAACACTGTTCAACTGCTTGCGTTTGAGAGCTTCAAGAATGGAACCTGTCGAAAAAAGGGGTATCAATTCGAGTGGTTATTATTGTTTAGCCGCTTTAAATGTTACCTTGAATAATTTGATACACGTTCTTGTAGCTTAAATGCAAATCATGTATCGGCTTATTCAATCTTCGTATGAGTAGTGTACTGGACCGGAGGGTTCATTTCAAGACGCTTCGTTATGAAATGAACAACGCTACAATTCGCGTCGATCTCCAATGTGAACTAACAGTCCCAATAAACCTAACATCTTTACATCCCTGCGATAATAGCTAACACACTCTAGCGAAATAGCATGTTGTAAAAACGCTTTGTAGAAATGATTCCTATTTACTAACAATCAACTGTTTCAGTGTAACTTATGCATGTCGCTTCCTTGTACATTTATTAATATAGATTTATTCATTGTTGCTGAAGTTCATCAACCACAACCTGAATTAACCCATTGCGGATTATTGTATGCAGGTACGCTTCTCATTGACGAAATGTCAATAAGTGAATCAATTCGCTTCGATCGAAAAACGATGCAATTCAACGGGTTCGTCGACTTGGGAGAGTACACACCAGTGAAGTTGTGGATTCCTTGACCTATGCGCGGATTATATTACAGCTTTCTCCGAACGTGTCAGTGTCGCGATGGAAGCCTATAAGGACGTTCCCAGGTGCCCGCGGCTGAAAGATTCGTTACCAACGATTAAATTGATTAAAGCAGTGAACGGTCTGATTCAGGCAATGATGTCACGGAAGCCATCGGAAGCTTTACGGCCCACCGACGAATGTCCGCAGAAGAAAGTAAGCTTTCAAAACATGCATACGTTGTTAACTCGTATATATAATTTTCGGAGAATAACAACATTTATTCATGCCATAATGCGCTCTTCACTGACCGGATGGAAATTTAGATTTTGGAAATACGTAAGTTCATTATTAATACATGGCAGCACGCTTATAATATTGCCTGGTATAGTGACATCGTAATGCGTGACAATGAATTGAATTTTATTATATCACCCACAATGTGCGGCACCCGTGCGAACTGTTTGGTTTTAAGCACGAGCAGTTAATGCTAAGTTCCCGTTGTTAAGAGCATGTGAAACATGTACCACGTGACACGTGAGTGCGAGAGGGATAGCTGCTGCGAGGCGTGAAGATGTGTCGTAGTTACCGCCAATTCTTTCGGATGTGGCTTTTGCTCATTAATTACTCCTAAATCGTGTTCGGAATGCACGTATCGTGTGGTTTTTTTTAAATTATCTCGTGCTTGAATTAGTCGCTTTTCTCAGTTTTGTCGAAAAACTAAAAAATCGAATTTTTCAGTACAGATTCCTCTGCGGACAATCGATCTGTATTTTTTTTTCGAAAATCAAAATACCGTTTAATTCATGCACAAGGTTCACATTACTGGTGTCTGTGTTTCAATTTTCGCTTCGATCCGTTCATAATTCACGAAAAACGGCAAATCCGAACTTTTGAGATGCAAAGTCGGTATTTCACACTCCCTTAAGTTCATATTTCGATTTCTGATGTGGACTATTGTATGAACAGGCAATCGAGCAGTTTTTGGAGTACCTGCGCGCTTGGGAAAAGACAGCGAAGTCCCAAGGCGTAACGCTTCCGATATCGGCGAGTACGCTGACTGGCCTCAAAGTTACACTCGGGGGGACACTCGAGCTGTCATATTTTCTCCACAATGAGTGCAACTTCGATTACCTCATGACAGCTTGACTCAATCAGGATGTTCTCGAAGTAAGAATTCACTGGAAATAAGACTTTTTAAACCTTACGAGTTCAGGCTTTTTGAAGTGTCCAACAGAACCCCGTTTATCCGGCCTTCGTGGCTTGAAGACAAATGATATTTTACTGTACTGATTAAATTAATATTTCAGAGATTTTTCGGTATGATGCGAAACGCTTGCGGATGCAATGATCATCCTGATCCAGCGCTGTTCGCCCAAGTCTTCCGTCTGTTGTGCTCCTATTCTCTGGTGAAGCCTCCAAAGGGATCGAATGTCTCTGGTGCCGAGCTTCTGGAGACTTTGACGCAGACTAAGGAGTCATTCGATGCTCGCAAAGAGACAAAGGATCAGCTGCTGGCAAAAATAGATACAGCGGTCGATGCCGGGCGATTCTGTGCTCCCGCGAATCCGTCTTCCGCCGAACTTGCAGGCCAAGATCATTTGTACATGGGCACGCAATCGATGTCGAGCCATAGTCACGTGTCGATGCATGACTACGACGTCACCAGAACGAGCGACGAAGTGCTGGCTTACGTCGCGGGATATATTGCTCGACACATTAGCCGTGTCTCACGATGCGAACTGTGCGTAAAGCGTCTCACAGCCGACGAATCAAGCGATCGCGATAAAGTGACGGACCTTCTCAGCCGTTATGGCGGGTTGATGTACCCGAGCGAAGAGCTCTTCAAGCTGTTGAGCAGTTTGGAAACGGTCGTTTTGGACGTCGTCGGCACGCTGACCGTAAAGCAGAATACTCTGCACCAAATAGTAGACAGAGTATCGCAAATAAAAAACTTAACCCGCGTCGGATGTATCAAGCACGAGCAGGAAATAACTGTAAAAGTTATAAACTTCTTTCTCACGATGAGAGGAAGTTTTCTTGCGAATTCGGTCAATGAAAATTACGACGCGAAGAAAGTTAAGTCGAAAATGCATCGGAAACAGGCAAAATTGTGAACTATGAGTAATTTATAAGACATACTTATTATACTTTTTATAGTAGATTGTGCCCATGAAAATCTAACAACCATTTGATTCATAGGTCGTATTTTATGTAACAAAAATTCTTTTCAGCTATTCGATTTCCAAGGACATCGTCTCGATGTCGTCGAGCCGGAGACGGAGAGACAAATACACATTTCAACTGAGCGACACCGAGTCGATCGAGGAATTCGATCCCGATGATCCGCCCGTTCATCGCGACAACGAGGAGGAAAAGGCAGTGATAAAATCCGAGGCCGGCTTCGAGGTTGAACGAAACGAAAAGTCAGACGTGAACAAAACGGTTTATCAGTACGACGCGACATTGAAGGCTTACATAAATGTCGAACCGCCGCCCGACGAAGCGCCGAATCCATCGAATTCGTCGCTCAGCGCGACACCGAAATCCGCCGCGACCAGCGATTTCAACGCCGCGGCGACGACGATCGATGCCGCACATCGCGAGATGAGCCAGTCTTCAAGATCACAAGCTCGAGGAGCGGAAAAAACCATTGACCGTCCAAAAGTTCATGGACGACATACTGAAAGACATTGACAAGGTGAAACTGAAACCAATCGATAGGGGAGGAGTCTTGACGACGGGTTCAATTCGGAGACGTTCACCGTTCGAACTCTAGTAATCACTATCGGGAACTTAAAATTAAATTGCATAATTTGCCAAGAAATTGAACGTGACAATGTTTAACGCTCGATACTCATTATTTTGCGTATAAATTGAGTCAAAAGTATTTCACAGTAATTAATTTTTCGAACGGTGTTCATCCTGCAGTCGATTGAACGGAAAATTGATGTTTCTCTTCTCTTCGTCCCTCGCTTTTGTCGATCCCCACCTGCTCGACTAATTACAGATGCGAACGGCGGCTTTGAATACTGGGAGAACGAGGAAGGATCGATTGTATCACGTTGACGACACTCCGATTGGAGTTACTGAAGTGATTCAGGATTTCGACAGGGAAAGATCGTTCGAAACGCCGACCAGCACGAGGGCGACGATGGATCCGATCTGCTCGATCGCGGCGATCGAAAAATCTTGCTGCTCGGCCGAGAATCCGGCATGATCCAGCGTTATTCGCTGCCGCAGGTGACGCTGGCGAATCGATAGACGACGAGCGGAAAGCCTAAAAAATTGGCGATTAACTCGAATTCAACGTGAGCTTCGATCATGGATGCTGCGGGAATTTTGACGATGCCCGATTTGGACGTGGCGAATAATCAGGAAACTGGAGAAATTGAAGGCGTTTCGAGACTGGAACTAAATGATGTTGGGGCGATGCAATGGGCGGACGACAATCCGGCGGTCCTGGCGATCATGGAGAAACCCCGAATGGACGTCATACGCGGTTTGGATCCTGAGGAGCCGATTTCCTGGTCGGGTTACATTTGCTCCTTCCCAGACTTAGAAATTCGCTGCGTTCTGCTCGACGATCTCCTCTAGCGACCGGACGACTTTCGCGCCGATTTGATCGTCGATCGGGAGGTAAAATCGCTGCGGAACACCAAAGAACCCTCGCTTTCGTCGGTCCCCACCTCCACGACTAATTACAGATCCGTTCGATATATTTCAGATCCCCGGACGGACGACCGCTGAGAACTCGTCGGTCAACTTCAATTCCGGCGATTGGTTCTGAGGCGTTGCGGATCGCCGTGATCTCCCAATTACTCCGTCCGATTTCACGATCGTTTCGAGAATGCCGCCACACTTTAGTATAATTCGACAATTGGAATTTGGACGATTGAATTGAGCATGCACAATACAATTGCGCATTGTAACATACAAAATTATAACGTTTGCAGAATTAAATGTTTGATTTTCCGAAAATAGAAAGATGTTTACCGTATTTCCTGAATATTTCTTTCTCTTCTCGATCCAACAATTAAAATCGAAAAACTGATCCAACATTTACATGATTAGTGACAATAATTATACTTTCTCAATAAAAAAAATAAAAAAATAAAAATTAAAAATGCATGAAGAAAGAATCTATCCGCGAACGTTCCGAACACAAAGCTTTCGTCTAACGCGCTCCGCTACCACGTCATTTTACGTTAAATGTTCAGTTACTCGATATCGTTTATCTGATATAATTTCTTTTATAATTGGAATTTGAATAATTAGCATCACCTACCTACTTAAAAACTGGCAATAATCGCCTTGCTATCTCAGCAAACCAAAAATAACTTGTTTATACTGTAACCGGGATTTTTCGTTCCTGGTTACCTTCGCCCTATCCGTTGGACTTCCGTAGCCAAAGAGCCGTCGGGCGCCAGCTAATTTTTATTTTTCGCGGAATTAGCAAACCGCGCATCTCAAACGTAAACTTAGTCAAGAAACGGAAACAGGAAACTGGGCAGCTTTGGAAATCAAACGGACGGTTTACGGTAAACCGCGGTTCGCTCAGTGTGTCAGGTTGTGGAGAGAGGGCGTGGATGGCCAAGTGACAGACGGGCGTGTGAAAGTAAGATCCTAACTCGAGAAAAACGTAAAAATAGATCTGTATTTAATGGGTCGAAAATCAGAGTCCAAGCGGTACACATGACACGAGAACACAAAAAATTCGAGGGAACGCGGTAACGGAACACGGAGACAACCACGAGATCACGGTAACGCGACATAGCCAAAAATCGAGATAACGCGATAACGAAACGTAGCAAAAATTCGAGATAACGCGACAACGGAACGTAACGAAAATTCGAGATAACGCGATAACGGATCGTAACGACATACCGAGATAACGCGATTACGGGGCATCACGAAAACTCGAGATAACGCGATAACGGAACAGAACGAGAGCCCAGGTAACGCGATAACGAGACATGACGAGAACGGAAATAATACGGTAACGGGGCGGCGATAACTAAGAGAACGCGATACCAGAACACAGCGAGAAACAAGATAACGCGATAACCAAACGTAACGAGAAACGAGATAGCGCGATATCGGTACATAGCCAAAAACCACGGTAACGCGATAAAAGTAGAGAGCGAGAACTGAGTTAGCGCGGGATCAGAACATAGCAAAAATCAAGAGAACGCGATAACGGAACATAGCAAAGTCACGGTAACACGAGACGGTATAGCGCGAGAATCTCGAAGACACGATAATGAGACAGGGTTAAGTTAGGAATACTCCAGGCGCTTGCGGTCGCTCGAGGCGAAACGTCCACTTCGGGAATACATTACCTTAACACGCAGAACCTGGAAAGAAATATGTAAGCGACGATAACACGGTAGCCAAGATCGATAGCACGAAATTGGCGATAACTGCCCAAACCATAACGATATCACGAGAGACCTGTAAAGGACAGAAACGTCGGTAACGCCACGGAAAATCAGAACACGATAGCAGCATCGAAACGGTAGCATAACGAGAACATAGTCAACCACCAACGATAACGCAGCGGTAACGTGGCCGGCAGCGCGGCCGAAGCAGCGCCGCGGGCGCGACAGCTCTACCGAGATGCTTACCAGTCGCCAGTCGGGGAACAGAAGAGGGAGCGTGAGGCGAAGGCTGTGAGGAGCGCACGCTCGGCACGTATCTGCCCCCTATAACGCGTTAGCGGAAGCCAATCGAAGAGCGAATTTTAAATATTAACGCAGCAACCAATGTCTCGGACACAGCCTTTAAGCTAGCTGTAATTATAGATTATACCGATAGAGTATCACTATTTACATGTACATTTACGTTATATTCAATGTTAGATGACTAAGTCCACTTCCTCTCTCGGGTTTTCCCTGGTTTCCCTGAGAGCTTGGGCAAATGCCGGGAACAATAAATAAGCCAAGAGGCCCAGGGCGAATAAGACACATTCCTCGAACACATGGTAAAAAACTGTAAATGTAAATGCGAATGTCTGCTGGACTACGTGACTCTCGAAGAGGGATTAAAAAGAAGAGACTTTTCTCGACTTTCGCGTTTGCAGAGAAAATTGGAAACCTTTAAGAGCCTCACTCATAGACCCCTCATAAAATCGCAACGCGCTGAGCACTTCACGACCACACGCTGCTAGAAGCTGGTCGCCAAATGTTTTATTGCCGCCCGCAGCTCGAGACGAGCTGCGGAGCCTAAGGACCCTTTTTTACCTCGGCTGCTTTATGTCCGGAAAGGCCCCGGTGACGGGCCTCGCGGCCCACCGACAACCAGGCCTGACCACCCCAAGATACGCGTACCACCCTACACCCTTAGAGTTCCACCTCTCTGCCCGACTAGAGCCAATCAACGAAATTTCCGAAAAGAAGGAAACAGAAATGCTGTTTAGTCGCAGCGTCGAGCAGACACTCGCATCACAACCGGCAAACGTATAACATCGGCGAAGGAATCGTCCCTTCGCCACGACCCCGTAGTACTTTCTCAAGTTTTCTGTATTTTCGTTGGACTGACAAACTGCGTGCAGATTAAACTTCCGTTTAATATTAGATTTCTAATGTGTCCAATAAAGTAAAGTGTTTGTGTCAATCGAAAACTAGTGTTGGTGTATTTATTTTATCAATCGTCCATTGGAAATTTAAAAGCTCTGGATATTTCCCGGGTCCCAGGTCGCGAATTTCTATTCGCTAAGCAGCACGACGGACCCTCCAATAGGGATAAAGGAAGGCGAACCAGCAGTCAGAGAACTGCCTGGCTCGTAACAAAATTGGCGCAGTCGGTAGGACATATTTAAATGCTGCACCTGAGTTCCGGGAAAAATACAAATCGAGACTGAAAGAAACGCGAACAATTTTCTTTCGAAGTTAAAGTTATAGTGCGAGTGAAATAGTGAAATCGACAAATTGTGAATAGATTTGTCCCTCCGTGTGGTTTAATTTCCCATTCTCAAATATTTTATTTCGTCGGACCTTGGTCGGGTGAACTGAGTAGCTCAACCAGACCGATCGAAATAACGCAACGATCGAAAAAAAAAAAAAAAAAAAAAAAAAAAAAAAACCGAAGACCCTCGCTTGCCTGACCTGCTCAGCGAGGTGGTACCTGTCAGCCTGCTCACGGGGTGAGCCCAACGCGGGACTCAATACACTGGAAGGACGGAGGCCCGAGTGGGCCACGTACGACGACCTCGCGGGACGTCCCCGGATATCAGACGCAAGGAACTCCACGGCACCACAATGCATCGCATCACACAGGATCTCCGAAAGTGAAAAAGGAAAAAACGGACTTTGCGTGAATAAATAATTCTCCATCACTATCTGAGCGTTTGGTAGCCGATTTGGTAAGCGAAATCACATTATTATCGATTAAGATGCCACGTGGGAAAGCAACACCCCCAAAAGGATCTCGACGGTCCAGCTTGCGCGTTCGCGAAAACACGCTCGACCCGTCGACGCCAACGAATAATGTAATGGCATCGACGAGTGCCGATGCTGCTCTCATTCGGAGAGATGAAATTGAAAGGAGCGATAGCCTGTCGAATACAGGGTCAATCGAGGGTGTCGAGTCTAGTTCAAATTCGCAACAATCGCGGTCATCGACTAGCGCGCTTAGTCTCACAATAGCGGCCTCTTTAATTCCCACATTTGACGGAGAAAACGTACCGGTAGCAACATTTATCGAATATTGCAGAGCTGCCGCGTCAGCAATCGACCCTCGGGAAGAAAAGTTCCTCGTCATTTTAATCCGCACCAAATTGACAAAGAAGGCCCTGCAACGTACACAGGGAAAAAGATTTGACTCCCTCGAAGACCTACTCGACACGCTAGAGAGGGGCCTATCGCAAAAGAAAGATAGAAGCCAGCTCCTTCAACAGATTACGAGCATTTCGCGAAATGGCGACGAACCGATCACGGACTACGCGCAACGTGTATCGAATATTTTATTTGATCTAATTCGCTGCATCGAAGCGGAACGATCAGGAGAAGCACGAAAAGCTGTAGTCGAAGAGACCGAAATGATGGCCACCCGTCACTTTATCCGCGGTTTAGACCAAAACACCTTGACCTTTATCAAGAAGGAGCCTTTAACTTTCGACGAGGCTGTCGACCTAGCCACTTCCGCTGACATGGAAGCGCGTTGCTGGAGACAGATCCACAACCAGAAATCGAACTCTGCTTCCCCTGATCATTCCAACTCCGCACGCCTAGGAGTAGAAAGGTGTGTGTCCAAGAGACAGGTTGCTCACATGCGCGCGAACCCCTCCGATAATAGTCCTTATCGCGGTAAAGCGACGCCGAACTTTCGGTGTTTTGGCTGCAACGAGGTTGGCCATAAAAAATACGCGTGCCCGAAACGCAGTAAATCGCTCGCAAAAACTAAATTTCCCCAAGGAAGACAGTGCGGTTACTGCGACCTAGGCAATCACAGCGAAGAAGATTGCTATCTGAAGAAACGACACCTCAAGGAAAGACAAGATGCGTGCACAAAAAATAATTCCTCGGGCCAAAACAATTCTTTAAACTCGAGAGCGAACCGTTGGGGGGACGTGACGGCGGTTCAAGTCTTCGGGAAGCGCCCCGGCAACGATACGTCCTCACAATCCGAAAGGAACGCGAACTCTCAGCCGCAATCGTAGACATCGAAAATTACGTATTTTCCAGGGGTAAAGCTCGGCTATTAATTGACACCGGGTCAGAATTGAATCTATTAAAGGTGGGCACCCTACACCCCAGCATTGAAATAAACAAGAGCTCGATTTTCCACATCACCGGGATCGGCGACGGAATTTACGAAACTTTAGGAGAATCGACGATAACAATCAAGGGCATAGAAACTTCCTTTCACTTGGTATCGAAATCATTCCCCATAAAGGAGCAAGGCATAATCGGAGTACAATTTTTGAAAAAACATCGCGCTTTGCTAGATTTCGGGACCGATGCATTATACCTAAACACCGAACGCGTCCCCTTTGTGTGTCACCACACGATACACCTACCTGCGAGGACAAAAAGGCTAGTAAAAATACCGGTCGCAAATTGCGACGTAAGCGAAGGTTATTTGCGCAGAATAGCTACTGGACCGGGAATCTACCTAGGTGAATCTCTCGTCAAACAGGAAAACGGATACGCGAAAGTCTACGCTATTAACGCCAATGCCCACGCGATTAACGTTACTCTAGCGCCGATTGAGCTTGAGGAATGCCATGTCGTCCCATCGCGCGGGCGTGTCATTCCGGTCCCCCATTCGCACGTAGAAGGTGAGAAAATAGAAGCAAATCGGATCGCGAAACTTCTGAAGACATTGAGCCTTGACCACCTGACTACCGAAGAAAAGGAAAACATACTTCCAATCTTAGGGGAATACGCGCCCCAATTTCACTTGCCCGACGACCCACTAGGGGCTACAAGCGCGATAACCCATAAAATTATTACCACCGATGAGCGACCAATAAACACGAAACAATATCGCTACCCACCTTTTCAAAGAGACGAAATCAAACGACAGGTAGATGATTTGCTCGCGAAAGGAATCGTTCGACCGTCCGATTCACCCTACAACTCGCCCTTATGGATCGTGCCGAAGAAAGCGGACTCAGCGGGTAATAAAAGGTGGAGAATGGTCATAGATTATCGCGCACTAAACGAAAAAACGGTAGGAGACGCTTATCCCTTGCCCAATATAACCGATATTCTAGACCAGCTTGGAGGAGCAAAATATTTCTCAATTTTAGATTTAGCGTCAGGCTTCCACCAAATCCCGATGGACGTAGGATCGCAAGAGAAAACCGCGTTTTCAACACCGTTCGCACACCTCGAATTTAATAGAATGCCATTCGGACTAAAAAACGCCCCCGCTACGTTTCAACGGTTGATGGACAAAGTCCTTACGGGCCTCCAGGGAATCGAGTTATTTGTTTATATGGACGACATTGTAATTTACGCAAATAGCCTAGAGGAGCACGCTAGGAAATTAAAGAAGTTACTAGCGCGATTAAAGGTAGCAGGTCTAGCCCTCCAGCCAGACAAATGCCAGTTCCTCCGCAAGGAAATCACCTACCTCGGCCATATTATTACCGCAGAAGGCGTAAAACCCGACCCCAAAAAGACCGAAGTAGTGAAAAAATTCCCTGTCCCGCGGACGAGGAAAAATGTTCGACAATTCTTAGGGCTAATAGGATACTATCGTCGATTCATACCAGATTTTGCTAAACTCGCTAAGCCCCTCACTATACTCCTCAAGAAAAGCACGAATTTCGTTTGGACAGAAACCCAACAGGAAGCGTTTGAACTACTGCGCGATAAGCTTTGCACGGAGCCATTGCTCCAGTACCCAGATTTTGAAAAACCGTTTGTAGTAACGACTGACGCGTCAGGCTTCGCTTTAGGAGCGGTGCTGAGCCAAGGTGAGATAGGGAAGGATCTCCCAATCGCGTACGCGTCACGTACACTTAACGGAGCCGAGATAAATTACAACACCTCGGAAAAGGAGCTCCTCGCGATAGTCTTCGCAGTAAATAATTTTCGGCCATACCTATACGGGTACAAATTCACTTTAGTAACTGATCATCGACCACTCATCTGGCTTAACGGCTTGAAGGACCCGATATCCAGGCTCGCTAGATGGCGTATCAAATTAAGCGAATATGATTACGAAATTTTGTATAAGAAGGGCATTGAAAACTCTAATGCTGATGCGCTGTCTCGGAATCCTCCAAATCTGCACGAGATCTCGCCAACAAACGACAGTAACGACAAGACGACAGAATCAACCGGGTCAGCCAAACAGGTATTGAGCATTGAGGCTCAATTACCTGGTTCGCCGACCTTAGCGACTGACGAAGACTTTGACATAGACATGGAGGAGGCGGAGGATTGCGACAACAGTTGCCAGACAGATTACGACGCAGAGGTAGCTGAACTCGTTGGTGCGGGATTCCTGGCACCTGGGCAACTAGTATTCGATGGTGATATCGACCCCGGCTCGGAGATGCATAAAAGCATGAGGCGGGTTAAACTCCTAGCTGGATACAGCGGTGACGAGCTTGAGTCTCCATACCCGCTGCCGGAGGAGGTAAATTCGGCCCCGTTATCGACACAGCTGCTTCGCGTTGAAGAGCGTGGAAACGAGGGGTCTGCGGCGCACGAGTATAGCTCGGTGGTCGTTCATCCGGAGGTCCAGCTTGACGGAATGGCTTGGACATCGTCAGGGACCCCGGAGGTGATGAGTGTAAGACCCAAACTTAAGGAGGGCACCGACGGGAGAGGTTCAGTGGTAAACTCTGTGTTCGTTATGAACAAGTCCTGCATCAATTACAGTAAAGAGAAGCTAACAACGCGAAAAGGTCACATAATAAATTTTATTTCCTCTGATTGCATATTGACATCAGCCGTAAGCCGCGAGTTGAAAGACGCAGGTTTGATTGATATCGAAGCGATAAAGTCAGCCGAACATGAAGTCGGCCAAGTAGTGGCCTTGTTTATGAAAAATCAGTGCATTTTTAACCTGGTTGTAAAGAGTACATTCGATGAACGCCCATACATATCTAACATCGCCTCAGCCATCGAAGCCCTAAAGCACGCAATGGAATATCTGGATGTCTCAAGCGTTAAGGTAATAAAAACCGGGAATAGCTTAGATCAAATGCCGTGGCTATCAATCGAAAAACTGTTCAGGCAAACTTTCGCAGAATCCGGTCGGGAAATTACAGTCTGTTCAGGCGAAATAGAGCAACCGCGCGCGGAAGATCGCGAAAATATAATCCGCGAATACCACGAATCAGCCGTAGGCGGACACAAAGGAGCGTCGAAAACATACTGGCGTATTCGAGCCGACTATCATTGGGAGGGCATGCGAGACGACATCCGAAAATACGTTAGAGAATGTAAGAACTGTCAGGAGTACAAACTCGTCCGCACGAAGACTCGCCTCCCGATGAAAATAACGGACACGCCGAGCGAACCGTTCGAAAAGGTCCAAATGGACATAGTAGGTCCGTTACCCGTGACGGAAAGGGGAAACAAGTATATCTTGACCCTTCAGGATAACTTCTCGAAGTATAGCAACGCAGTCCCACTAAAGACAATCGACTCAGTGACAATAGCTTGTGCCTTATCAGAACACTTCATCACGCGGTTCGGCTGTCCGAAAAATCTGCACACGGATCAAGGAAGTAATCTGATAAGCAAAATTATACAAACAATTTGCAAGATATTTAAAATAAATAAGATCGAGTCGATCGCGTTCCATCCAGAGTCCCTTGGCTCGCTCGAACGCAGCCACCACTCACTCGTCGAATATTTACGTCAGTTCGGCACCGAGCAAAACTGGGATACGTGGCTGCCATACGCGATTTTTAGTTATAATACGTCAACACACGAGTCCACCGGATTTCCGCCGCATACCCTAATCTTCGGAAAAGAAGCAAACATACCGTCGAGTTTTAGTAGAGGACAGCAATTTACGACGTACATCGAGCATCTCGACGATTTCCTTCGAAAATTATCCGACACTCAGTCAAAAGCGGTAGAGCGTTTAAACGCCGCCAAATGGAGATCAAAACAATATTACGATCAGAAAATAAACAATAAAAACTTTCATGTTGGTGAACAGGTATACCTCCTCAAGGAACCTAATAATAGTAAATTCAACCCTCAGTACGTCGGGCCCTATGAAATCAAACAACTAGTCGGGGAACGCAACGCGGAAATCCTCGTTGGAAATGACAAAGTGAAAATCGTTCATCTGGACAAATTAAAGCATGCGGCAATCCCTGCAAACGAATAAACACCTTAATATAAAAAGTCGTTCTCTCGAGAAGCGACTTTTTCTTTAAGGGGGAAGGTGTGACGAGCGCACGCTCGGCACGTATCTGCCCCCTATAACGCGTTAGCGGAAGCCAATCGAAGAGCGAATTTTAAATATTAACGCAGCAACCAATGTCTCGGACACAGCCTTTAAGCTAGCTGTAATTATAGATTATACCGATAGAGTATCACTATTTACATGTACATTTACGTTATATTCAATGTTAGATGACTAAGTCCACTTCCTCTCTCGGGTTTTCCCTGGTTTCCCTGAGAGCTTGGGCAAATGCCGGGAACAATAAATAAGCCAAGAGGCCCAGGGCGAATAAGACACATTCCTCGAACACATGGTAAAAAACTGTAAATGTAAATGCGAATGTCTGCTGGACTACGTGACTCTCGAAGAGGGATTAAAAAGAAGAGACTTTTCTCGACTTTCGCGTTTGCAGAGAAAATTGGAAACCTTTAAGAGCCTCACTCATAGACCCCTCATAAAATCGCAACGCGCTGAGCACTTCACGACCACACGCTGCTAGAAGCTGGTCGCCAAATGTTTTATTGCCGCCCGCAGCTCGAGACGAGCTGCGGAGCCTAAGGACCCTTTTTTACCTCGGCTGCTTTATGTCCGGAAAGGCCCCGGTGACGGGCCTCGCGGCCCACCGACAACCAGGCCTGACCACCCCAAGATACGCGTACCACCCTACACCCTTAGAGTTCCACCTCTCTGCCCGACTAGAGCCAATCAACGAAATTTCCGAAAAGAAGGAAACAGAAATGCTGTTTAGTCGCAGCGTCGAGCAGACACTCGCATCACAACCGGCAAACGTATAACATCGGCGAAGGAATCGTCCCTTCGCCACGACCCCGTAGTACTTTCTCAAGTTTTCTGTATTTTCGTTGGACTGACAAACTGCGTGCAGATTAAACTTCCGTTTAATATTAGATTTCTAATGTGTCCAATAAAGTAAAGTGTTTGTGTCAATCGAAAACTAGTGTTGGTGTATTTATTTTATCAATCGTCCATTGGAAATTTAAAAGCTCTGGATATTTCCCGGGTCCCAGGTCGCGAATTTCTATTCGCTAAGCAGCACGACGGACCCTCCAATAGGGATAAAGGAAGGCGAACCAGCAGTCAGAGAACTGCCTGGCTCGTAACAAGGCGCGCCGAGCGCTGCGCGCTCTCGGCCTTCCCCCACATGCAACTCACGAGCCGCGGACGCCGCGAAGCGGCGAGCGTACGGCTCGATACAAAAACATGGACCGCAAACCGTAACATCGAAAAATATTCCCGAGTCGTTGTTCACTCGGGAAATTCGCTAAATGAAATCTTGCGGTGGCTTTCGGCCAAGTCTGCTCACCGGGCTGACTAGGAAATATAACAAACGTAACCGAAAAACGCGAAACGATACCCGAAATAATACGCGATCATGGCAATCCGTAGTGGTCGAACGATCGCGAATTCGCCACTACGGCCTTCCAACTAAAATGAAACCGAACCCAATATATTTCCCTAGTCAGCCTCACCAGGGGAGCGTCGGAATTGCACCGAACCTTTGCAATGCATGGCCGATACGCCGTAAGGGGACCCACCGGGTGCGCCGGGTAGCCGGTACGTTGGCCCTGATCCGCGGCGACCCCGGTGACCTAACCGCGGTGTAGCGGTTAATTTTAATTAACGAGAACTCTTACCGAATATTCAACGAGATCGAAACGTAACGGTAACTCTAACCATAGCATATTATTTTCGAGACGCACGGTAACGGTTGACGAGAACTCTGACGCAACACGTAAATACGAACGCTCGGGACCCGTTGACCTCTACCGAGACGGAAATCGAGAGTCCGCCGTGGCTGTTATTCGGCTGGGTCTTTGTGGCAGAGATTTCCAGGAAATTCTGTCACAATACTTTTCGCGTACTGATGCTATACCTCTCGCCCCCTATGATACGACGGTTTTCGATGAAACGCACAATTAAACGATCCTTAAAGCGCCTCCAGGTGATAGTAGGACAGAATCCAATAATTAGTCAATCCGTAATTACGTCTAGAGTTAATGTATTCGAGTATGATTGTGTAAGTACGAACGTACAAGAATGCTCTGTTCAAAATTCCCGCTCTCTGGGATCTAATCGTACGCTGCGCCTCTATCGGCGAAAACTGAAATAATTTTGGCCCATTTCATCGACCATTCGCTCAGCAATACGTTCGGTCTCCTTTACTCTAGTCTTCATGCCCGCAGAGGAATGTGGTTGCAGCACGACGGCGCGCCTGCGCATTGGGCTGTCGTAGCCCGCGATCACCTCGACGAGGCATTTCCGGCGCAGTGGATCGGTCGCGAAGGAGTAATCGCGTGGCCGGCAAGGTCACCCGATCTAAATCCGCTGGATTTTTTTTGTGGGGGTTTCTCAAGGCACGCGTGTACGGGTGGGGTTTGCCTAACGACAATATCGACTTGAGAGCCCGAATCGACGCGGCTGCAAGATGCGTGACTCACGGTATGCTCAAGCAATGCCGAGCAAATTTCATTGAACGCGTGCAGAAATGCATCGAGGTTGAAGGCGGCCAGATCGAGCACTTGCTGTAATTAGTACGACGACAAACGCATCTCCACCTCGAGCGTTCGGTGAAGGTTGCGAGACCGTCGCGGCTGCCATATTCTCTCTTGGCGGAGGTCGCAGCATTTGTGTGTTTTGAGCACAAGACTGTCGGCCAAGATTGAACATGGCAGCGGAGAGCACCGATCGGGTACCGTCTCACGATGGCCCGCGCACGCCCGGACAAACGCACCGTGAATACACGTCGCAGTTTGCAACGAACAGAAGAGAGCTTTTCACTGTGAAGAGAGCTAGCAGTCCGGCCGCCAGCGCGATCGCCAGTCCCAGCCCGGCTAGTTCTCTGCAGAACGGTGAGGTCGAGAGTCACCGGGAGAGTAATATTTTCGCCAGTTTTCTGTCAGCTTTGTCGCGACCATGGAGCCTAGAGTACAGGAGGCCGAACGCTTATGGCGAAAGCGCAAAAATTTGGTCGACGGAATGGTCGCCGGACCTGGTTCCAATTATGACCACATGCGTCGCTGTCTTCGCCCTACCCCTAGGTGAAGTGAACAACGGAGCTTCGCGTATCGAATTGAAATCGATTGTGTGACGTCACACAATCGGTTGTGTTGGAGCCTATGTTCGTGTGGCACATTTTTATTCCCAAGCACGTGTTAATCGCAAGTTAATTGATCTTGTTAATTAGTATTCTGGTGCCGCGTATGTTGTGTCTTGTGTGTGCAACGAAATTTTAAGGTAAGAATAAATAATTGTTTGTTTTTTATATTAATTGGATTATGAAATAATTAGTATTCCGGAGCACGGGGTGCTCCAAAATATAACTAAACATTACCAAAAATGTTTTATTATTGCAAACAATGAGTCGCGTAAATCGACCGAGACGAAGTTTTCGTCAGTTTTTGTTTAATCTTTGGCAGCAATTAAGAGGCGGTGATACCTCATGTTAAACGCCTGTAGGGCTGTCTCTCTCGCACTTTTTGTTTTTCTATTCTCCTGAACAAACGGCTGCGAGTATCAAGGAGCCAGAAGCTTAGCCCAATTCTGCAATACTTCCGCACAATCTCTCAAAATTTAAGCTCTATCTGCCGAGTATTTTGCCGAGAAAATAGGTTTCAAAATTTGGAGCTGGAGCCGGGGAAGTATCACCTCCTCTTAAGCACATTTTTCTTTTCAGACAGGATGGGACGGATCTGCGCCGTAGAAGGCTGCCAGAGTGGTCGCTACGCAGACATCGCCCACAGGAAAAAGCTGGGTGTGCGTCAAATCAGCATATTCACCATTCCAAAGGTATGTGACAGTATTTCATACGGCAGACTTCTTCGCTAACCGCATGAGCTCAAAGCGTCTCCGTGATGTGTATTACTACCTTGACCGATGTAATACACATTGCGGAGACGCTGTGAGTGCATGGTTAGTGTAATAAGTCTACCAGATAGATCGCTACGCTAGCATTAGGTTACTCCGATTTGATTTTTGCATCCTGCGTAACCTGGAAAGTGGTCGATTCTTGACCAGCCGGAGGCTGCTGCGTCTGTAACCTCCACGTCAAATTTCACATCGGACTGATGTTGTTTACAACGGACTTTCCTGGCAACCAGTTACAGCTCGAATAGTTTGCTAACAATGCTTTCCGTTACTCATGAACTTTATAAAATAACAGACAATACGACATTCGGGTCATTTGTTTTGCGATTGACTGTAGCTATCTTAAAAAAAAGTTAACTCCATTTTAGTGATGTGACAAAATTTTTAAAAATTGTGATAACACCATTTTTTTACACTTATATTAAAAAAATGTGTGATAACACTTATACTTTTTTTAACACATTATTCGGATATATGTGTTATTAGAGAATAAAATTAATCATTTTGTACTTTTGTTGCAGCGGGACAATGCATTGCATGCATGGTCGAGAGCTATCGGGAAGGATCTCTCTCTGCAAAGGATGCAATTTGCGAGTTCCACTTCCCTCCCAACAGCCTCGTGAAGGAGGACAGAACGGTCCTACGTGACGGTACCGTGCATGTGATTCCGCGCCGAAATTACACACTTGTGCCAGATGCCGTCCCAATCGCCATTGCAGAGCAGGTAAGAATCTGATATTTTTATGACATCTGAAGGTAATAATAAATTACAGAGGATGATTTTTTATGAAACGATTTTTATTATTTACATTTTTTATTTCATTGTTGAAAATAGTGTTTATAAAAAAAGTAGCCTCATGGTGGACATTGTGGGGGTCGCAAATTTTATCGGAAAATAAACCCAAACGATTATTAATTTCTATAGGATTAGTTATCGCGCTATGTAGGCGTTTTTTGGTCAAAATTGACAAAGTAGCATCGGTTAGAAAAAAGTACTAAATTAAGCCTTTTTTTCAGACGGCACCGAGCAGCAACCTGCGTCAGCTCGCGGTTCAACCGCAGCTCAGCGACTTGGCGGAATCGACTCAGCGGGAGGATCCGGAGAATCCGGAGAGTATGTGGGTCGCGCAGCCGCAGCTGCAACAGCAGCAACAGGATCAGCAGCCGCAGACCGTCGCGTTGGTCAGTCCCAGAGTCGAGCAGCAGCAACAGCAGCAACAGCAACAGCAGCAACAGCAACAGCAGCATGCTGCTAGTGATCAGCAACAAACAGTTGCTAGCAGTTCCACTCAGCCGCTGAGCACTTCCCAGCAGGCGTCGACTGGACACAAACGTTCGAGTCTGGAGCCAACGGCCTCGGGATCCGGAGATGCTGAGACTCCGGAGCACAACAGCAGCAGAGTCGAACTGGCGACGAGTCCAGCGGTGAAGAGAAGCAGGACACAGGAATTGGCGTCGACCGTGACGACCAGCGGCTCGGAAGTCGAGTATGAGGTCAGCGTGCGATTTTTTATTATTTTTAATGATTATTTTTTGATTATTTTTAATGGTCTATTTTCGCTATTTTTTTACGGACGGTTACTGTACAGGGTGTATAAAAATGATGTGTCGCGACTATGCGTATCGGATTCTCCAACTCATGATCGGCGAAGATCTATCAAAATATGGCCCCGCAAAATTGACCTTGACCCTGAAACTCAAGGTCAACGTTTTTTATTAGCTTAAAAAATTCTCCACATCAAGACGAACAAAAGTCTCAAAGGGACCATGGGTCGCAGATACGTTCGTCAGCCTGAAAATAGAGCATCAAGTTAAAAATAAACGAAGAAGTGAGTTCTTAATAAGTAGGTGTTATGGCGGCCTTATAAGAAAGCCGTTCGACGCTCACACCAGAATCTCTATTGTCTAAAATCAAGAATTTTCCCGATTCCCCGAATCTAACCACGCGAAAGTGGATGCGCGACAGTGATCTTTGCAATAACCCTTTTGTGTCGCAACTAGGCGCATTCGATCCAGCTGATTTTCACCGAAAATCAATCAAACCATTATCCCGCCATGTTTGACCTTGACTCTGAAACTGAGAGTGACATTTTTTGTTTTTGTTTCAGAGTCAGATGCTTGTGTGTGTACATGTTTGGTTTTAATATATTAATTAGGGGCAGACCATTAGCGTTACCCAGGATACACTACGTGGAGGTTGTCTGCCCGGTATCCCTTGGCCCTGAAAAGGGCCGTTTTGTTTTTATTTTCATTGAAAATTCAATCATTTACGCGGCTTCATTGTGCTGCGGTTGTGGACGTCGGCGGCGGTGGCGACGAACCGAGAGAATGGATCCGTCGTGTCCAATTGCTCGCAACATTCGGGCTTGCTCCCCGGCTTCCACATGCCGACCCCCATTACGCAAGCACGCCCGCAACCTTGCCACCAAGTTTTCAGAGACCCTGACGAGGACATCCTGGTTCCGCATCAACCGGACGACTCCCTCATCGATTCAGCGTCTGAGATCCGCCAGCGTCCTGATCGCTCTACCTTCTCTGTAGACAATAGCTTTGAGTGCTCCCCAGAAAAAAAATCCAAGGGATTTAAATCTGGAGAGCGTGGTGGCCACAGATGAGGGGCAGGCCTACGACCGATCCAACGCGTTCCAAACGCTTCGTTCAAAAACTCACGGACTTGACGACCGAAGTGCGGTGGTGCGCCATCGTGCATGAAAAAGATGCCTTGTCGAGCATGTCGTGGAAACAAATCCCTTAGACGCGGCATTAAATCTCGCTGCAGAAATCGCAAGTAATCTGGGCTACGTAATCTCCCTGGAAGGTAGACTGGGCCTATGATGTTGTCCCCAATGATCCCTGCCCAGACGTTTACGGCAAAACGGCCCTGCTGAACGCGTTGAATTATCGCATGGGGGTTTCTCTCCGCCCAAATGCGTAAATTCTGCCGATTTACAATACCTGTGCTCGAGAAGCTTGCCTCATCGGTAAATAGGACACGTCGAAGAAAATGGGGATCTCTCTCCAGTTTTCGAAGCATCCATCGACAGAAATTTCGACGAGCCCGGCGATCACCTATTTGTAGAGCCTGCACATATTGCACGCGGTAAGGTCGCAGACCCTCTTCGCGGATTATGCGACGCACCGTCATGTGTGCAATGCCAACGCGAGCGCTTATTCGGCGTAAACCCATAACGGGAAAAGCGCGTGCAAATGCAATAACTCGGTCTTCAAAGCGCCAATGAACTCGCGGGCGACCGGCTCTCCGATGTCCAGCGTTCTGCACCTCAAACCTCATCTGATCGTTGAAACGATCTTCGAGTCGTTGAAATTCCCGCCGATCTGGAATTGCCCCTGCCCGTAGAGGGCGACCGTTTGCCCGATCCAGAAGCATTTGGCGATAAATTTCACGAGCTCTTCCGAAGTTCCCGAAAGCTTCATCGATAGCGCGCAACATCAGACGTTGATCGCGTCCGTCTCGACAACGACCACGATGTGGTCGCCGCACACGAGGCATATTATAACAACGACAGAGACCGTGGAAACAACGAAGCCGACAAAATCTGTGACGACAACTGAGACCGACAGAGATCGTGACGACAAAGACTTCAACAAAGACTTCAATAGCAATAGCGATGATGAACACCAATCGCGAACAATTGTCCACCCCTGAAAGATCACTGTCGCGCATCGACTTTCACGTGGGTAGATTCGGGGAATTGGGACAATTCTTGATTTTAGACAATAGAGATTCTGGTGTGAGCGTCGAACGGCTTTCTTATAAGGCCGCCATAACACCTACTTATTAAGAACTCACTTCTTCGTTTATTTTTAAGTTGATGCTCTATTTTCAGGCTGACGAACGCATCTGCGACCCATGGTCCCTTTGAGGCTTTTGTTCGTCTTGATGTGGAGAATTTTTTAAGCTAATAAAAAACTTTGACCTTGAGTTTCAGGGTCAAGGTCAATTTTGCGGGGCCATATTTTGTGGGATCTTCGCCGATCATGAGTTGGAGAATCCGATACGCATAGTCGCGACACATAATTTTTATACACCCTGTACGCCGATCAATCTGAAATTTTCGTGACATATTAAGGTCATTATGAATGACAGAAAATTATTGTTTATAGTACGATTTTCATTGTTCAAATTTATATTTTTTAATTATTGAAAATAATGTTGATAAAAAAGATAGCCTCATGGTGGATATTCTAGGGGTCGCACATTTGATGAAAAAACGAAACCCAAAGGATTATTAATTTCCATGAGATTATTTATCGCGCTGTGGAGGCTTTTATTTTTGTCAAAATTGACAAAATGGCGGCGGTTAGAAAAAAGTACTGAATTTAACCTTTTTTTCGACACTTTATCTGTTTAAAGTATAGGAAGATGAAAAAAAAAACTTTCATAGCGCAATAGAAAATAGCGTCGAGAATGTTCTCCTAAAATGTTCAAACGATCGCTTCAAAACTGTTCCCTGGAGAATGTCCACCGGTTTGAAAAATGTCGAATCTAGCTGCGCGGCTACGCACCAGGCTGTGGCCTTGTACCTACATTCGAATATCGAGTACTTACAGATTGTTTTCGGCCATAATCTTTTAGGATATAATTTTTAAGGTCCCGAGGGACCTTTTAGTACGAAAATAAAAAAAAGCATTTTTTTATTTTACACTGGAAAGACCCCTTAATTATCGTACAATGCGACCCTCAGAAAGGGTTTTAACTGCGATGTTACGTTTGCAGGCTGACGCAAACGACGTCGTGGACGAGCCGACCCAATTCCTTATAGAGGATATTTTCAATTATTTGGCGCGAACACGTCTCCCTGAGACATGGTGCTGGGCAACGAATCGCAGAGACGAAAACAGTATTATATTCGTCAAAGTGGATCCGTTCACATACCAGCTAGCGCTTCGACTGACGTTGTACAACGATCTCTCCGTCAAGGTAAGAATCTGTAATTTCATACTTTTTATTTTAACGTCTGTTTAAACATAGCTGTCGTTATCAAAATATTCTCTTTTCTTGAAATCGCATGTTGATGTAAAGATATCATTTTTACAATTATTTAAATGTTTTCTGCAGGCTCATACACCCGACGGGAAAGTTGAAATTCAACTCGCGTCGATAGCGCCGTCAATCAAATCATTCGAGCGGCTTCTCGATGAAATGGGGAAAAAAATAATCTGCCGTGGTTCTGGAATGAACGAAGAAAGGTAAATTGATACAGAATTAAAGTCGAACAACATTGCTTTTATAACTTGAAGTGAAAAGTATATTTTTATTTTCAACTACTCCGTTCCCATCGGACTTGTTCTTAATACATTAGTGTAAGACAAATTTCAGTGCTTTTCTTACTTTTTGTTTGTAATCGTTCTAGCCGCGACAGATCGTGCTCCGGATTTGTCGTCAAAAAATATGTTAAGCATGTCTCAACACCGAGATGTGATTTCTGCCGAAAGCTGCGCCACATCATTCAGACGCGGAACAATAGGCGCCGTACATCGTTGAAAACCCGGTACGAGAAGACGAAACGGCGAGCCAACAGGAAGCAGCGAGCGTGCAAGCGTTTACGAGACAAGGTAATTTTTAATAGCACTAGGAATGCAATGACGCGCGCTTAAATTTCGATTTTGCAAAGTTTACAAACCCTCTCCGATGGCAATTTTTCCGCTGATTCCGAAAAGCACTATAATTTGCCCATAAAATAGAAAATTCGAGGAGAAAAACGTGAAAATCAAGTATTGTTATACCGCCAAAATCCGTTTTACGGGTTTTGGAAGCGATCTCGGTTAATGACCGAGAATATTTCCGGTAGTGGGTTATATGACCGATTAAGGGTTAGAACCCAAATACACGAACCACGATGGTTATTATAAACCAAATAATTTATTAAGGTCAAACACAAATCAATATTCTCCTGTTACACTTGTTTTACAATAGTTATTAATTACCTTATTTATTGCTAACGATTCCTTGCTCGAATCTTAGCCGAAACCGTACTGCACAGTTCTGTGCCCAAATTGTATCTGCTGGAGTGACCACTCTCTGGTTCTTATATATCATTTGAGATTGGTCGCTTCAGCATTTTGCAACTTATCTTTCCTAATATTATGGCCTACTAATTTACCGCCCCAATTCGGTGGTAAAACAGTACCGTGGAGCCGCATGCAGTGGAATGCATCGGGCCCCGAATCTGCTGACTGGGTCTTGGGACATGCGCCTGGCCGCAGCAATGCCCAGCAGTGGCCGCATTCTTTTAGACCGCGCGCGGAGCGCCGCGGTCGCCTCATGCGCGTCTGCGCTATAGCATGCGTCTGATTCGGCAATTTCGTCATCGCGAGCGTGAAGCGCCGCGATGGAAGCGCGAGTCCGCGCGTGTCGCGCGGACACATTACCGGGGTACAACATCCCTCCCCCCTTAAAAGAAGAGGAATTTGTCCTCAGATTTCTTTTCGCTCGTCTCCGGCGAGTCTTAAAAATATTATTCTACCCCGGAAATATTAGTTTTCGTAATTTTCTACCATTTTACAATTTTCCGTCATTTGACCGGAAATTTTTCCTCAATCATGTTCAATGACTCCGGGAGCGCTAATTGCTCGCCAATTTCCGCTGATGCAGTGTTACTACGTTATAAAAGTGAACTTCCGTAGCCTACGAGCTCAAATCGCAATCTACTACCGAACCAACATGGGTAAAATCGCTCAGGTAAGTCTCCGCAAAATCTAGAGTTTTCCCCAACTACGATTATCACTCGATTTTTATCCCGACTGTTCTTCTGTTTTCCAGATCGCTGACCCTCTTTCGACGGCCGCTGGTACCACTGGGCGGTCCCTTGGGTTGAAGGCGAAGGATGCTGAGAGCCCCAAACCGAGGATCGTCATCCTGGACCCTCACGAGATAAATTACCGGGCCGTCCATGGCTGCCTCCCGCTGAGTTGCGTGCTCCGGATGCGGAGTAAATGCGCTACTGGAGCCTGGCTGCGTGTGATGGCCGCTGCTACTGTCGTCCCTCCGGCGGACGTGAAGAGTCGCGACGCGTAGATCGTTCTATGTATCCGTCCTTTTGTTGTTGTCGCGGTGCATTTTATCATTTTTTGTATATCCTCATTTTCCCTTTCAATAAACATGGTTTTTCTACATACTTCTGCGTCGGAAACCCTTACTTTCCTTTAGATCATATTCGCTTTCGTAGCCGGCGGCGTGTCCTCCGGTCTTGCGCAATGGGTCAACCGTAAGACGCGATATATTGCGCAAGCTGATACGGACAGTAACACAATCGCTCTTATCGCGTATTGCCCGACGGTAATGTAGAAAAATGCAGTTTATTGGTATGCACCGCGTCCAATTCGTGGTTGATGTTGCGCAACCTCGTCCCCAGGTCGTTCAACTCCTGGGGGTTACTGACGATGTTCCGGAGTTTCGGACTCCTGCTGTCAGCCATTTTTGGTATTGCCTTTCCCTCGTGTTCTGACTGCGTTGGACTGTACGTTGGTGTGAAACCTCCGTCGCGGATGTCTTGCGTAATCCGCCTCACCGTGTCCACCAGTTCCCGTTTGCACGTGTTTTGGAGTCGGTGTAGCTGTACCAGAATGTTCGCCTTTGCTGGGCCAAAAGTCCAATGTCCACGTGGATTGCGAGGTTCCATGTATCCGAGAAGATGTTCATGCTTCCGATTTCCTCGTGATAGATACCTGGCGAATCCCGGAACTTCCGGATTTCGTACGGCGAGCCCACATCTGTGGCAATCGCTCGCTGATTCAGCAGCGTTAGCCTGTGTCAGTGTGCCCAATAGTCTTCAGCCTATGCATTTTGCCGGCACCTGTATCGGTATAAATATTAACCGGCTACTCACAGTATCGTCACTTCGCTCTGCTCCGTGAACGATAACGATTCAAAAAAAAAGAATTCCTCAACATGAACGTTGGCATGGTCTCCCAACTTTTCCCGGTCAGGAGTTCAATCCCGAATTTTACCGGGTGTAGATAAGTTTACCGAGAATTTCCCCTTGGTCTTTCCGTTGTGTTTTTCGAGAAATTCCAACACATTTATTATTATTATTATTTTCCCAGCAAGCTCTGTTTCCTCCTTCGGAACCACGTCGTCCGGCATACCTCGAGGAGTTCATTAACAATGCTGAGAAAATTCGGCACCAGCGCCGACTTCTAATTCGAGGCGTGGATCGGCTGTGGGATAACAATCCGACCAATGGCGTGTCGGCTGATCCCCTTGGTCTGAAGAGACTGTTCGGCGTTATAACCCCGCCGTGTCCGCATTGCGGTTGTAATTCCTCCGCCGAATAAATACGGGTTTTATTTTATTTGCTGCTCTCTTTTGTTGTTGTTGTTGTCCTCGACCCTGCCCTTCGCCGCGCTGGTGTTCCTGAGCCTTTTCTAATACTCGATGTAATTCTTAAGGCGGTTTACATGCACCTTAAGGGTTTTCCGCCCCTTCCGTATGGAATAGTTGGCGGCCGAATGGACTTCCTCGACAACGTAAGGGCCAATCCACTTGGGTGTCAATTTTGCTGCTCTTCCGCGTCGGACTGTCTCGTCGTGTAGTAGTACTTTGTCGCCAACGCGGAATTCCTGCAACTTCGTTTTTTTATCGAACTGCTGCTTGGCCCGCTCTTTCGATTCCTTGAGGTTTTGCCTCGCTGTGGTCCATGCGGCGCGCAGCCGTTCGCGTAGCTCCCCGGCGTAGTCGTCGTACGAATAGGTCGCCCTTGGCTCCCTTTGAAGGGCAGTTGGAAGGTCCGCCTCGTCGCCAAATACCAGGCTGTGCGGAGTGTAACCCGTGGACGTATGAGGCGTCGTGTTGTACGTGAACACGGCGTACGGCAGCCATTGGTCCCAATTCCCTTGGTCCTCATCCACATAATTTTTTAGGTACTCCGCCAACGTCCGGTGTGACCGTTCCAGGGCGCCATTTGACTCCGGGTGGTAAGCCGTTGTTTGTATTTTTTCTATATGCAGAAGCTTGCAAACTCCCTTGAATGTGGAGCTGAGGAAGTTCGTGCCTTGATCCGTGAGCACGGCTTCCGGTGTTCCGAATCGGCAGATTATTACCTCAGCAAAGGCTTTGGCGACCTCGTTCGCTGATTGATTTTCCAGCGGAATCGCCACACTGTATTTCGTTAATAGATCCTGAAATGTGAGGATGTATTTATTCCTTCTTTCCGTCTCAGGCAGTGGTCCGACGATGTCCATTGCACACTTTTCGAATGCCTTTGTTGGTGTGTCTGTGATGGTCATTGGAGCTTTATTGAGGGGTCGGATTTTGTTCTTTTGACATTTGTCACATCTTGACACATATTTCTCGACGTCTCCTCGTAGACCGGGCCAGTTATGGCTCAGTTGTATGCGTTTTAGCATTCTTGCAACGCCCTGGTGCCCGCCGAGTGGCGTGTCGTGGTATTCCCGCAGTATCTTCTGTCTTTCTTCTATCCCTGGGCTTCGGCTGCTCGTACTGCTGCTGTCCTCTTCGCACGCTGGCTTGCATGCTGGCTCGCATGCTGTCTCCGTCGGATGAACGGCGGCTGGTACGCACGCGGTCTCGCTCGGTGGTGCGCTAGCCGACTCACTTGGCGGCGCGCTCGGGAGGTAATGCGGGTCGCCTGCTGTCTCGCTCGGCGGCGCGCTAGCCGTCTCTCTCGGCGGTGCGCTGGGGGGGTAATGCGGGTCGCTAGCTGTCTCGCTTGGCGCGCTCGCCGTCTCACTCGGCGGCGCGCTCGTGGGGCAATGCGGGTCAGCGCGCGGGTGACGTGTGACGCGGCGGCCATTAAGTCGGCCGCGGTCGTCCGTCTCTGTCGCACCCGTGGCGCTCGCCGCCTCTCCCGCGTTCGCCTTAGCCTGTGAGCGTGTGGCAACATAGATGCGGCTCAATGCGTCCGCGTTCGTGTTGCTCTTACCCGCTTTGTACTGGACGTCGAATTCATGTTCCGACAATTTTATTTTCCAGCGCATGAGCCTTGATCCCGGGTCCTGAACTCCGAATAACCACGTTAAGGGCTTGTGATCGGTGACGACCGTGAACTTCGTGCCGTATACGTATGGCCGGAACTGCGATATACCCCAAACGATGGCCAGTAGCTCCCGTTCGGTGGTTGAATAATTCTGCTCTGCCTTGTTCAAAGTGCGGCTTGCATAGCAGATCGGCAGATCCTCTCCGATTTTGCCTTGCGACAAGATTGCTCCAATCGCTTTGTCGGAAGCATCGGTCGTGACAACGAAGGGTTTTTCGAAATCTGGATACTGCAATACCGGTGCCGTTGTGAGGGCCGTCCTCAGGTCCTCGAACGCCTGCTCCTGTTTTGGCGTCCACACGAAAGGGACGTCCTTCTTCGTAAGCTCGCTTAAGGGCTTGGCGATTTTCGAGAAATCCTGGATAAACTTCCTGTAGTACCCGGCTAGCCCTAAAAAGGACTGGATTCCCTTAACATTCGTCGGTGTTGGGAAATTTTGTACCGCGATTATTTTTTCTGGGTCTGGTCGTACCCCCTCCTCGGAGATGACGTGTCCCAGATACTGAGTCTCCTTCCTCAGGAATCTGCACTTCCCGGGTTGTAGCGATAGCTTGGCCTCTCGTAGTCGCTGAAAGACCTCTGTGAGCCGTTTGTTGTGCTCCTTCAGGTTGGCTCCGAATATCACTATGTCGTCTAGGTAGACGTAATACTTCAGTCCTGCGAGCCCTGCCAGAACTGAGTTCATCAACCTTTGGAAGGTTGGAGGTGCATTCTTTAACCCAAATGGCATTCGAGTATACTCGAAATGTCCTTGTGGTGTGGAGAAGGCGGTTTTTTCCCGGTCCCCCTTGGCCATGGGAATTTGGTGGAACCCTGATGCCAAATCGAGCGTGGTGAAATATTGGGCCCGACCTAGCTGGTCGAGTATTTCGCTGATGTTCGGCAGAGGGTATGAATCCCCGATCGTGGCCTCATTCAATTTGCGGAAGTCGACGACAACTCGCATTTTTCTCTTACCTGTCGAGTCAGGTTTTTTGGCCACTACGAGCAGCGGCGCGTTCCACTGACTCCGACTGGGCTGGATTATTCCGTCCTCTAGCATCTCTTCTGTCTGACGCTGGACTTCCTGCTTGTGAGCCTCTGGTAGCCTGTAAGGGTTGACCTTGATAGGCAGCACCCCCTCTTTTAGCGGGATGTGATGCTCTACCATGGTCCTGCAAGGCAGCTTATCGCCCTCCAGATGGAAGATATCCGAATAATCCTCGCAAATCTCGAGAAGGTATTTTTCCTCCTCCTTGTTGAGGTGTGTCACGTTGATCTCGTTTCGTAATTTCTCGAGTCGCGTGCCTTCCCCCTTCGCGCTGACAGTGTTTACTTCGAGTGCGGTGTCGACGGCCTCTTCGCCGTGAGCGTTTTCTGCTGACTCCAGAGGTTCGAGTGTCACCGCAGGTCGGTCGACCTCGATTTCCTCTGTCGTGGTATTTGCCAAACTTACCACGCAGCTGTTGCCTTGAGGCGTCGTGACAAAAGCCCCGAGCATTACCCCGTCTGTGATTGTGCGCTTGTCCACGACCCCGATAAATTTACTGTCGGTTGATGCGTAGGTTATTTTCTCACTCCTCGGCGGTAATTTCACCTTCAGGCTGCCGTTGATTAGGGGCATGCTGTGCCCGTACATCTTGACCGTGGCGCCCCCGAGGATATCTACGCTATGTTTTTTTATCAGGTCCATGCCGAGAAATCCGTGAACCCCGAGCGGTACATCATCCGGTATTACGTGAAACAGGTGTGTTATGCTGACCGCTGGCGTAATTAGGGTGACCTGGGCCGCACAGATGGCTTTAACCATTCGGCCCCCGACGCCCTCGATGTAGACGTCTGATTTTTCGGCGGCTGTCTCGGCTTTCAGTGCGCTCTTGTTGATTATGCACAGTTGAGCCCCAGTGTCAGCTTTCAAAGTGAGCATATTGGTGACTCCCATTGGCGATTTAATGTGAAAATCGTTGGCCGAATTGTCCGTTGCTGTTGCCCTTAACACGCATACCCTGTAACTTTCCGGCTCGTGTGTTGCAGTGACGGCGTTGGCCTGGAAGGTACCGACGGTTGTCCCGTTACCTCCGGTGTTTGCCTTCTGCTCGAATTTCGGATTTTCCTTTTGCTCCTTCTCTTTCTTGGCTTTTTCACGTTTCCTGCAGACCCGCCAATCATGACCGGGTTTCTTGCAGTACGTGCAAGTCACGCTCACCTCGTTGATCTCCTTGGCTGGTCCGGGACCCGGGAGGATGGGTCGTCCTGATTTCCGACAATCCCGTGCCAGGTGCCCCGGCCTATTACAATTAAAACATTTTTGCTGTACCTGCCCTGTTGCGGATAGGGATTGGCGCGAATTTCCGCCCCCTGTGGTATCCTTGTAGGGCTTTGCACAGGTCATTTTCTCGACTTCTATGGCTCCGACCACGGAGTCATGTAGATTCTGATAATTTCTCGAGCGAACGATTGTCTGTACCTCCTTGCACAGACCGTTCTCGAAATTCATCTGTGCGCTTTTCCTGGTGGCTTCCTCGATGTATCGAGCGCCTTCTGGAGCTATGCTTTCGCACAACTTTTCAATAACTTCTACCGTCAGCCGTTCCGCCCTGGTCGCGTAGGCTGACACGGACTCCTTCGGTCCCTGTTTTAAAATACAGAATTCATACTGTAGGGAGGCGAGAGATTTCCGTTTTCCATAAAGGGCTTCAAGTTCCACCCTTAGTTCCTCAAGGTTGGTGATGGTTTTGTGCTTCATCTCCTTGATTGCCCGATCTTCTAACTTGCCGCTGAGAATTAGGGCGAGTAGGGTAGATCGCTGTCCGGGTCGTAGCCGGCTCCACACCGCGTCGCAGGACAGCATAAAACCGTCCAGTTTCCCCGGGTCGTTGCCGTCGAAGGTTTTTATGTTTCGAAGGGCTAGACCTAGGTCGAGGTATTCTGACTCGTCATCCGGCCCTCGTGGTTGCTGTGACTGGAACGGATTCCTCGGCTGTGCGAACGGCGGTGGTGGCGGGTCTTGTGAGGGTCCGGAAGGGCCTCCTGGTCCCGCGAGTTTCTTCATGAGTTCCCCTAATTGAACTTCTAACCTATCCATTCTCTGGATCATCTGGTTCATGGGTAGTGATGCCTCCGCATCCCGGGCTAGGGCTCCGTCTTCAACTTCCTCCCTGGCTTCCTCGTGTGTCTCATTGGTCGGTAAGTTTCCGCCGTCCAGCGGTATATTACCGAATAAGGTTCTCCGTGTCCGAGGAAGGCCGAACCTTGGCATGTGGCTTAATCTTCGTTGTAAATCGAAGTTGGTGGTTCGGTCCAAGTCCCAATCCAGCACGTTTTGTCTTCGTTCTCCGTTTGTGTTGCGATATTGGGCCCTCAGCGCCTCGATTTCCGCATCGACCATGCCTGGCGTGATTGGTCCCCCGGCTCCTGGCTGCGCCATGATTGGCCTGGGTTCGAATATACTTTCGTCGATTTCCCCTAGATCGTCTTCCTCGTCGAATGCCGTGCCTCGACGCAGGTTGACACCGAACAGGGGATTAGGGCTTCCCTGCCCTTCGTGCTGATCGCGCCTTGGCGATAGGGTGCTTAATGTTCTTCTCGAACGTTCGGTTATTTCAACGAGTGCGGCCTCTAAACCGGCGGCGACTGGTGGTTTTTCTCCCGGTAAAGCGGTTTCCAATGAATTGCCTCGACGTTCGATTTTCGTCAAGTTCGTTGGAGTTGCCGGATTACTCATGTATTTTGCGTTCGGGCAACCGTGCGTAGCGGTTCGCAAAAATACGATTTTACGGACGAAATTATGATGATAACATGTGGTGCGACTTACAGTACGCTTATTACCCACATCTTGGGATGCCTTCTCGCTTTGGAGGTTGTATGGATCCCGTCAGAACTGTCTGGCGATCCCGCCCTTCGAAGGGTGCTGCAGGCTCTTCGGGGTGCGTTTATGCGGTTTCCGTTGGATCGTGGTCGATTCTTTCGATCGATCCTCGCGTGCCCTCCGTTGCCTTGGGGGGTCTTAACTTTACCGGTGGTCGGTAGCTTCCGCGTGGTAATTTACCGACAGCGGGTATTGCAGATTTGGTGTTTGCGATGTTGGTTCGTTTATTTCGGTGGATCCCACCGCTGCCACCAATGTTATACCGCCAAAATCCGTTTTACGGGTTTTGGAAGCGATCTCGGTTAATGACCGAGAATATTTCCGGTAGTGGGTTATATGACCGATTAAGGGTTAGAACCCAAATACACGAACCACGATGGTTATTATAAACCAAATAATTTATTAAGGTCAAACACAAATCAATATTCTCCTGTTACACTTGTTTTACAATAGTTATTAATTACCTTATTTATTGCTAACGATTCCTTGCTCGAATCTTAGCCGAAACCGCACTGCACAGTTCTGTGCCCAAATTGTATCTGCTGGAGTGACCACTCTCTGGTTCTTATATATCATTTGAGATTGGTCGCTTCAGCATTTTGCAACTTATCTTTCCTAATATTATGGCCTACTAATTTACCGCCCCAATTCGGTGGTAAAACAGTACCGTGGAGCCGCATGCAGTGGAATGCATCGGGCCCCGAATCTGCTGACTGGGTCTTGCGACATGCGCCTGGCCGCAGCAATGCCTAGCAGTGGCCGCATTCTTTTAGACCGCGCGCGGAGCGCCGCGGTCGCCTCATGCGCGTCCGCGCTATAGCATGCGTCTGATTCGGCAATTTCGTCATCGCGAGCGTGAAGCGCCGCGATGGAAGCGCGAGTCCGCGCGTGTCGCGCGAACACATTACCGGGGTACAACAGTATTTTTCTGACAAATTGCCAATTTATACGATATTACACATCGAACTGCAGGTTTCCTAACGACCAATCAGAGGTCGAATAAATCGACACGAACTTTTTAATAGAGGTTATTTCAAATGTGGCCGATAAAGACGGGACATTTTTTTGTCTCATCAAAACTTCCCCCACTATCTATGCACGCATGTGAAGCGAGTACTGTGCAGCTTAGAGTGCCTGCCGCTAATATAATTTATTCATTTCACTAAAGGATTGCACTTTATATTAATATGAAATATTTTTAGATATGCTTATTTCTTGTATAACTACATATTACGATAACTTTTAACGACTCTTAACGAAGAGTGCAAGTATAAATGCGCCGACGAAACGTGGCATGTATAAAAAATAAGCCTGTGTTCTATCGCCTCTCTGCGAATTCCTCTTCTCTAGCTTGAACTTGAACTTTACCACTAATACATTCATATTTGAAGGTTTTTCAATGGCCAAACTGATGCCATATTTGTTGCTTGTCTTGTAACAATAGTTACTGAAGCAAATTCACTACATTTCGTCGTGCGTGTACCCGTGCACAACAATATGTAATTATGCTATTCCGCATGATTGCAATACTGTTTTCTCTTCTCTAATGGTCCTCAGAATCAATATTCATGCGGTAAACACATGAGTACATGTGTTTCGCGTTCATCCTCTTCTATCTCTTTCTTCAACTTCTCCCCTAGGGAAAACGTTTACGACAAAAAATCGTCGAAGCTCATGAAAAGTGCGCAGCTATTGGTGAGCAGACGCTGGATGGAGCGATTTCCGATTTGCCGCCCGTTCAGCAAGTGGCAGTCCGAGCTTGCCTTAACGATTCGAAACTCGCTTGTAATACGCAGCGTCGATATACCCTGGACTGGGTATACGACTGTTTGCTAATACGAATCAAAAACAGCAAGCTCCACGAACACTTGCGAGCCCGTGACATTTTATGCCTTCCGTGCAAAGACACGTTAAGTAAATGTATCCAGAGGCTGGATACCTCCTACGGTTTTCAGCCAACGGTGTTCGAGTGCTTGAAATTGAAAGCCTCGAGAATGGAAGCAATTGATAAAAGAGGTATAATTTTGAGTGATTACGTTCCTGTTGCCACCTCGATACGCTCGCGCTCCGATTCGCGGTGCCATTCCCCTTAGCGTTCGGCATTTCTCTCTCCCTCCCTCCGTCCCTCCCTCCCTCCCTCCCTCCCTCCCTCCCTCCCTCCCTCCCTCCCTCCCTCCCTCCCTCCGTCCCTCCGTCCCTCCCTCCCTCCCTCCCTCCCTCCCTCCCTCCCTCCCTCCCTCCCTCCCTCCCTCCCTCCCTCCCTCCCTCCCTCCCTCCGTCCGTCCCTCCCTCCCTCCCTCCCTCCCTCCCTCCCTCCCTCCCTCCCTCCCTCCCTCCCTCCCTCCCTCCCTCCCTCCCTCCCTCCCTCCCTCCCTCCCTCCCTCCCTCCCTCCCTCCCTCCCTCCCTCCCTCCCTCCCTCCCTCCGGAGGGGCCGGGGTTCATTAAATCGTTCACATTTCCAGAATATGTGGTCCAGAGTTTCTTCATCTTGGAGGCATTCGCACATTGGCGAATCGATATAATTTTTCCTGTACAAGCTGGCATTTAAATTGTAGTGATTACTCCTCATTCTAGAAATCGTGGTAATGAGCTCCCTCGAGAGTTGGCCTTTGTTGAACCAAGGTTTCCTTGGACGCGTGTAGAACAGAGAGTGATATAGTGACCCTTCAGTCCCGCTGCATGCGACAAAGAAACGGTGAGCCGCGTTATCCCGATCAATTTTCACAGAGGCGTAAAAATCCGTGTGCGGAAGTTTGACTGGTAGAAGGCGACCGGTAGTAATGGCTGATTTAGCTAGTTGATCAGCGATTTCGTTGCCCACGATTCCCCGGTGAGCAGGGATCCAGCAGATGGACGGTCGGAGGCCAGCTTCAGTCATTTTGAGCAGGAGGTCTTTTATCTCGAATAGGACAGGGAAAGGCATATGGTAGAAGTTTGGCGGTGAGAGTGATAGGACCACCGATAGGGAGTCAGTGAAAATGACTGATGTCACAATACCCTGCTCATGGATGAAGTTTAAGGTAGAGAGAATGGCCAGAGCTTCAGCGGAGAAGATCGACGCTTGAGATGCGATTTTGAAGGTTTCGGAGTAGTCGATCTCTGGGCTGTGGGCTGCAAGGCCAACATAATTGTGGTTCTCCGTTTTGGAGCCATCCGTAAAGAATGCAATAGCATTAGGGAATTCGGAGCGAAGAGCGTCATTGAATTCTTTATTAGGGTCAGGGGCTTCTTTGAGACGGAGGCCAAAGGTGGTATTCAGAGTTGTGAGCGGAGTGGTGAGGTGGAAGGGGAGAGAAAAGTGTGGCGAGTTACAGGAGGAAGTATGGATTCGGTTTCTGAATCGTATCATGGAGGTGTAGGAGCAGTAGAGGAAAAAAAGCGATTTTATGTCGTGTGGATTTCTTAGGAGAATAGTTTGATGCAGAGTATCCAATTTTTTTATAGATTCAGAGCCAGCGTATGAAAGGGATCTAAGTATGTATCGATTGGTAACGTATTTAAATCTGATCCTGAGAGGGATTTCTCCGGATTCGGCCAGAATTACGTTGGTAGGTGTCGAGTTTCGAAATCCCAGCGCGAGACGAAGAGCTTGATATTGGATTCTGGAAACTGCTTGGAATAGCGAGAAGTTGTTAGAAAATAAGATGTGACATCCGTATTCAAAAACACTTCTAATAAGGGCACGATAGACGGTAGTAAGTACGAGCGGATCAGCACCCCACCAGGTACCTCTAAGCGATTTGATGATTGCCAGGGAACGACGACCCTTGTGAATTATGTCTTTCAAATGGTCATTACCAAGCAATTTATAATCGAGAGTGACGCCCAAGAATTTAGCCGTACGCGATGACCAAATTAAGTCGGGTCCGAGCGGGATGTAAGCCGAGAAAGGGTCAAACCGCTTGCGAGTGAAGATGACGAGCTGTGATTTGCTTGGAGCTATGGAGAGTCCACGAGAGGTAAGGTATTTGTTCATTCCAGCGAGGCTCGTCTCAAGCGCGGAGAGGGCCTCAAAGAGAGACGAGTGTCGACAGAAGACCGCCACGTCATCAGCGTACTGAACCAGTTCACAGCCTCCCTGGAGGTACGAGTTAAGGTCCTTGGTATAAATGTTAAAGAGAATGGGACTGAGAACAGCGCCCTGGGGGACGCCCTTGAAGGACAGGAAGGGCCCAATGAGCTGGCCGTTAATGTTGAAGTGAAGACGCCGCTGAGATAGGAGGTTCCAAACAAACATGGTGAGGCCGCCCGGAATTCCGAGGTCAGTGAGATCCTGCGCAAGGATATTCGGATCGACATTGTCGAAGGCACTAGTGATATCCAGAAAAATGCACACGGTGTATTGACGTCTGGCGAACCCAGTGCAGATTTCCGTGGCAAGAACAGCCAGATTGTCGGCACACGAGCGCGACTTCCGGAAGCCGTATTGACTGTTTGGAAGTAAATGGTGGTGCTCGATCCACCAGTTGAGACGAGAGAGGACCATTTTTTCAAAGAGTTTGAGGATACATGAAGCAAGGGAAATAGGCCGAAATTTACCGGGCACTGATTTTGGGATGAGAAAGACGAGGAAGTCCCTCCATTGCTCAGGAAATGACCTCTCCTTAAGAATCGAGTTGAAGACATCCAGAAGCAGGAGGAGGGTACAGTCGGGGACCTTTAAGAGGATAGGGTAAGATATTTGGTCGAGGCCAGGAGAGGACTGTTTTTTTGCGTGAACGAGCGCTACTTTAAGGTCGGGAAGCGTGAAAGGTTCTTCAAAGAATGGATTGCGATTCAGATTAGTAGGAGCGTTAGGGAAAAAACAGGAAGGGGGGCGTAAAGAGGCAATGTTTTTGTACATTAAGTCGATGGTACTCTGTTCTTTTGAACAGGTGTTTGAGGGTATCGACAGAGCTTTGTTTTTAAAAGACTTGATTTTACGCCAAACAGTCCCGATGGATGACTCTCTGTTTAGAGAGGAACAGAATTGGCGGAAGCCATCTCGTTTGGCTCGACTCAAAATCTTTTTGGACAGCGCGATAGTGAGCTTAACAACCAAATAGTTGTCATAATTGCTGACTGATCGGAATGCACGGATCGCGGCTTTCCTTGTGTCGATGGCCGCCCCGCATGCGGCGGTCCACCAAGGAGCAGGCCTGGGGGCTGAAGACCTCGGGTTTTTCAGAGGTTTGCGAGCAGGAGACGATTCGGTGAGGGCGCTTTTGATAGCTGATAATAGTAAATTAATTCTTTCAGTAGAACTGGTAGATGCCAGCAAAAGCTCCTCAAGCCTGGCCGTATCCTCAACGAGGATAGAGGCAAAGCGATCCCAATCGACGTTTTTAAGATACGGTCTATGGTTGAAGAAGGAGTGCGAGTCCAGGGGGACGGCGAGGATTGTAGATGTCGGGAAGTGGTCACTACCGAGCGAGTCTTCGAGAACTGACCAAGAGGCGTAAGTCGCGATGTTGGAGGAGACCAGAGTCAGGTCTATGGAGGAAGCGCGCTCGTTCGGGCGACAAATTCGAGTGGGTGAGTTATCATTGAGGAAGATAAAATCAAGGTTACAAACGACTGCAGATAGAGCTCTGCCGCTGGCGCAGATATGAGAGCTACCCCAGTCCGGGTGGTGGGAATTGAAGTCGCCAGCGATGACGACACGAGAGTGACTAGAGATAGAGTCAAAAAGACTTGTCCAAATTATGTTATTGATAGTTATATGAGGATTCTTATAGAGATTTACAATAAGTAGGTCTCCGAGGTGAGAGGGAATGGAGATAGATAGTGTGTCGATGACGTCAGGAATGTTAAGGGTTGTTTCAATGGTAGAGAATGTGAGATGCGATTTAACGGCAATAGCTAGACCACCCCCCGTTGAGCTGACTCTATCGGCTCTAATTATATTAAAGCCCGGCAGCGAGAAGGGAATAAAGGGTACGAGCCATGTTTCACAGAGGAGGAAGATGTCGTAGTCATGGGCGATGTTGAGGATTTCACCTTTGCGCTGTCTGATACTGCGGCAATTCCATTGGCAAATTCGTAGGTTTTTAGTTGGGTTCAAAGCCATGGTTAGGGAAGGATTGAGAGAGGGAAGAGGGATGGTGCTTGGCAGAGTCTAGCTTATCGAGAATCGTGGTGAATTGGTCGGAGCAGCCAATGAGAGAGAGGAAGGGCATAAGACGATCAGCGATTATTTGGAAAAACGAGACTATATCGTTGAGTAAAGAAGTGAAGTCTGTGGATGAAGAAGTAGAAGAGGCATTTCTTGGGGAGGGGGAGGAAGAGTGTGTGGCAAATCCGTTAGGGGCGGCGGCGAATTGGTGAGATCGGCCGTTCGGAGCGACGAGGCAGTTGTTGTGGTCCGAGAAGGAGACGGATCTGTGGCTCGAGTGGTTGTTGATCATGGTCGAACGAGGTTGAGAGTAAAAATCGTCACGAGCAGAAGTTTGAGTTTGTTGCGAAGGAGGAGGGGACGTAGGAGTCGAGGAAGCGAGTGGCGGTTCGCGGAGAATAGGCTGAGAGATGTGAGGAGAGTCCGAAGGAAATCCTTGAGTCGCAGGGGGAGAAGAGTGCCCGCTTGGGATCGGAAGTGGAGGAAAGTTGACGTGATCGAGACTCGGGGCTGGGGGGCGTGAGGCGCCTGGCACAATTCCTCTGGCTTCCTGGATCGAAATATTTCTGGTGGCAGCAACTCTTTTAATCTCGCGCTGTCGGGATAGTTCGGGACACGCCGGATCAGTCGGGAGATGGGAGCCACCACAGTGAAGGCAGATGGGGGAGGAGGACGCCCTTGGGCAATCGTTCATCGAGTGAGCACGATCTCCACAACGTTTACAGCGAGCGAAACCCCGACATTCATCACTGATATGATTGTATTTGTAGCAGTTAAAGCAAATTTTAACCGGTTCGATCCATGGGTCAACACGGTGAGGGACGCGATAGAGGTGTACACTCGGAGGCAAAGTTTGGCCATCGAAAGTAATAATAATACTCCGCGACGGAACCAACTCAGTGGAGTTGGAGTCGTTGCATCTTATGCGCCTGTTGAGGCGTCTGACGCTTGAAATGGCGAGATTGCAGGCTAGACCTGCGAGGACCTCACTCTCCGACAGATCAAGGGGGATATCGCGAATTACACCGAAACGAGACACCCTGTAACCGGGAATGAAGGCGAGGAGGCTTTTTTCGATTAGTGACGGATGATCGATCAGCTGGTTAGCCGATTTAGGAGTTTTGAGGTGAACAACGAGTTCGGTGAGGCCGGACGGAGTGATGTTTATGATTTCATTGGGGGGGAGGATGCGGTTGAGGAGCATGCTCACGATTATAGGCTCAATTCTCTTCAAAGACGGTTTATTTTTCGAGTCGGTTTTCCCAGAAGAGGGAGAGGGAGAGGCAGACTTGATCAGGACAATGAACGGGCCTTTGTTGTTTTTGGAGTAACGATTCACCAACATCTTTTTCAGAGCGGGAGAGGAGGAGAGGAGAGTCGACATATTTTCAAGACACTGCTTTGTTGTCTTTGTGACTTCGGATTTCGGTGGCGAGGCTGTTATTTTCTTCTTTGACCTTTGCGTGTCGTTGTGTTCCTCGAGCTCGTTGTCATCCCGGCCACGCTTCCCTTGTCTCGAATTGGAGCGGCTCCTTGTTCGAGACTTGCTTTCGGAATTGATTTTGAAGCGCTTACCGACATCGAGGGAACCGACGATCATAGGGAGCTTACGACCCGATGTTATATTATGTAGAGAGGAGCATGATCCAGATCTAGAGAGCGATTGCAGGATTTCCGCAGCTTCGATGGTTTGAAGATCGTCCATGGAGATGCTGTAGTTTTTAACAACATGCAGAGGAGAAGAAGCGCTTGCACGAGAGTTGGCTCTGGGATCGTCTGGAGGGTCTCCAGGATCAGGCTCCATTCTCAGCTCAGACATCGCAGGGGATAGTAAAGCACAGCAGCACAGATTTTAGTGAAAGCAAGATGCAAAAGTAATTATAGGAAAGAGAAAAGCACAAAAGAGAAACAAAAAGACAAAGAAAAATATATTATAGTAACACACGAGGTACGAAGGAAGAAGGACGAGCTAAGCTAAGCAGGTACGTCCGTATCCTTTCGAATCACACGCGGAACTCCAGGAACCTCGGTCGTCGTCGCAGTTCAAGCGCCTTGTCTCGCTCTCGCTCCTCGCTCGCTACCTGTCCGTAGACTGAGCGCGACGCGACTGCCTCTCTCCCTCTGCCGCGGCGCTGCCCGTTCTCCCCCCTCGCGGTCGCCATGCGCGCAGCGCTCTCCGTCTCGCGCGCGGCTCCCCCCTCTCCACGTCACACTCGTCACTGCTACGCTGCCGCCCGAGCGGTAACAGTTCCCTTAAATCGCTTTAAATGTTACCTTCTACATTTCGATGTTTTAGCTAGGCTCGTAGCTAGTTAATAACACACGTTGAACTGGGATGGATCACAGTTTGTGATCATTCTTCGTCATAGACTGCAAGTTCTTCACTTTGTGAAGGCCCAAGCGCTTGCACTTCCGTCGAGTGACGAAATTTCAAGTCTCGACTTATTTCGAGGTTGTAACTAACACTCTTAAATGAAGTAGGAATTTTTCGAATTGCTTCTGTGTAAACTGCCTTAACTTTCAAACACTCTTTCGACGTAGCCTACGTTACTTTGTTATGCATGAAAATTCCCGTCCGTTTTACTGCATTTCAAGACTATGAAAAATAAAAAATGAAATAATTTGTTTGAATTATTTGGTATTCCGTATTTTTTTATTTTGGTACATTGAATTTGCATGCACTCGTAATGTAATTTAATAAAACTTCCAAGTGTCGTTTATCCGTTGTAGCAACTTGTTGGTGCTTATATTGCTCGCGCTAATGCCTGCAATGTATCGTCGGCGATGATTTTTTTGCTTTTTTGCTTTTGCAATGCTTCTTTCGCTTTTTTGCTTTTGCAATGCTTCTTTTGCTTTTTTGCGTACTGTTGTTTTGGAGACTTCACGGTTTCAGCGTGATGAAGTTAAATGAGAAATAACATTGCGCAACTTCGTATTCAAATATTCTCATGTATCTACTGGTGCTGATAAACTATGAATACTCAAAAACTACAGTAACAGATGTATATCATGAACTTAAACCATAATTAATGTTACAAACAGGCACACTTCTCGTCGACGAGATGAGTCTCAGCGAAGCGATTACGCTCGATCGTGCAACGCTGAAATTCCAGGGATTTGTGGACTTGGGCGAACACACTCCGGATTCCTTGCAAAATGCACGAGCGGATCATGCACTCGTCTTCATGTTCCAACCATTTCCAGGGAAGTGGATACAGGTGCTCGGGCGCTTCCTCAGCAGGAACAGCGTCACCAGCCACATTCTCCACAAGCTTTTGCTTGAAGCCTTGATGCAGTTGGAACGCTCGGGATTTAAAGTTGATGTCGTCACGATGGACGGAGCCCAGTGGAATCGAGGAGTCTGGAAACTTCTAGGTATCCACGAAGACCAGTGCAGTTGCGAGCACCCCTGTGATGAGAGTCGACGTCTATGGATGATGTCCGATTTTCCACATTTGATTAAGTGCTTCCGCAACGGCATTATGGCTCCTGGCGTTGAGGCTTTTACGGTAAACATAATTGTTTACTTCATTTCGCTTCACTTCACTTCACTTCATTTCGCTTCATTTCATGAAGGATTTACAGCCATTAGGCTGTAAATCCTTTAACTTTAATTTGTCGACGAATTTATATCATCTTCATCGAAGCGTATTCATTTTATTGCAGACTCGTCACGGTACGGTGAAAAACGACCACTGGAGGGCATTGCTTCAATACGAAGCCCCTACCAAACCCAACATGAGCGTGGCCTTCGACTTGACGGACGCCCATCTGAATCCAAAGGGATACCAAAAAATGACCGTCCCACTAGCTTTCCAGGTATACTTAAAAATATTACAACGTTTCTCACTACATCCTAAATATCGCATGTGACTCCAGTTCATCCGCGCAAGGAACGACATTTTACGTAACGGCCTAAGAAGACTTTTTTCACGATTTTTTGGTTGTTTCAAGGAAAGATTATATGGAAAATACAACTCGAGGATGTTATAACTTATATCTTTAAGTATATTTCAAAAAATATTTATCAAAAAATATCCCAACATGGCGGCGGAAACATTTCTCCGGAGGAATGTCGAGTGCGGCACGCAGCATAAGTGTTGTCATTTTCGGCGTAAAAAAAAAATCTCCATTATGTATACAGGGTCTGTCAGGAGTTATAGCTTTCCTGATACACACCGATAGCTGGTGCCCACCCGAGTGCACCTGCGAAATCTGAGCTTCTAATTCGCAAAATTGTGGCAGTAGCATTAAATTGAAATTTGCCTGTCGGTGAGGGGTGCGTCGGACTCATACAGATACAAGGCGTATCTGTATAAGCCCCGAGAGCGTCAGTCTTTTCTTTTGCGACTCAGTTGCGGGCATTCGGTATCGGAATTCGGTCCTAATGAATGACCGGCCCCATGAATGATCGGTTAGATTTCAGACCTCGATAAATAAAACGAACGTCGAATAGCCGTAGAAGACAGAGTCGCCTTCGCTCTGATGTTCCTCTCGGATAGCAAAATCTGTAATAGGTATAAGTAATAAAAAATGCGTACTATTGAGCAGCACAAAAACGATTTAAGACAAGTTAATGTAACCCTTCCCAGTATTATTTCTATCCGATCTTCATTACTTTTACTTCTTAAAATAATAGTCATTTGAGTATTTATGAAATGAATGTTAGATAAAGTGAAACTGTGAAATCCTTATAAATTTCCAATTTTTAATGTTTAAAATGCCCGCCCTAAAGAAAAAAAATGTATCTAAAAAAAAGGCAGGCCCAGGAATCGATCCATGAACCTCACGATGACGAGTCTAGCATTAACGCACTTCGCCACAGCGCCACTTATGTCACAGGTTATGTTACTAGATATCGTTTATCTGAATGAAATTATTATTTAGATAATTAGCATTACCTTAATACTTTTATGTCAACAATAACTTGTATTGTAAAGCACTATCGTCGATAAATAAAGTATCTCGAGATACTTGGCATAAAGATATTACTTCATCTTTTGATTTCACGGTTATTGACGAATCGCATAATTAACTGATCTTTGGTGCCTTAATCAGCTATAGTGCACAGAAGAATCCGATAATTGATTGCTTCATAAACTAATTATATAGTGATAACGCGATCCGTATGGTCACGTAATACAAAAGTGGAATACGACCAGTTCGAAATTCCCGCGCTCACGGGGCAGATCGCTCGTTGCGCCTCTGTCGCCTGGGGCAGGAGTTAGTTGATACAGTTTCATAGACCACTTCGACAGCGTTGCGTTCGACCTCCTGTACTCTAGGCTCCATGGTCGCGACGAGCGCCATTAGTTTCGTCGCTCTCGCTCCCCGATCTCGACGGATTTTTTTTCGTGATTTTTAGTGACATTGGTTTATTCGACGAGTCGCATGAAAATTAAAAAAAATTAATCGAGCGGTATCATTTTATTTGATTTTTCGGAACCGTAGATATCGCCATCCTTATTTCTGCATAGACTTGAGGTAAATGTTTCGCATTTCTGAAAAATCACATTTCTGAAAAATCGGTCTCCAGACGACTAGCTACATCGATTCAGAATCCTCTGAACTGGATTTCTAGCGTCATCTGTATTGACACTTTTTTACGATATCGGAGTCCGCATCTCGTCGTCGCGATCGGCGACGAACCGAGTTGAGCCGGCCGCTCAGCTGCTCGAACGACAAACACTTGACCGCTGAAAAATCGGTCTTCAGACGATTGGCTACATGGATTCAGAATCCTCTGAAATGGATTTCTAGCATGGTGTGTAATGACGTAAAACGGATTTGTAGCGTCGTCTGTAATGACAATTTTTTTACAATAGCAAAGTCGGCGTATCGTTGTTGCGACAACGACACACCGACTGTTTTTTTCCCGCGAGGGAAAAACAGTATGGGAAATCCATCTCGGCGATGGTCTCGGCCAGAGTCTCGGTAAAAGTCTTGAGTTGAAGTCTTGAGTTTTGGATTGCTAAAATCGTGTCACGCATAGGATCCGATCCTAGACTTTTATCAAGACTTATTGTGATCTGAGGAATCTCGCATAGACTCTTTACGAGGTTTTTGACAATTCTTGGCGAGCGGCTTCGCGACTTTCATTTTTTAAAATTTAAGAATCTCGGCGAACGGCTTCGCGAGATACTCATTTTTTTAAATTTAAGTATCTCGGCGAGCATCTTCGCCAAATACTCATTAACATATTTAAATAAACAATCTCGGCGAGATTCTTCCCGAGACTTTTATTTAAAAATTCCTAGGGTATCGAAAGTACAAAAAATAAAGGCCACAGAATTGTTGAACGTTCAAACTGACAGAAATCTAACAGTAACGTTTATTAGTCACAAAATGATAACAACTGTAATAGCACATTTTTTCTGCTCTCAAATATTCACTCGAATTCCACGGAGTTGACCGGTTCGATGACATATACACTAGGGACAACTTGAAACTTGCAGTAGAAATATACCGGTTCCAGCTTTGCTATATCTACTGCCTGCCCCTGATCCTTAAATCGCACAATATTGTGTATGTTCGAGAGGACATCACCGGTTGTACGTATCGCGGTATTATTTTCTAGTACGCACGGGCTTAAGATTGCAACGTTGTTACCTACACAGTCACACAGCGCGCGACAACGACAATTCACAATGCGAATAAAACAGCGAATCTGACCTACTCTCGTTGTCTCATCGTGGCCTAAGTTCGAGGCGAACGACGAATTACTCTTCTTCGTTCGCTTGTAGTCCGTTGACGTGTATAGCATTTTCTGCTTTAGCAGTCTCTGATAGTATAGTATATTGTGCGACAACTTGTGGGCCGCGTCGCACACGATACTTTTTGTAACAAGTGCAGCCGACGAGCGGTTGCGGCCAAGGGGCGAAGCCCCGCGGCGGGGTCCGAGGGGCGAAGCCCCGAGGTGGGGTCCAGGTGCGAAGCCCCTGGCGGGGTTCCAGGGGCGGAGCCCCTGGCGGGGTTCCAGGCGCGGAGCCCCTGGCGGGGTTCCAGGGGCGGAGCCCCTGGTGGGGTCCAGGGGCGTCGCCCCTGGTGGGGTCCAGGGGCGAAGCCCCTGGTAGGGTCCAGGGGCGAAGCCCCTGGTTGGGGGGTTGGGGGGGCGAAGCCCCCCATTGACGACACAAATATTTTTTAATGTGAAAAATGATTTAAACTCAATATATAATAAAAATAAACGTTTGGAACTTTTTATTGAATACAATTCAACTTTTTAAGAACATTACAGAGCTACTTTTTGTAATTTTTTTAACAATCGTAGATATTTATCAATATATAATACTTCTTACATTAAACTATAAGTACTAGTTTTTGGTATTATCGAAAAAATCACAATCGTATTTGTACTTGAACTTAAAATAAACACAAAGGGAAGAAAGCTTTCGAAACTCGCTTATTTAAGCGTTATATTGCAATTTGTGCAATTACTTAGGACAATGGAAAACGGTTTTTTGTCCGTGTTACTCGACGCTTCTTCAAACATTTCTTCAGCTACGGTATCGTCGATCCTCGACGTGGACGCTTCCACTCGTTGTTTTTTTGGTGTTTGTAACAATCGCATAGAATTTTCGTCAGATTTTGGAGATTTCAATTGTATTGACGAACTGATCATCTGCCCGATTTTTCTTTTATTTCCAACCGAATCTTCAATATACCCTTCCGCAACCGAGTCTGATCGCCACCCTTCGTGTCTTTTTATGGTCGTTATGTTCGCGCCCGAATCCGCGAGTAGAGTTGCCGACGTTCTTCGGAAACTATGTCCGGTATATGAGTCAGCCTCGTCCAACTTCAAAAATCTGCAATTAAAATGTTTTTTGAATTGTTTTCATTAATTGAATATTATATCATCAAGTTAAGATTATTGTAAAATACTCACTGGGCGATTTGTTTCGGCATCGATGCGAATTTATTTTTCCCAATGGGTTGTCTGGTACACTTTCCGTGTTGGAAGTTCAGGAAAAAACGGTTTGTGTCTGCTTTTTGCGGTCGTAGGGAAATATATTTTTTCACGATGTCGTAAAAATCGCCTTCAATGACAAATGATCGAGGTTTCTTATTTTTGGTGATTTCGATTTGCACCAAAAAAATCCCATTGTGTTCCTTCACGTCATTTGTCGTCATATTCGTTAGTTCGCAACCTCGGCATGCCCCACATATACCAAGGATCAAAGCGGCCTGTAAGGTTTTATTTCTATTCGTTTTTCAGTGAATTATTACAAATTTATTCTAGTCAATTATCATATATTTATTGTAGTATTTTATTATATATTTATTCTAGTCAATTATCATATATTTATTCTAGTCATTTATTATATATTTATTCTAGTCAATTATTTAAGTTTACATATTTTAATATATATTGATTCTTAGTTTTTGTATTTTTTATAATTTAAAATATCGCATGGTTAACGATACGTTACATACCTTTGTTGCCAAGTACTCGACGTCTGGAGCTTCCTTCAAAAATCGCTCAACATCTTGCGATGATAAAACTTTAGATTTTTTGCTTCGGAACCCGTCGGATTTGCGTTTGAGATAGGCGGTCAATAAGTTGTACTTGCCAATATCAACGTTATTCTTCAAGCTTAAAGTGCTTTTCAGCATCGAAAAAATCGACCATAGCGTAGAAGGCTGCATATTTTCAGCAAGCTCTTGAAAATAAACTATCATCGCATTCTCTGATGCGTGAGTGATGCGGCGAGCCTTTTGCCATTTCAGAAATTTCGCGTAAGTGAGGTTATACCGTTCTTGCGATTTTTCTGGTAGCAATCCGTTGATTACTTTTTTCGCTATTTCTTCAAGCTCCGGCAGTGCACTTGACGTTTCGACAGAAACGCCAGTTTCGATAGAACTCATTACTTATTTTTTTATTAATGAGGCCTACGATGGAGTTTGACGCACAATGAAAAACACGCATCCAGACGTCCGCGGAGAACTACTGTGAACATAGGCTTAGAACGGCAACTGTTCTCCGTGTCCATGCGTTCGCTTTCGTCTTGCAAAACAGGGACGAAAGTAAACGAAATTTCGTCGCAAGGGACGAAAGTAAGCGAAAGGATGACTGCGCATGCGCACATCTGTTTTCCCGATATCCCTACGGTATGAGCCGCTTTCGCCCCGCAAAACTACTGCGAAAGTCGCCACTTTCGATGCACGTGTTACAAAAAAAACTTTTCGATCCTTCAACGTACTCGAGTCGACACACTTAGACAATATCGGGAGGGACTCGCAGCAATTCCGTGCATTTGCCGACAACGTAAATCGAATCGGCTATCCGGAAACGCTTCATTCGGCCACACTGCGCGTCCAAGCTTTCACAGAATTCGTTGATGGGCCGTCCTGAGACCAAACACTCGCTTTTCAGACCTGCGAGATTAAGAAATTTAGTGACGCCAGAGTATATTTGTAATTGCGCAGAATGGCTACCGTGAACGAGCCGTTTCAGTTCCCATTCATGTCCTCGAACGAAAAGCATGACGTCGTCCAAAGAGGGCCGAACTGTCTGACCATTTCGAGCAGGTGAAGCAGCTGATGCACGTTGTTTGTTATATGTCTCTGGTGATATAGGACACCGAACCCCTTCACGTATTCGTTTAATACATCAGACGCTGTGGTGAGGTCCTCCGAAGATATACTGGAGTGCGAGAAACACGATATCCCGAGAACGAGTAATTCATGGTGCTCGAAATATTCCTGTAATACACCGATGGTACACGGTATGGAGTAATACTGCAACCACGCTTTGAGCTCATGCGCTTTCCAATACGGCAGATGAGTTTTAATCGTTCGTGGTAAGTTCTGAACGAACGACGGCGGAGTGAGGACTTTTAACCTCCGATCGACGAGATCAACGTGCTCCACGATCGACGACGGGTGAGTTGAAAATTTCGGACAGAACCAAAAAATCAAAAGGTTTCTCACTATACCTTCGAATAAATGCATCAATTCCACGGCTAATCCACTGACGTAATTGTCCATAATATGGGATATGACCGTAGGACCTTTTACATCGCAGACTGGAAATCGAGCTTCGAAAGCTTGCAATGCGTGCTGTCGCGTTTCATCATCAGGCCGCAAATTTAAAGCCTCGTAGGGATATACTCGCACGTGTTCGTTTAACAGATTCTCGCCCTTCTGCTTACATTTCTGATATCCGAATTTTCTATTGCACTGCTTCATATTGTAAAATAGAGCTTTGGCTGGAAGGTCGCAGATACAACAAATGACGATAGCTTTTACAGTGAAAGAATCGTCATTTGTGTCTTACACTACGATTCCTTGCCGCAACTCCCTAATACTCGTTAAAATCGGTGCCAAGAAGATGTTCATCGCAGATTTCTCATCACCGAATCATAAAGCGACGAGCAAAACGTTTTCTTTTCGCATTCTGAGCGAGTAGGGCAGCTCGTTTATAACGAAATAAACTGACCAGATATTGAATTTGGAGGACTTAAAAACACTCACTCCGTCCATATACACCGAGATATTTGACGGATTGTCCAGGTAACCACCATTTTCTTGGAGTTCTCGATAGACGGCACCGTCGTATATGTCGTTATAACTTTCAGGATCCAGGGGTGCTCTTGTTCGATTATATCGAAGCGCATGGCGGACGCCAGGACGCTTAAATAATGTTTTAAGCTGGTGCGCAATGAATGCTTCAAGGCAGTAGTTCAACGTAGATGGTTTTGTGCATGAAGAACATATCGATGTTTTATCTTCGACGACCTCGTAGCATGCTGTGCAATAAAAGTGTCGCACCAACGGTGTTTCAAGGTGAGCGAATTGCTTCTTAAATGTATGTAGCGTGCTTGTACATTTATTCCCGGGGGGACAATGCGATGCCGCGTACTTCAAGAGATCAGCCTGCATCGCACTGCTCATGTTGTGTCACACTATCATCGACATGGCCGCAAGAAGGCTTTCGCGCACGGTCAACAGAGCCCCCTCATTTAGGGGTTCATCGTTCACTTCATGAGCAACTTCGCCGTCATCTTCTGAGGAGGCGGAACTCATTTCTTCATCGGAGACGTCGTCGAGTCCCGATCGATGTTCAGATTCGTTATCAGAAATATTCTCATTAGACCCGTATAGGAAATGTCATCAGTTACAACGGGGCCAATGATTGGCCGAGTACTGGCTACCAAGCGATGAGAGCCAGTACTGGTTGACTATCGAGCCATCGTTGGGGCCAGCAGTGGCCAGCAGCCACGTCCGAGTAAAAACTGCCAACATTTCGTCATGTCTGGCCCATTGCTGACAACCAGCGATGGCCGATAGACTTGCACCGAGCACGGGCTGTTGCAGTTTTCCACGGCTGGGATATTGCTGGTGCCGATAATTGCGTAGCTGCGCCGTCGGTACTATGAATTTCTACAATATCCTATGAGTCGTGTTCGGCGAGAGATGGAAATCACTCGTCAAATTGTACGATCAATATGTCCACCTATTATCGAGTGAAAAAGTATCGCGATTTGAAAAAAACTCGAAGTATCAGATGATGATCAGCGTGTCACGTGCCGAGCGGTTTCGCAGCGCGACTTCTAACTCCCTGCGTGAAGCGCAGGAGTTTATATTTATTTTGTTTGTGGGTTGTCTATCCGTCGCCCTATACAGGGCGTTCCTCGAGCCTATAATCGAGAGGGGGAAATGATCGTGAAATAAATTGATAAGAGGAGATCTGGTAAAAGGTGGGTATATTGACAACTTATAAATGATACAACAAAAGAATATGGAGAATACCTAGAACACAATTGACCAGTAGCGGCAGAATAATTGAATAAAAATATCGAATAACGAGATATGGATAAAATTATATATAGCGCGATTCAGGAAACAATTCTTAATTCTAATTTAGCTTAGACTCACTCTCACCCGTTCGCTTACAATGATCGCGTCGCACACGTACAATTGGTGGTTTGCTTCTCAGCTTCACACACACACACGAACACTAAAAATACACGACTGATAGTTCGTGGCGGATTCGGAACGTCTTAATAACTAACGCTAACGAGACTGACCACCGCGGCGCGAGCAACTCAAGAGATTCAAAGTAGTCCGGTTCTACAACGGTTCCGGACTTGAATTCTACGTGAGAATTATTGCTGCTGTGCAGGCGCTATTAGCGGAGCCGGTTTTCCAACTTCTCGGTTGAGATGATAGCAGGAGACTGTCTTCCGCTCGTCGTCCGACAGTCGAATTGCCGTCGGCCGATGAGTGGGACAACTCGCGAATTCAGCATCTTCACACGGCCGCTCTTCGCTTGCAGTCCGACAGTCGAATTGCCGTCGGCCCACGAGCGGGGCGATCCGCGAAATCAGCTTTCTCACACGGCCGCTCTTTGTCTGCAGTCCGACAGTTGAATTGCCGTCGGCCGATGAGGGGGCCGACGGCATCCGAACGCGATCCGCAGAATCAGCGTTCTCGCATGACGACAGTATGCGCCGCGTGAATCAGTCTCGGATTAATATTTTGTCACGTCCGCCGCATCCCGGTGTCCAGTTGCACTCTGGATGCGGCGGCCTGACTAAACCGAACTCGATGCCGGAACCTCGTGCGCGAAAAACGATATCGTCGTGTAAGCGACGGAAAAATAGAATTGAAACGCGGGACGTGACAAGCGCATCGACGAAGCAGAAGATCCTGCCGCAGACAGAAAGTAAATGCTAGTGACAGTGACAGTGGCGAAAGACCCGGGAAAAGTGACAGTGAACATAACCTCAATACAACAGAGGTATCGCCCAATGAAACCGTTATTATTGAAATTGAAGATTAACACAACAGTGAAAATATTAGTGACAATCCATTGGAAAATGTTTCTGAAACGCTATAGTCAAAGTTGTCGAGCTGGGCGTTGCAAAACATACACACATTAAGACTGAATGTGATTTCGGAGCTACTAGTGCTAGTGAGAAAAGAGGGACACTCAGAATTGCCAAAGACTGCTCAATTATTGTTAGGCACAAATCATCGCCGTCAACTTAAAGTGATGAGTAGCAGCAAGGGCACTCCTGGAGATTACATTTACTTCGGCATAGAAAAAGGCTTGAAAAAAGACATATCGGTGGACATCTATGCTGGAACAAAAATTGCAATTACGGTGCACATTGATGGTATGTCTCTGCACAGAAATTTCCAGGTACAAATTTGGCCAATTACAGCAAAACTATACGACGAACGTTACGTTTCCAAGCCTTTTTGTAATTGCATTGTATTCTGGAGACTCGAAACCTCAGTCAGTTGTTGAATATTTACACGACTTTGTAAATGAAGTAAATAATTTGACTGAAAACGGAATAGTTTTGTCTAAAACACTATATTCGTTCCAGTTAGTGGCAGTAATAGCAGATTCTCCAGCGAGAGCTTTTTTGAAATGTTGTAAGCCACTTGGAGCATTTTTTGCCTGCAATAGATGAACCACAAAAGGAAAAAGTATTGGAGAGGAACGACGCAAGAAGAGAGTGTATCCTGAGATGGACTGTGAGCTTCGCACGAAACAATCTTTTATAAATCAACAACACAGCAGCCATCATCAAGAGAATATTCAATCACCGTTGTTGTCAATACCAAGCTTTGATCCAGTAGAGTCAGTGGTAATCGACCCCATGCACCTTCTGGATCTCGGTGCGATGAAAACGTTAATGAAAAAATGAATCCTAAGAAGCAGTGCATCACGTGTTAAATTACAATAATTGTTAAATTATCCACAAGGGCACTGATTATGCACGCAATCTGTGGAGACATTTTTTAATGATTTATAAACTTTCTACGGAGACGTTTCACAAGTGTTGAACTCACTCACTCAAATAGCCAACAGAATATCTGAGCTTGACTCGAGCGACGAAATTAAAATACAGAAAAAACGAACCATAAGTATGTGTATTCTCGACAATATACTCATTGAATATCGAGGCCAGCAGTTCACGAACGTAAAAAAAATTAAGGTCAATGGCGTTACCCTTGCAACGAAGCACCCTAATAACATTGTGCAATTAAAGAATAAAAAGATGTCACGTTCCGCGGTCTTCATAATTCAATATTCTTTTCTATCCCATAATTATTTCAAAGTTAACAAGCATTTGATATTCTTTCATTTAATATTCTTTCGACATATTACTTTTCGCGCACGAGGTTCCGGCGTCAAGTTCGGATTAGTCAGCCCGCCGCATCCAGAGTGCAATTGGACACCGGGATGCGGCGGACGTGACAAAATACGAATTATCCCGAGACCGACTGCCGCGGCGATTTTGTTACTATGTGGGAACTGCTGATTTTTGCTAAAGGCCCCGCTCGTCGGCCGACGGCAGTTAGACTGTCGGACCACGAGTGAAGAGCGGCCGTGTGAGAATGCTGATTTCGCGAATTGTCCCGCTCATCGACCGACGGCAATTCGACTGTCGGACGACGAGCGGAAGACAGTCTCCCGGCAACCAAGAACCGGGAATACGGCTCCGCGTTCAGCGCCCGCATAGCGGCAATAATTCTTTCATCAGGTTCTACGTCCAGTAACATTTCGAACCTGGACTATTGGGAACTTCGAAAGTTGCTCGCGCCGCGGTGGTCAGTCTGTCTGCGTTAGTTTTAGGGTAACACTTTCCGCCACGAACAATCCGTCGTGTAGATATAAGTGATTGTGAGTGTATTGTGAGAAGCGCCATTGAAATTGTGAGTGTGGAAATTTCTGTGAAAGAGCTGAAAGGATAAGCGAGTAAAATTGTGAATTGAATGCGAGTGAATGTATGGTAAAGAACCTCAATTGTAAAGCGCGCTTCCGGTTTACGCGAAACACCGAAATTATCAAATTATCGACCCAACATTATTTCCTGTTCTGAATATAATTTAATTTATTAATCAATATCGCCCAATTTATTTAATCCAGTCTAACATCCGAGAACGTCCTGTAGAGGACGCGTGTCGCACGATCCCATAAAAATAAATATAAACTCCTGCGCTTCACGCAGGGGGTTAGAAGTCGCGTTGCACTACCGCTCGGCACGTGACAAAGACAATCACGATCGAAAAAATATTAATCACAAAACAGAAAAATCTGGAACTGCACGAACTCTACTCTAAAAGACATTTACCTATTGGGATACATAGAAACCGAGCGTCATGATGCATTTGATTTTCCAACCTCGTCGAGCGATGTCGGAGTTGTGATGGTAAACAAGTTTTCCCAGACGACAAAAATGTTCTCGGGAGAAGATGAAAAAACCAAGTGTGTACTGTTAAATATCAGTGATAGGCAATACACGATTTCTCTGTTGCACACGTAAATTCTAAAAAGAAAAAGTAAAACAGAAAAAAACGTAAAAAATAACCCACATAAAATGAAATAAAAAAGAACGCTTAAAAGAAGCTCTTTCCGACTTATGTTTATTAAATAATGTACAATATTTGAATATTACGAGCGCGCGAAAATATCACGGCTGTGCTGCGATGAGTGCGGGAGAGACAACGGCGGCTGTGGTAGGCGAGACACCAGCGACCGCGGTGGACGCGAGTGAGGCAAGAAACTCGAGTCGAGTACGCATGCGCGAGAACAAGCACGCGGAACATTGGGTGAAGCCGCATGCTGTATGAGTCGAACGAAAAACAGTGAACAGGAATAAAAAGCTTTACGCAATTTCGCGTATTTTTTAGTGATGCATGTGTAACTGACACTAACGTGGTCTTTCAAACCTGGTCGATGATATCAAGTGTGACGAACGTATAAGTGCGACGTTGACAGGGCTGATCGGAAGCTTCCGGGACTGTACCGGTCGACTTTCAGAAGGTGTCGTAAACAAAACATTGTCTTCTCGCGTCGTGCCGACCTTCGTAATCACCTCGGCATTTACGTTGCGTATAGCGGTAAATTGTGCGTAATAAGCGATTTTCGTCGCGTTTCTGACGAGGTTAATGTACCTGGGCCAGCATTCGGAGTTCCGCGGTAGCCGCGGTACGGTACGCACGTGTTTCTCTCGCGCTCCGCGTATTTACTTTCTTTCATTCCCTGCTTACCTATAGTAATAGTGATAGTGCCTTGTCTTTCTGCCTGAGCTTGTAATACTCGCCGCGGGACATTTTCCCTGCTTGCGCATCACACCCGCTTTCTCTGCTTGAGCTCTCTGCGCTTACTCCCCGACGATGACGAAGGATCGGCCGGACGATCCCGGAGAAGGTTACCCTCCTTCGGGAAGTACACCGCGTTACCAGGACTTGATCCGCCCGAATGAAGACGACGATATCTCCTCGGATGAAGAATATCAGCTAAGTGATAAAATCGCGGAAATGGAACTGGGAACAGGCATCGGAGCAACCACCCATCCATCTACTGTCATCCTAGAACCCAACACCTCGGATTCTTCCTCTTTCCAAGAACCATAGACGCTTCAAACTAACCCTAAAAAACATAATAAACAAAAACGTAAATCGGAGAATGGTAAAACTGAACAAATCTCAACGATGTCTCCTCGTAAAATCTCTAAACTACTCCCCAAAAATACCGATGATACTCAAAACAAAAATTCACAACATTCCGACGACTCTAGGGCTCCAAACTCGAAAGAGAAAGAAAGAGAGAAAAATGTAAACATCTCTGACGATAGCTCACGAGACGCTCTCACTCAGATTCCCGAGAACGCACTACGCAACAGATACACAAGCGGCAACAGGGGGCCCTACTTCGTCACCGTAGCACCCAAACAGTCTAACGCGAAACCTATTCATCCCGTTGCGACGGGCAAAATACTGGTTCAAATAATACCGACCGAAATTATCGCGATCAAGAAATCAGGGAGACAGAGACTCTCGGTAGAGCTCAACTCGAAAAGCGCCGCTAACAGACTAGTTGACAATCCCTTTTTGCGTGAGCGCCAACTCATCGCATTCATTCCCTCTTTTAGAAGAAGCAGGCAAGGAGTTATCAGAGGAATCCCCACCGATCTTACCGACGACGAAATCCTAGCCGGTATTGAATCGCAGATACGTGTCACTCATCTCCGGCGATTAAAGCGTAGAGTCATGAACGAAGGGAAAAGTGAACTTATCCCATCCCAGAGCATCGTGATGTCTTTTGAAGGTCAAACCCTCCCGAAATCCATATTCGTCTACAGAATCCGTACCACCGTCGACCCTTATATTTCGCGAGTCACATTATGTTACTCATGCTATCGTTTTGGCCACTCCAAACAACAGTGCAAGAGCCGCCCACGGTGCAGTCACTGCGGGGAATCAGATCATACACGGGAAACCTGTCCGGCCTCCACCCTCCCGGCGATATGCACCAATTGCAAGGGCGCACACGAGGCGAAAGATCCAAACTGCCCGGAATTCATTAAACAAAAAGACAACGGCACACAGGCCACAACAACACCGACAACTATCCTCCAAATTTTGACTTCTCAAATTTCCCCCAACTTTCCGACGTCCCTGCACCCGACGCACTTCCACAACCTCACACACAATTTCACCGACACGAATCACAGCGCAGTTTTCCGACCCAGGCTAATCAACGCCCCAACTGCTCCAACGCCTCTCCTCAAGGACATACACCACAACATCCCAAAACTGACCGAAGATACCACAATACCAATCAATCTTCTAATAATTCGTACTCTGTTGCCCACACAGAACAGTTGTCAGCTTCTAATGGCCGCTACCCTCCGGCCTCTCAACAAAACGGCTTTGCCCTTCAACACCCGCAATCTCGCCCCTCCTCAAACGAAAACTCGGACCTTCAGACTTTTAAAAATGAAGCAAAAATATTCTTTGACGTAATCTCCACTCGGCTGGCGCCCATGCTCTCATTGTTGGGCTGCTCCGACCATCTCATTCACCTAATGAACTCTATAGATAAACTGCAAATGCGCCCCAACCATCCTCCCCTCACAAATTCTGAAAATGAATCATACAACGAATAGAAAAATCCTTGGTATTTTCCAATGGAACTCGAGGAGCATCACCCCGAAAAGGGACGACCTCCTCAACATCGCACACAAATACGACGTAATGCTTCTGTGTGAAACCTGGCTTAAACCAGGCCAAAATTTTAACCTGTACAACTTCAATATCATTCGCTCAGACAGACAATGCCGCCACGGTGGTGGGCTAGCAATTGCATTAAAAAAGAACATTAGGTTCACTCGCATTCCAGCGATACACAACCGACCAGATATTATCGACTCTCTAGCAGTCACCATTGACACACATATCGGTAAACTTCCGATAGTCGCTGTATATTCTCCCCCTAAAGTCAACGTCCCATCCACTGAATGGCAAAGATTCTTTGACTCAACCAGGCCTTATCCGTCGGTCTTCATTGAAGGAGACTTCAACGGCGACCACTCCAACTGGGGTTGTCCGCCTCCAGCCTGTGCCAAAGGACAGTCTGTAATTTCAGCTATTGACGACTCAGACTTACTCATCCTAAATGACGGTTCCCCCACTCTTCTTACTTCTCCCAACGCTTGGCCGTCCGCAATTGACATATCAATAATCACGCCAAACTTATACCCCCTCTCCACATGGAAGGTTCTTCCAGATGCAATGAGAAGTGATCACTTTCAAATATCTTGCGCGATTGGCATAAACCTCTATCGTCGCGATTTTTGCTCGTACAAAATCATCACGTCCAAGACAAACTGGGACGCATTCTCCGCCATCATGGAAGAAAAGCTCCCGTCACTTTCAAACCCTCCTATTGAAACGACCCATACCAGGAAATATGAACTCTTTATCGAAACTATCAAAAATGCCATTGCGACAGCCTCCCCTCCTTCTCGTGACCCCAACAAACCCTCTATGCATCATAACGTCCCTCGCCCAGCTCCATTTTGGAACGACGCCTGCTTAATAGCTGTACAAGAAAGACAAAAAGCACACATAAACTTCAAAAAATATCCTACACTTTCGAACTTTATAAATTTAAAAAAGAAAATCGCGAAAACCAAAAAAGTCCTCAGACTCGCGAAACGCCAAGGCTTCCGCGACTACTGCCAAAATCTCAATAGGACATCATCTCTAGGGGCTGTTTGAAAAAAAAGTAAAAACTATAAGAACCGATTTTTCGCTGACCCCGATGTCCCGGCAATGGTAGACACTGAAAACATAAACAAAATGCGCGAATTTATCGAGAACTTATACCCACATTCAGACTACGCTCCCAACTTTCCTCCAGAATCATCTTTCTCCACAAACTCCTTTCTTGAAGATGCCTTTACAATAACAGAATTTAAAACGGCACTTTCACCCTGTAAAAAACGTTCATCGCCTGGTATGGACCAAGTCGACTACAACATTCTCTCGCGCATCCCGCCGAGTTACAATCACTTCATTCTTTCAATAATGAATGGCCTTCTGGAAAACGAGGTCTTTCCCGACTCATGGCATGATTTTTTAATATTCCTCCTCCCCAAATCCTCCCCAGGAAAATTCCGCCCCATTTCGCTCGCCTCTTGTCTGCTAAAGCTACCAGAACGACTAATATGCGACCGCCTTACTTGGTGGATAGAAAATAAGCATTAAATTCCCAACACCCAATATGGATTCAGGAAAGCAAGATCTTGCACAGACAACCTCGCCATTATAACTTCAGAAATTTGCAGTGGCTTCGCGAACAATGAATATACCCCTTGTGTATTTGTTGACGTTGAGGGCGCATTTGATAACGTCGATCCGAACGTACTAGTACTCAAACTTCGCGACATAGGTATTCCCCAAAAATATGCAAATTCATTCTAAACTTAACCACGTGCAGACGACTTCATTTCATGGTGGGCGGCAAATTGGAGGGGCCTAGGCTCTCGTCCAAGGGCACTCCCTAAGGTTGCGTCCTGAGCCCGATCCTTTTTAACGTACACACTAGAAATATTCCTGACCACATCGACGGCCCCTGTGAAATTGTTCAATTCGCTGACGTCATCGCGATTTTCACAAGATCATCTGACTTACTCCAATCTCTGCAAAATCTTCAGCTAAGCACGACGATGATCAATAATCACTTAAAATCCCTCGAACTCAATATCTCCCCCTCTAAAACCCACCTAGTTATTTTTACACGCAAAAAAATTCGATCCAGACACTACATTCATCTCAATAAATAATCACATCATACGACCCGCCGATTCTATGCGTTTCCTCGGTACTATATTAGACCACAAGCTTTTGTTCAATGACCACCTAAAATATCTTGTTAATAAAGCCCGAAAAATCCTTATGATTATCAAATCCTTACGAGGCACTTAGTGGGGCGCAAACCCACAACTCCTAATTAATATATACAGAGCTTTAATGCGGAGCTCCATCGAATAAGGCTGCCACACCTTCATAACAAAAAATCAAACCCTCCATCTGAAACTCAACAGGGTCCAATACCAAGCGCTCCATTTGGCCCTCGGCGTTCGCATGTCTACTCCGATCAACACGATCTTAGCTGAGGCTTGCGAATTACCATTTAGCACTAGATTCCGTAAACTGACAGATCGCTTTGTCCTCAGATCTTTCTCACTCGAAAATAACACAACAATAGACAAACTGCATACCCTCCAAGCTCATCTCACACTCCGCATCCCGCACAACGTGACAGAAAAATATCCCCTTCTCCAATCCTTCCTCTATCTTCAAAGATACAAACCTCTCGTATTCACCTCCGTCACCCCGCCTATCTACGCATTTCCATACAACGATTCTCCTACTCAGCTAGCTATCGACACCGAATCCGGATTCGCCATTCGGAGCTCCAAATCACCCATTGATACCTTCCAAGCGGTCCTGGAAACGTCGTACGCAGACAAGACGATCTTTTACACTGACGGATCCAAAAAATCCCCAGAATCACACGTAGGCCTCGCGGTGACCTCACCGTCCACGAATCTCACCCTTTCGTTCAAAATTTCATGCCAGGCATCGATCTTTACCACTGAAGCAATCGCCATACTGGAAGCGCTGAAATTTATACAAACACACCAAATTAAAAACTCAATAATCTTCACAGACTCTTTAAGTGTCACTTCCGCCCTAAAATATCAAAACTTCTCGTGTCAATCCTCCGTATATCTGCTTCAAATTTATGAACTCGCTAAAAATCTTGCCGATTCTGAGCTACATTCCGGCATATGTTGGAGACCGGCCCACTGCAGAATTCCTGGTAATGAGCAAGCAGACTCCCTGGCGAAGAATGCAATTACAACCGGAACACTCCTTAATATCCCGCTCCCTTTCCCCGATCTATACGCCCGGGTCAACGAAAGAGCCTCTGAGGCCGCCACCCGTGCCGTCGAATTAAGAGGAATGGAAAAAGGTATACACTACTTCGAAACATTTTTCAAGTCAATCAAAAAACCGTGATATCGAGACTAAAATCTCAACAAAGGGGTCATTACGTCAATTACACGAATGCGTAGCAACCATTACATTCTTAACTCTAGTTTGGCACAGAAAAACTAGGTGGGGGTCCCTCCTACCCTTGCGGATTTGAATCCGAGGACCTGAACCATGTCTTTTGGACCTGTGATAGATTTTGCGATTTAAGAGACATCTTAACTGAACAGCTACAACGACAGAAGATCTATCCTCCCTACGCCTCTATCGACCCTCGTCTCACTAACCTTTCCAAAAAAGTTGCACAAATACTCTTCGACCTCCTAAAGAGCTGCGATTTGCAAATTTAACGCCTCCACACCGCACGGACCTCCACAAGCACCTGCATGCATTATAGAGCGCACAGCTGAACACCGCCTTTCTGCACTCAATAGCAGAATGTTGGCCGTGTGGGATCCATGACATATAACCTCAAACCTGGTGCCAATCGAAGAAGAAGAAGAAGAAGAAGAAGAAGATGGGCCAGCGTCGAGCACACTGCGTGAGAAAAGATCGACAGGAACAAACAGGTTCACTGTGGTAAGTACTGCGCCCGTTGCTGTTTTTTAATGTTTCGAGTTCGTGCCGTGAATTATCAGTTTATAACAAAGTTAGTAATATTGTTCTGTACATCTTTTTCGTTAATAATGCGCGTCTCATAACATTACTTTTGGCTCGAAATTTGAGGGTATAATACAGGCAGAGGCAATAAAAACTAACATTTGAATTATTGAAAATAAAATAAATATTCAGATTAAATCGTTTTTTATTTTACATGGGGAATCTTGCAGCTTGTTCAATTCTAGAGGACAAAGAATAGAACATTTTCAGCAGCAATATAATTTTCTGTCACCTTATAACTGTCACCTTGCGCAGAACTCAGGTATTACACCTATGTGGACCGGTGCGAATAGTTTGCAATTGCCACCTTGCGCAGACGTCAGCTGTTACATGCGTACCCAAAAAATTATTTTTGGTAACTCAGCCCCCCTCGTTACAGTACAATACTATTTATCAAAATGTTTCAGATGGATGACAATGAAGATGTTCCGCTGTATGCAGTTGTGTCGTTCACAGAGACCACAAACGACTCTGTGGTCGATATTCATTTGGTACCGTGGCAATGGCTAACAGAAGTCGACGACAGTAAATGGATCTGCCGCTAAACACCTTATCGAGACTATTCTCTTCGAGATAAGTGGCTGGTTGAGGTGAAGGAAGCAGAAGTCAACTGGGGTTGTTACGCTGTTGACATTATTTCAAAGTCACGTGAGCAATACTTTTTTAACAAGACTTCCATTGATTTGCATTGTTAAAAAATCCATTGTAATTTTAGACTTTCAAACAGGATGTATTTATTTATAAACCAATATATTCAATTTCAAATACAAGCCAGGAAAAAAATTAATAGTTGAGAAACAAAAAATCTAAACCGGTACTGATTTAATTTTAAAAACATTCCTAAAAATGTGCTTCATAATAGTGGTAAACTTTAAATAATGTGGTACGTTATTTACAAATATTAGGTGACTTGAAGTAGGGGAGAAGGAGCCTGAAAAGAGTATATCGTTGCAGCTGCGACGATACGGATGCAGATGCAACAGTGGTTCCAGAGGCATCATTGCAACCAACACTTACGCAGATCGAAAAATTCGACGATTTTATGAAGAAAAAACAGCCAGCGACACTCTCCAGAGGCTGTCGGAAGGCGTTATTTTTTATTATAACTTTTTGCAGTATTAATATATGAAAATGCCATAGAAAAATTGTAGTGCATCATTGAGAATATTGTCGTTATATTTTTGTATGAAATTTCGTAGGCTCGAAGACTGCGTTGGTCCGAACGCGCGGAGTTTCAGCAGTTGCAGAGGAAGCAAAAGAGACAGCAAAAGGTACAGAGGGGACAGCTGTTAAGGTAGTCCTTGCGGATAATATTCATTTCGCATAAATTCGAGGAATTTGGGAGAGATTTGCAAACACTTCTCGGCGGTACAAAAATCTGAAAAAATTCATACTCATTAAAGGTACTGAAAAGATTAATTTAGCAGAATAAGTTCGAAAATGTTATTAACAATATGATGAAAAAAACAATTGTTTAACAAATACTTCGATGACCCAAGATTTTTTTTTCATAAAAATGATTCCTTCGTTTTTTCGAATACGTATGAATTTTTTCCGATTTTAGAGTTAACATTGAATTTTCACATATTTTCCCTATAAAAAACGCACAAAATTCAATGTGAACTCTAAAATCTGCAAAAATGCATACGTATTCGGAAAAATGAAGGAATCATTTTCATAAAAAAAAAAATCGTGGGTCATCGAAATATTTGTTAAACAATTGTTTTTTTCATCAATTTGTTAATAACATTTTTTACTATTATTATGCTAAATTGATCTTTTCAGTACCTTTAATGTGTATGCATTTTTTCAGATTTTTATACCACCGAGAAGTGTTTGCAATTCTCTCCCAAATTCCTCGAATTTATGCGAAATGAATATTATCCGCAAGGACTACCTTAACAAAAAGCAACTCGGCGAGTCTCTCTCTCTCTCTCTCTCTCTCTCTCTCTCTCTCGCACGCACGCACGCACGCACGCGCGCACGCACGCACGCACGCACGCACGCACGCACGCACGCACGCACGCACGCACGCACGCACGCACGCACGCACGCACGCACGCACGCACGCACGCACACACACACACACACACACACACACACACACACACGCGCGCGCGCGCACGCACGCACGCACGCACGCACGCACGCACGCACACCAAGCGAAGTGAAAAATAGCGATAGTTTACGAATACTTAAAGAAAGGGCCAAAGAATATATATTAAACAAAATATATATTCTTATATATATTTTTATTGTATTATATCAAATAGCCGAGAAGGCTAAATAAACTTGTATCAATCAATCAGTCAATCAATTCCTCTCATTTAAACAGCACAACATTTTATAATTCGTTTATAATAGATGTAGCCTAGTTGCGAGGTCGCAGAGAGAAAATGCCTCGCGGGTGGAAAAGGCTACTCTCGTATTCGAAGAGCGGCCTCAATAAATAACAAGCAACCCGGCGCCCCTTCGGGGTGGCGGGTTTCCTGTTGGGGGGCTTCGCCCCCCAAGCCTCCGATTGGGGGGCTCTGCCCCCCAAGCCCCCCGGAAAATGACCCTGCGAAAAAAATGTCCCTTCGGGACATTTTTCCCTGGTGTCATTTTAAGGCACTCACTTGGACGTCGCGCTTCGCGCTCCGTATGGTTTGGACGTCGCGCTTCGCGCTCCGTATGGTTTGAACATCGCGCTTCGCGCTCCGTATGGTTTGGACGTCGCGCTTCGCGCTCCGTATGGTTTGAACGTCGCGCTTCGCGCTCCGTATGGTTTGGACGTCGCGCTTCGCGCTCCGTATGGTTTGAACGTCGCGCTTCGCGCTCCGAACGGTTTGGACGTCGCGCTTCGCGCTCCGTACGGTTTGGACGTCGTACTTCGCGCTCCGTATGGTTTGAACGTCGCGCTTCGCGCTCCGTACGGTTTGAACGTCGCGCTCGGAACGGTTTGGACGCCGCGCTTCGCGCTCCGTACGGTTTGGACGTCGCGCTTCGAACGGTTTGGACGTCGCGCTTCGCGCTCCGTACGGTTTGGACGTCGCGCTTCGCGCTCCGTATGGTTTGAACGTCGCGCTTCGCGCTCCGAACGGTTTGGACGTCGCGCTTCGCGCTCCGTACGGTTTGGACGTCGTACTTCGCGCTCCGTATGGTTTGAACGTCGCGCTTCGCGCTCCGTACGGTTTGAACGTCGCGCTCGGAACGGTTTGGACGCCGCGCTTCGCGCTCCGTACGGTTTGGACGTCGCGCTTCGAACGGTTTGGACGTCGCGCTTCGCGCTCCGTACGGTTTGGACGTCGCGCTTCGCGCTCCGAACGGTTTGGACGTCGCGCTTCGCGCTCCGTACGGTTTGGACGTCGTGCTTCGCGCTCCATATGGTTTGAACGTCGCGCTTCGCGCTCCATATGGTTTGAACGTCGCGCTTCGCGCTCCGAACGGTTTGGACGTCGCGCTTCGCGCTCCGTACGGTTTGGACGTCGTGCTTCGCGCTCCGTATGGTTTGAACGTCGCGCTTCGCGCTCCAAATGGTTTAAATATGATTTAAAAAATAATCCTAACAAAATACCGATGCCATATAATCATTTAGGAGTACGCAGCAACTTTCAGAAAAATTGTTTTATTGACTGCGAAGATTGAGACATATACATATATTTCGACCTGAAAAACTGTATTGTGATAGGTTAACACAATTTAAAAATAATCGAAAAAAGTTGCAAAGTAGAACTTTGCACATTGGTTCCTCATTAATTTCCCTTTTTCACAAAGCCACCTCTATGCAGAAGCTTATTTATTAACTTTGGCTTCCTCATAGAGGAAACTTTGTGAAAAAGAGAAATTAATAAGGAAGCAATGTGCAAAGTTCTACTTTGCAACTCTTTTTTATTCGAACAAAAGAAAACTCCGTTACAAACACCGTTACATCTCATTTCGATTATCTCCAAATTTTTGTGTTACTTTCCTAATTTTTGTGGAAGTAATAGCGGAAATCTATTTTTTTTTAATTCAAAATGTTGTAAAATCCCAACGACTTTACCGATCATTTCAGTTCATTTGTTTGCTTCAAGTAGAACACTTCAGTTCATTTGTTTATATTCAACGTGATTTAGGGCAAAATGCATTTTTTTCGTAAAATTCAAAATTCAATCAAATCCGAACCGCTTTAACGATTTCGTCGAAATGCAATAGCGAACTCCACTGAAAGTGTCTTTAGTTATGAAGAACTATTTAGCTGAGTCGTTGATTTTTTACGAAAGTTAGAGAGTGTACGACATTTTTTCGAAAAATTAAATATTCTATATATTCTGTATTCATGTATACATTTTTTCAAAAATCACAACACTTGAAGAGCAGTTACCACTCTCCTTGCATGCCAAATTTGACGCATGCACGCACGCACGCACGCACACATACGGCCGTTTTTTCTAAACCATTTTTCTGGGCGTTTTAGGTGATTCTGAACATACTGACATGATAATCCCGAAAAAAAATATATTCTCGAAAACAAAGCTTCCTCAATGAGGAAGCAAAAATAATCTAGAAAAGTGCCTTTGCGTTAAAGTAATTTAGGAGTATGCAGCAAGTATCAGAATAATTGTTCTGACGACTGTAAAGATTGAGAACGTTTCATACATTTCGGTCTGAAAATGTATATCGTGGTAGTTTAAAATTGTTTTTAAAAAATACCTCTGCGTTAAAGTAAATCAGGAGTACGCAGCAAGTTTCAGAAAAATTGTTCCATTGACTGCGAAGAATGTGACTAATACATACATTGCAACCTGAAAAATTGTATCGTGGTATGTTAACACTATTCTAAAAAGTACCTATGCGTTCAATTTAGGAGTACGCAGCAAGTATAAGAAAAATGGTTCTGACGACTGCGAAGATTGATACCTGTACATACAACTCAACCTGACAAGCTATATTGTGGTAGGTTAAAACTATTTGATAAAAATACCTTTTTGTTAAAGTAAATTAGGAGTACGCAGCAAGTTTCAGAAAAATTGTTCTTGCAACTGCGAAGATTGAGACCTGTACATACATTTTGACCTGAAATACTGTATCGTGGTAGGTTAACACTATTAAAAAATGATCTGAAAAATAATCTAAAAAAAGTGTTTCAGAATTAAGGTAATTCAGAATTATGTAGCAATTTTCAGCCAAATTCATCTGTTGACTGCGAAGAATATGAGCCGGACACAATTTTAGACTCCAAAATGCCAATTTTCTTGAAATAAACACCTCTATAAAAACAGAGAATAATTTCCATACTTCATGGGCATACTTCACAATGCCAGATTAAGAAATATTCCAAATTTCAACTTGTTCGGTCCATTCAGTCCAGACCCCCTGAGTGATACGGACGTCCGAATAACACAAAATCTAGTCTACGCAGCCAATCATATTTAGTAATGAAATTTCTATGTTCTGTTACACCAAGATTATGTATTTTACTATGTTTATGAAATCTGCTGTAAAAAAAGTAAATAAATTTAAATTATATCAACATTTTCCTATAAAAACGTAATTTAGTCGGTGGAGCGCGAATTCAATAGGCACTTTCTGCGTTTCTTCAAAACGTGAGTGCCTAAAAACGGAGGCGACCTGCTGTTTCAAGCGACAAAAATTCGGATTCTGCGTCAGGGACAAATGAGGTTATGTATGGTCCCGAGCAAAGCGAGTGTGGCTCCCACGAAAGCGGAAACTATTCCGAGCAAAGCGATCATGATTCCGAGCTAAGCGAAAGCGGTCCCGAGAGATGCGTAGACGATTCTGAGAGCAGCGATGATGATTCGGTGCTAAGCAATTCAGAATATGAGGACATCGGTCGCGTGTTCGCACGGGTCGAACGTGGTTCGGGGCGAAACGACAACGACCTTGAAGACATCGAACGAATGTCAGAGCCGGTTGACTCGACAATTTTCAGGAGTCGAGCGATGAGAGCGAGGTCGCCTTTAATGAGAATATTTCTGATAACGAATCTGAACATCGAGCAAGACTCGACGTCTCCGATGAAGAAATGAGTTCCGCCTCCTCGGAAGATGACGGCGAAGTTGCTCATGAAGTGAATGATGAACCCCTAAATGAGGGGGCTCCGTTGACCGTGCGAGAAAGCCTTCTTGCGACCATGTCGATGATAGTGTGACACAACGTGAGCAGTGCGATGCAGGCTGATCTCTTGAAGTACGCGGCATTGCGTTGTCTCCCCGGGGATAAATGTACAACCACGCTGCATACATTTAAGAAGCATTTCGCTCACCTTGAAACACCGTTGGTGCGACACTGTTATTGCACAGCATGCTACGGGATCGTCGAACATAAAACATCGATGTCTTCTTCATGCACAGAACCATCTACGTTGAACCATCTACCTTGAAGTATCCATTACGCACCAGCTTAAGACATTATTTAAGCGTCCTGGCTTCCGACATGCGCTTCCATATAATCGAACGAGAGCACCCCTGGATCCTGAAAGTTACAATGACATATACGACGGTGCAGTCTATCGAGAACTCCAAGAAAATGGTGATTTCCTGGACAATCCGTCAAATATATCGTTCATGATATACAGGGTGTAACGCGAGGTATTGAGAATAATGTATGGGCGTGGAGAGCTCGACGAAACAAACATTTTTTTATTGGGACTCAATGAGCTACGACGAAAATTGGCGTCGGTATTAACGTTTAAAGATGACCAATCACAGCCGCCGTATAACGGAAAGGCTTACGACCACATTCGAGTCACACACACAGCCGATCAGCTATAGCTCGCGTCAGGCGCGCCGCTCGCTGCAGCTATAGCTTAGCTATAGGCGCTATATCAGCCGGTATAGCAGCGCGCCTCGCGCGCGACTGTCTGTCGCGTGTGAGTGTGGCGTCTGTGGCGCAGTCACCATCGTGTGCGTGCGGACGATCGATATTCTCACGTCAGCTGACAGTAGCGCGGCCCACGCACGACTGTCACCAGTGTCACTGCGCGGGCGATCGATTTTCGCACGGCAGCTGACAGCGGTGAGGCTCACGCGCGACTGTAAGCTACGTCAAATGTTTTTTCAACCCTATGGGGTTGAGAAAAAGTGTGATTACAGAGCGCGCTACAAATCCGATTCAGAGGATTCTGAATCGATGTAGCTAGTCGTCTGGTGACCGATTTTTCAGCGGTCAACTGACTGTCGTTGGAGCAGCTGAGCGGCCGGCACCTCTCGGTTCGTCGCCGAGCGCGACGACGAGACGCCGACTCCGCTGTCGTAAAAAAACTACAAATCTTTTTCAGAGGAGTCTGAATCGATCTATTCTCCCTTTACTCTCCCCTTACTCTCCCCTTACTCTCCCCTTACTCTCACCTTGCTCTCACCTTACTCTCCCCTTACTCTCACCGTCACGGTCTTACATACAGGTCTTGAAACTTGTGTGGTGGCGATAGTTCGCTTAAATTATAGAATTTGATTCCTGTTGCGGCCACTAGGAGCGCCAGTGGTAGAGTAAGATTCTGTGCGCGAGAGACAGAATGATTCTGTTATCTCTCTCTAACCTTCATAATCGAATCGCTCCTTAAAATGCATTTTTATATAATATGACCGAGAATTAGATCAAATTCGATGAAAAATGGGTGTTGCACCATTATTTCTTGCAAATCAACAGATTCCGTTCAATTCTAGTGATCCTCTAAAAAGCTGCGCAAGATAATATCAATTTCACGCCCTCTCATCATAAGGAATGGTTGGTCTAGTGGAATCGTGCGTGATTCATGAATCCAATGTTTTGGGTTCAAGACTTTACTTTTTTTTCTTTTTTTTCGTTCGGAATTGATCGTAAGTATAAATAATGGTACTTAATAGATATTTTATCTTTTGATATCCTAATTTTACCACGAAAACGAGGTAGCAATAACCATGATGGTTTTTTTTCTCTTAATTTTCAGGTACCCCAAGTTCCCCAAGTTCATCACAATATAAGTATTAATAATAATGTTTTAATATTTAATGTTCTTTTCTAGGTACCGCAGCTTCATTCCATAAACAAGTAAGAATGATGGTCTGTCTATGACATTAAATTGTATTTTTTATTAAGTGATTCGATTTCAAAACGAAGCTGAGTATTAACAACTATGGTTAGTTACATTTTTCAGTTATTTGTAGATATCAACAATAACCCTGTAAGAAATCGGTGGTGATTGAGTACAAGGCGAAATAGAGAAAACAGTGTGATCAATGGTATGTATAAAATCTTTATTCATTAGTCAGTTTAGAGAGCTTATTTTTGACGACGAATTTTTTTTTCAGTTTGAGGTTTTCTTGATGAGCGTTTTGTCTCATCCTCAACCGGATATAATATACTATGGAGTAGGACAAGATGTCGGATGCATGCTGTGCACAAGGAAATGTAAAACTGTAGTTTTCGAGGACTTCGTCTACAGTAATGTCGAAAACATCTTTGCGGGAAGCATGTTTAGCAAAAGTCGATTCAACAAAACGTATTAGATTGAAGAAATGAAGATTAGCGTGAATCAACCCGCCGCGAGATTTCATTTTTACAAATTGCGCCACCGACGATGCGCAAGAAGAAGACTGTCTCACGGCAATTTCACAGGCAGGGCAGGAATGGTATTTTTTAAGGATTTGCTTGCAGAGGTAACCTGTAATATATACAATGGTATTTATGTTAGAGTGAAGTTTGGAGTAGGAAATATAAATGAATCTGCAACATGTATATAGAATTACAAATTACTAGACAAGCGAAGCGATAGGAAGAGGCAAAGCTTTGTTAGTATATTAAATACCCACAGTGTTGTTAGTAGGAAGGAATTAAGCCTGAATAAGTGTTTTCAAGATAAAAAACCTGTGACGTAGTACACTATGCAGTCAAGGATAGGGGAAAGGTTATAGTCATGGTCGGAATCGGAGTTGATAACATCGTCGACCTCCCAATCGTTCTCTTGCAAAATCGAGTCCAGCTTGATCCGGATCTCTCGAAGATGCTTCGCACTTTTGGCCTCACCCTTTTCACCGTACACCGACTTCAAGTCGGCCATCGATATTAGAGTCGTCGTCGATGAGTCCTTCGACACCGAACAATTTCCATATCTGGGAGGTTTTATAACGCTATATACCGACAGAAGTTTGTAAAGCTGCAAAAACGTCGGGCAACTTGGATGGTCATTGCATCCTGCAGATTGCCGTATAGTGCCGAAGAATTTCTGAAACAGGTAGGTAGATTGAAGACATTAAGCATTTATACCGAACGGTGTAACAACAGTTTAAGACTTTTAACTAATAAATTTTATATTCATTTATATAATATAAAAGACCTCTAAATTATCCTGATTGACTTTTCCAGACAATAGGTACTGGAAGTCGAATTTTTCAATGAGGTAGCGGCACATGTTCATCGTTGACATGAGTGATATCTGGAGACCCCTCGACGTTGGAGTAGTAAGAAATTCCGCAGGTGTGATATCCTTCGTTACCACTGAAGATTCCCATTCATTGAGCCAGCGCAATGAATCTTCTAACACCTGGCAAGAAATAATCATGTCAGTGCACCAGGGTCGAGAATTTTGTCACAAGTGCCAGTGAAACCAGTCTTGAAAAGAAGGTAAGTGACTTTTATTTATTATTGTTTTTTGAGGTATTCCAAGCTATAAAGGAACATAAATGACTTAAATTTGTTATTCTTTTTTTCAGGTATTCCAATTCTTGTAGGAAGGTAAGTGCGTTTAATGTATTCTTTTTTCAGGTATTCCAATTCTTGTAGGAAGGTAAGTGCGTTTAATGTATTCTTTTTTCAGGTATCCCTATCTTTATAGAAAGGTAAGTGCGTTTAATGTATTCTTTTTTCAGGTATCCCTATCTTTATAGGAAGGTAAGTGACTTTAATATTTTCAGTTCATCAAAAATCTATTGATAATCAATAAACCTTAAATCTTTCTTTTTTTCCAGTCTACGCAAGTTTTAAAGGATAATGAGTGACCTAAATTTGGCAAGGTACTAAAATTCATTAATCAACACGTTTTTTAAAGTATCTTCGGTTTTTTAAAGGATCGTGAGTACCTTTTGTACGTTAAGTTCATGGAAAATTCTCCTAAAAAACAATATTCGTTTATTTTTTCATTCTTTTCCTTCAGGCATACCTTAAAATCGTTGCATCCTGGCACGAGCCCTTGATTTGGCGACTTCCTGTTTAATGCATCGAACCTGTCGTTGATCTGCTTACAAAAATGGATCGTCTCCTCGCAACCACTTAGTGTATCACATTTATGTGATAAATAGAACGCCAGCCCTTGAGCGACCGAATTGCTGAAAATCTTATATAAAAAAGTTCATGAGTAACGGAAAGTATCGTTGCATTTTATTCGCACTGTAATTGGTTTAGTTCTCTGAAAAACATACCTGGGTTGCTAATTTAACGCGCATTTTTGCCGTGCTGTCAAGGACGACGTGTCTCGCCGTGATTTTTGGACACGCTCTTATATTTCCAGGATGATTTTTATCGAGATCATACAGACGCTGGAAGTAATTCCAGCGGATGTAACTCCGTGATTGTTTGAGCTGGAAAAATACATAAATATTAAAAACGGTTTTATTCGCAGTTTACGAAGTTAGTATGGAAAATTCACAACACAACATCGTACATTCTTGTTAGTGTAACTTACCCTGAGTTGTTTCTGATTGTATAGTCGATTCCGTACGTTCTTTATTAAATGTGGCACATCAGAAAATACAAAGACTTTTCGTTCACCGTCTAAAGGGTGAGTGAACCAGGTCTTCGTATTGTCCATTGCACCGTTGACATCTAATATGGACCACATTTTCGCGTTGGTGGCTGCTCCATCAGCAATAAGACCGTGAATTTTGGCCCCGCAGTTTTCCAAATAACAGATACCCTTCACAGTCAGCTTCGCGAGTTCTTCTCCTTTTACAGGGTTTTTCGAAGCAAATACTGCAATCGGTTGCGTATACTTATCAGCGAGGGACTGGAACATTAAAACAAGGCCATGCGTTGCTTGTTCGTTAATGTCGGTAGATTGCAGTCCGTCATCTCCGAGGTCTGTTAATCCGACGTAAGTAAGATTCCTTGAACAAACAGCCACAGACTTCCGCAAATTTATCTCATCTAGGAGTAGTACTCCGTGTCGCTGCAGGGGCGTTTTGGTTTCAAAGTGCTTCTTCAGCAATTCCGCAAACTTTTCGTCGAAACCGCATTTAAGGTCAATACGCGAAAAGTAGCTGCGTATTGTCCTCGAACATGGTAACGGGAGAATGTCGTTTTTGCGCAGAAACTCGTACGTTCCTTTCGAGCGAATGTTCATGAGCATGCACAGCATCATCCACTCCTCGGCGTAGCGGCGGCCCCTGGCGTCTTTTCTGCTGGCAGCTTCGATTATCTCTTGTAAAGCTAATTTTTGAGCTTGTGGCACGTTCAACTCAGAACATTTCTTTTCTAACGTCGATTCCTCAATCAGTGCAATTTTCTCTCGGACTTCTTCCAGTGCTTTCGTCAAAGAACTTGCATGTCCTTCGGCTTTTTTCCTGCCACGGCGTTCTTGCGCAGTTCGTTTCAATAGTGATGCGATTTTACGGCGTTCGAGCGCGTTCGATGCTTTCCGGTGGATCCGTTTTAACGCCGGGCGAGTCTTCATATTACTTATGCGCGCGTTCACACGATTTCGCAGCTTCATGCAGCTCAGGCATCTCTTCCGTTTCTAAATCAGTGTGCAATTATTATGACGCCATTGTTTAACGTAGTCTATGTATGCATCTTCTACCAGAATGTCTTTGTTCGTGACACCGAGGCCAGCGCAAATGCCCATTCCTTGAAACACTTCTAATGTTTTTCGAAGAGATGCAACTTCTTCCAAAGTCCGGTTGAGTGTTGTTCCTTGTGTTTCAACAAGGCGGCCGTAAACGAAATACTCTAGTTGCCTGTCTGCATTTAAAGCTACGCATTTTTGTAGTACCGGAATTTGAACGCCGTCATCTACTTTCGTAACAACATGTTGGAATACTATCCGTTGCCCCTTTTCGACATACAACTCCGTGGCAGACCATGAATTGGGTATCTGTGTTGAATACTCCGCGGCAGTGCTGTTTGCTTTCTGAATCTCTGTAAAAACGAAAACGAAATTAATGAACAATCCACGCGGTCATCTTTATTTGTTATTCGTTTTTCAGATATGCCAATCTCGAAGGGAAGGTAAGTTACTTCAATTTGTTATTCTTTTTTCAGATATGCCAATCTCAAAGGAAAGGTAAGTTACTTCAATTTGTTATTCTTTTTTCAGGTAATTTTTGTAGGAAGGCAAGTGACTATGATTTTTTTTTCAGGTATGCCAATCTTTTCAGGAAGGTAACTTATGAATTTTATGTATGCATGCTCACATTTCCTGGCACAATCGAAACTTACTTTCACTGATAGTGATTGTTCAGTCGACTGAAAATGGTTTGGTATCTTCCATTGACGAATCCACTTTACCCTTTTCAGATGGAAGTGTTCCATCATTTGAGACATCTGTAACATAAAAAAAAAGAAAAAATGAAAAGCTATTAGATTCTATTCCATTTTATTACCTTTCATACACATGAACAGAGATACAAACCATTTGCATCAGGAGATGGTTCTACAGGCGAAGCACATTCTAGCATTAAATTTCCTGCAAGACCAGATCCATCAGCTTCCAATTCCATTTCCGAATTCATATCTTCATTGTTGTCAGTAACTAATCTATTCGTTGAGATATCTGGAATATAAAAGTGAATTAAACATAGAAACCGATAAATTTTCATTAATACATTTTTGACAGATGTGCATCAATACAAACCGCCAACAACAGAAGGACCATCTATAAAAGTAGCAACACATCCTACGTCGTCCAAGATAAATGGAGCCAAACAGTTTGATTGCGTCCTTGCTGTATTGACGCAAGTGTCAATCGGGCTGGAGCAACTCGGAGCATCCAACTCAATAATCGCCTCCACGGCCCTCTCGTCTTCCACATGTTCATTGAACCTGGTTGGCACAGCAAGTTCGGAAAGCTGTGGATACTTGTAGGGAGCCTGTTATAAAGAAAGATGGTATTGCATTGAGGGCTCTCTTACACATAATATGCATATGTCAATAAACTTACCCTTGCAATAATTTTGGATTGTTTATCCGGGTCATACTTAATCCACTCGCGCCGTATATATTTTTCTTCGAAATGTTTATCGCAGACGACGTGCGTGGCCCGCAGCTTCAAGTTGCCAGGAATTGCTTTTTCCCACTTTTGGAGTCGCACCGGATCCTTTGGCACTCGAAAAACGGAATGTTTCTTTTTTTCGCTTTTGTAGCCCGTCCTACACTTCGGCACTACACACGGCTTCGTCATTTTAATGCCACCTTTCACAATTTCCACACGATTCGATAAATTTCAGCAATAAATAAAATATCTTCGCGGCCCGATTCAATTTCGAAAATCCCACTGATTTAGAGGTTCTGTCACTGACATTACTCTACGTCAGCGCCAAACAGTGGCAGCGTTGGGAAACAAAAAAATTAACATAAGCATGCTTCCCCCACCACTCGGAATTGGATGAGTTTCAAGACCTGTATGTAAGACCGTGGTCACCGTGCTCGCCCCTTACTCTCACCTTGCTCTCCCCTTACAATTTTCTCGGCAATCGCGTACTTTTTACATGAACGAGGCTAATCACACGCGCTGGCGCGCGTGCCTGAAAAACTTGCCAACATCGACCTCAGAAATTTGTTCTTTTCAAAATATCGACTTTTAACGTATACTATCGTTCTCAAGTGGCATATTCTATCCCCGAAAACACTGGTTACTAACCTTTTTTATTCGATTTTGAAAACAATATTTTTTTGGCGACGAAAAAAATATTTGTTTTGTCAGAAATCGTAGATTCGGCTCCGGTCTCCTCCGGAAAAAATTATTTGTCAACAATTAAAAAAATTGTTTGTCAACTAATTTTTAATAATTTTTGTTAATGTTTTAATGATAATAAAAGAAATTGATGTTAAAAATTGATTTAACATCAAAAACGTATTAAAAATTTGTTTGATGACAATTTGTTAACAACCACAACGTTATTAAAAAAAAGTTTGTTTACAATTTTTGTAAACTCGCCTTCACTCACTCACCTTGTTTGGAGACTCACCTTGTTCTCACCCTGTTCTCACCTTGCTCTCACCTTGTTCTCACCCAGTTCTCACCCTGCTCTCACCTTGCTCTCACCTTGTTCTCACCTTGTTCTCACCCTGTTCTCACAATGTTCTCACCTTGCTCTCACTTTGTTCTCACCTTGCTCTCACCCTGCTCTCACCTTGCTCTCACCTTGTTCTCACCTTGTTCTCACCCTGTTCTCACAATGTTCTCACCTTGCTCTCACTTTGTTCTCACCTTGCTCTCACTTTGATCTCACCTTGTTCTCACCTTGTTTTCACCTTGTTCTCACTTTTTTATCACCTTGTTCCTACCGTTTCCTCACTACAGTCGAGTCGAAGGCCAACATTTTACATGTTTGCCATATTTCTGCGTATTTATCAGCGCATTGCTTAAACTGCGCCACTGAGCGAGCTAGAAATATGAAACCACTTTCATTCGACGGAGTTGACTTTTCTCTGGGTTGCCTTTTTTTGCGGAACTCCGAGAGACGTCTCCTTCTTTTTCTTCGATTTTTACAAGCCGATAATCCAATATTTCACGAAAACACTTTTCTCATTTTTTCCCTTCATCAGCGCATTTCGATCGATTTAGAATCCTCTGAAACGGATTTCTAGCGTGGTCTGTAATAACAATATTTTTCAAGCCCATGGGGTAAAGACACGGGGTTGACTTTTGAAAAATTGGTCTCCAGGCGACTAGCTAGATCGATGCAGAATCCTCTGAAATGGATTTCTAGCGTGGTCTGTAGTGACACTATTTTTCATCCCCATGGGGTAAAGACATGGGGTTGATTTCTGAAAAATCGGGCTCGAGGCGACTTAAACTTCGCCATCGAGCGAGCAAGAAATAAGAAACAGCTTGCATTCGGCGGAGCTGACGTTTCTCCGGAGTACGTTTTTTGCAGAATTCCGCGAGACGTCTCCTTCCTTTTCTTCAATTTTTACAAGCCCATAATCCAATATTTAACGAAATCATTTTTCTCGGGTTTTTCCTTGATCATCGCATTGCGTAAAGTTCACCACTGAGCGAGCTAGAAATAAGAAACCACTAATTCGACCGAGCTAAATAATTACATTTTTGGGTTCTGTTACACCAAAAATATTGATTTCACTAAGTTATCAGAGGCCGGTATCTCCGAAGCTATCGGAGCTAGATGATTTGGATTTCGGGATTATATCATCTCCGAGAGGTCGCCCGTCTATCGTGACCTGTTTTAACATGATGTTGAAGTTTGCATCGTTGGAATGCAAGAGAAATTAAAAAAAAAATGATGAACAAAAATTGTGAAAATACGTATAAAAAGTCACAATAGCAAGTAAGGGAACGAAAAAAAAAAAAAAAATTCAAGGATTTATAAGACCCTTAAAGGGGGATGAAATCTTGGGAATTTCATAATTCTTAAAGTTTTGACATGGCATAAAATTTATCTTTGCAATTTTATTTTTTTCAATAACAAGAATCGTAGGAAAAATCAACACCGGTCTCCGACCACCGGAAAACACCCCTAAGAGGGGGGTGAAATTTTGAAAATTTTATATCTTTTTCGGTTTGGAGATTGCATGAAATGTTTTTCGGCAATATTACTTTAATCAACAACAAGAATATAAGATAAAATCAACATCCCACTCCGACCTCCGGAAAGCACCCCTAACAAGGAGTGAAATTTCTTATTCGTCATTGCATGACATTTTTTTCGGCAATATTGCTTTAATCAACAACAAGAATATAAGAAAAAATCGACACCCCTCTCCGAGCTCCGGAAAGCATCCCTACCGGGAAGGGAGACATTTTGGAAAATTCATATCTTTTTCAGTTTTGAGATTGCATGAAATGTTTTTCGACAATATTGGTTTAATCAACAACAAGAATATAATAAAAAATCGACACCTCTCCGAGCTCCGGAAAGCCCCCGTACCGTGAAGGGTGAAATTTTGAAAATTTCATATCTTTTTCAGTTTTGAGATTGCATGAAATGTTATTGAAATAATATTGGTTTAATCAACAACAAGAATATAAGAAAAAATCGACACCCCTCTCCGAGCTCCGGAAAGCGCCCCTACCGTGAAGGGTGAAATTTTGAAAATTTCATATCTTTTTCAGTTTTGAGATTGCATGAAATGTTATTGAAATAATATTGGTTTAATCAACAACAAGAATATAAGAAGAAATCGACACCCCTCTCCGAGCTCCGGAAAGCACCCTTACCGGGAAGGGAGAAATTTTGAAAAGTTCATATCTTTTTCAGTTGTGAGATTGCATGAAATGTTTTTCGACAATATTGGTTTAATCAACAACAACAATATAAGAAAAAATCGAGAACCCTCTCCGAGCTCCGGAAAACACTCCTACCGTGAAGAGTAAAATTTTGAAAATTTCATATCTTTTTCAATTTTGAGATTGCATGAAATGTTTTTCGGCAATAGTACTTTCTTTAATAAGGAGAATCTTGAAGGGGTGAAATTTTGAAATTTGCAATTTTTGCAATTTTGCATTTTTTTAATTTAGTCGCGACAGACCATGAAAAAAAATCCGATTCAGGAGATTCTGAATCGATCTAGCTATGCGTCCGGAGATCTTTTTTTCTCCGCTCAAATCTGCACTCTCACTCACCCTTAAGAGTGCGGACATGACCGGAGAAAAAAAGGTCTCCGGACGACTACCTAGATCGATTCAGAATCTCCTGAAACGGATTTCTAACATGGTCTGTCGCGACACTGTTTTCACTCACCCTTAAGAGTGTGGACTTGACCGGAGAAAAAAAAGGTCTCCGGACCCATAGCTAGATCGATTCAGAATCTCCTGAACCGGATTTTTAATGTAATTTAAATGTAATAATTGAGGAGAATATTTTTTAAAAACCATTAAAACATAATCCCACGGCTTTGTGCGTCAGTTTTTAATTGATAACAGCTGCAGCGGGCGGCGCGCCGCTGCAGCTGTTATTCTGTGAACTGTATATTCTCATGTAACCTCGCGTAACCTTGCGTTACACCCATCGCTGTTAGCGATATATTGAAGATATATCGCTGTTAGCGATATATTGAAGATATATCGCTGTTAGCGATATATTGAAGATATATCGCTGTTAGCGATATATTGAAGATACATCGCTGTTAGCGATATATTGAAGATATATCGCTATTAGCGATATATTGAAGATATATCGCTGTTAGCGATATATTGAAGATATATCGCTGCTAGCGATATATTGAAGATATATCGCTGTTAGCGATATATTGAAGACATATCGCTGTTAGCGACATATTGAAGATATATCGCTGTTGAAGACACATCGCTATATTGTCGCTATATTGAAGATATATCGCTGGCGGCGCAACAGCATTTGAGATGGATGGAAAACAAGGCCGATTTCTCGGGTATCACGAGGGACTGACGATCCTTGGGCGGAGCTTCCTAGAAGTTCTCGTTGACAAACAAATTAAGTTAACAAAAAGTTAACAAAAAGTTAACAAAAAGTTAACAAAAAGTTAACAAAAAGTTAACAAAAAGTTAACGAACATATTAAGTTAACAAAAAATTAACGAACATATTAAGTTAACAAAAAGTTAACGAACATATTAAGTTAACAAAAAGTGAACAAACAGATTAAATTCACAACAATTTAACAAACAAATTAAGTTAACAACAATTTAACAAACAAATTAAGTTAACAACAATTTAACAAACAAATTAAGTTAACAACAATTTAACAAACAAATTAAGCTAACAAACAAATTGATTTGACAAACAATCGCTGGTGTCATTCAAAAACCCATGTGCGCAGACGGGACAGTGTGTTCGTACGGAGGTGGGCCGTCAGTGCGTAGTGGAGACAACGCCGCGTAGAGGGGACGACGCCGCGCAGTGGGAGAGCGCCGCACAGTGGAGGAACCGCCGCGTAGTGGGGGGACCGCGTCGAGTCTATAAGTAGGGTGCAGCAGCGTCAGAACTTATCAGAACAACATGATCACTCGCAGGACGAAGGTGCCGCCTGGCAATCCCAACACAACGACGACGCAGCGGAGATGGAACCTCGGCATAACGAAGGCCATCCCACTTCCACCCGACTTCGATCCGGTGACGGCTTCCGTCACGGATCCTGCGTTCGAGGCGGATGATAAACCTGATATTCACGAGATGTTCAGGCAATTCAACGTCAGATTTTTTGGCAACAGCATCAAAGGCTAAAGTGGAAGTGGACGACGACAGGCAAAGACGATTACGGTTCTACCGATTGACGAACCAAAACGATACGTTTGCAATCCACGGTATTGGGAAGGCAAAAGCGATTTGTAACAACGACAACGTTGCTGCACGAAATGTGCCACGCGTATGCGGATATTCACGGCGCGAACAGGGATGAAAACCAAGACCATGGACCGTGCTTCCAAGAACAAATCAAGAGGATCAACCTTCTGGGCCGTTGCGACATCGAGTCTCTTAGCGGCATCGAACCGGCTCAGGACATTTGGTTTCACTTTAAGTGTGTCCAATGCTCTGAGTCGGTTTCGAGAACCATGAACCACCGTTCCAGCAAGAATTCGTTCTATGAAGGGATGGTGGTTCACGAAAGTGATTGTGGTAGCCGCTTCGAGCTCGTGCCAAACGTCCCCGAAAGTCATGACCTTTGACTTGTTCTTTGAAGTGCGGTTTATGTCGCGAATCCTGCTCGGACCGTGAGTGTCCTCATACGCGTGAATCAACTTTCACTTTGCCTTCCCGATGTCGTGGATTGCAAACATAGTAGGTCATTGCCTGTTGTCAGAAATCAAGCGTATAGCCTTTGATACTGTTGGAACATTTCGTGAATCTTAGGAATTTTATCCGCCTCGAATGTTTGATCCCGGCGTGAGAAGAACCAGGTGGAAGTGGGATCCCAGCTGCGTCGTCGTTGTGTCATAAAGAAAAAAACAAAAAAACAAAAAAATACATAAAATATTAAAACAAAAAAAACAAATAAAACAGAAAAAACAACAACAAAAAAAACAGCCGAAAAAACCTGCAAAGTAGAACCTTGCAAATTGCTTCCTCAGTATTCTACACTTTTGACGATGCTACCTCTATGAGGAAGTATGTTGATCAATTTTGGCTTCCTCATAGAGGAAGCATCGTCAAAAGTGTAGAATACTGAGGAAGCAATTTGCAAGGTTCTACTTTGCAGGTTTTTTCGGCTGTTTTTTTTAATAAATAAAAATGTAAGATTTTAACCACCGAACCGATTTCCCTCAAATTTGTACCCAACCCTTGGTTCATGATAGTGAATGTGTGGACCAAATTAGAAGCCGGTACCTTGTAATTTGCATGATCCAGCGTGATAACGAGATTTTTCAAAATGTTCTAAATGCCATAAAATTTGAACGGCTTTTCAGATCCGCGTCAAATTTGTACTCGAAACGTGGTCCATGCTTGTCCATACGTGAATCAAATTTGAGAAAATTCTGCAAAAATTTTTTTCCGATTTTTTTTTGGGTGCCGGCTTTTTTTTGTTTTTCATGCAGCAAAATCCAAATTTACCGACACAATGGCAGTTTCCTCGACGAAACTCATCGATAATAATCAATGAACGTAATGACATGTTCGAAATTGCAATCGGATGTCTCATAATTTACAGGAGCTATAGTACTTACAGACATTTGAAAAAATAATGAATTTGCAATAACATGAGAACTGCTTTACCGATTTTCGCAAAATTTGATACAAGTCATGGTTTCAAGGTGGTCTATTGTCGTACAGAATTTCATCCCGATATCTCTCAATTTGCGGAAGTTATATCGCGAAAACGATTTTTGCCAAATTTTCAAAATGCTGTAAAATCTGAATTTCCTAACCGATTCGCGGATAGCGAACGTGCGTGCCAAATTTGAAGAACATTCTTAAAAAATTACAGCAGTTATCGTGTAAACAAAAAAACGTGCACATACACACATGCACACACACATACACACACACACACACACACACACACATACAGACATTTCGCACAAACCACTTTTCTCGACGTTTTGGACCATGCTGAGTGTACTGACATGAAAATCTCGAAAAAAAAAATTTCACGAAAACAAGGCTTCCTCTATGAGGAAGCAAAAACAAATAAACCAGAAAAAAAATAATAAAACAGAAAAACAGAAAAAAATAAACCAAAAAACAAAAATAAAACCGGAAAAAAGCACATTGCGGTGTATGCGATTTGGGGGCTTCCACTTGGGGCTTTGTTTTCTTACATAAAATAAAACCAAAAAAAACAAAAATAAAACCGGAAAAAAGCACATTGCGGTGTGTGCGATGTATGCTATTTGGGGGCTTCCTCGCAGAAGCTTTGTTTTCTTGAAAAAAAAAAAAAAAAAAAAAATTCTGATGCCGCAACTTCCGCTAAATCGGTTAAAAATCGATGCCGAAGTTTGCATCGTTGGAATGCAACGAAATAAAAAAATATATATATATTTTTTATGAACCCAAATTATAAAAATAGGTATAAAAAGTTACCAAGTAAGGGCGCGAAAATTTTTTTTTTTAAGGATTTATAAGACCCTTAAAGGGGGATGAAATCTTGGGAAATTTATAATTCTTAAAGTTTTGACATAGCATGACATTTTTTTTTTTTGCAATTTTATTTTCTTCAATTACAAGAATCGTAGGAAAAATCAACACCTGTCTCCGACCACCGGAAAGCACCCCTAAGAGGGGGGTGAAATTTTGAAAATTTTATATCTTTTTCAGTTTTGAGATTGCATGAAAAGTTTTTCGACAATATTGGTTTAATCAACAACAAGAATATAAGAAAAAATCGACACCTCTCTCCGAGCTCCGGAAAGCACCCCTACCGTGAAGGGTGAAATTTTGAAAATTTCATATCTTTTCAGTTTTGAGATTGCACGAAATGTTTTTCGGCAATAGTACTTTCTTTAATAAGAAGAATCTTGAAGGGGTGAAATTTTGAAATTTGCGATTTTTGCAATTTTGCATTTTTTAAATTTAGTCGCGACAGACCATGAAAAAAATCCGGTTCAGGAGATTCTGAATCGATCTAGCTATGGGTCCGGAAACCTTTTTTTTCTCCGGTCAAGTCCACACTCTTAAGGGTGAGTGAAAAAAGTGTCGCGACAGACCATGTTAGAAATCCGTTTCAGGAGATTCTGAATCGATCTAGCTATGCGTCCGGAGATCTTTTTTTTTTCGGTCAAATCTGCATTCTCACTCACCCTTAAGAGTGTGGACTTGACCGGAGAAAAAAAAGGTCTCCGGACCCATAGCTAGATCGATTCAGAATCTCCTGAACCGGATTTTTAATGTAATTTAAATGTAATAATTGAGGAGAATATTAAAAAAAACCATTAAAACATAATCCCACGGCTTTGTGCGTCAGTTTTTAATTGATAAGAGCTGCAGCGGGCGGCGCGCCGCTGTAGCTGTTATTCTGTGAACTGTATATTCTCATATAACCTCGCGTAACCTTGCGTTACACCCATCGCAGTCAACAGCGATATATTGAAGATATATCGCTGTTAGCAATATATTGAAGATATATCGCTGTTAGCGATATATTGAAGATATATCGCTGTTAGCGATATATTGAAGATATATCGCTGTTAGCGATATATTGAAGATATATCGCTGTTAGCGACATATTGAAGATATATCGCTGTTGACGATACATCGCTATAATGAAGATATATCGCTGGCGGCGCAACAGCGTTTGAGATGGATGAAAAACAAGGCCGATTTCTCGGGTATCACGAGGGACTGACGATCCTTGGGCGGAGCTTCCTAGAAGTTCTCGTTGACAAACAAATTAAGTTAACAAAAAGTTAACGAACATATTAAGTTAACAAAAAGTTAACGAACATATTAAGTTAACAAAAAGTTAACGAACATATTAAGTTAACAAAAAGTTAACGAACATATTAAGTTAACAAAAAGTTAACGAACATATTAAGTTAACAAAAATTTAACAAACAGATTAAATTCACAACAATTTAACAAACAAATAAAGTTAACAACAATTTAACAAGCAAATTAAGCTAACAAACAAATTAAGTTGACAAACAATCGCTGGTGTCATTCAAAAGCCTGTGACAGAATTTTCTGGAATCTTCTGTCCCCCGGTCTGCAGAGTCGCGAATCTGCAAGTTTTTAGCGTTCCTTCCGACCTCCAATTGGTCTTTTTCCGGTTTTAGGGTAATGTTACCGAGTTCGTTATCTGACGGTCGATTATAGTGGTCAGTGCACCGAGGGTACCGCGGTTCAGGGCCGAATTACTGTGCCACCCGGGACATCTCGTTGATAACGCTCAGGGTGTTTCGGTAGGAGGGAATAAAGGACCGGTAAAATTCCGGCGCTCCACTGAGGAAGTGACGTTCGGGGGAAAGATTGATTAAGTTTCAGGTACGTTTGGAAGGCCGCAGCGGAGGTGCCTACGACCACACCGACGCTCGGATTGCCCGGTCGTTTTTCGGTTCAGTTTTCCGTTATCTTTACGTTTACGTTTGTTCAGACTCCCGCGTCACAAGGAGATTCCCTCGTTATCGATCATCACCACGATAGTTTGTCAAATATCGGTCAGTTTTGGTTACGTTTCCGGTATCTTTTGGTTATCTTTCGCTATCTTAGTCATCTTTGCGGATTTTCGGCGTCGCGTCCGCTTTTAGGTTCGCTCGGACGCTCGCAGGTGCCCGCGCATCACCGCCGCAGCATCGCCGCGCGTCGCTGAGAGTGGGACCGCGGTTAGAGTGGGGCGCGCGGATCTCGCAGCCCTGCTGGGTGATGAGCCGCCGACCGACGATCTCTCGTCGGCCAGCCTTCGGCCGGCAAGCAGCTCTCTTGTTCTCTGATGTTACCTCCTATTACCTAATGCTACCTAGTGTTACCGAATGTTACCTAAAATTACCTTTTTAGTGTTAGAATTACTTAGTGTTAGTTATGTCGTCGTATTACCTTTCTTTTAAGTTATCTATTAGTTTTATATTCCTCTATTTTCTCGGCGATACCTGTAATTAGTTTTCCGGGATTCTTTTTGAGTTTAGTTATCTTCTCGGCGTCATCTTTAAGTTTCCCGGCGTTGTCCGTAATTATTTTCGAGTTCCTGTTTAATTTTAGATTACCGTTTCGCCCGGTACCAGTTAATTAGTGCAACGACTGGCGAACCCACGGTTTAATATCAGTGCAACGACTAGCGAACCCACGGTTTAATATTAGGGCAATTACCTTGCGTTCTCTGATTAGTTCGCGTTCGTTCTCTAGTGTTCTCTAATATATTCGTGCGCGTTCACTGGTGTTCCCTAGTTAGTCCGTGCACGTTACCTTTTAGTTTACCGATTTATTAAGTGCGATGATTCGTTCTCTGATTTTCTGTTTTTCTTTTATGGGTGACCACGACGCGACGCGCTCTCGCGCTACCTGGCCCCGGTTACCTCTATTTTGGTTTTAATAAGAATTCGCTTTCTTTTTCGTTGAGATGTATTTTTCGTTTATGCATAATTTTGGAGCGTCAGTGTTATCTCGTTACCTCGTTCTCTCGGTTTTGTCGTTTCTGTTACGTGAAATTAGTGTAAAAGATTCCGGTATTTGATTAATAAACCGACCGAATTGTTTCAATATAATTGCTTTACGTTTTCGCCGTTATTCAGTGCCACTAAGGATCCACGCCCTCTCTCCACAACCTAGCACACTGAGCGACCCCGAGGTTCCGTGAACCGCTCCTCCGAGTCCGTCGCCGGTTACGTTTCGGTTAAGTTTACGTTTTGAGTTAGGGCGGTTTGCCGATTCCGCCCGCGTAATAAAATAAAAATTGGCTGGCGCCCACCGGCATTTGGCGACGAGCGAGGAGGGCGCACGAAGGTGGCGCGGGATTAATTTCCATGGTCACAGACCCATGTGCGCAGACGGGACAGTGTGTTCGTACGGAGGTGGACCGTCAGTGCGTAGTGGAGACGACGCCGCGCAGTGGGAGAGCGCCGCGCAGTGGAGGAACCGCCGCGTAGTGGGCGGACCGCGTCGAGTCTATAAGTAGGGTGCAGCAACGTCACAACTTATCAGAACAACATGATCACTCGCAGGACGAAGGTGCCGCCTGGCAATCCCGACACAACGACGACGCAGCGGAGATGGAACCTCGGCATAACGAAGGTCATCCCACTTCCACCCGACTTCAATCCGGTGACGGTTTCCGTCACGGATCCTGCGTTCGAGGCGGATGATAAACCTGATATTCACGAGATGTTCAGGCAATTCAACGTCAGATTTTTTGGCAACAGCATCAAAGGCTAAAGTGGAAGTGGACGACGACAGGCAAAGACGATTACGGTTCTACCAATTTACGAATCAAAACGATACGTTTGCAATCCACGGTATTGGGAAGGCAAAAGCGATTTGTAACAACGACAACGTTGTTGCACGAAATGTGCCACGCGTATGCGGATATTCACGGCGCGAACAGGGATGAAAACCAAGACCACGGACCGTGCTTCCAAGAACAAATCAAGAGGGTCAACCTTCTGGGACGTTGCGACATCGAGTCTCTTAGCGGCATCGAACCGGCTCAGGACATTTGGTTTCACTTTAAGTGTGTCCAATGCTCTGAGTCGGTTTCGAGAACCACGAACCACCTCCCCAGCAAGAATTCGTTCTAGGAAGGGATGGTGGTTCACGAAAGAGATTGTGGTAGCCGCTTCGAGCTCGTGCCAAACGTCCCCGAAAGTCATGACCTTTGACTTGTTCTTTGAAGTGCGGTTTATGTCGCGATTCCTGCTCGGACCGTGAGTATCCTCATACGCGTGAATCAACTTTCACTTTGCCTTCCCAATGTCGTGGATTGCAAACATAGTGGGTCTTTGCCTGTTGTCAGAAATCAAGCGTATAGTCTTTGATACTGTTGGAACATTTCGTGAATTTTAGGAATTTTATGCGCCTCGAACGTTTAATCCCGCCGTGGGAAGAACCAGGTGGAAGTGGGATCCCAGCTGCGTCGTCGTTGTGTCATAAAGAAAAAAAAAACAAAAAAACAAAAAAAAACATTATATATTTAAAAAAAACAGAAGAAACAAAAAAAAACAAATAAACCAGAAAAAAATAATAAAACAGAAAAACAGAAAAAAATAAACCAAAAAACAAAAATAAAACCGGAAAAAAGCACATTGCGGTGTATGCGATTTGGGGGCTTCCTATTGGGGCTTTGTTTTCTTACATAAAATAAAACCAAAAAAACAAAAATAAAACCGGAAAAAAGCACATTAAGGTGTGTGCGATGTATGCTATTTGGGGGCTTCCTCGCAGAAGCTTTGTTTTCTTGAAAAAACAAAAAAACAAAATCTGATGCCGCAACTTGCGATAAATCGGTTAAAAATCGATGCCGAAGAAAGGCTACGAGAACCACCGCGTTAAAACATGATGTTGAAGTTTGCATCGCTGGAATGCAACGAAATAAAAAAATATATATATTTTTTTTATGAACCCAAATTATAAAAATAGGTATAAAAAGTCACCAAGTAAGGGCGCGAAATTTTTTTTTTTAAATGATTTATAAGACCCTTAAAGGGGGATGAAATCTTGGGAATTTCATAATTCTTAAAGTTTTGACATAGCATGACATTTTTTTTTTTGCAATTTTATTTTCTTCAATTACAAGAATCGTAGGAAAAATCAACACCGGTCTCCGACCACCGGAAAGCACCCCTAAGAGGGGGGTGAAATTTTGAAAATTTCTTATCTTTTTCAGTTTTGAGATTGCATGAAATGTTTTTCGACAATATTGGTTTAATCAACAACAAGAATATAAGAAAAAATCGACACCCCTCTCCGAGCTCCGGAAAGCACCCCTACCGTGAAGGGAGAAATTTTAAAAATTTTATATCTTTTTCAGTTTTGAGATTGCATGAAAAGTTTTTCGACAATTTTGTTTTAATCAACAAGAAGATTATAAGAAAAAATCGACACCTCTCTCCGAGCTCCGGAAAGCACCCCTACCGTGAAGGAAGAATTTTTGAAAATTTCATCTTTTTCAGTTTTGAGATTGCATGAAATGTTTTTCGACAATATTGGTTTAATCAACAACAAGAATATAAGAAAAAATCGACACCCCTCTCCGAGCTCCGGAAAGCACCCCTACCGTGAAGGGAGAAATTTTAAAAATTTTATATCTTTTTCAGTTTTGAGATTGCATGAAAAGTTTTTCGACAATTTTGTTTTAATCAACAAGAAGATTATAAGAAAAAATCGACACCTCTCTCCGAGCTCCGGAAAGCACCCCTACCGTGAAGGAAGAATTTTTGAAAATTTCATCTTTTTCAGTTTTGAGATTGCATGAAATGTTTTTCAACAATATTGGTTTAACCAACAACAAGAATATAAGAAAAAATCGACACCTCTCTCCGAGCTCCGGAAAGCACCCCTACCGTGAAGGGTGAAATTTTGAAAATTTCATATCTTTTTCAGTTTTGAGATTGCATGAAATGTTTTTCGACAATATTGGTTTAATCAACAACAAGAATATAAGAAAAAATCGACACCCCGCTCCGAGCTCCGGAAAGCACCCCTACCGTGAAGGGAGAAATTTTGAAAATTTCATATCTATTTCAGTTTTGAGATTGCATGAAATGTTTTTCGACAATATTGGTTTAATCAATAACAAGAATATAAGAAAAAATCGACGCCCCGCTCCGAGGTCCGGAAAGCACCCCTACCGTGAAGGGAGAAATTTTGAAAATTTCATATCTTTTTCAGTTTTGAGATTGCATGAAATGTTTTTCGACAATATTGGTTTAATTATTTTTTAAATTTCATATCTTTTTCAGTTTTCAGATTGCATGAAATGTTTTTCGACAATATTGGTTTACTCAACAATATAATATAAGAATATAAGAAAAAATCGACACCCCGCTCCGAGCTTCGGAAAGCACCCCTATCGTGAAGGGAGAAATTTTGAAAATTTCATATCTTTTTCAGTTTTGAGATTGCATGAAATGTTTTTCGGCAATAGTACTTTCTTTAATAAGAAGAGTCTTGAAGGGGTGAAATTATGAAATTTGCAATTTTTGCAATTTTGCATTTTTTAAATTTAGTCGCGACAGACCATGAAAAAAATCCGGTTCAGTAGATTCTGAATCGATCTAGCTATGGGTCCGGAGACCTTTTTTTATCTCCGGTCAAGTCCACACTCTTAAGGGTGAGTGGAAAAAGTGTCGCGACAGACCATGTTAGAAATCCGTTTCAGGAGATTCTGAATCGATCTAGCTATGCGTCCGAAGATCTTTTTTTCTCCGATCAAATCTGCACTCACTCACCCTTAAGAGTGCGGACTTGACCGGAGAAAAAAAGGAATGCGCGACGAGATACGGCGTACCGCAAGGGTCTGTATTGGGACCGCTACTGTTTATAATATATATCAATGATATAGTAAATATATGCCCGGAGGACTGTGTAATAAAAATGTTTGCTGACGATACATTAATATATGTGACCGGGGAAAGCAGTGCGGAACTGGAGAGAAGAATGAACGAGGCATTAAGTATTGTGGAGGCATGGATGAACAGGAATAAATTAAAAATGAATGCGGGAAAAACTAAATTCATGACTGTAAGGAGTGTAAGGAAAGAATTGCGAGGACAAATTGTGGTTAAATGTTTAGATGGAACGGAATTGGAACGAGTGGATGTAATGAAATACCTAGGTATAATGATAGACGATAAGCTTCGATTTAAAGAGCATTGCGAGTACATGTTAAAGAAAATAGGAAAGAAAACGAGTTTTTTGAATAGAGTAGGACAATATTTATCAGTGTATACGAGATGCGTAGTGTATAAGTCAATAATCGCGCCACACTTTGAGTATTGCGCAACGCTGTTAGTGGACATGGGTGAGACCGAGTTGAATAAACTGCAGATAGCGCAGAACCGAGCGATGCGAGTCATATTGCAGTGCAGCCGGTATACGAGGGTGGACGACATGCTGCGGGCAACACAGTTCATGTCTGTGAGACAGAGGCTCAGGTATAATGTGGGTATATTTGTTTTCAAAGCCGTCCATAATCTGTTGCCGAGAGAATTGAACTTGAAATTAGCTATAGTAGGATCCAGACAAGGACGCGTAACACGGCAAGCCGGGAATATTGAAATTCAATTTAGGCGAACGAGAAGTGCGCAAAAAAGTCTGTTTTACGAAGGAGTGAAAATGTACAATGAATTACCAGCGGAAGTGAAGAATTGTGAACGACTTGAGCAATTCAAAAGAATGTTGAGAGAGTATATTGTAGCACTAGTGAAATAAGTGCCATTTAGGTGTAAGCAGAATATGTAATGTATTAAGATGTAAGAGAATTATGTAGCACAATGTAAAGGAAATAGCTGATGAAGCTAATAAATCTCTCTCTCTCTCTCTCTCTCTCTCTCTCTCTCTCTCTCTCTCTCTCTCTCTCTCTCTCTGTCTCTGTCTCTGTCTCTGTCTCTGTCTCTGTCTCTGTCTCTGTCTCTGTCTCTGTCTCTGTCTCTGTCTCTGTCTCTGTCTCTGTCTCTGTCTCTGTCTCTGTCTCTGTCTCTGTCTCTGTCTCTGTCTCTGTCTCTGTCTCTGTCTCTGTCTCTGTCTCTGTCTCTGTCTCTGTCTCTGTCTCTGTCTCTGTCTCTGTCTCTGTCTCTGTCTCTGTCTCTGTCTCTGTCTCTGTCTCTGTCTCTGTCTCTGTCTCTGTCTCTGTCTCTGTCTCTGTCTCTGTCTCTGTCTCTGTCTCTGTCTCTCTCTCTCTCTCTCTCTCTCTCTCTCTCTCTCTCTCTCTCTCTCTCTCTCTCTCTCTCTCTCTCTCTCTCTCTCTCTCTCTCTCTGTTGCTCTCTTACGAGTTCGCTCTCTTGCGAGCTTGCTCTCTAACGAGTTCGCTCTCTTACGAGCTCGCTCTCTTACGAGTGTTTTGTATTTCCTTGCTCTCTTACGAGCTCGTTCTCTTACGGACGATTTGTCGTGCTCCGCTCTCTCGCGAGCCCGCTTGTGGGATGGTAGGTAGTGGGCTGTTCAATGAAAAATCGGGAGTCTCAATGCTACGAATACGTCTTTATTGGCACGTCATGGGTTGCGGGGCCTGCGCCGGTAGGAACCTCGGTCGTCGTCGCAGTTCAAGCGCCTTGTCTCGCTCTCGCTCCTCGCTCGCTACCTGTCCGTAGACTGAGCGCGACGCGACTGCCTCTCTCCCTCTGCCGCGGCGCTGCCCGTTCTCCCCCCTCGCGGTCGCCATGCGCGCAGCGCTCTCCGTCTCGCGCGCGGCTCCCCCCTCTCCACGTCACACTCGTCACTGCTACGCTGCCGCCCGAGCGGTAACACAAAGTGAAAGTTGATTCACGCGTATGAGGATACTTACGGTCCGAGCAGGAATCGCGACATAAACCGCACTTCAAAGAACAAGTCAAAGGTCATGACTTTCGGGGACGTTTGGCACGAGCTCGAAGCGGCTACCACAATCTTTTTCGTGAACCACCATCCCTTCATAGGACGAATTCTTGCTGGGACGGTGGTTCGTGGTTCTCGAAACCGACTCAGAGCATTGGACACACTTAAAGTGAAAGCAAATGTCCTGAGCCGGTTCGATGCCGCTAAGAGACTCGATGTCGCAACGTCCCAGAAGGTTGACCCTCTTGATTTGTTCTTGAAAGCACGGTCCATGGTCTTGGTTTTCATCCCTGTTCGCGCCGTGAATATCCGCATACGCGTGGCACATTTCGTGCAACAACGTTGCCGTTGTTACAAATCGCTTTTGCCTTCCCAATACCGTGGATTGCAAACGTATCGTTTTGGTTCGTAAATCGGTAGAACCGTAATCGTCTTTGTCTGTCGTCGTCCACTTCCACTTTAGCCTTTGATGCTGTTGCCAAAAAATCTGACGTTGAATTGCCTGAACATCTCGTGAATATCAGGTTTATCATCCGCCTCGAACGCAGGATCCGTGACGGAAGCCGTCACCGGATCGAAGTCGGGTGGAAGTGGGATGGCCTTCGTTATGCCGAGGTTCCATCTCCGCTGCGTCGTCGTTGTGTCGGGATTGCCAGGCGGCACCTTCGTCCTGCGAGTGATCATGTTGTTCTGATAAGTTCTGACGCTGCTGCACCCTACTTATAGACTCGACGCGGTCCCCCCACCATGCGGCGGTTCCTCCTCTGCGCGGCGCTCTCCCACTGCGCGGCGTCGTCCCCTCTACGCGGCGTCGTCTCCACTACGCACTGACGGCCCACCTCCGTACGAACACACTGTCCCGTCTGCGCACATGGGCTTTTGAATGACACCAGCGATTGTTTGTCAACTTAATTTGTTTGTGAGCTTAATTTGTTTGTTAAATTGTTGTTAACTTAATTTGTTTGTTAAATTGTTGTTAATTTAATTTGTTTGTTAACTTTTTGTTAACTTAATATGTTCGTTAACTTTTTGTTAACTTTTTGTTAACTTTTTGTTAACTTTTTGTTAACTTAATTTGTTTGTTAACGAGAACTACTAGGAAGCTCCGCCCAAGGATCGTTAGTCCCTCGTGATACCCGAGAAATCGGCCTTGTTTTCCATCCATCTCAAACGCTGTTGCGCCGCCAGCGATATATCTTCAATATAGCGACAATATAGCGATGTATCGTCAACAGCGATATATCTTCAATATGTTGCTAACAGCGATATATCTTCAATATATCGCTAACAGCGATATATTGACTGCGATGGGTGTAACGCGAGGTTACGCGAGGTTATATGAGAATATACAGTTCACAGAATAACAGCTGCAGCGGGCGCGCCGCCCGCTGCAGCTGTTATCAATTAAAAACTGACGCACAAAGCCGTGGGATTATGTTTTAATGGTTTTTTTAATTATTCCCCTCAATGATTACATTTATGGCCTTCTGGGAGTAGAACGATCTCTGGCCGATCAGTCTTTGACTCAATATAAATAAAAGAGTTTACTCTTCGCTTTATTAAATGCGCCTCGGTTTAGGTTGGAGGGGAAGGTGGACAGTGGTTCGGACGATGGCCGGTGGATGGCGGTCCTTGGAACGTCTGGATACCCGAGGGGTCGCTTCCTTCTTCTTCCCTGGTGGTTTTTTGGGCGGACTCTGGATTAGCTCGAGTCGGTGGCGCGGATTGGTGACCGGCCGGATGGGACGGGTAGCCTTTCGGGTAGGGACGTACTCCTCGGGAGGCGTGGGTTGGGTGGCGTGGAATAGATTCTCGTCGATTTCCGCGTAGAGCGCTTCGAATTCGGCGTCACGATTTGGGGACGTCACGCCATAGATTGGCTCGTAGAACGGTGATCCCTGGACGCCTTTGTCCGGTGCGCCGGTGATATTCTGGCCCGGAGGTTCCTGGACGTTGACGATCGGGAAGAGCGATACCCGGGGTGTCTCTTCTTTTTTCGGTGTTGTTTTGTCCGGTGCAGTTTTGGTAGGAGAGATGGTTAGTGGGGTGGGGGAACTTGGAGGCGTGAGGGGTTTAACGGGAGAGGACGTACAGAGGGGGGAGTATGGAGGAGCTAAATCAGGAGGAAATGGAAGATAGTTTGGGAGATAGGTGGGTTTCAGTGGAGAGTGAGAGGGATGAGATGATAGGGATGGTTGAGGAAGTAGGGATCCTCGACAAAGCGTCGGGATCTGGTCCTCCGCGGGGAACGTAGGGCACCCCAGAAATTTTGCGCGAAAGCGGCGCTCTTGACGCCTTAGACGGCTAGGGCAGGTATTTTTGGGCATTTATTGTGAAGAAACATAAAAACAAAGAGACGGGGGGAATTCTTTGATGAAGGGGATGAGCTGCGGTTTTTTGCGGTAGGTCGGCCTTTCTTCCGGCGGAGAGAGAAAAGAAAAGGAAAAAGAAAAGAAAAAAGAAAAAGAAAGAGAAAGTTACAGAAAAATGGATTTCCCGTTTGCGTCTCAGCTAACGGGATATGAGATTTTAAAGTGGCTTAATTAAAATAGAGCGTAATAAACTAGAAACTAATTAATAAGTGGAACGTAAGAAACGATTATTATGAGAACGTCAAAAAATTAGTTAGAGAATTTAACGCAAGGGAAAAAAAGAAAATAAGAAGGAATTTTGGACTTTAGTCGAGAAGGAAGAATTAATTCGGTTCAATGGAAAGGTATATCGGTGCGACCATGAATATCTCACGTTCGTGCTGTAATTTCTCTGCGTAGTCACGTCAGAGCGAAAATTTTATTTATCTCTCCGTATTTTAGTCGGTCTTTTGGAGACTCTCATCGTTTCCCGGCGAGTTCTCTCGGTCCGTCGTGCCGAAGTGGCGAATCGGTACTAACTAAAATCTTTTTTCTCGACGTCTTATGTACGCGCCGGTGCGCGCGCCGCTCCCGAGCTTCCACTGCCGACGCATCAGGGCGGGGGCCCGAGTTTCCGTGAGGGCCGTACGGTAAAACTCCGGGCCCGGGGGTTTCGCAAATTTCGGGTTTTTCTTATATAGGGAGGCCAGGGGAAATCCGTCAGCTGGGGGCTTAGCCGCCATCGGCGGACAACACAGCTATAGCAAAATATCCACTTTTAACCTAAACCATCATTCTCAAGTAGCATATTCTACCCCCGGAAACACTGGTTATTAACCTTTTGTAATCGATTTTGAAAAAAATATTTTTTTGGCGACGATGTTTCTGTCAGAAATCGTAGATCCGGCTCCGGACCAAAAATCGCTAAAATCGACCTCGGAAATTTTTATTTAACAATATCACCTATAATAGGTTAATCAATTTTGCGCTGCTGCGCTCTTATAAATGTTTAAAAGGTGACGGGTTTAAAAGTTTCGTGCTGCCCCGCCTGTCCTCTTATGAAATTTTAAAAATTTAGCACTAAACTGATTTTGTTTATCACGGACTTTCCTGGCAGCCAATCACAGTTCTAATAGTTTGCTAACAATGCTTTCCGTTACTCATGAACTTTTTAAAAAAGGGAACTCGGAAACCTGCGAATTCACGATTTTCGCGCGATGGACAATATCCACGCACCTCAATGGATCGATTTCAACGCGAGCGACCGCTCGGACGTCGACGATTTGTTCAACGCGAGCGACCGCTCGGACGTCGAGCACAAGGAACTCGAGTCGGGATATCGCTGGAACGCTTCGTCCGACAGTCCGATGGTCACCAGCGTCAGTGGCGACCGAAAACGCTTCAATCGAACCAGCGAGAGTCTGGCGAAGACAATGAGCGCGTTGCGTATAAAATCGGCGAAGACGGCTCTGTTGAGACAGTCGATGACGCCGGGCGCCAAGATTCCTACAGCAAATTCTACGCGGATGAACGAGGTCGTCGAGGACGACAGCGACGACGTCCGGAGTCTGGAGGACGAATCCAAGACCAACGATGTTTGAAACTTCAAATCTCGCCCCCCCCCCCCAACCCCGAGTACCGCGAGCAACGATAAAATTCAGCTATCTTTCGCGTCGAACGTATTGTCAATTTTTATTTAAATTAATGAAGACACAAAAATTCAAAAAAATGTCTCGACTCGCCGAAAAATCCCCTCTGGCTCTTTACGCGAAAAATGTATCGTTCCGCACTTCAAATGAGCGAAAAATGAGATCACGCGAGGAAATTTCAGGAGTTCGAGTGCTTTCCCGAGATAGTGGCGAGATATTTAAGCCACTGATTTTTTTAGAGGGATAATTCCAATATGTCCCATCCAAACCTTTGACTTCTTTTGTCTTATCGATCTTTTCTCGTGAGAGCGTGAAATCGAGCAACCGACTGCACAGCTGATTTGCTTTGTTTTCTTCGGCTGTCACGGATATCTTCTATACGTCAATAAGACTTGAAACGACCAGAGAACCAGAGAGATGTATTTCCTCGTTTTCTGGAAAGATTCGACTACCAGCGTCCTCAGTGGTAAAAACATAAAGAGCGGAAATGACGGAGAAACGCTTGCTACGATGCATGGTATAGAATACTACCCGGCAAGATTACTTCAAAAAGTCGTGAGTACATTACAATACGAGCGCGGAAAAATGCTTTCGACCGAGTGAATTTTACTTCACAAGGCGCGAAAATGGGGTTTGACGCACGCAAAGCGTTCAAGCACTGTGTTGAGAATACGTCGTCGCATTTCCACGACACGAGCTTAGCCGAAAAGACCCGAGCGACGGGTAGAACCGAGTGCTCTCGAGTGGAGCCGAACGGAGACGGTGGCGCCGCGATTCGTGTGCGAGGTTGACGAGGGAGACGCGAGCGTTTCGTCAGTCGAACTCCATGAGTGGAGCGAGCGCGTCGAGCGAGAATCAGCCAAGACTGAATTGTATAGTACGATATCTCCTCGAGGCGACGAACAGAAAAAGGAAAAAATAAAAACTCTTCATTTTTGCATTAATAAATCTCAGTGTCACTTGTCTTTTAATCCTGCGCAACATTAACAGGTTATGGGCCTAGGATACGAGCCAGAAAATCGCTCTGCTCGAAGGGAAATGACTCGCGAGTGCGTGAGAAGTGATCGGAGACGGAGAAAACGTGGCGCGTCGGACCGGTGGCGGTAATCGGTGTATATCTCGGGCATCGCGTCTCAGCGGCGGAAAATAGCTGCGGAGAAAATTCTCGGACGTGGCAGGTAACCCTGTGCGGGTGATATTTTCGGGTTTCATCGAATATTTTTCGAGTGAGGCGTGCGGAACGCGAGACGGCTCAGCGGCGCGGCGCAGTGTGGTCGAGAGGCGGCCATTACGCGCGAACGTGTGCGTTGCTGGAACGAGTGGCATCGAGGTATATCTCGGCCATCGGGCGATCGGGACGAGATACGCGTGCGGAAATAGTTCGCGAGACGGAGGTGAAGGCTCGTGGGACGGATATTTTTGAGTTTTCTCGAACTTTTTGCGCGAGTGGAGAGTGACCTGTGACGCACGCTGGTAAGATGATCGGGGCGCGAAAATCCGAGTGGATCCTGTGCATCGGGCTGCGGCGAGCAGTGTGTCTCGTGGAGACGAGCCCTGCGGTCAGTGTCGATCGGCGAGTGGCAAGATGTTTCCGTTTTTGTGGAAGCAGTGACTCTGGCGTGCGACGCGGACCGGTCAGACGCGAGAGGCGTGTGACGCGGGCGAAGCGGCCATTACGCGGCGGGGACTGACTGACTTGCCGGCGCGAATATTTTTGAGCTGTCGGAGTTTTTTTGTCTGACGAGAAATAAACGGTCGAGATGCCGGACGACGGGCTACTGCGTGCGATAAAACGGTTCGACGGGACAAATTTCCAGGCGTGGAAATTGCAGATAAAAGCAGTGCTAGTTGCCAGTGACATTTTCGATGTCGTCGACGGAACGCGGTCGAGGCCTGCGGACTCGGAGGGATCGAATGCTGCGCTAATGAAGGCGTGGGTTCGGGACAACGCGAGGGCCACTGCGGTGATTGTGTCGGCGATGGAAGCCGAACAAGTGACGAGTGTCATCGTGTGTCGGTCGGCGAAGGAAATGTGGGAGAAGCTATGCACAGTTCACGAACAGAGGTCCGCGTCGAACGTGGGGTCGCTGACCCAGCGGTTTTACTCGCACAGCATGACGTCCACGGATTCAGTGGTTCAACACGTGTCAACGATTCAAAATATGGCGAGACAGCTGATCAATCTCGGCGAGTTGATACCAGACACAGCCGTCATTGCCAAGATTTTATCGAGTCTAACGCCGAAATACAAGGTGCTGAAGACGGCGTGGGACAGTGTGGAACCGGCGCGGCAGACAGTGACGTATCTGCTCGAGCGGCTGATCCGTGAAGAGAACAGTTTGGCTGAGGACGGCGATGGGAATAGTGCGTTGAGTGTTGCCAAAAAGAAGAACGACGGGAAAAGTGAGTCCGGGTCGAAGGACGACGCGAAGAAAAAGAAAAAGATGAAGAAGTCGAAAAAGGACATCGAGTGCTACCGCTGCCAACAAAAAGGACATTATGCCAGTGAGTGTAGTCAAAGGAAAAAAGAAGCCGAGAAAGAGAGTGACAGGGGACATGCAAACAATAACTGCGCGTTCGTTGTCGACACCTGTGCCACCAAAGACACCACCGAGTCGGAGGAGTGCAACGTCATAGAACAGCCAACAAAGAAGCAGAAAAAACAGCTACTCAGTCTTCGCAAAGAGGATGTGTGGATTCTTGACAGTGAGGCGTCAGCTCATATCACGTCACGTCGGGACTGGATGGTGAATCTACGAACAGTGAGCGGCGAAAGTGTCTTTCTGGGTGACGACGGGGAGTGTCAGGTGGCTGGTGTCGGGAGCGTGCCAGTAGAGAGGCTCGTAAATGGCGTGTGGACGTCAGGACTAATCGAGGACGTGCTGCTTGTTCCGCGAGTCACTAGAAATCTGTTCTCGGTAGGCGTGTGCACAGAAAAAGGGTTTCGCGTCGGGTTCAAAAGGAAAACAGTGGAGGTTTCGCGCAACGGCGAGACAGCAGCCACAGGAGTGAAGCAGACGAACAGTCTGTACCGCATGTTTTTCCGGGCGACCAAGGTGCAGCACGAAACGAACGTTCTGTCAACGGATTTGAAGATTTGGCACGAGAGACTGGGGCACATTCACAAGCGTGCAATCATAGAGCTTGTCAAGAAAGGAGCAGTGAGCGGGGTCAGTGTGAAGGAAGCGGAAGAGTTTTTCTGCGAAGCGTGTCAGGTTGGGAAGCAGCACAAGCTACCGTTCAAGAGGGAGACAGTGAAGGTCACGAGAAAACCAGGCGAGTTTATTCACAGCGACGTCTGCGGGCCGGTAGCAACGGCATCAGTGAGAGGAGCGAAATATTACGTGCTGTTCAAGGACGATGCCACTGGTTTCCGTGTTGTCTACTTCATGCGACACAAGGCGGACGTCTTCGAACGGTTTGTCGAGTTCGAGAGGATGATCAGCAACAAGTTCGGGCGAGCGATGCAGGTTCTGCGCATGGACGACGGAACGGAATACCGGAATGCACGAATGCTGGAGTATCTGAAGGGCAAGGGTATAATTCTCGAGACCACCGCACCTTACACGCCCGAACAGAACGGAAAGTCGGAGCGCGACAACCGCACCATCGTGGAGATGGCGCGAACCATGCTCCGAGCGAAGGAGCTGCCGGATTATCTGTGGGCGGAAGCAACTGCAACAGCGGTGCATCTGCTAAATAGGTCGGGAAATTCCAGAACGGGCGGAAGCCGCACACCATACGAACTTTGGACGGGCAAAACACCAGACCTGGGACACATAAGGGTTTTCGGGTCAGCAGCATACGTACACGTTCCGAAACAGAAGATGACGAAGTTCGACGCACGAGCGAAGAAGTGTATTCTCGTGGGGTACGAAAACGAGTCGACGAACTATCGGCTCTTCGACCCCAGGACGAAGACAGTCGTAGTGTCAAGGAGCGTGACGTTCCACGAGTCGTCCGACGGTGTGAGAGAAGAGGCAGACGAAGACGAACGGGAATTCCTGCGGCTGGGAAAACGAGACGAGAGCGGAGGAGAGGACGAGGCGGCAGCCAACGAGGAGGAGGTCGACCTTGGTAACGAGGCTCAGGAGGAGCCTGAGGACGGAAACGAGGACGGCTACATCAGGGTTGGCGAGTCACCAGAGGGAACTCCTCGTGCGCTTCGGAATCGTGCGACACTGCGCCCTCCGCGCAGATACGAGGTGAATCTTGTCGAGTTTGCGGTTCCCGCTACGTTTGATGAGGCGGTCAACGGTGCAGAGGCCGAGCAGTGGATCGAAGCAATAGAAGATGAGCTGAGCGCTCACGAGCAGAACGGAACCTGGGAGTTGGTCCCGAGAAGACAGGGGGAGCGGCTAATCGACTCCAAGTGGGTCTTCAAAGTGTTGAAAAACACAGATGGAAGCGTGCTCCGGTTCAAAGCGCGACTTTGCGCGCGAAGGTTCCAACAGTGGGAAGGACTGGACTACACTGAGACGTTCTCGCCAGTTGTGCGGTACGACTCGATACGGGTCTTGCTGGCGGTCATCACGGAGGAGGACTTGGAAATAGCGCAATTTGACGTGCGCACAGCTTTTCTACACGGGGAGCTGGACGAGGACATCCGGATGGAGCCACCAACGGGGCTCAAGGTCAACGCAACGGAAGGAGGGAAGAACGCGGTCGTCTGCAGGCTGCGGAAGGCTTTGTACGGTCTCAAGCAGGCCCCCAGGTGCTGGAATGTGAAGTTTGTGAACTTTCTAAAGAGAGTGAATTTAAAAGAAACAGACGCTGACAATTGCGTGTTCAGTGGCATTCACGACGGGTGCAAAGTTTACCTAGCATTGTTCGTAGACGACGGGCTGATCGCAGCCAAATTGGCAAGCGTGGTAGGGAAAATACTAGACGAATTGAGCGAAGCATTCGAGATAACGGTTGACGACTGCGACTGTTTTGTCGGCATACAGGTTGACCGAGATCGCGAACGAAAGGCGATGCTGATACATCAGACTGCGTACGCAAAGAAAATAATCAGTAGGTTCAACATGACAGAAGCGAAAGGGTTGCCCGTTCCAGCGGATCCTCACACGATCTTGTATCCTGTCGAATCTGGGGAAAAAGAAACAAACGCGCCCTACAGAGAAGCAGTAGGCTCCTTAATGTTTCTGGCCACGGTCACAAGACCAGACATTGCGTACGCAGTGAATCAGGTCAGCAAGTTTCTCGCGAATCACAGCGAGACACATTGGCGCGCGGTGAAACGTATCTTTTCGTATGTCGCGGGGACAATTGGAAAAGGGATCGAGTATCAAGCGGGAAAAACAGGAGTCTCGTTGGTCGGGTATTCAGACGCGGATTTCGCGAGTGACGTAGAGACGCGAAGATCAACGACAGGGTATGCGTTCTGTCTTGCTAACGGTGTAGTAACCTGGTCGTCGCAACGACAGAAGCTTGTCTCGCTAAGCACCACCGAATCAGAATATATCGCAGCCGCTACTGCAACAAAAGAGGCGATCTGGCTGCGTAAATTACTAGACGACATTGGCTTCAAGTGCAATAAACCCAGCGTTCTGTGGGTAGACAATCAAAGTGCGATCCGCCTGGTTAGAAATCGCGAATTTCACAAGTGGACAAAACACATAGACGTTAAGTACCATTATATTCGAGAAAAAGTGAATAATAAAGAGATCGACGTCATGTACATCCCCACAGAATCCCAACTAGCCGACGTGTTCACGAAGGCACTCCCAAGAGATCGTTTCCTGTCCTTGTGCGATAAACTCGGTATGCGTGTTCAACGTTCCGACGGCGGAAGTGTTGAGAATACGTCGTCGCATTTCCACGACACGAGCTTAGCCGAAAAGACCCGAGCGACGGGTAGAACCGAGTGCTTTCGAGTGGAGCCGAACGGAGACGGTGGCGCCGCGATTCGTGTGCGAGGTTGACGAGGGAGACGCGAGCGTTTCGTCAGTCGAACTCCATGAGTGGAGCCAGCGCGTCGAGCGAGAATCAGCCAAGACTGAATTGTATAGTACGATATCTCCTCGAGGCGACGAACAGAAAAAGGAAAAAATAAAAACTTCATTTTTGCATTAATAAATCTCAGTGTCACTTGTCTTTTAATCCTGCGCAACCTTAACACACTGGACTCGATTCCGCGGACGGAGTCACAAGTAAGGCACGACCGCGAGACGGCGTATTTCCCCTTTTTTTGTACTTTTCGTCTCCTCCCTATTTTTTCAATTAATTATACTCCTACGTGGAGGATTTCGCATACCGTGTCGGTGCCTCTTGCCCGTAAAGCCCTTTCGGCCTATTTTTACAATATTTCTTTTTCTCCTACATACTCCCACGTCGTCGCTGAGCGAAGTCAGAGTCTCGCGCTCGGTTCCCGCTGACATTATGTGCCCGGTCTCACCTATGAATGTGAACTTTCAGAAAACAAGAAATACTTGCTCTTGATGTACGTGACAACGGATGGAACGTTGTATACGAGAAAAAAAAATTGCTGGCCTCTGGGGCTTGTGACGCTGCTCCCGAGACTGATTTGGTCACGTCTTCTGACGCTGGTCCCACCGTCTCTCGCAACGCTGCTGCCGACCCGACATCACCTGCGAGAATTAGGACCTCGCGCACTCGATAGCGTCAAACTGCAGGTACGTCTAACGCTGCTCCCGTTGCTTCTCCCTGGACGCTGTTACCATCGATGCTCTCGTTGATTCGTAGAGTGTAGGGATGGGCGATATTAAGAAAAAAATCGATTAAAAAATAATCGATGTCAAAATAAATAATCGATTCAGAAAATCGATTTTATTCATAAAAATATCGATGAATCAAATAATCGATTACATTTTTTTTTATTCTTTTATTATAAAATTCTCCTGCTTTATATAAAAGTTTATTTTACAGCTATTATAGCGTTCGGAAAGTAATTATTACTTTCCGACTCCGGGACTATCCAATGTTTCTGCACCTGAAAATTTACTGTTATAAAAATAGAGTAAATATTTATAGATATAAATATTAGATAAGCAATTAGCAAAATTTTCGTTCTCATGCATATGAAAAATCAATGCATATTATTTATAATCAAATTTTACTGTACAGCATAACTCTTACCTGCAAAGCTTTGAATAAAGAACACGGTTAGCGGAAAACAACATAACAAAACAAAGTGAACAAAATAATATACAAAGTGAACAAGTTTGTTAAGCTAGAACGAAATAAGACATCAAAAGCCAAGAAAAGATAAACACGAGTTATTCATTTAATAACACAGACAGTACAGGTCACAGGAACGTATAAAATTCAATACGTAACGCGGAAAACAGAAATAGTTCTCCCCAAAGCCAATCTTCGTTTCTCACGTAAAACCCCAATCTTCCCGTGCAAGCGAGCTCAGAAAGAGGAGTTTGTTTAAGCGCTCACCAGACAGCCTGCTTCTGTTGTCAGTTTTGATGTACCCAGCTTGCGAAAAAAGTCGTTCCGATGAAACTGACGTTCCGACAATACTCACGTATTTGAGTGCCACCTTGTGCAAAGCGGGAAACGCAAGTTTCATCGACGACCAGTATTTGAGCGGGTCGCTGCTGCGTACAATGACGGGCTGACTCAGATACTGGCGTAATTCGAAACTGACACCTTCGTTGTGTGCTGTCACGTCAGCTCTTGTCGCGACTAATTGGTCATGAAACCCCCACAGACTATTTTCCGCGTTATTAGTCGTTTCTGCGGAGAGCGTTGTAGCCTTTCCTTCTTCTGTATCCGTCTTCAGAAACTCGCCAATTCGCGATATCGCGGAGGACGCGGCCAGGGCACTCGTAAAGTGCAGTTTCTTGAACCTTGGATCGAGAATGTTTGACACCGCCAAGATGTGATTTAATTCGAAGTCCTTAAAGCGTTGGCCAATCGCTTCTCGAAGCTTTCCTTTAAACTCGTGTCCATGGGTAGTCGAGGGTTTGGAATTTTGCACGGCCATCTCCAAACAGTGGACCAAAGGGATTATCGCACTGCATGTCGGATACGAGTCTCCGCTGACTTCTCGGATGACCTTTTCCACTGGTTCCATAAGAGATACCAAATCCTTTACCGTTTGCATCTCGTCGCGTCTCAGCATGTCGGGTGCACTCGGGCACTTAGAAATAACCGCGTACACGTAGTCTTCGAGTGTCAGGAATCTTTGCAGCATATAGAGGGTCGAGTTCCATCGTGTAGGGACGTCTTGAATAAATTTTAAAGCAGTTGCTTCCGTCTTTCCATCCCGTATTTGAAGCTTCTTCAATTCGTCCGACGCTGCGACGCTCCTTCTCGTGAGTGTGACGATCGCCTTCGTTTTTGCGATAATTTCTCGTGCGTCGGGCATCAAAGCTAATACGTCCGGTACAAGATGGGACATTGTGTGTGCGAAACAAGCTAAATGTTTGTCACGCCCGACGAAATCGCGTACAGCCTTCTTTATGTTTGCTGCGCTATCCGTCACAACTGCCGTAATCTTCGATTTGTCCAATTTAAAAGTCTCGATGACTTCGTTGAGGCACTCGGTGAGATATTCCGATGTGTGACTGCCAGTCAGCGGGAAAACCCCAATGCATCCATTTTTCATTTCGTTTTTTTCGGTTACGTAGTGGATGGAAACGCCGAGATAACTTTGGTTGCCGACGTCGGTCCAATTATCGCACGTTAGCGAGTACGAGTTTGCGGTCTCAAGTGTTGCCAAGAAACGCTCTTTCAGAACTTCATACCGAGTGTCTATTAATTTTGTGATTGTTCTTCGGCTCGGCACTTTATACAGCGGTGCGACAGTGTGCATCAGCACTGTGAAGCCCTCGTTTTCCACCGTGGATAGTGGCATTTTGTCGGTCTCGATCATGTACAAAACGGCGTTTGTAATTTTGTCCGAATTCTTTCCTCCTTCTAGAAAAACAACATTATTAACCATTTAAAAATAATTTTACATCTTTAAATTTAACGTTATTCGATATTTGAAACTAGTAAATAGTTTCACTTTTTTTGTAAACGTACCTGTAGTGGTACCCTCAAGAAAGACGATACAATTCGAGAGATTATATCGTCAATAAATCGTCTCGTGAACAAATGCATTTCGATTAGTCTCGACAGGTGTGAATACAATCTCGAGATACGAGATGCTCATTTGCCTCGTTCAATGTGTCGAGATCTCGGGGCATAACGTCGACATTTCACGAATATTGACATCGCATTTCAAGAATATTGAGAGTTTAATACGGAGTTATGGAGGAAAAGGAAAACGAAGCTAATGATGAAAATCAGGAACCGCCGCAGAAGCGAATGAAATCCGTTACTGTAAATATTTATGAATATTCGTAAATTTGTAAATTGTAAAATCTAGATTATAATAAAAATGTTATATACATAAAAAAATAATAATAATCTCCATACTCTATATTATTTTCTCTGAATAGTCGAAGAAATATTCGAAATATTTCGAATTCCGTTGGAACGACGATACGAAAATTGCTATTTGCAAAAGTTGCGTCGAAAGTTCGGGGAATGGGCTAGTGATAAAAATGAAGAATAGTAACACAACTGCTGTGAGAGAGACGATACGAAAATTGCTATTTGCAAAAGTTGCGTCGAAAGTTCGGGGAATGGGCTAGTGATAAAAATGAAGAATAGTAACACAACTGCTGTGAGAGAGCATTTGAAGAAGGCACATCCCCAACTTTTTGAAGAGCTCAACTCGGCTGAACGGGACAAGAATGACCAGTTGCCTCAATTCCAAGTAAATTAAATGTTGTTACCAAATCCGAAGAAGTTATTATTTTTATTTCACTTGCTGGGTAAAACGCTGTTTTACGTACGCTTCGCGTGCGCGTGCGTGTAACCCCGTTTTCACACCTTGTGAAGTTGTGAAGTAAAATTGTAAAACGATACTCGGCCTAAAAACGTTTTCTCAGCTCGTGAGATTGCAACACTCGCCTTCGGCTCGTGCTGCAAACACTCGTCTCGTGAGAAAACGTTTTTCCGGCCTTGTATCGTAATATACTCATATGAGTACACACTACATCCCCACTATTGGTTTCGAGCATGATAATTGAATCAGAAAATAAATCGTAATGATTTATTTTCTCCACCTGTACAGGGTCCGTCATCACAACCACAATTTGAAACGATGCTCTGCGACTGGCTGGCCCGACAATACCTCCCTTTTTTCTTCTTTGAGGATGAACACACCATCGAACTTTTCTCGTTCCTGAATCCAAAAGCGCGAGTACTGAAAAGAACAGAGATGCGAAGAAAAGTAATCGAGCGCTTCGATTATTTACAAAAGGGGGTAATGAAAATTTTGAGTGACAATAGCTCCAAGATTTCATTTACAATTGACGGGTGGACATCAATAGCCAATAAGTCCTATTTCGGAATCACGGCACACTTTATCGATAACAATTGGGAATTGCAATCTCTGACTATTGACTTCACGCCGTCGAATGGAGAGCATACGGGTCGTGCAATCGCGGAGAACTTCTATCAAGTACTTGTAAAATACCGTTTAGAAGGTAAACTACAAGGCATAACCGTCGATAATGCATCCGCGAACACTACATTTGTCACGGAATTGGCGAAAATCTTCGAAAAACAGGGTGATCACTTCAACGCTAATGACAAGCAATTTCGATGCTTCGCTCATATTTTGAACTTAGGTGTTCAGGATATGTTAAAAATATTGAAAGTTTCCGACGACGACGATGACTGTGAGCAGGAAGACGGTGATTTAGATGTTGATGATCGTGAAAATGATTGTAAGAGTCCGTGCGTGCTCCAGAAGTTGCGATCATTAATTTTAAAAATCAAAAGATCCGAGCAATGGCAGATAAAGCTTAAAGCTTGCTGTGAAACGACTAACATCGCGATGCTGTCGCTAAACGTAGACGTGTGTACGCGATGGAATTCTACACACGAAATGGTGAAAACCGCTCTCAAAATGAAAGACGCGTGTAACTTGCTGTGCCTCAATAATAAGGAGCTGGCAAACTTTTCGCTTTCGGAGTCAGAATGGCAAATTCTATCGAGAATTGTGCGCTTTCTTCGCGATTTCAAGGTATTGTCAGAGACACTTGGCGGAGAAAAATACGTGACGCTCCCACAGGTCGTCATAGGCTTCAATATGTTGCTAGACAAAATCGAAGAATCGATGCGTAGTATAAACCCTGCGATCAGCGACGTGGACGCAACATTTTTGACCACACTCACTGCGTGCCGGGACAAAATAGTTAAACACTACAATAAGATGAACTGGATCTACTGCGTCGCACTAATTCACGATCCTCGACATAAAACGGAGACATTTGACTTGACGAACTGGGGTAAAAAGATGAAAACGAAATCTGTACGAGAATTCAAAGGAATTTTTCAAAGTCGTTACTGTTCGACTCCAATCGAAGACGAGACAAGTTTAGCAAGTGACCAGGTTGTAAACAACAATGATGATAGTGACGATGACGGTATTGATTTAAACTCCCTCTTTGCAAAAAATGACTCTGTGCTTAATTCCGACAACGAGATCAATCGTTACACTAAATCGGAGAGAGCAGCGGCGAACACGGGTATCTTAGCCTGGTGGAAACTGCATGAATGCCAATATCCGAACTTAGCACGCATGGCACGAGATATTTTATCTACACCAGCAACTTCGGTTCCTGCAGAGCGTTTATTTTCTAGGGCTTCACTCACAATCAGGAAACACAGAAACAGACTCACCCATGAATCAGCCCGGAGCTTGCTGTGTCTGAATTCATGGGTCACGTGTAGTCTGGCAGAAATAATTAAGGTCGAGGCTAAGAAATTGTAAATAATGAATTGTGTTATTGTGTACGTTGCAGTCCTCGCAGTTGTACCGAAGGTATTAAATATTGTGGATTATTACACAGCATTTCTTCCAATTCGTCGTTTTCGTTTTTTAATACGTATAAAACTCGTATAATCTTAAATAGTTCTAATAAATGTTCTCGGATGTTGCCTAACCCTCGTAATGGGGGGCGGGCAACTCGGTTGAGCTGCCAACCGAGCGCGTCTCCGGGTGGCGGATAGGAGGGACCATGCTCGGGGAGCTCTGCGGTCGCGTGGACTGGGGCGTCGTAAGGCGACCAGGACACAAGACGGGAGTCCTTCTGGGCCTGGCCTGCGGGTGCTATACGGGAACCCGGCGGGATAAAATCCGTTCTGGGGGACCATAAGGCCCTGCCGCGGACCACCTCCCCAATCCCACGGTGTAAGCCATCGTGCCAACGGGATGCATGGCACTAGGGAGTAGTGTCGCGTACGATGCCCTTTGGGTACCAGGCGCCCCCCAAAGGTATTTAGCCTTACCCCCCTAAGCAGGCTCTGGGGGGGTGGACAGTTTTTCCTAGCTACTCGTGGGACTGAATGGCGAATTTTAGTCACGAAAATCCCATGGAGGTGGTAGGGGACCCGGAAGGGGACTCTGCATCCTCAAACCACGCAGACGTCACGACTGTGGGGGACTACTGGGGCGAAGGAATTCCAGTTCCTTTGGACCAGGAGGACGACCGCAGCGTGGCGGATGACATTTTGGAGGAGAAAGAGGGATCAGCGAAAGCCGGTCACACGGACTCCTCAGATAAGAGGCAGAAGAAGGGACGCAGCGGGGCGGCGAGGAGGAGGGCACGCAAAGCCAAACTGGTGATGCAGGACCCGTCCTCGGAGCAGACCGGCAGCGACACCACGGAAGCCTCTGCGCTCGCCGCTGGATCGGGGGAACTGGTTCGCGGGAACCCTGACAGTGGCGCGCGCGAAAACACGGGCGGGGGCGCGACCATGGGAAGGGTCTCGAAAAGACCCAGACCAGCGGACTATACCCCGCCGGAAGCCCTAAAGGACCTCAAGAAGGCTAGGGTCATACCACGACCGATTGGTTATGGGGACGCGGTTACTGCGGATAGAAAGATGGCCATTGTACCATCTGGCTATCCCAGTGCGGTCCTCAGCCAGAAGGAGAGCGAGCTGGTCGTAGCGGCGCTACTCGGAGTGCTGGACTCGGCCCCTATCGGGGACGAGGTACCGCGCTTCGATGGCTACCGCTATGACCAGGGAGCCCTGTGGGTGACCTGCGCCGACGAGGGGGCCAGGTTGTGGCTGGGGAGAGTGACCCCAGATTTGAAGCCTTGGGACGGAGCCACCCTCCTCGCACTGGGGAGGGAGGCACTGCCGAGGCTGACAAAGACGGCCGCTCTCCACGACGCAACGGGGAAGTCGACGGAGGAAATCCTCCAACGACTACAGCGCCAGAACCCTGGACTGCGCACTCCCATGTGGAGAGTGTGGGACAGGAGGACGGCAAACGACGTGGTCCATCTCGTGATGGGCGTGGACGCCTCCTCACTAGAGGTGTTGGAGGGCGTCGGCCTCAGCCCCCACTTTGGGCTGGCGCGGGCTCGTTTTTATCGGGTCGGCGCCGGATCCGGTGGGGGTAGAGGTGGTGGAGGACGGGCGGATTCGACGGCTGCGGGGACGCAAACGGTCGCGGGACCCTCGACAGAGACCTCGCAGGCACCCAGGGCTCCGGTTAAAGGGGCACAGGGTGCAGGCAGGTCCAGGCCGGGGGCGCCCGTGAAGCGCAGCGACCCACCGCCGGGCGACCGCGCGGACTCACGGGCAGTCCGAGGACGCGGGACACCCATCCTGCGGCCCTCGGTGCGGCCGGCTCCAAGGGGAGCGCACGGGGGGTCAGGACGTGCGGGGCATATGGCGCCAGCAAAGGCGAACATGCCCAGCGCCTCCAGGCACCCCAAGGAGTACTGGCTGAAGGGAAGGGCTCCTGCGACCGGGACTGGGGTGGACAAAACCACCAGGTCCCGTGGACGCGGGGGACCACCGGCAAGCCGGGGCTCCAAAGCGCCAAGGGGCAGACCCAGCGCTGCGCAGACGGTGGCGAGGGAGGGCGCTGAGGGGACAAGGGTGGGCACTCAAAGAGTGCTGACCCTGGCCCCTCAGGGCCAGCCCCCGTCGCCCAGCTCGGCGACAGGGACCCCTGCCACCTTGGCAAATAGGGAGGAAGGGACCGGCTAAGCTATGGCTTGCCAGGCCCACCTCCCTAACCCAAACCCCAACCCCCACCCCATACTTCCTTTATATCCTTTCCCCCCACCCCACCCTCAACTAAACGCGAACAGGGGGACGCCTGCAGTTTCTACGACTGCAGGACGAACCAAGGTTTCGCAGATTAACCTGCAGCACTGCAAAGCGGCCACAGCTCTTCTGAGCCGGGACCTAGCAAGGCTGCAGACGGACATATCCCTGATACAGGAACCCTGGATATGCAGGGGGCTAGTAAAAGGGATAAGTACAGATTTAGGATCATTGATCTACGATAGCGCAGAACCGGGTCCGAGGGCCTGTCTCTTCATCAATAAGAGACATGATGCCCTCAAGTTGAACCGATTCTGCACCAGAGACCTTGCAGCAGCTACCATCAGGATTCGCGTGGGAGGAGTAATGACCGAGCTGGTAATAGCCTCGGCGTACCTCCCGTACGACTCTGAGGACCCTCCCCCTACGAGGGAACTCAGAGAACTGGTGGACTACTGTAAAAATAAGGGGCTGAACTTAGTGGTGGGTTGCGATGCTAACTCGCACCACACTATATGGGGCAGCTCCAACACGAATGAGAGGGGTACTGCTCTTTTAGAGTATCTCTCTACAACGGATCTTGAGATTCTGAACAGAGGATCCAAGCCCACCTTTGTCACCTCACGTAGACAGGAGGTGATTGACATAACGATGGACTCACCAAGAGTGGCCCAAACGATAACAAACTGGCAGGTTAGTGAAGAGGACACCCTTTCGGACCACCGGATGATAACCTTCGAATTGGCAGGGAGTGATAGCCAGATTCCGACGGAGACCTACAGGAACCCTAGGACCGCGGACTGGCCCAGCTTCCAAGCAGGGCTAAGAAGCAGGCTTGGGGACACCGGTGGGTGGCCGCGGACGGAGGGCGCGATCGAGCGGGAGGCAGATATACTGCAGACCGCCCTGGTCGGGTCCTACGAGGCTGCATGCCCGCTGAGGAGAAAGAAAACAAGCAAAAAGGTGGCCTGGTGGAGCGGTGAGCTGAACCAGTTCCGCTCCCGCTCCCGTAGGCTGCTAAACAGAGCCCTGAGGACAAAAACGGACAACGACTGGGACGCCTACAGGAAGGCCCAGAGAGAGTATAAGAAGCTCGTGAAGAAGTCCAAAGAAGCGGCCTGGAGGAGATTCTGCGGGGAGATCGAGGCCCTACCTTTAGTGGCCAGACTCCGCAAAGTGTTTGCATCAGGCCCGCAAAACAAACTCGAGGGACTCACACTGCCTGATGGCGGGACAACTGAGAACCACGAGGAAGTATTGGCGCACCTTTTTGAGGTACATTTCCCGGGCTCGGAACTTACGGACCGGGGACAGCCTCAAGGGGAGGCGCCCTCAATCAAAAAACCGGGTGATTGGGTGACGGCAGCCAAGGTTGTCACACCAAGCAGGATAGACTGGGCGATTAAGACTTTTGACCGGTACAAAAGTCCAGGGGTGGATGGGATTTTCCCCGTCCTACAAGAGGGAGGGGAGCCTCTCATCAAGCGCCTGAACCGTATCTTTTGGTCCTGTTTGGCACTAAGATACGTGCCTAAAGCTTGGCGTGAGGTCAGGGTAGTTTTTATCCCAAAGCCGGGTAAAAGCAGCTATGACCAGGCCAAGTCATTCAGACCGATCAGCCTGACGTCTTTCCTCCTTAAAACGCTGGAGAGACTGGTTGATAGGTACATTAGAGAGGGAGCACTGGTTGAGAGACCGGTGCAAACCTCACAGCACGCCTACCAGGCCGGCAAGTCTGTCGAGACCGCCCTCCACTGTATTGTTAAAGATATAGAGAGGACGCTCGGCAGGAAGGAGTCGGCCCTATGCGTGTTCTTGGACGTCGAAGGAGCGTTTGACAACACCTCCTTCGACGCCATATGCGAGGCTGCAAGGGAATTCAGGGTAGATGAGTCTATCATCAAATGGATACACCTAATGCTTCGCACAAGAACGGTTACCGCAGGGCTCAGAGGGTCAACCGCGAGGGCGCACGTTAAGCGGGGCTGTCCGCAGGGGGGGGGGGGGGGGGTACTATCCCCCCTCCTGTGGACAATGGTCGTTGACGGGCTACTGGCGGCGCTCGATGGGCTCAGGGTAAACGTGGTGGGTTATGCTGATGACATTATGATAATGGTCAGAGGCTCCCACTCAGCAGAGATGACGTGGAGAATGCAGCGCGCACTCCACCTCATGCAAGAATGGTGCACCTCCAAGTCGCTGAGGGTTAACCCGAGCAAGACGGAGATGATGCTATTTACACGGAGGAGAGGTTTTCAACCAAAACCCCCCTACATATTTGGAACTGAGCTGCAATACTCCTCGGAGGTACGCTACCTGGGCGTCACCCTGGATAGCAAGCTCAGCTGGAAAAGTCACATCGCCAGACAGGCTACGAAAGCCACTGCCACTTTCTGGGCCTGTAGGCGAATGTTTGGACAAACATGGGGCTTAAAACCGGAAATGGTCAAGTGGATATACACGGCCATCCTGGTTCCCCAAATAACGTACGCTTCCCTGGTTTGGTGGCCCGCTTTACAGAAGGCCACCAACAGGAAGACACTGGATAAAATTTATAGATTAGTCGGCCTTGGAATCACGGGGGCGATGAGAACGACCCCGACCTTGGCCATGGGGGCCCTTTTGAACATGGCGCCCCCTCACATCTTAGTCGAGGCTAACGCCAAAAATGCTGCGTTACGCCTACACTTCAGTGGTAAGTGGAAGAGGGCAGAGGCGGGCCACGCGTCACTACTGCAGCGCGATGGGGACCTTGAAGGGATCCTAGCGCGAGGAGGGGATTGCTGTGACCGCTTCCACCAATTCGACCACAATTACCAAGTCCTCTATCCCAGCAGGCAGGAATGGATGGAGGAACAAGACAAACTCCTGTCTCCTGGTGGGCTCGTCTGGTACACAGATGGATCCAAAACAGGAACAGGATCAGGAGCGGGAATATGGAGCAGTGGACCCAGAACAAGGATATCCTTGGCGCTGGGAGACACTGCCTCGGTGCTCCAAGCAGAGGTGTACGCCATCTGGACCTGTGCCAGGCTCATCCTGGACAAGGGATACAGTGGCAAGCACATATATATATGCAGTGACAGTCGGGCGGCGATCGGGGCACTCCACCATGCGGTGAAGAAGTCCGGATTGGTGCTTGACTGCAATGCGCTGTTGTCGCAGGTTGCCTGCAGCAACAAAGTAAAAGTTCTATGGGTGCCTGGACACGTGGGCATCCAGGGAAACGAAGAAGCGAATATTCTTGCCAGGGCCGGGGCTACGGTTACTGATCCGGCAAGGATTTGCCATGTCCCAATTGCCATGGATCATATTAAGACCCTGTCGAAACAGTGGGTGGAGGGACGATTTGCGGACCTCTGGCTACGGACAGAAGGCATGGGACACTCGAGGGCCTTGTTTAAAGGTCCCTCGGGCAAGCTAGGCTCTGTATTAATTGGCCTAGACAGATATCAGCTCAAGGCTGTAGTGGGCCTTGTCACTGGACATTGGCACACAAGGAAGCATCTAAGACGACTGGGGCTAAGTGAAGAACCATTCTGTCCGAGATGTACGGAGGAGGAAGAAACACCTCTTCACGTGATTACGAGATGCAGGGCGCTGGAGGACATTCGCAGGAATGTACTTGGGGCGCCCGTACTCGAATCTCTGGACCTTGAGGAGGTTGGGGTGCGCGCCCTCCTGCACTTTGCAAAGGAGGCTCGCCTAACCGACTATCCTACATAATCGGATACCCTCCCGTGAATGGGCACGAGCACAATGGTCCGTATAGGACTGAGCGCTCGGAAATCTTACATTACATACATACAATAAATGTTTAATTTATTTTACAAGCTGCAATAAATCTTTCTTCAAAGTTGGATTGTAGGATATTTATTGCATGCATATATATTATCGAATATGACGCGAATATCGTGTAATTTCTCGAGGCGAGACAAGACGATATAAACAAATGAAGGGCGCAATGTTCGCGAGTCGAGAAAGTGCCTTGACTAGGTCCTGTCAATCGGAAAGTCGAGAATTGTAACCTCGTGCGGCATCACTACGTACCTGAGAATGAGTTTGTACGCTCGAACGCCTCGTCAATTCTAGTCAGTTTTGCCTGTGATCAAAATTATTTATTGTTATTGTTATGATTGTTATGAATTTTATACAGTTTACTTTTAAAAAATGTATTCTTATTTATTTTTTACATATTTATTGATATTTTACCTTTTTATTGTTTATTTATTTTTTACATATTTATTGATATTTTACCTTTTTATTGTTTATTTATTTTTTAATTACTTATTGTAATTGTTATGGTTGTTATGAATGTTATACACAGATTACTTAAAAAAATGTATTCTTCTTTATTTGTTTATACTATATTTATTGATATTTTACCTTTTGGCTCATTTTTTGTCGTTTCGGCTCTTGGCGCTCTGTCAGATCATCGACTGATTCATCACAAGATTCCGAACTGGCGTTGCGTTTTTTCGTCTGGTCTATCGCAGCTGAGCAAAATAAGGCGTGTTTGCCTTTAAGGTGTTGTCTCAAGTTTGTTGTATTGCCGCTGTGTTTGCATACTTTATTGCAAAGGGTACAGCGAGCTGCAACGTTCGAATCTTTTTCGAAGTATCGCCACACAGCACTCTTCGATCTGTATTCATAGTACATAAAACATCAAACAAACCTCCGTACAATCTTTAAAATAGAAGTTCATTTGTATAGAATTAAAAATACTTACTCGGGCTTAGCCTTCGTTACGCCTGAGCTACTACCAGTTTTTGGTGTAGACATAACCTCTTCGATTGATGACACTATTTCATTCAATCTCCTCATCGAAGATTATCCCTCCTGTATTACACAGGTCGCGGATGTCACTTAACCCCGGATCGTTGTTATCTATTTTTACGGCAAACAATTACATTTGTGAGGTTATGACACGAAACGTGAAATTATTTTTATTTACATTAAATTATACACCTGGGTACTCAATACTTACTGCTTTCAGCAGCCATCGTAGTACGACGATTCAAGATGTTCTCTGTCGGCTCTATTGCAGTTATATTTTTTAGTCGCGTTACTCGTGTTTGCAAACTAACCGGCGAAATGCCGCGTGCCGCGTTACTTTTATTTGGAGAGAACGGTGACCGTTCAACGGTTACGATATTACTAAAAAAATATCGAATATCGATTAATCGACCTGACTAACAATCGATGAAATATAATCGATTAATCGACAGAAAATATCGCCATCTTCGATTAATCGAAAAACATCGCCCATCCCTAGTAGAGTGTGCAATCGCCGCTCGCTCGTAACACTGCTACGTCACCGGTCGTTTCGGCGTCGATCGGCGATCGTCGAGCTGCCGGAGCTGGTGCTTGCAATGACGTCGCTGGTCCCATCAGCCCGCAATCGAAGCATCTTTCCGTTGTTCGATCCACGTGCGCTCGACCGCGTCGAGGTGGTGCGGCTGCATCATTTGACGCTTCTCCTGACGCTGCTTCCGTCGCATCCTCTGACGCTGCTTCCGTCGCTTCTTCCGACGCTGCTTCCTTACACCCAGAAAAAAGGTCAAGTTAAATCAAATAAATTCCTTTAGTTGATTTTCTTTTAGTTGAAGTAACTAAAATCTTCTTTCTGGAAAATATATGTATATATATTTCGTTCCATTACAAGTCGTATTTGATTTGTATATATTTATTTCTTCGAATCGACCTTAATGAAATAACTTCCACTTAATAAATAATTTATTTGTTGTGACTACATATTTTGTTCACACGAATAAAGGTCTATTTGAATTGACGTAATTTAAGTATTTGCTTTTTAATTCAAATCAACTACATTTATCGTTCGCTTAAATTAATATTTATTTGTTTCAATTGTTCAGTATATTTGTCACAAATAGAATTATTTATTTAAAGCAACTTTTGTATGATAATAGCAAGAGATAAAATATTATATTTAGTACTACTAGATTTCTTGTGTGTTTAAAGAAAAACTTTTGTTGTATGAACGAAATTTCAACATTCAGGGTCCATACTAAAATGTCTGCTTGACGATAGAAGTCAGTACCTGGATGGGTTACAGAATATATTACTGTAACAGAAAGCATCAATTTGCGCAGTAAATACATTCACGCAGATATGATAAACCTAGACAGTTTATTGTACGCAGAGTGTCAATGGCATATTCAGTAGCACCGTGCATATGTAATTTTCGCGAGACAAACGATCCCTTATATTTTCTAAAAATGATTAAAAACGTAGAGGAGCAGTGGCACAGTGGTTGAGTGCTCGTGCTCATACGCAGTGGGTCCGGGTTCGATTCCCGCCGACACCAATGTCAATGGAATTTTCTGTGTTTTTTCTGCGCTCTCTCCGGTGGTTCGGAACCCACCGTAAAAAATAGTAGGTCCAAAAATTGGCATGGGCCAATTATTAGGCATTTCCGGTGCCGAATAGCGGAAAAACTGAAATATACAGGGTGATTCAGAATGTTTTTGTCAGCCGTTGAGGAATGGTAGTTTACCACCTCAGGAACAAAGTTACTTAGCCGTTTTTCGAAATTCGCAATATTTATTTATTTATAAGCATTGCAAATTTGAAAAAATCGACCAATGGGAGCGACGGACCTTCGCTCCATGGCGGCGCGAGAACGCGAGGAATAAACTTGGCAACGTCGGACGGTGCACGACTCCTGTCACGGGGAAATTCTGCTGTCATGGCGATTCGAGCCAGTCGGCCGATGACGGCTCGTGTCAGCTGGTGGAATTTTATCGATGATCGGGAAAATTCGGGAGAAAGATATGTGAGGTGAGAGCTCACAATTCGGTATTTCGCAGTGATTCTCGTGATAAACGAGTGCATGGCAGTGACCAAGTGTACGTGAATGTACACTAGTTTAGTGCGACGGTGATCGTGGGGTTATGTCAGGGGTTAGAGACGAGTTTTGTCAGATAAAAATGTTTCTTGTATCTGAAAAATTCGTATCTGAACGTGTAAAATAAATTTGAAAATCATAAAAATGTAAGTGCCACGAGCGGTGTAGGTCATTTCGTCCGGGTATTGGATCCTTCGTCTTTCCTTCATGATTGCTTGTCTTCGCTCTCTGTCGTTTCATCACGGATCGTTCTCGTCCGACTGCTTTGTACTCGATAGGATGGTCATAAGGTTCTGAATTTCCAAACAAGTGCGTGTCTTAGACGGTAAAACACCAGCCCCGTCAATTCGTTGTTTAATGCATCGTCACTTGGGGCGAGAAACCTAAGTGCACACTTTCCGCTCAACTTACTCTCAATGTGCGCTCAATTCGAAAAGTTCAATCGAGATATCTTGACTAAATTGATTAGCGTTCATTGTAGATTAATTACCGCTATTGGTTCTATTATGGAATGTGGGTTTGCATCGTATAAGTCGATCATACAAACTGGGGTGCCAACTGCCCAAGAGGATCCGGAATTCTGCACACTGCGAAACCTGCGACTACATGCTTTTTGTTCGTTCTGAATCGCTCTGCTTACTCTCAACTTATGCTTAACTTACGTTCAACATACTCCCGACTTACAGGACAAGTCAAGACAAGCTGCAGAAATGAATCGCAGGGATCGTGATTCACTACAATAACATTCGATGCAGGCGAATGATAGATTTATTTGTAGTATTGAAGGGTGACGGGTCACAGGGTTCGTTAGATCAATGTATACTCCGTCAATGTTTCGATCGAATGACCGTGTTTCACGTCAAATGAGACGCAAACTTCAGTAAATGCTTTGAATTTGGTGCTGGCGGAATTGCAACTATTAAAGTCTAATTTTTACAGTGGATTTGCATCACTCCACTTGATCTCAACTTTCCCTCAACTTACGCTCAACTTATTCTGAACTTACGATAAACTCGAAAAATACAATCTAGAGATCCTGCCCGACTTGAATAATATTAAATGTTGAATAATTACCAACTTGTTCTCTTATGGAATTAGTTTGCACAATATAAGTAATAGAGACTCTGATTGTACAACGTGTTTTCAAGAGACGCGGTAGCGTCTCGACGCCATATTATAGATTATTCCGCACTGGCGGACTTGCAAGTTCCGAAGCTTCATCCTTTTTGCTCGCTATGCATCGCTCTACGCTTACTCCCAACTTACGTTCAACATACCATCAATTTAAAAGATAAATCATGCGAAACTGGAGAAATTTATTTTCAATTTAATGCTGGCAGCATCGCAAACGTCAAAAGAGATTCAACAGTGGTTTTGTATCGCTCAACTTGGTCTCAATTTACTCTCAACTTACGTTCAACTTACTCTTCACTTATTCTTAATTTACGCTCAACTTACCTTCAACTTACTCTCAACTTACGCTCAACTTACCCTCAACGTACAATCAAATCGAAAAATTCAATCTAAAGATCCTGTCCGACGTGATTAACATGCATTGAAGGTTAATTATCGATCGCTTCTCTGACAGAATGATTTTACACAACGTCAGTCGATTCATACAACAGAGGCCTTAACTATAGAACATGCTTCAGAATTGTGTATGCTGTAAGACTTTCAATTACCAGAGATTCATCCTTATTTTTCGTTCTACATCACTCTGCTTGCTCTCGACTTATGCTCAACTTACGCTCAATACACTCTCAACTCACTGAACAACTCACGCCCAACTGGAGAAATTAATACCAAGGAACGAAATTAATTTCATTACGTATTATGGTTTTAGTTTCTCCAACTGAATGTGAGTTGCCCTGTAAGTTGAGGGTAAGTTGAATGTTAGTTGAACTTAAGATAAGAGCAAGCTGAGCGGTGGAGAATGAAGAAAAAGAGGAAGACCCGGTGCTTGCAAATCTGCCAGTGTGCAAGATCCTGAAGCATCTTGTACGGTAGTTAGGGCCTCTGTTTGTATGAATCGACTGATGTTGTGTAAACTCATTCTATCAGAGAAGCGATCGATAATTATCCTTCAATGCATGTTGATCACGTCGGACAGGATCTGTAGATTGCATTTTTCGAATCGATTGTACGTTGAGGGTAAGTTGAGCGTAAGTTGAGAGTAAGTTGAGGGTAAGTTAAGCGTAAGTTGAGACCAAGTTGAGCGATGCAAAACCACTGCTGAATCACATTTGACGTTTGCGACACTGCCAGCATTAAATTGAAAATGAATTTCTCCAGTTTCGCATGATTTATCTTTTAAGTTGAAAGTATGTTGAACGTAAGTTGGGAGTAAGCGTAGAGCAATGCATAATGAGCAAAAAGGATGAAGCTTCGGTACTTTCAAGTCCGCCAATGCGGAATAATCTAAAATACGTTGTACAATCAGAGTCTCTATTACTTACGTTGTGCAAACTAATTCCAGAAGAGAACAATTCGGTAATTATTCTACATTTAATGTTATTCAAGTCGGGCAGGATCTCCAGATTGCATTTTTCAAGTTTATCGTAAGTTCAGAGTAAGTTGAGCGTAAGCTGAGGGAAAGTTGAGATCAAGTGGAGTGATGCAAACACACTGTAAAAAATACACTTTAATGGTTCCAATTCCGTCAGCATCAAATTCAAAGCATTTAGTGAAGTTTGCGTCTGATTTGACGTGAAACACGGTCATTCGATCGAAACATTGACGAAGTATACGTTGATTTAACGAACCCTCTTACCCGCCACCCTTCAATACTACAAATAAATCAATCATTCGCCTACATCGAATGTTATAGTAGTGAATCACGATCCCTGCGATTCATTTCTCCAGCTTGTCTTGACTTGTCCTATAAGTTAGGAGTATGTAGAACGTAAGTTAAGCATAAGTTGAGAGTAAGCAGAGCGACTCAGAACGAACAGAAAGCATGTAGTCGGAGGTTTCGCAGTGTGCAGAATTTTGGATACTCTTGGGCAGTTAGCACCCCAGTTTGTATGATCGACTTAGTCGATGTAAACCCACATCCCATAATAGAACCAATAGCGGTAATTAATCTACAATGAACGCCATTTAGTCAAGATATCTCGATTGAACTTTTCAAATTGAGCGCACGTTGAGAGTAAGTTGAGCGGAAAGTGTGCGCTTAGGTTTCTCGCCCCAAGTGACGATGCATTAACCAACGAATTGACGGGGCTGGTGTTTTACCATCTAAGACGCGCACTTGTTTGGAAATTGAGAACCTTATGACTATCCTATCGAGTACAAAGCAGTCGGACGAGAACGATCCGTGATGAAACGACAGAGAGCGAAGACAAGCAATCATGAAGGAAAGACGAAGGATCCAATACCCGGACGAAATGACCTACACCGCTCGTGGCACTTACATTTTTATGTTTTTCAAATTTATTTTACACGTTCAGATACGAATTTTTCAGATACAAGAAACATTTTTATCTGACAAAACTCGTCTCTAACCCCTGACATAACCCCACGATCACCGTCGCACTAAACTAGTGTACATTCACGTACACTTGGTCACTGCCATGCACTCGTTTATCACGAGAATCACTGCGAAATACCGAATTGTGAGCTCTCAGCTCACATATCTTTCTCCCGAATTTTCCCGATCATCGATAAAATTCCACCAGCTGACACGAGCCGTCATCGGCCGACTGGCTCGAATCGCCATGACAGCAGAATTTCCCCGTGACAGGAGTCGTGCACCGTCCGACGTTGCCAAGTTTATTCCTCGCGTTCTCGCGCCGCCATGGCGCGAAGATCCGTCGCTCCCATTGGTCGATTTTTTCAAATTTGCAATGCTTATAAATAAATAAATATTGCGAATTTCGAAAAACGGCTAAGTAACTTTGTTCCTGAGGTGGTAAACTACCATTCCTCAACGGCTGACAAAAACATTCTGAATCACCCTGTATATTTTTCTTAAATGATTAAAAACTTATATTCAACTGAAATATGTATTAGGTGAAAAATATTCAAAAATTATATTCGATTCAAATATACATTTGGTAAATGTGAACAAAAGTTTATTTCAGTGAAATATTTCTTTCTTCAACATGAAGAAAAAATCACTTCGCTGAAACACATATTTTTCTTGTATGTATGTATGTATGTATGTATGTAGTTTATTGTATTTGTATGGCCGTAGCCATGGATACAAGGGGTCGCTTGGTATTGGGTTCGTTACCTTTTGTGTCTTTTATAAGTGATACAATTGTTTTGCTTATATTATTTTCGCTTATTCTAGTTTACATTCGTTTTCACTATTATTTAATTTCACTCGTTTAATGAGAAAGCGCGTATTCTTATCGCATTTATCATATAAATAAATATATTATGTATCTCTGCGCGCGAGTTGGTACAAAGGATTTCCATCATTGATCTTTTACCGGCCAAATAATGCAGTCGTAGGCCAGCGTAGGCTGGGCAACACAGTATGAAGTGTTCGAGGGTGTCGTTTTGCTCCGCATTGCAGGACCTGCATCGACTCTCCGAATTTAGAATAGGGGAGAACGGGGGAATGGCGAACATCTAAGAAAGAATCGAAATTAAACACACAAAAAAGCAAGTAATTAAATATTTTCAGGCTCAAAATCATAGCTTGACATGTCTTCTTCGACACAGTGACAACATTTTTCAATAAAATATCGAAAAATAAACTTTTTCTGCGGCTGTAGAAAAAATGCCAATGTACGGCATTACCCTCACCGTCGGGTAATAGCGAACAGGGTGTGGGCAATCCCGAACGATGCTTTCGGAGATCTACAAAATAAGTTTCTAGACACTGCAATAGACGAAAACTAGGAGAATAATCATGAACTTTTATTTTTATCGAATACTTAACACAATTATAATTCAAACACGCGTAATTGCGATTTGTTTTACTAAAATAGAAGTATCACTTTAACAAAATATACGTAAATATGGGAACTCTTCGTTGTCGCTCTATCATCTATCACATTAATTGATATCACAGTTTCCACGTTTCGTCTTCTCCAAATTTTCATGAAGTATTTAATAAATAATAAATTGTACATACGTAACCTTGAAATTCCGGAATAAACGAACGGTATTCGCGAATAAACTGCTACTGCATATATCAGAAGAATATAATTCCGTCGACCACACATATTAGATAATAAAATATCATTATTTCATCGATACCAAGAGTTAAATAGACAATAAATATAATACTAACCTCGGACGCCACGTCCGTTCGGCGTTAGACGTCACTCGTGCCAAACGTTCGCGATTACCAACAAATGCTGTTCGCTATTTCCCCGAAACGGCTTCACAACGTAATTTTTGTCTACATCCGGTAATATTTGGGCGAGAAATTTTTTTCAAAAACGATATGAAAGTGAAAATAATAACGAATACATGAGAATATCTGAAGTAAAATATTAGCAAATATACATAGGAAGAAATCCTTATTTCCTTTGAGGTGAATTTTAGATCGTGAATCGACGTAAAATGTCAGACCTCTTTTAAAATATTTTTATACTTATTTAATAATAAAAAAAATACGATTTAGTCACACTTCGTGTACATTAATCGACGCAAAAAATTGTAATCAGATATTATGAATACATGGTGAGTAATCGAGGTGTTCGGTATTACCCACTGTACGCCATTGCCCCGTTCTCCCCTAACGCTGTTGCCGTTCCAGTAAAATCTAGGGTTTTCGCAGTGCGCTACCCTTAATTGTCCTACGAGGCCAAGTTTTTTCATGTTTACGTCTTCATATAGGTATTTGTTGTATTGATATATCCCCTTATATATTTTTGTGTAACTCGAGCTCAGCGCCGCCTGCAAGTCTTCGTTTTTTATTTTTTCCGTTAGCGTCTCAGTTATCGGCCCTATCATATTTTTTATTTCCAGTGGATCTTGTCTTTCAAAGATTTCCTCGAATCCTAAATCAGACAGTCTGTGCTTTAGTCTTGCTACCCAATTTATTTTCTCCGAGTTCGGAATAAACTTATGGATGTACATCAGCCTATTGTAACACTTTTTCGGTAATCTGTCGTTAGTCATTTCAAGTATCTTCACCCACCATCTTAGGCTACGCCTTAAGGCTTCAACTTCAATTTTTGTTCTGTTGGTTTCCAGTCTTATCACGTAGTTCGGCGTGCATCTTGGCCAACTGAAAATTTGTTTGAAGAATTTTAAATGTACGCTTTCTAGTTTTTGCAGGTATGCGTCGCCCCAAATTTCGACCCCGTATAAGAGGGTGGAGGAGACTATTGAATCGAAGAGTTTTGTCGCTGCTGCTATGGATCGTGGTTTTGCTTTCGTCAGTATTTGCTTGGTCGCACCTATTGCTACGTTTGCCTTCGAAATTCTCTCATTTGCTGCTACTAGGCTCTTTCCTGACGATGAGAACGTAATACCTAGATATGTGTAGGTTTTTACGGTTTCGATAGAATTGTCTCCAAATACGAATGGCTGAAATTTTTTACAGTTTGAGCTTTTGTGAAAAGCTATAATTTGTGTTTTTACAACATTCACTTGCAGGTCGTTTGTTCGGCAATATTTATACAGCGCGTTCAATTTTTTTTGTGTGTCTATTGGTGATTCAGCTAGAATGACTATATCATCGGCGAATGCTAGTGATAGTATCTCCAAATTGCCTCCCATGCCTAGTCCGCTTGCACCTTCATTTTTTATAAATTTTTCTAAGTCGCTGATAAACAGGAGAAATAAAATTGGGCTCAATGATTCGCCTTGAGGTATTCCTTTTGTTATTGGCATAACTTTGGACTCGCAGCCGTTGACGCAGTATTGCATTCCTAATTTGCGATATAAATCTACGATTGTTCTTAGCATTCTGCTATTTAGTCCTAACTGAACTAGCTTTGCCCAAAGTTTTTCGTGAACTACTGAATCAAATGCTTGCTTAAAATCGACGAATATCGCAAACATGTATCGCCCTTTGTGTCTAATCGTGTTTTGGATTGCTGTTTCCAAGCAGAACAGATTATCTGTACAGCTTCTATTTGTTCTAAAACCGCCCTGACTTTCTGGCAGGAGATTATTTCCCTCTGCCCATGTCTGAATTCGTCCTGCCATGATTTGTGTGAAAATTTTCGTGATGTTATTGAAAAGTGCTATCGTTCTATAGTTGTTCGGGTCTAATTTGTCTCCTTTTTTATAAATGACTATTGATTTTACTTTCCCCCACTTTACCGGAACACAACTCGTTTCTAGAATATCGTTGCATATATGGTTTATATATTGCGTTCCATTGTCAGTAAGGTTTTTGTAAAATTCATTCGCTACTCCATCGGGACCAGGAGCCTTGCCGTTTTTTAATTGGCTGATGCATTTCCTAAGTTCTTCTGTTCCTATTTTCCGGTCGAGAAAAGGGTGACTTTCGCTGCCGCTTGTTATAAATTCCGACGGCGATTCTCTGCCCGAATTTTGTGTATAGAAATCTTCCCACTCTTTTATGCCTATCGGGCAGTTTTGAATAGCCCGTTTCTTATGTTTGTTGATTGTTTTCCAAAATTTTTGAGCATTATTTACCATAGAAAGCATGCGTATTTCGTTCTCGTAATATTTCCGTTTCTTTGATTTCGCTGAGTTTCTGGTACTTTTCCTGGCCCTCAAAAATTCATTTAAGCTGGGTGACGAAAATTTGTTGTTCTTCGTGGTTTTATATAGCGATTTGAGTTGAAGTTTTTTTTGTTTGTACTCATCGTCTTGCCAGGGTTTTTTATTTGATCTTTGCCTATGTCCTGTTATCGAGCTGCTGCACATACCTGCGTTTGTTGCCGCAACTTTAATAGCGGTTTCGAGATTAATGCTTTTCTGCTCTACTGTAGTATTTGCGTTAGATTCTAGACATTTCGATCCTACCAGTGCTTGCCAGTATAATTCGCTGTTTTCTATATTCCACCTATATTTCTCCCCTACTCTCATTTCTGTTTCCGGTTCTCTTATATTTGTTGGGTTTTCTTCCGGTTTAATTTTCAGTAAGTGCGGTAAGTGGTCGGTAAATTCTGTTCCGTATATAATTTGGCTGTCTATTATCAGATCTAGTGCTGCGAAATTTATCCATATTAAATCTATTATACTTGAGCCCACCGCTCCGATAAAAGTAAGTTGCGCCGGGGTGTCACCTTTGGTTCTCCCATTCAGTAGTATAAAACCTTGATTTTCCATTACATTTGTTAGTAGTTTACCGCGATGGTTAATTTGTTTGTCCAATGTTTTCCTTTCCGCTGTTAGTTCCGTGTCGCTTAGAATTTCTTTCTCTAGTTGATTTAGTTCTCCAATTCTCGAGTTAAAATCCCCTCCAATAATTATCGGGGTTTCTGTATTTACCGCTTGGATCTCTTCCAGTGTGTCGGATAATAGATCTAGGATTAATTCGGTCTCAAGGCTTGGCTTGAGGTAAACTTGACCCACGATTATATTTTTGTTTCCTATTCTTACTTTAATTATAATCCATGCACTGCTTTTTTCGATTACATTGAGAATTTTTATATCTTTCCTTACGAAAAAAATAATTCCGCCGCTTGCTCTTCCTCTGCTGTGGTCCTTGTCCGCTCCTTGCTGAATTATCTCGAAGTTGGATAAGAAGTTCGGCGCCTCCGCTATTTCCGTCGATCTCCAGGTCTCAGTTATTCCGATGATTTCCTTTTCTGCCAGCAGTTTTTGGTGTTCGACGTCGAGAGATAGCAAGTTGTTGAACCCGCTAATATTCCAGAAAATTAATTTTATTGGCTGATGGTTGGTTTTGGATTTTACATTGTATGACGTATGTTTTGATTGATGATTTTCTTCGTCATTTGTGAGTGTCGTAGTGGCACGTTTCGTCCTCTTCGTGATCTGGTCCTTTGCGGAAGAGAAATCTATCCAGGGATCCTTTTGTTTCTTTCGATTTTTTTGGTTTTTGTTTCGGTTCGTCTTCCACTGTGTCCTCTGGAAGTCTTGAGTCACTGTGTTGCCAGCTTCCGGCTGGCTGATCTCTCCCTCTTTTCCTGCTGTCGGTGTCTTCGTTGCTTCCGGATGGTACGTTGCTTCCTCTTTTTCTTTTGCTTCGCGTGTTTGTCAGCAGGTCTTCTGCTTCCTTTAGGCTGTACCGCTTCCCGTCCGCCAGTAGTTTATCTTCTTGTAGGGTAGCCCTACATCCTTGATTTCTCAATTCCTTCATGATTGGAACTAGTTTCTTCCTTATATCGTGCGTGTCCTTGTCGTAGTCGTTTGCTATTGAGTACTGTGTGCCTTTCAGTTTATTTGCAGCCTTAAGCAGGTCCAATTTCTTGTGGAATGTGGTTAGGGACAATAGGACCGGCGAAGGTCCTTTTTTGTTTTTACCGCCGAGGAGATTTATGAAGTTTATGTCGGTCGGTTCTAAGCCCAGACCCAGCTTGCTCTGAGTAAACTCGGTGACTCTGCTTCTCCATTGATTTGGTGCCTCGTCGATAACCAGCCCGAAGATGAGGATGTTGTTTTTCTTCGATTGCCGTTGCGCCTGTTGCTTCTGTTCTTTCAATTGATTTTGTAGTTCCGCGTTAGACGACCGGAGGTCCTCGATCTGTTCTAAGCAATTTTGCACTTGATCTTTCACTGGTTTAATCTCTTCTTTAATTGTCTCCTGGAGATTTGTTGTAATGATAGTCGTGAGTGATTCTTCTATTTGTCCTTTCCAGCCTTCTAACATTACTGAGAATTGTTGTACTGTGAGATCACCTAATTTATTCTCCCCCATGATTTTAATTTTCCCTTGTGTCGCTTAAACTGATTGCACTGATTTTGCTGTACTCCTTGACGTGTATTTGGGATCCCCAGGCGCGAAATGCGGAGCGAACGGAGTTGACACGAAATTCGTACAATTTGTTTCGTATTCGATTCGGGTTTATTCTCTTCAAACGTCAAAGTCACGTGTTGCTCCGTATTGTGTTTACACTTGCTGGTAGAACGCTCGCGCACCAGAGTCGGCGCCCCACTCGAGGCCGCCCGGCCCGCCGCCCGCCTATATTCAGTTGTTTCGCGTTGACTGTGTGAGACGGGTCCGTCACATTTTGCGGGTTGGCTTATGCCTTTGTTTCGCCCCCGCGAGTTTTATTTCGCACACTTACGGAGATTTCGCTGGTGTGACCCGAGTTATTAATTGACTATTACTTTTCTTTTGTGTAATAAGTTTTTCCGTGCTCGAGATGATTTATGCTCTGTTATATCTCACGTGAAGTCCGTTTCGGGTAAGAGATTTTTCGAACGTCGAAGTCAGCTGCCGATCCTCGCCGTGTTTATGTTTGTCGATCGGACGCTCGTGCCCGGAGTCCCCGTCGCGCGAGGCGCCGCCGTCTGTTGCTCTTGTTCCCAGCTACCGGCAGGACCGTTGCCGAATGCCAGACACTTATTTCGGTTTATCTTGGGTTTCCTTTTCTCGTCGGTCGATTTATTCCTATACACGTGTAGATTTTTCTGTGCCGGTTCTTGTGATATCAAATGTTTATAAACTTTAACTCTAAGATACTTTAGGACACAGTTTTTGACGGAGCTCGAAAAATTACGTGCGCACACGGTAACTTGCCCAGTGGCGCCCCCACATATTTTTCTTCAAACAACCAAAAGCTGTATTTCGATTAAATATACATTCATTAGATTTGAATAAATGTTTTATTTCATTGAAGTCCATTCAAATCTAATAAAAAAAATTATTTGATATCACTACAAGTCTACTAGGCCGGCCATCAAGCAAAAAAATTTAGTTACCATAAGTAGGATCTATTTAAGTCAACTAGATCTTTTTTCTGGGTGTAAGCAACGCAGGGATTTTAGAAACGGCGCTCCTCCCAGGCCCCACAAAGATTTGTGCACTGTTAAAAATGTGGTGTTAAAAACTACACTAAGACGGTGTCTATATAGGTTCACACCAATCACGGTGATAACGAGCGGTGTTAAGGGAGTGTAAAACACCGTATTTGCACCTCAAAAGTTCGGAACTGCCGTTTTTCGTGAATTATGAACGGATCGAAACGAACATTTAAATACAGACGGCAGTAATGTGAATCTCGTTAGTGAATTAGTCAGAATTTTGATTTTCGAACAAAAAATTTGAGATGAATTACCCGCAGAGGGAATCTGTAATGAAAAATTCGATTTTTTTTTATTTTTCGATAAAAACTGAGAAAAGTGACTAATTCATTCACGAGATAATAAAAAATTCACACATGATACGTGCATTTATGCCCATACAGCGAAAAGTGTTACGATGTTTTGTCGGTAACACAGGAATAAATTTAACGAAACGGCTGGAATTAATTATACACCGTAAAAAGTGTTACTATTAACACTGTAACAAGTAACACTAGGAAAAACTCCACACCAGCAGCATTTGACACCGTATATTTTTAACAGTGTATATCGGAGATAAGAAACTATAGAATATCGTAACAAATCATGGTCCAATTCCAGATTGAGATATTGCCTGGAACCAATATTTATTTAAAAGAAGGCGATCTTGAGCGCTGGACACGCCTGTATCGGAAAAGGCCGGGCAAACTTGCGTGCAGATTGAGGCGGCTAATTGTCGGCGAAGAGAATTTGGTCGGCATGTCGCCGACTGGTCGAGGAACACTGGCGAAAATCCCGAAAAAGGCATACGATGCCGTTGAAAGTGATTAATTAATCATCCATTATTCAACTGGCGCCGTATTAAGAGGCAGTGATGCTTCGCTCGGAACTTCTTCGCCCAATGCTAAACGCCTATAGGGCTGTCTCTCTCGCACCTTTTTGTTTATCGAGTCTCCTGACCAAACGGCTTGATCTATCGAGGAGCCCGAAGCTTAGCCCAATTCTGCAATAATTCCGCACATTCTATCTAAATCTAAGTTCTATGTGTCGAATAGTTTAGGAGAAAATAGCTTTAAAAAATTCGAGCTGGAGTGGGGGAAGCGCCACTGCCTCTTAAGCGATCATCATAGTGTGGCCCCTCGAAAAATTGCCGATTCTCGCGATTTTTTTTATAGTTTGAATAAGCGAGTTGGTCTGATTTTTTTGTACAACATTTTGTACAAACTGTTTAAAACTTGGGGAGAATGTTTATAACAATCTATTCTATCGGAAACTGAAAAAAAAAAGTTTTTTTGAAAATTTCACACTGTGATGATCCCTTAAGCATTAATCGATTTCGAATTATATGTTTACCGTATCAATATTTTGCAGCGTACGTGTCTGCGAATGCTGTACCAAAAATGGACAGTGAGCAGTTCCAGACAACCATGAAATTTTTGTGCCGAACGGTGCGATGAAGCCAAACGAAATGAAGAAATTCGATTCTCGGAGGCTCCACTGGATCGTCGACCACGTGGGTTGCCGAAATTCTCGCCGAAATCCAAAGATTTACTTGTTCTGCTGATAATAATAATATTATTATTATCAATCAAGTCGTCGTTCTCGAGCTGATTGATCCGCACGCTTCTTCGTAATACCGGCGACGTCGTGATATCCAGGCTCCCGTTATCCATTAAAAATATTTAATATTTCCGACTTGTTTGTCATTCGCCGGCGCGACGTCGGAAAGTTCGAAATCGACGCCCGCGTTGAAATCGCGAAATGCTCTCCGTGCTCAAGCTCCATACGTACTCCGATATTTCAATCTCGAGGGTCGACGGAAGCGTCACCCGTGGATTGTCGCGCGACGATTCGTCCGCGAGATCGATGCACGAAGTGCCGCTGATGCTGCTGGCTTCTTTCGCGGAATCTACGACGCTTCGGCTCGACGACGACGACGAAGACGAGGATTTTCTCTCGTTCAAAAACTTGCGTCTCTTGTGCGTGTAAACTTTTAGAGATTTTCGAGCCTCTTCGCGGCTCCGGGAGATTCGTACGAAAGATCGCCGCCGGACGATTCCACGGGCGAGACGACGAGGTTTTCTCGAGAAGAAGGATTTTTTTTCCCGACTGCGCTGAAATGGCGTGTTTTCGCCCCTGAAAAGCGGGAGGAAAATCGCCGATTTTTTACCGCGAGCAGTGCTCATGCGCAGCGGGCAAAAATAACGGGCAAAGCTCCCTAGGGCATCTTGCCCACTTTTTTTGCCCAGCGCGCAGTTCTCAGCGTGACCGCCGCAGCGCTCGCAACGCCTGAGAGCGACGCCATTAGGCAACGGTCGGGAAACACGCGGTTAAACGTGCTTAGCTAAGCGACTGGCGGAGCGTCCACCTGTCCGTTGTGTTGTGAGAGAGACCATTATTCCTATAAAAAATGTTAAACTCTTTGTACTTAATATATAAATATTGATTGTCGATCGTTGAAAATATAAATATTGATTTTGTATATTTTGTGTATATTTTTCATTAAAAAATTTCTGTGTCTTCAGTGAGGGGGCTCCGCCCCGCCAACCCCCCCACGGGGCTTCGCCCCGAACCCCACCTGGGGCTTCGCCCCTGGACCCCACCAGGGGCTTCGCCCCTGGACCCCACCGGGGCTTCGCCCCGGACCCCACCAGGGGCTCCGCCCCTGGACCCCACATTTCAGCGCGGCCGGAAAAAAAGTATCGTATGCTACGCGGGAGGGAGCGCCATTTTCACCTCGTGCTCGTGCTGCCCTCGCTCCGCTCGGGCAGCAAACCTCGCACTCGGTGAAAATAGCGCTCTTCCCTCCCTTGTAGCATAATGTACTATTGTGCTCCGGGTATTTGCGTTTTTTGTGCGTGTAGACTTTGGAACACTCGCCGACGCTGCTCGGGGTATCTCTGTGATGGTCGAAACGGTGACTGTGCGGCAAAATTTTTAACGATCTCCGAACGAAGATACGCGTCGTTGAATTCAGTTCCACCGTGATTTTCTCGGGTTTCAAGAGAATCGGCTGCGTTTTCGGCCGCGGCGGTCGAGTCGTCTCGCGAATCGGCCCGTGAAACCAGCCGTTTATCGTCCACCGGGACTTCTCCGAGGACGTAACCTCGGCGTCCTGGTGATACGAATTGAAAAAATTCATACGTATTCAGAAAAACGAAGGAATCTTTTTCATGAAAAAAATATGCTGGGTGACCGAAATATTTGTTGAACAATTTTTTTTCATAAATTTGTTAATAACATTTTTTAATTAATATTATGCAAAATTAATATTTTCAGTACCTTTAATGTGCATGAATTTTTCAGATTTTTATACCACCGAGAAATGTTTGTAATTCTCTCTCATATTCCTCGAATTTATGCGAAACGAATATTGGTCGCGAGTACTACCTTAAAGCGATTTTCCCACACTTCATGTTTTAAAATTCGGTGACGGTTGCACCGTAAAATCTATTGCACCGATCCTTTTCAAACTTGGTACACTCTTTCTCTGTATAATTCATCAAATAACGCTGTCGAGTTTTTTTTTTAATTCGTTATTCTTTTTTACAATAACAAATTGGTCGATTTTTTCGACAAAAATCGCGTTTTTTACTTTCGAGCGTTTGCTGTTTGAGTCCGGTTCGGAGCAACGGTGAACGGGCGTCGGAGTCGGTACACCCGAGGCTCTTTTCGGAGCTCGAGGTGAGGTAATTCAGAGATTTCTTGGCGGATCTGTGGCGCTGTGATGGTGTCTGATTCTGACTTTCGTCGATCGATTCCACCGAGGAATTAAGCACGCTGTTCATGTTAGACCGGTTGGAACTGGTGTCAAAATTCAGCGTTTTGTTAATCTTCGACATGGGCGGCCGGTAAGTTCTTATTGAGCTATTACGCGGACTTCTCCCGAATTTTTCTAGACGCTTTGTACTCGGACTCAAATCGAAATTAACGATTTGTTAATTTTACGACTGCTCAACTTCGTCACCTGTAACGGGCTGTAATTAATCTTTCTCCCGACTCCGCTAAAATAACCCCATTTCGTGTCCGCAACGCGGGCGGAAAATCCCTCATTTTTGACGCGTGACTTACGCATGCGCAGTCCGCTTTCATTACCTCCCTAGGGAGGTAATCAGCTCATTCCTGCCCGCGCGGGAGTAATGGGAAGCGTACTACGCATGCCTGTCGTCACTTGTCAAAAATGAGGTTATTTTCCGTCCGCGTTGCACACACGAAATGTGTTTATTTTTTAGCGAAATCGGGAGAAAAGTATAGTACGCTACATGGGAGGAGTGCAACTTTCCTCCCTTGTAACGTAATGTACTATTAAGGAGGCATCGTCGGTACAGTCACGTCAATTGCGCACTAAGATTTGAAACATTATTTAAATATACTTTCGGAAGGAAACAAGTGTCCAAAAGGGTGGATATGAATTAAAGAGATCCTGTTTAGTATAGAAAAAAATATATGCAATAAAAATTTACAGAAAAATAGCTCAGTTTATGCTAATAACCAATGGGACATATTATAAGCAGTTTTTTGGAAGTCAAATTGGTAATTTCAGGTCGATCTTGTCGGGCGACAGCTCGTTTTGTTCGTTGAAGAACGTTTTACGAATTTACCGAGTTATTTTCTTCAGTTTATTTGTCGATTAGGAATAAAATGAGATAAACTCGTCGTTTAATTTTCTTCTCTTATAAACAAATGGCTGTAATTTGTGACCTATGAATATAATCGCAAATGTTCAACGGTAAATTTGTGCATTGTCCGTCGATAAACAAAATGAACCATCGCTCGACAAGATCGAACTAAAATTACGAATTTGACTTCCAAAAAACTGCGTATAATATGTCCCATTAGTTATTAGCATAAACTGAGCTATTTTTCTGTGAATTTTTATTGCACATATTTTTTTCTACACTATACAGGATCTCTTTAATTCATATCCACCTTTTTGGACACTTGTTTCCTTTCGAAAGTATATTTAAATAATGTTTCAAATCTTAATGCGCAATTGACGGACTGTACCGACGATGCCTCCTTAATGCCCGCAGTATTTTCGCGGATCTCGGGAGATGCTGATCGCCCTCGACGGAAACCCTACTGTCGGAGCTTGAGTTCGCCGACTCAAAGTTTTCCGATCTTCGAGTCCCAACGTCAGAGTTCAACGATATGTTTATGTCGTAACGATTATGATATGTTATGTTGAGCGAGGACCCGCCGGGAATGACGCCTCGCAATGACGCTTCAGTTGCGAATGATTTTTTCGCGACTCATCTCAGCCCAGCTGAATAGAGATAACAAACCAGGCCAATGGGAAACGTTGACTTTTTGTTCGTGCGTAATTGCAGTTTTTTTCATCTCCTTGTTTACGCCGAATGACGTCGCGCTTATCCGAGAAGCTTGTCGTGTCGGAGGTTCGCGCGGTAAATCTTGTTTTCGACGGACTATCGGACATTCATCTCTCTCCCGAGGGCCACGTAATCAAGGTCAATCAAATTAGAATTGTATATTTATATTCCAACCATTTGATTCCATTTGTGTCTATTACCAACGACGAGAGATGAGAAATAATCTCCTGACCTGATCCCCGATTAGATCAAATATAACAACAAGATACGAGATGTAATCCACCACGTGAAATCGCTATCAATCACGATCAGAGTTGGGGACAATGCATTATTTTTTAATGCATCACCGTTTTTTTAACCCATTATTTTAAAAATGGATAATGGAATTCGAATCCACTAGACATTACTTTTTTAATGAGTAATGGAGCAGAGATCCATCACCCATTATTTTTTAAATGTTTAATGGAACAGAGATCCATCACCCATTATTTTTAAAATTTTTAATGGAACAGAGATCCAGCAACCATTACTTTTTTAATGTTTAATGGAACATAGATCCAGCACCCATTTTTTTTAAATGTTTAATGGAGCAGCGATGCAGCTCCCATTACTTTTCTAATGTTTAATGGAACAGAAATCCAGCACCCATTTTGCTTCCTCAAGAAGCTTTGTTTTAGTGAAAAAAAATTTTTTCGAGATTTTGATGTCAACGTGTTCAGAATGTTCCAAAACGTCGAGAAAACACATTTTGAAAAAATGTCTGGATGTATGTGTGTGTGTGTGTGTGTGTGTGTGTGTGTGTGTGCGTGCGTGCGTGCGTGCGTGCGTGCGTGCGTGCGTGCGTGCGTGCGTGCGTGCGTGCGTGCGTGCGTGCGTGCGTGCGTGCGTGCGTGCGTGCGTGTGTGTGTGTCTGTGTGTGCACATGATTAAACCTTAATAACTCGAGAACGGTTTGAGATATCAAAGTGAAATTTATACCACATATTGGGTGGTCACAGCCTCTTCTTGGGTGCAAATTTTAGCAAAATCTATGCAGTCTTTTGTTTTTTAGGGCACTTTTAATTTTTCAAAAATTCTCTGTACGCTCTGTCTCTTCCATATTTTTTTAGATATCGGGTTGAAATTTGGTAAAAAGTTGAACTATTACAAACTAAAGACCGCTATTGAATTTGGGAAGAATCGACCAAACCGTTCAAATTTTATGGCAGTTTCAATTTTTTGAAACAAAAACTCGATTTTACTCCTATTTTCGTAATTTCTGAGAATCGAGTTGAAATTTGGTTTACAAGTATATTATCACCAGACTAAGTTCGTGTATAAATTTGGAGTTGATCCGTGCAGAGGGCGTGATTTTATGGCATTTTGAATTTTTCGAAAGAATGTTGATCGTTCTTGAAACAAAACAAAGCTTCTTGAGGAAGCCAAAAATTAAAAATGTTGTCCACCCTACAAACTGAGCGGGGTAGACTGTGATTATAGGCGGAGAGGAAGCATTATGACAACGATCTAGTTGTCAGCTTTTTTGTTAATGTTTAATGGAGCAGCGAGGCGGCGCCCATTACTTTTTTAAATGTTTAATGGAACAGAGATCCAGCACTCATTATTTTCTTAATTTTTAATGGAGCAGTGATACAGCTACCATTACTTTATTAATGGATAATGGAGCAGAGATCCAGCACACATTTTTTTAATGGAGCAGGAATTCATCACCCACTACTTTTAAAATATGTATATTTTTCGATGTCCAGATTGATTTTCCCATACTTTTCGAGGTCCAGGTTGGTTTCCCCACAGTTTTCGATGTCCAGGTTGGTTTCCCCATAGTTTTCGATGTCCAGGTTGGTATCGCCATAGTTTTCGATGTCCAGGTTGATTTCCCCATAGTTTTCGATGTCCAGGTTGATTTCCCCACAGTTTTCGATGTCCAGGTTGATTTCCCCATGGTTTTCGATATCCAGGTTGATTTCCCCATGGTTTTCGATGTCCAGGTTGGTTTCCCTATAGTTTTCGATGTCAAGGTTGTTTCCCCTATAGTTTTCGATGTTCACTTTGATTTTTCCATACTTTTCGATGACCAGGTTGATTTCTCCATAGTTTTCGATGTCTGGGTTGATTTACCCATAGATCTCGATGACCAGGTTGATTTTACAGACAGGGTGAGACAGCGTTACACAGGGTTAGACAGAATTAGGCAGAGTTAGCACAGTTAGACAGTGTTAGACAGGGTTAGGCAGCGTTAGGCAGAGTTAGGCACAGCTAGACAGAATTAGGCAGGGTTAGACAGGATTAGGCTGGGTTAGACAGGGTTAGACAGAGTTAGACAGTTAGGCACAGCTTGACAGGGTTAGACAGAGATAGGCGAAGTTAGACAAGGTTAGATAGGGTTAGACAAGGTTACACAGAGTTAGGCGGAGTTAGGCCGAGTTATAAAGCGTTCGACAGGGTTCCATAGGGTTAGACTAGGTTAGGCAGGGTTAAACAGGGTTAGACTGGGTTAGGCAGGGTTAAACAGTGTTAGACTGGGTTAGGCAGGGTTAAACAGGGTTAGACAGGGTTAGGCGGAGTTAGACGGGGTTAGATAGGTTTAGACAGGGTTAGGTGGAGTGAGATGGGGTTAGATAGGTTTAGACATGGTTAGACAGGATTAGACAGAATTAGACTGGGTTAGACAGGATTAACCAGAGTTAGACAGGTTTGGGCAGCGTTAGACAGAGTTCGACAGGGTTAGCCGGGTTAGACCGGGTTAGGCAGAGTTACACGGGGTTAGGTTGATTTAGACAGGGTTAGACAGAGTTAGACAGGATTAGGCAGGGTTAGGCAGCGTTAGACTGAGTTAGACTGAGTTCGACAGAATTAGACAGGGTTAGACCGGGTTACGCAGAGTTACACGGGGTTAGATAGGTTTCGACAGGGTTAGACAGGGTTAGGCAGCGTTAGACAGAGTTAGACAGAGTTAGACAGGGTTAGACTGGATCAGGCAGCGTTAGACAGAGTTAGGCAGAGTTCGACAGGATTAGACAGGGTTAGACCGGGTTAGGCAGAGTTAGTCGGGGTTAGATAGGTTTAGACAGGGTTAGAACCAGGTTGAAATCAACCTGAACATCGAAAACTATGGGGAAACCAACCTGGACATCGAAAACTATGGAAAAATCAACCTGGACATCGAAAACTGTGGAGAAATCAACCTGGACATCGAAAACTATGGGGAAATCAACCTGGACATCGAAAACTATGGAGAAACCAACCTGGCCATCAAAAACTGTGGAGAAATCAACCTGGACATCGAAAACTATGGGGAAATCAACCTGGACATCGAAAACTATGGAAAAATCAACCTGGACATCGAAAACTGTGGAGAAATCAACCTGGACATCGAAAACTATGGGGAAATCAACCTGGACATCGAAAACTATGGAGAAACCAACCTGGCCATCAAAAACTATGGGGAAATCAACCTGGACATCGAAAACTATGGGAAAATCAACCTGCACATCGAAAACCATGGGGAAATCAACCTGGACATCAGAAACCATGGGGAAATCAACCTGGACATCGAAAACTATGGGGAAACAAACCTGGACATCGAAAACTATGGGGAAACAAACCTGGACATCGAAAACTATGGGGAAACCAACCTGGACATCGAAAACTATGGGGAAACCAACCTGAACATCGAAAACGATGGGGAAATCAACCTGGACATCGAAAACCATGGGGAAATCAACCTGGACATCGAAAACTATGGGGAAACCAACCTGGACATCGAAAACCATGGGGAAATCAACGTGGACATCGAAAACTATGGGGAAACAAACCTGGACATCGAAAACTATGGGGAAACCAACCTGGACATCAAAAACTATGGGGAAACCAACCTGAACATCGAAAACGATGGGGAAATCAACCTGGACATCGAAAACCATGGGGAAATCAACCTGGACATCGAAAACTATGGGGAAACCAACCTGGACATCGAAAACTATAGGGAAACCAACCTGGACATCGAAAACCATGGGGAAATCAACCTGGACATCAGAAACCATGGGGAAACAAACCTGGACATCGAAAACTATGGGGAAACCAACCTGGACGTCGAAAACTATGGGGAAACCAACCTGGACATCGAAAACAATGGGGAAACCAACCTGGACATCGAAAACTATGGAGATACCAACCTGGACATCGAAATATATACATATTTTAAAAGTAGTGGGTGATGAATACCTGCTCCATTAAAAAATAATGCGTGCTGGATCTCTGCTCCATTATCCATTAAAAAAGTAATGGCAGCTGTATCACTGTTCCATTAAACATTTAAAAAAAATGGGTGCTGGATCTCTCTTCCATTAAAAATTGAAAAAATGGGTGCTGGATCTATGTTCCATTAAACATTAAAAAAGTAATGGTTGCTGGATCTCTGTTCCATTAAAAATTTAAAAAATGATGGGTGATGGATCTCTCTTCCATTAAACATTAAAAAAATAATGGGTGATGGATCTCTGTTCCATTAGGGGAGAACGGGGCAATGGCGTACAGTGGGTAATACCGAACACCTCGATTACTCACCATGTATTCATAATATCTGATTACAATTTTTTGCGTCGATTAATGTACACGAAGTGTGACTAAATCGTATTTTTTTTATTATTAAATAAGTATAAAAATATTTTAAAAGAGGTCTGACATTTTACGTCGATTCACGATCTAAAATTCACCTCAAAGGAAATAAGGATTTCTTCCTATGTATATTTGCTAATATTTTACTTCAGATATTCTCATGTATTCGTTATTATTTTCACTTTCATATCGTTTTTGAAAAAAATTTCTCGCCCAAATATTACCGGATGTAGACAAAAATTACGTTGTGAAGCCGTTTCGGGGAAATAGCGAACAGCATTTGTTGGTAATCGCGAACGTTTGGCACGAGTGACGTCTAACGCCGAACGGACGTGGCGTCCGAGGTTAGTATTATATTTATTGTCTATTTAACTCTTGGTATCGATGAAATAATGATATTTTATTATCTAATATGTGTGGTCGACGGAATTATATTCTTCTGATATATGCAGTAGCAGTTTATTCGCGAATACCGTTCGTTTATTCCGGAATTTCAAGGTTACGTATGTACAATTTATTATTTATTAAATACTTCATGAAAATTTGGAGAAGACGAAACGTGGAAACTGTGATATCAATTAATGTGATAGATGATAGAGCGACAACGAAGAGTTCCCATATTTACGTATATTTTGTTAAAGTGATACTTCTATTTTAGTAAAACAAATCGCAATTACGCGTGTTTGAATTATAATTGTGTTAAGTATTCGATAAAAATAAAAGTTCATGATTATTCTCCTAGTTTTCGTCTATTGCAGTGTCTAGAAACTTATTTTGTAGATCTCCGAAAGCATCGTTCGGGATTGCCCACACCCTGTTCGCTATTACCCGACGGTGAGGGTAATGCCGTACATTGGCATTTTTTCTACAGCCGCAGAAAAAGTTTATTTTTCGATATTTTATTGAAAAATGTTGTCACTGTGTCGAAGAAGACATGTCAAGCTATGATTTTGAGCCTGAAAATATTTAATTACTTGCTTTTTTGTGTGTTTAATTTCGATTCTTTCTTAGATGTTCGCCATTCCCCCGTTCTCCCCTACTCATTAAAAAAGTGATGTGTAGTGGATTCGAATTCCATTATCCATTTTTTTTTATTAAATAATGCATTATTTTTACATTAAAAATCTCACAACGCTGATCACGATCATGATTTCAGTCCTTGACAGGCGACCAAGACAAAACTCTGCAAAGCGATAATTTCTTTATTATAAATCGTTTCACAGCAACAGTAAAAAAGCAGCAGACACGTCGACAAAAAACGTAAAGTTCTCAAAGTCCGGTCATTTCGCTTTCTTCTTCTCCATCGCCAGCCAGAATCCATTTTTCGGCAACAGCAGAAACTACTTCGGGTTGAACCCGAAGTCCCTGGGATTTTTCGGCGACGGTTTCAGCACGAAACTGTGCAAAAGTTGGGCGATGAGAATCGTCGACTCCATGAGGGCGAATCGATCGCCGATGCATCTGCGTGGTCCGAGCCCGAAGGGCATGTAAGTGTCGGGCTTGCTGTCCGCCTTGTTCTCGTATTAGGATCAAATTTGTCAGGATCCGGAAACTAGTTGGGGTCGCAATGAAACGCGAAAATGGGAATCCCATGGCGGTGCCGGGTTGAACGGTGAATTCCTTTCCGTCTTCCTGCGCCGCCGGCAGATCGTAGGGCTTGATGCAAACGCGATCGGTCAGCGGCGCCGACGCGAAGAGCCTCAGGGTCTCCGAAACAACCATATCCATGTACTTCATCCTCGCCAGAGTCTCGTAGCCGATCTCGCCGCCGTCTTTTCATCAAGGACGTTTCGGCACTCGAAGGTCTCGTTGTCGGATCTCCCGAGTATCGGCAGGCTGCGCTCCTGTCCGGGCGGAACTTCGCGACGCTCCGCGAGTTTCCTCGCGGTCGTAACCTCTCCTTCGGGCGAAATCCCCGCGGCGTTCGGCGGATAAACCGCGGCGTAACTGGGCGACCCGGCCTTCTCCATGGTGTAGTCGTCGAAGTCGTTCGTTCGCGCTGGCGTGTAGCCACGGTAAGTTTGTCCACGTGTGCGCGAGCCATCGTGAGGCGGTGCCCGGTCCGTGCTCTCCGCTGCCATGTTCACTCTTGGCTGACAGTCTTGTGCTCCGACACACAAATCCTGCGACGTCCGCCAAGAGTGAACATGGCAGCCGCGTCGGTCTCGCAATCTTCACCGAACGCTCGAGATTGAGGTGCCGTCGTCGTCGTGCTAATTACAACAGGTGCTCGATCTGGCCGCCCCCAACCTCGATGCATTTCTGCACGCGTTCGATGAAATTTGCTCGGCATCGCACGAGCATACCGTGGGTCACGCGTCTTGAGGCCTCGTTTATTCGGGCTGTCAAATCGATATCATCGTTGGGCAAGTCCCGGCCGTACACGCGTGCCTTCAGAAAACCCCACAAAAAAAATCCAGGGGATTAAGATCGGGCGATCTTGCCGGCCACGTTATTACTCCTCCGCGACCGATCCACCGCGCCGGAAATGCCTCATTGAGGTACTCGCGGGCTACGATAGACCAATGCGCAGGCGCGCCGTCGTGCTGTAACCACATTCATCTGCGGTTCTCGCATGGCAGACGATGGAGAAGACCCGGCAAATCGTCGCGGAGGAATTCCCGATAGTTACGGCCGTTTAAAATCGGCGGCAGATAATGCGGTCCGATCTGAAACAAAAAGGCCATTTTATTTTATTTCGGTGAGTCCGTGTCCTATCTCCAGTACCCTGTATTAAGGTAGTACGAGCGGTACAGTCTCGTGAAACGTGAGTTTCAGAGAATATTTCGAAAACTTCTCAATGGGATAAAAACCTGAAAAAAATGAAGCACGCCGAAGGTACCAAAAAGATTTATTTTGCATAATAATAATTCCGAAATGTTATGAACTAGTTAATAAAGAAATTGATTGTTCAACAATCTACCCGGCAACCCTACTTCTTTTTCGGATGAAAGTTATTCATTCATTTTTCTAAATACGTATAAATTTTTTCAGAATTTTGTCTAATTTTTCAAAATTGCGTTTTTTTTTCAAGAAAAATGAGGAGCGAAAACCGTATTTAAAAAAATGTATTCAGAAAATTTAATCAATTATTTTCATCAGAAAAAAAAGTTGGGTTGCCGGGTAAATTGTTGAACAATTCATTTTTTCATTAATTTGTTAATATCATATCGAAATTATTAATATGCAAAACAAATCTTTTCGGCACCTTCAACGTGCTTGATTTTTTTCAGATTTTTATCCCTTCCAGAAATGTTCGAAATATTCTTTGAAACTCACGTTTGGCGGGACTGTACCGCTCGTACTACCTTAATGATATTAAATTAAAAATACAGTTACCAACTCATCGGCGACAATGCCCATCCACACGTTCAAACTAAAACGAGTTTGTTTACTTCGGACGCGGCACGCGTGCGGGTTCCCTTCCGAATAATAGTGCTCGTTTTTCGTATTACGACCACCCGACTCGGTGAACGGGGATTCGTCCGTGAAAAGAATCTTCGTTACGAAGTCCGCGTCAGCGTCGAGACGTCGTACAATTTCTTCGCAGAAATTTAGACGATAATTGTCATCGGGGAAGACCAGCTGTTGCACGGGGTTCAGGTGGTACGGCTTCAGATTGTTGGCTCGCGTGATCCGGTTAACCTTCATGTGGGACATTCCCAGTTCTCGAGCTACGATGCGGGAACTGGTCCTTGGATCATTTTCAAATATCGCCAGAACTTCCTCCTCACGGTCATGCCTGCGATGTCGTACCGGAGGTCCACCTCGTTCTGTCCCCGGTCGCGGCATCACATTCCCCGACTCGCAAAGCCGACGATACGCGGCGACAATCGTGTTCGGCGTCGGGAAACGGGCCCGTTGAGGATATCGCTCTTCATACAAAGCCGCTGCGCGCAACACGTTTTGGTTTACCCTACCGTAACACAAAACCATCTCGGCACATTCGCGGGAGGTGTAGTTTGCCATGCTGCTCGATTTGCACTGTCGTCTCGAGCTCCAATTTTAGCGACTTGTTAAAAACAAAAGGAAAACTTGTCGCTAAGACCAGAGTCGATAAAGCTCAAGCGCTGTCTTTTGTTTTTTAATTCTTGGAAAAAACTCGTGTTTTTTAACTCGATCGCAAATAAGAATGCGAAAAGAAAACGTTTTGCTCGTCGCTTTATGGTTCGGTGATGAGAAACCTGCGCCGAACATCTTCTTGGCACCTATTCTAACGAATATTAAGGAGTTACGGCAAGGAATCGTAGTGCAAGATTCAAATGACGATTCTTTCACTGTAAAAGCTATCGTCATTTGTTGTACCTACGACCTTCCAGCCAAAGCTCTATTTTACAATATGAAGCAGTACAATGGAAACTTCAGATGACAGAAATGTAAGCAGAAGAGCGAGAATCTGCCGAACGAACACGTGCGAGTATATAGCACGCATTGCAAGTATTCGAAGCTCGATTTCCAGACTGCCGTGTAAAAGGTCAAACGGTCATATCCCATATTATGGACAATGACATCAGTGGATTAGCCGTGGATGTGATGCATTTATTCGGGATAACGTTGTTGTCGCAATCGAGTATATCTCCGGAGGACATCACCACAGCATCTAATGTATTAAACGAATACGTGAAGAGGTTCGATGTCCTATATCACCGGAGACTTATGACAAACGACGTGCACGGTAGCAATTCTATGCAATTACAAATATATTCTGGCGCCACGAAATTTCTTAATCTCGCAAGTCTGAAAAGCGAGTGTTTGGTCTCAGGACGGCCCACGATCGAATTCTGTGAAAACTTGGACACGAAGTGTGGCCGAATGAAACGTTGCCGGATAGCCGATTCGACTTACGTTGTCGGGTAAAGCACGGAATTTCTGCGAGTCCCTCCCGGAATTATCGAAGTGTTGTGAAACCGCACGGCTTCGGCTGCGTTCACACCAGCGACTTTGTGAACGCGCCTTTTCCACGACTTCCGAAGCTCAGCCAATCACAGGGCTTCCCGGGCACAGCAAAACCGACGCCACAGGCAAGGCCTGGCAATCACCTTCTTCTCTCGCGTGCTCGACGACGCGCGTTCGCGTCCTTTCTACTTTTGTAACAGTTTAAATAAAATATCGTTCTTTGTAAAATTATTTGTGCTTTTCCGGTTTCTCCTACATTCTCTTAGGCCCGGAACGCCACAGTGTGTCGACTCGAGTACGTTGAAGTATCGAAAACTTTTTACTACCAGAGATTGCTAAAGCAGATAATGCTATACACGTCAACGGACTACCAGCGAACGAAGAAGAGTAATTCGTCATTCGCCTCGAACTTAGGCCACGATGAGAGAACGAGAGTTGGACAGATTCGCTGTTTCATTCGCACTGTGAATTGTCATTGTCGCGCGTTGTGTGACTGTGTAGCCAACAACGTTGCAATCTTATAAGCCCGTGGGTACTAGAAAATAATGTCGCAATACGTACAACTGGTGAAGTCCTCTCGAACATACACAATATTGTGCGATTTGATGATCAGGAGCAGGCAGTAGATATAGCAAAGCTGAAATCGGTATGTTTCTACTGCAAGTTTCAAGATGTCCCTACTGTATACGTCATCGAACCGGTCAACTCCGTGAAATTTGAGTGAATATTTGAGAGCAGAAAAAATGTGCAATTACAGTTGTTATCATTTTGTGACTAATAAACATTACTTTCGGATTTCTGTCAGTTTGAACGTTCAACAATTCTTTGGCCTTTATTTTTTTTACTTTCGGTAGCCTAGGAATTTTTAAAGAAAAGTCTCAGGAAGGATCCCGCCGAGATTGTTTATTTAAATATATTGATGAGAATTTGGCGAAGACGCTCGCCGAGATACTTACATTTTTTTAAATGAAAGTCTCGCCAAGCTGCTCGCCGAGAATCGTAAAAAATCTCATAAAGAGTCTATGCGAGATTCCTCAGATCACAATAAGTCTTGATAAAAGTCTAGGATCGGATCCTATGCGTGACTCGATTTTAGCAATCCAAGACTCTTATCAAGACTTTTGCCGAGACTCTGGCCGAGACCATCGCCGAGATTCTTGCCGAGATGGGTTACCCATACCGTTTTTTTCCGCGAGGGCGACAACGCTACGCCGACTCCGCTATCGTAAAAAAATGTTCATTACAGACGACGCTACAAATCCGTTTTTTTTTTTTTCATTACACACCATGCTAGAAATCCGTTTCAGAGGATTCTGAATCGATGTAGCTAGTCGTCTGGAGACCGATTTTTCAGAAATGTGTTGTGACAGGAAACATAAAATTAAATAAAATATTCCTCGACGTCATCGCGCTTCTACTCCTCGAGCGCTAACGTAGGGTTCTGTTTTGTCGCTATTGTTATTGTGCCGTCCATCCACCGCGTCACCCTATATCCGACAAAATATCGACAAACCAAAGGGAGTCCGACGGCCTCGACAAGGACCGCCTATGGCGACGCGCTGCGCGTGCGCAAGGATATCGATCGCGCGCTCGCTGGTCATCGACCAAGATTTGTCACTTGTGCTCTGTCTGGGAAAGCGGCAGGTCAGCCCTCGAGGAGTTGTCGATAGTTTGAAGGGAAAACCGTTCGTAGAACTAGTGACGCTGTGTTCGTCAAAATAAATCGTAAGTCGAATTAAAATAAAACCGGATTTCTTGCCTAAAAGTTTTGATGATTTCACGATATTCTGGGTCCCCCATTTCACCCACCTTGTGTCGTCTCAATATCGTTAGCCGGCAATAAAGTCGAATAAAGTTACATTTAATTTTGTCAGTTTAATAAAACTGACTGGCGCCCGACAAAATAATTAATTCATTCGTCAATTTAGAGCCCCGGCAGCCACTGACCCCGGCCGCGCCGGGTGGAGTGCTCCCGTAAAGAAAAATAAAAATAAAAGAGCATTCTTTCTCAGTGTTGCGAAACATTTACCTCCTGTCTATGCAGAAATAAGGATAGCGATATCTACGGTTCCGAAAAATCAAATAAAATGATACCACTCGATTAATTTTTTCTATTTTCATGTGACTCGACGAATAAATCAATGTCACTAAAAATCACGAAAAAAAATCCGTCGAGATCGGGGAACGAGAGAGACGAAATTAATGGCGCTCGTCGCGACGAAGCTGACAGAAAACTGGCGAAAATATGACTCCGCGTGACTCTCGACCTCACAGGTCTGCGGAGAACCAGCCGGGCTGGGACTGGCGATCGCGCTGGCGGCCGGACTAGGCTGATAGGGACTGTAGCTCTCTTCGCTGATGTAGCTCTCTTCACAGTGAAAAGCTCTCTTCTCTTCGTAGCAAACTGCGGCGTGTAATCACGGTGCGTTTGTCCGGGCGTGCGCGAGTCATCGTGAGACGGTACCCGATCGGTGCTCTCCGCTGCCATGTTCACTCTTGGCCGACAGTCTTGTGCTCCGAACACACAAATGCTGCGACGTCCGCCAAGAGTGAACATGGCAGCCGCTACGGTGTCGCAACCTTCACCGAACGCTCGAGGTTGAGGTGCGTTTGTCGTCGTGCTCGATCTGTGCGAAGTGCTCGATCTGGCCGCCCCCAACCTCGATGCATTTCTGCACGCGTTCAATGAAATTTGCTCGGCATCGCACGAGCATACCGTGAGTCACGCATCTTGCAGCCGCGTCGATTCGGGCTCTCAAGTCGATATTGTCGTTAGGCAAGTCCCGGCCGTACACGCGTGCCTTGAGAAACCCCCACAACAAAAATCCAGCGGATTTAGATCGGGTGACCTTGCCGGCCACGGGATTACTCCTCCACGACCGATCCCCCGCGCCGGAAATGCCTCGTCGAGGTAATCGCGGGGTACAACAGCCCAATGCGCAGGCGCGCCATCGTGCTGCAACCACATTCCTCTGCGGGTCTCGGGTTGCAGATGCTGGAGGAGGCCCGGCAAATTGTCGCGGAGGAAATCCTGGTAATTATGCCCGTTCAAAATCGCCGGCAGGTAATGCGGTCAGATCTGAAACAAAAAGACCATTTTATTTTATTTTGGTGAGTCTGTATCCTGTCTCTCGTACACTGTATTAAGATCGTACGAGATAATGGGATAAAAACCTGAAAAAAATCAAGCACGCCGAAGGTACCAAAAAGACTGATTTTGCATAATAATAATTCCAAAATGTTATTAACTAATTAATAAAAAAATGTATTGTTCAACAATTTACCCGGCAACCCAAATTCTTTTTCGGATGAAAGTTATTCATTCATTTTGCTTCCTCATAGAGGAAGCTTTGTTTTCGTGAAATTTTTTTTTTTCGAGATTTTCATGTTAACATACTTAGAATCACCTAAAACGTCGAGAAAAGTGGTCTAGAAAATATGTCTGTATGTGTGTATGTGTGTGTGTGTGTATGTATGTATGGTCCAGGCACCGAACATTCAATTGTTCATAACTCAGGAAGGGCATGATGGATCGAGCTAAAAATTGGCACGCAAGTAGAGTATTAAACCCTCTGTAATTCACATATTTTAAAAATTAAATATATCCATGTATACAAATTTTATCGAATTTTAAATTTTTCAAAAAAATGGCGTGATCGCTCTAACTTTCGCAAAAGTTCGACGATTCAGCTATATACTTCATCATAAATAAAGACACGGTTAATGTTGTTTGGTATTGAATTTCAGCGAAATCGGTAAAGCGGTTCCGGTTTTATAGAATTTTGAATTTTTCGAAAAAAATAAATTTTGCTCTAAATCACGTCGAATCTCATCAAATGAACCAAAATATTCAACAGTCAAAAAATAACATACAGCGCTGCGACGTATAAAATTTGGTGACGATCGGTAAAGTCGTTCGGATTTTACGCTGTTATGAATTTTTTTAAAAATTAAGATTTTCGTTGTAACTTATGGAAAAGTTATTAAAGTAAGTCATAACTTTGTATCTAATCAAAATTAGATGTAACGGTGTTTGTAACGGAGTTTTCTTTTGTTCAGATTAAAAAAAAGTTGCAAAGTAGAACTTTGCACACTGCTTCCTCATTAATTCCCCTTTTTCACAAAGCTTCCTCTATTTTCTGAATACATATAATTTCTTCAGAATTTTGTCTAATTGATCAAAACTGCGTTTTTTTCAAGAAAAATAATAGGCGAAAACTGCATTTAAAAAAATTTAGACACTATTCTGAAAAAATTCATACTTATTCAGAAAAATTAATAAATTATTTTCATCAGAAAAGAAAGTTGGTTTGCCGGGTAAATTGTTGAACCATTCATTTTTTAATTAATTTGTTAATAACATTTCGAAATTATTATTATGCAAAATACATTTTTTCGGCACCTTCAACGTGCTTGATTTTTTTCAGATGTTTATCTCATCCAGAAATGTTCGAAATATTCTTTGAAACTCACGTTTGGCGGGACTGTACCGCTCGTACTACCTTAATGATCCTCTATTAAAAAGTGCGTAATTCGCGCCAACGTGAGTATTGTGGTCGATCTATTCGGGCTTTGATTGGTGATGGACCGTGACGACCAGCAGTCGTTGTTTAATAGCGCGAAATTTGACAGTTTGTTGCAATCTTATATTAAAAAGTCCGTAATTTGCGCCAACGTGAGTATTGTTGTCGATCTATTCGGGCTCTGATTGGTCGTGGAACGTGACGACCAGCAGTCGTTGTTTAATAGCGCGAAATTTGACAGTTTGTCGCAATTTGACATAAGCGCTGCAGCGCGGCTAACCTGTCCGCGCGCGTGAGCGCGCGTTATTGTTCTTATATTAAAAAGTCCGTAATTCGCACCAACGTGAGTATTGTTGTCGATCTATTCGGGCTTTGATTGGTCTTGGACTGTGACGACCAGCAGTCGTTGTTTAATAGCGCGAAATTTGACAGTTTGTTGCAATTTGACATAAGCGTTGCAGCGCGGCTAACCTGTCCGCGCGCATGAGCGCGCGTTATTGTTCCCCTAGTATTAAATAAAAAATAACACACTCACCAACTCATCGCCGACAATCCCCATCCACACGTTTAAACTGAATCGAATTTGTCGAGTTCGGACGCGGCACTCGTGCGGGTTCTCCTCCCAATAAAAGCTTTCATTTTGCGTATTACGAACCCCCGACTCCGTAAATGGGGATTCGTCCGTGAAGAGAATTTTCGTGATGAAGTCCGCGTCAGCGTCGAGACGTCGCACAATTTCTTCGCAAAAATTCAGACGATGACCGTCATCGGGGACGACCAGCTGTTGGACGGGGTTCAGGTGGTAACGTTCTAAATTGTTCGTTCTCGTGATCCGGTTGACCATCATGTGTGACATTCCCGGTTCTCGAGCTACGATGCGGGAACTGGTCCTTGGGTCACGTTCAAACATCGCCAGAACTTCCTCTTCACGATCATGCTCGCGATGTCGTACCGGAGGTCCTCCACGTTCTGTCCCCGGTTGCGGCATCACACTCCCCGACTTACAAAGTTGACGATACGCGGCGACGATCGTGTGCGGCGTCGGGAAACGGGCCCGTTGAAGAGACGATGACGAGGCACGCAGAGTTTCTCCCCGGGTACCTGCGAACGAGGCGACAGGAAGGTGAGAGTAAGGGGAGAGCAAGATGAGAGTAAGGGAATAATAAGTGGAGAGTAAGGGGAGAATAGGGTGAGAGCAAGGTAATAGGAAGGTGAGAGTCTAGCTAGGTCGATTCAGACTCCTCTGAAACGGATTTACAGCGTGGTCCGCAACGACACTTTTTTTACAATAGCGTAGTCGGCATCTCGTCGTCGCGCTCGGCGACGAACCGAGAGGAGCAGGCCGCTCAGCTGCTTCAACGACAAACACTTGATCGCTGTAAAATCGGTCTCTAGACGACTAGCTACATCGATTCAAAATCGTCTGAAATGGATTTGTACATGGAAAAACCGACGTGGTACGACGCGGCAACAAAAAAAATAGTTGGACCCAACTAAGTCTTAGTGCTCCGAGAGACAGACGATTACTTTTTTAGATCAACTATTTTCAATTGGTTGGCTCTGTATCGTTGCTCGAACTAAGTGAGTTAGAAGGGTAACACGTCTGAATAACTCTATGCAAAAATAACACTCGCCAAAATAACATGCAGAAATAACACACTCCAAAACAACACAACGTTAAAATGACACACTTCAAAATGATCCAACGTTAAAATAACACACTCCAAAATGACCCAACGTTAAAATAACACACGTAATAAAAAACACAACTTTCAAATAACACACCCCAAAATAAATCCTGGAGCATAATTTTATTTCTTTTGCGGATGTAAACACACGGTTTTTATGAAAGTAGTTTAAATCTTAATGTTGTGAGCTACGCTTTTCAAATATTGAACGAGATCGCCGTTGACATCAAAGTCCGCGACAACCGTCTTTAGTCTTTCGTCAAGATCCCGATAAGTTTTTCGTTTCTTTGCTGCTATCGATCGATGTGCGATATGTTGCTCCCACATGAACTCTGTTGTGGCTTGTTCCTCTTTTAATGCGTTGATGAATTTTCCCATTGCTGCGTGGGTTTTTTCGACACGGCCATTAAAAGCGTGATGCCAGCCCTCTACCGCGTTGTTGGTGCGTGGTTCATTATTGGCTACAGCCAAATAACAATTCCATAGTTCAATCGGGAATACTGGTGGCCGTGTTCGTTGGCGCCGCTTCTCGCCGATCCATGTGTGCTCAAAATACTCGACGATGTCCTTCAAATCCTCGCTGTGTGTGTCGTAGTATGGGCTAGCCGTGAGAGCATCGAATGCAGCACGTACATTTTCTGCTGGAACAAATGCTAATGCAATCAGCATTTTTATATTTAATGCAAAATCATCGTTTGTTGAGTATTGGCGCTGCAGACCACATTGCTGGACGTTACGGTAGATACATTGTCCAAAGTGGAAGTGACATCCTCTGATTGTTGCGTTCGAAAAGATCTTCTGGGCCGCTGTGATGAAGCTCTGTTCGAAGTCTGTCACAATAACTTCCGGATTTAAACGTGGCTCAGCTTCTTTTATTTGTTCTAGGATAGCCTCATACATTGTTGATCGTTTACTAGGAGCCAATATGTAAACGAATGGAATTGTTTTTGAGTTTACCAAGCCATGAATCGTGTATAATTGTTGGAAAATTGATGGGACTGAACGGAAAGTTCCGTCACAGAACCAGGTCACGCACTGTGACAGACAATCGAGGTTTTGTTCCGTCGCAAAAATCAAAAACCGTTTTTTGTCACCACCGGCGTCGTAATGAAGAAAGTTCTCTCCTTTCAGCGTTTGCGTAAATATTTCGGTGAGCTCTAATTCCCCACGTGACGACGGCGTTGGCAGCTGCGGATTTGTTGTTGCCCGTATCTGAATATAGTTTAATTGAATTTAATTAATTATTATTGTTACGATAAATGAGCAAACAGAATAAATACATAGTGGCTTATAAATTACTCTCTGTACTGTACGCGCTAGCCCGGAAACGCTTGGGAGCTGCGCTGCCGTGGCGGCGGAAGTATTGGCGATAGTGGATGTAATGATTTTCCTCGTCGATTCTGTTGACGTTGTCGCACGTTTCTTCAGGTTTTGCACTACTTTTCGAGCATTCACAGCGGCAGAATCGGGTGCATGATTGTGCTCTTTTGCATGTAGAACGGTGCCTGGAAACATTCGTGTCATTGTTGTTCTTGTTTTTTTTTTGCCGTGTATTGTTGTTCCGAAAATGGAAAAAAGACAACGTTTGTTGTGTACAAAAATAATGATATCCGTTGAAGCCAATGATTTGATTTTCTGCGTGTAAATGAAAGGGGGAAGATGCGCCGTTACGCCGTCAAAAGAGAAAATTAGTCCGAAGCTTTTCTTTTCCGAGAGTGAATATTAGGGTACAGACTGTGTTCTTTGGTGTGGTATGTGACAATTTTGGTCACTGTTACATGTATGCACTTACCAGTTTTTATTTCGGAGGTTGTTGTGATTGTAGCGGTGCACTTGTTTTGCCGGTGGTATTCAACACAACGCCACGTCACGTGAGATTTACACACACGATGATGTTGATAAATAAATTTTTTATGCACCAGTAATTGCTTCCCTTTTTGGCTTAATATAAAATGCAGTGGCATTTTGATGTTTGACTAGCACTGAATTCCATCTACTGCCTGCGACTACTGTTTCGAACTTCGTAAGTAACGTAACTGACCGTTTTGTTCGTAGGGCAAACCGTTATGATGAGGCCTCTGTTTGTTTTCGTATATACGGCGCTCGTGTCTGTTGTCAATTCGGCGGGTGTTGGATTGATCAGACCTCATGATTGGACGACAATTTCGACATATGACGTGCGACATTTTGAAAGTTGACTTAATGATATTGGTTTTTCTGACATTTTTGTAAGAAGTTATTTTGCCGTGTGTTATTTTGTTGTTAGGTTATTTTGGCGTGTGTTATTTTGTTGTTAGGTTTTTTTGTCGTGTGTTATTTTGTTGCTAGGTTATTTTGTCGAGTGTAATTTTGTCGTATGTTATTTTGCCGCGTTATTTTGTCGTCGGGTTATTCTGACATGGTACCAGTTAGAAGGGCTAACTACTAGTGAAATTGTTCGGTAAGCCATTTTAAGTACTTGCGGCAACCATTTTTCTTGCTTCATACAACTATTTCACTTCGTTCATCGAACGAATAACCTAATTCAACGTATGTAACAGAATTCACGCGTTCTATTTAGTTAGTCGAGGAAACAAAGGAAATGATAGCTCCGTCCAATCGAATAGGTCATGCAACCAGCACGTTTTTTGGTCTTAACTACACAAAGTGGGTGGTCCTCCACTTCAGATAAACTTCCGGATGCGTATTATTGACACATAAAAATATCAATGTAGTGCTATCGTCACGACTATTAGTGGTTATTTGCTTTATCAAATATTTTCGAAGATATTTTCGACTGTGGACTCTGCAAAATCGTTGCCCTGCCGATTAAAGGAATTGTTATAAGAATGATACACAGTATGCTGTAGCACGGGAAAATTTCGAGCCGTGCGAGAAACGCTGCTTTTCGCTCGCTCGACCGATCCTGGACCAATCCGCGAGGCCATAAGCTATATTAAATTTATTTATTATTAATGCTTGTTTTTTTATATATTTTTCCCGCTTTATTCGATGAGAATTGGCGCCGAGCGCCGGGGTGAACCCGCACCGACAGGTCGGCGTGGGACTTCGAGATAGAGGACGCGGACGCTCACAGGACAGCTGTTGCGACATCGCAGCTACGCCACTGCGCGCTCAACGTGTTCGCATCTCCCGCCGCCGCCGACTGAAGGACCGCCGCCGCACGTCTCTCGCGCCACGCACGCCAACTGTGGCGCGGACGATCGTCGCCGTTCGCGGACGATCAGCCGTTCGGCAGAACAAAGTTGGCCGCCTGTCTGCTGGACGCCGAGAAGAAAAGAGAGGGGATCAGAACCCCGGTGCGTGCGAGCGAGCGAGACCTCTGGGCACTTCCCGGGGACTAGTCGAGCGAGCGAGTTCGCGATCGAGCACGCAGCCCTCCGCCGAGATCGAGAAATTACGAGGAGCGGTACTTGCGAGGGAAAACGCACGAGCAGAGTCCCGCGTGCAAGGAAAGGAGGAGCGAGCGCCGTAACATCGATCGCCGGGTGAGCCACGTCGCGCGGCGTCAAGGCTCTGTTAATTTATTCGTTTTTCTTTCGTCCCGGTCCTTCAGACCAACTGCCCTTGGGCAAATTTGCCCTTGGCTTCAACGAGGGCGCGCGACGGGTTTTCCGCGAAATTGTCAACCGCGCCTTCGTCCACGCGCTCGAGCGCCTTTTCCCCGGATTCCCGCCCACGCGGCAACGGGCAGGGACAATCGGTTAACCGGACAGGCGCCGGACACTTCGAGGAAGGCCGGGGCGACCGGGCGGCCCCGCGTAGAAATACGCGGTGCGAGAGACCAGGTCCCGGTCGTACGGTCATGGGAAGTTGCCCGTTTTTTTTTTCGTACGACGTCCGACAAACCGACGTTTTGTCTCAAGTAAAATTCGATTCAGTGTACGAATGCGGGGGCGACCCTAGCAATCTTAATCACCGCCAATTCACCGTAAAAACCACCGGGTAGTTTTTTGCAAAAAAAAACCGAAAATTGGTCGAAACCACCGTAAAAACGACCGCTTTTCGAACGTTTTGCTCGGTCGTTTTCGCGGTAGTCGATGACGCGAAACCACCGTGAAAACGACCGTCTTTCGAATGTTTAGCTAGGTCGTTTTCGCGGTAATCGATAACGAGAAACCACCGTGAAAACGACCGTCGAAATGACCAATTCAAAAACTTCTAACCGGTCGTTTTCTCCGTGAAGACCGAGAAACAACTGTCGAAACAACCCCTTTTTTATCGAATTTCGAAAAAAAAAAAAAAAAATTTGTCACGACTCGGACTCGAACCTGGGACCTTCCGACTGTTGCGTTGCGCCTTAGACCACTTCTTTTTTTTTTAACTTGTTTATTATGAATAGGCGGTACATGGCTACTTATAACTAAAAATAGAATAAACACTATTGGAATTATAAAAAATATGAGGATTAGATCTAAGGCCTGGAACGGCACACGCGAACATTAGATTTTCGGAGCACATGCGGTGTGAAGCGGTTGAGGCTATTGTAGCGGGTTCTTTTTTTTTAAATAGCAATGTTTGCTATTTGTTTTGCGCCTTAGACCACTCGGCTATTCAAACCTTTAAAGGTATATTTTTTTATTGTCTATTTGAAGTTTGATTATGTAGTTGGTCGTTTCGATAGTCGTTTTCCCGGTCGACTACCGCGAAAACGACCGAGCTAAACATTCGACAGACGGTCGTGTTCACGGTGGTTTCTCGTCATCGACTACCGCGAAAACGACCAAGCTAAACATTCGAAAGACGGTCGTTTTCACGGTGGTTTCGCGTCATCGACTACCGCGAAAACGACCGAGCAAAACATTCGAAAGGCGGTCGTTTTTACGGTGGTTTCGACCAATTTTCGGTTTTTTTTTTTTTGCAAAAAACTACCCGGTGGTTTGACGGTAGTTTTTACGGTAAATCAGCCGAAAACGACGGTCGTCAAGATTGCTAGGGGACGCGGGTGTAGGGATGGTGTGAGAGAGATTCGCGATTCAAAATCCGTTGTGACCGGCGGATTGAGTATAACCTTGTAACCACCGTCGAGTGTGAATTGGTCTTTTTGTTTTCTTTAACGTTGCATTTCGAGTCATTATATTGTCGCCGTCGCGTCCCGCCTCCCCGCGAGTGTAGCCGCGGGAGGGAAGAGGAAAGGGAATCCCAACGGGAAAATCGTAAAACCTTGAATATTGCGGCCTAAGAACCGCGCGGCGGAAACACGTGTTCGGAGAAGAGCCGGCCCGACGGGAACTCTTGATTTTTCCTTCGCCGCGGATTGTGTGTTTGGGTGATTAACCCGATCGCCGCTCATTTTCGCTTGCGAGAGCACCGTGTCGTGTTGGTATGCCGAGTTGACTTCTGCAAATTAGAGCCAATTATCAAGCAAAGTTTTTTTTACATTTTGAAAAGATTATCAAATCGATGGACTCATTCGTTTTTGCGAATAACTACATGAGGACGTCTTCATCGTCGCAAGTCGAGGTAACGTGTTCCTCGTTTTCCGCCGGTCTCCCGAGTCGTCAGCCTATAAGACAGGGCACTTTTTCGCCCTCGAATATAGTTGAACACTCCGTGTTCAACTATACGTGTTTCACGTTTAATTGAACGTAAAATTGAACACTCCGTGTTCAATTTTACGCTTTTCCCGCTTCTTTTCCTCGGCTTCCCTCGAAATTCAAACCCAAGACATTTTATACAACGATTGTAACTTCCATTGTTGAATTTTTCAATAGTTTTTTGTCTCTGAGCCATCGGGGTCGTTCCGTCGAGCCGCAAGTAAATCGTAACCTTCGCGCTGAACGAGAGCTTCCAGAAAGCCCATCATCTTGATTAAACTTTTTTTTTAAATTAAACTATTCAATTCAACAATTTTCTCTTTCGCTCTCACCTGCCGGCCCTGGGTGAACAGCAGAACCTTGTGACCCTGGAGCTTCCAAATTTTCAGACCGCGTATGGAAAAAAAAAATTTTACACACGGAGGGTTATTTCTTTTTTTTATTTCAAGTATTATTACAGATATTTAATAGTTTAAGAAGAAGAAGACATCGGTGAACTTTACTGATTGGTCAATCTGAAACAAACAAATTAATTACATTTTATTATTAATAGAATATACATTTAATTATTAATAATGAGGTGCACGCACCGAGTGAAATAAAAAAACATACCCTTATTCGTAAAATCTGTAGTCGCGCGGGGGGTCCACCGGACCGCATCCCGCCGGTGGAGCCGCTTCGTCGCGGGCGCCACGGTTGCCGCCACGGTCGCCGCGTCCTCGGGCCCCTCGTTGGCCCCGGCCTCGCCTGCAAATATTGCCGTAACCGGCAATCAGCCGGACCATACGGGACGCCTTGATTTCGGCGTACCGTTCGCGCGCGTACCATCCAGCACGAGTACCGCGATACGTATCTGAAAAATATGCAAACACAATAAATACAAAAAACAAAAAAACAATTTAACATAATAAAAACCGTACGATTCAGTCGATGCATTTTGCCTGTCGATTCTTTAAATCGACAGGCAAAATCCATCGACTAGTGTGTTGAAAAGCAGCGACAAATAACTTTTCATTTGTCGCAGCGATAAATAACTTTTCATTTGACGCAGTAACAGATGAAAAGTTATTTGTCGCAGTGACAAATGATTTTTTATTTGTCGCAGCGACAAATAACTTTTCATTTGTCGCAGCGATAAATAACTATTCATTTGACGCAGTAACAGATGAAAAGTTATTTGACGCTGCTTTTCAGTACATTAGTCGATGGTATTTGCCTGTCGATCTAAAGAATCAACAGGCAAAATGCATCGACTAGAATAGTGAAAAAAATAACCTAATAAAAAAACGAATAACTTACGTCGTCGCTCTTCTATGACCGGATCGGCGGCTGGCACGACGGCGATGTCGGGGGCTAGCCCCTGTTGATCGGCGGATTGGACGACGGGGGCGGCTGGTCCTCGTCCACGGGCGGGAGCGGCTGGTTAACAGATGAAAAGTTATTTGTCGCAGTGACAAATGATTTTTTATTTGTCGCAGCGACAAATAACTTTTCATTTGTCGCAGCGATAAATAACTATTCATTTGACGCAGTAACAGATGAAAAGTTATTTGACGCTGCTTTTCATTACATTAGTCGATGGTATTTGCCTGTCGATCTAAAGAATCGACAGGCAAAATGCATCGACTAGAATAGTGAAAAAAATAACCTAATAAAAAAACGAATAACTTACGTCGTCGCTCTTCTATGACCGGATCGGCGGCTGGCACGACGGCGATGTCGGGGGCTAGCCCCTGTTGATCGGCAGGTTGGACGACGGGGGCGGTTGGTCCTCGTCCACGGGCGGAAGCGGCTGGTCCCCGTTGACCGGCGATGACGGCGGCATATTGCCGGCGAACGGGCGCGCGTTCCAGGACAGCTGGTGGCGGGGCAACGTGTCCACCGCGGCCGACGATTCTGCGTCGGCCGCGGGGTTCACCCCGTGCGGGCGGCGTGGCGGCACGTCCGTTCACCGGTGCCTCGAGATCGAGAGGGAGCTGTTCCTCGATGAGAATATCATCCAGGTCCCTCTCGATCTCGAGGATATTATCCTCGTCAGCAAAATCCATCGGGAACTGAAACAAAAAAGACATTTTATTAAAACAACGCTACAACTATCAAGAGACGCGATAACGTCTCGCCGGTATTTCGGCCGAAAAGTCGGTCCTCCACGGGCCTCGCGGGCTAGCCGAAGACCGACTTTTCGGCTGAAATACCGTCGAGACGCTATCGCGTCTCTTGATAATGAGAAAATAATAAACACGTGAAATATAATACAGTGTGTCCCATTTTAATCTTACACTGATCTCGAAAAATAGGGCTCCGATCGTAAAATGAGTTATATGAAAATTGTAGGGTTCGAAGGGGGACGTTTTTCTAAAAAAATAAATATCGTCCACCGTTAAAAATGGCGGGGATACGATGGCCGACATGTTTTTTTCAAATGGAACCATGACTTTTCTTTTCGACCAAAATGTTCGGCATGTTAAAACTAACAACTTTTGTAGAAAACTTTTTTCGATAAAGTCCACAATTCATTTTTTGAAGACCATTTTAGCGTTATCCAGAATGTACCACGAGGAGGTAGTTTTCAACATCCCATTTGCGTGTGCGTGTGCGTGTGCGGGCGTGTGCATGCGTGTGTGTGTGCGTACAGCACCCGGAAGGATTAGGTCTCTGCGGCTCGTCACTTCCGCAGTATTTTTTTACTCCAAACCCTCCTGGTAAGTGTACTTTGAACTCTTCTCAAACATGTTGAAAGATTCCACCATTCATCATGTTAAATACTTTAACATCCAATGTCTAAAAAATTCGTAGAAGGCAAAGTATTTTTGGAATTACAAGTGGAGTAAAAAAATACTGTGGAAGTGACGAGCCGCAGAGACGTAACCCTTGTGAGTGTTGTACGCACGCACACGCGCATGCGCGCACACACGCATGCACACGCCCGCACACGCACACGCACATGCACACGCCCACGCACACGCAAATGGGATGTTACATCCTATTTGCGTCAATTTTCAAACATAAGAACAATTTTCAAACATAAGAACAGATGCACAGGTGTGAATAAAAAATCGCACATACAAAGACTGTTCTTTCATTTAAAACAAAAACAAAAACCACAATGGCGGATAACGCGCAAATTGGCACGGCAACGATTTTCCGTGGTTGTGCGACATACGCGCCACCGTTCGTTGGTTCCAACTATTTTACGTAGTTGGAATAGGAAACGAATTCGTTGCGTGAACTATTCAAGTCAACTAACTCGAAATAGTAAATGAAACTAAAACCACGTAGTTACACCGACCATCCCGATGGTTGTGACAAGCAATTTCCACTCAACTAATAAAAAATTAGTTGGCCCAGCTACACCGTTTTTTCCGTGTATGTGTAACTCGTGCGGAAATGACCTACTTTACGTACTTGATGCACAATGTACTATTTTCTAATTCCCCTTTTCTTTTCCCGCTTATTTTATATTTTCGCCGAAGAGATTTGATGCCGCCGCTGGAGTGAACCCGTACCGACGCTCGACGACGCTCCCCTGGACGCTCGACGAGGGTTGAACTTCCCGCCGCCGCCGCTGCCCAGAGAAGCGCAGCCACCCGTCTCTCTCGCCACTATTGCCAGAGATGAGTAGGGAGATTGCCAATGGGGCGATTTTTCTGTTCCGCCTTTTTCTCGGCGTCCTACGCGCCATCAGCGGAGATCAGACGAAGCTTGTTCAACTTTTTGATTGATCGAGATATTTCAAGGTAATTTCGCGGGAGATTCAAACGCTACGATATCTGTACAGTGAACTCTCCGATAAGTTAAGTTCCGAAAAGTTAAGGCTCTCCGATAAGTTAAGGATTAACGCTCTGGTAAGTTAAGAACGACCCTTTTCTGATCTCTTTCTACCTGCTGGCGGGGAAGCGGATTACCCTTTCTACGTCACACTACCTGCGGTCGAACGCATTGTGACAGAGAGGTAACGCGGCAGCTAGTTTCGTGCGAGACAAGGACCGATTTTCCCCTCTCGTCGTTTCGGGCGCCCGGGGACGGTCTGCGCAAGTAGTGAGGATCTTAACTTATCGGAATGGCCTAATCGGCTTTCGGTCCCGCGACCTTAACTTATTGGAGAGTCCACTGTATGTACAAAGGCTGTAGGAACGGGAGAGTGACGACGAATTCGCGACTCTACTGATTCCCGGAAAAGATAATCCTCGACTGGCTGCATGGATTACAAATACAGGTAAAGGGTTCCAAATGTCGATAAACTGGAATATTTTATTTATTTTGTTATTTAACATTTTTTTTACTTTTAAAAATGATAAAATATACTCAATGAGAGCGTCGATGGTTATGCGCAAGGCGCGTTCAGGCCCCGTCAGCGGCATCGTCAGGTCGGCGCTGTCGCCCGCGCCAACCTTGCCCTGCCGGACGGGCGTCCCGCGACGGCTCGCGGGTGCGGGCGTGCGGCGGTCCGCCGCCCGAGTCCCGCGATGGCTCGCGGGTGTGTACGTGCGGCGCTCCGCCGCTCGAGTCCCGCGACGGCTCGCCGGTTTGGCCCCGTCCCCCGGCGTTCCTCCGCAGCGGCGGCAACCCCTCGACGACCGCCTTCGCCTTCCTCTCTCGCCGACACAGCCGGAACGGCTTCTTTTCCTCTGAAAAAAAAAAAAAAAATAAACATTATTATTAACCGTTTTTACAGCAATAATGAGGCAATAGAGCTTAGACTTACTTTTGCCATTAGCAGCCGTTGTTTCACCTGTCGGCGGTGATCCCTTCGACGGCAACGATATGTCACTGAAAAAAACAATTAAATATTTACAAAATCCAATGAATTTGTTAATAAGAGACTTAACATAGACAGATTGATTTTAAAAATAACTTACGTCAAGTCGCTCTGCTCCAAGAGCGCCGGCACTTTTTTCATCTCGGCGTCGAGTGTGCTTTCTCCTTGTTGATTAGCCTGCAAAGAATAGAAAATACAATCACATGTGACAATATTCGATAGCATACATATATTTACGATAGGTGAATGGCAATAACGTACCATTCCCTGCGACGGTTGCGTGAAGACTGATTTAAGCGCACGTGGCGGAAACATTAATTTGTTAATAACATTAAAATGTTATTAACAAATTAATAAAAAAAATTGTTTATTCAAAAAATTACCTGTCAACCCAATTTTTTTTATGAAAATGATTGATTGTGTTTTTTTAATGCGTATGACTTTTTTCAGAATTTTGTCTAATTTTTTTAGCCAATTGTACAGTGAAAACCGTAATTTCTTTTTCTATTATTTGCATGGGGGTGTGTGCGAGGTTCCCGAGCAGAAATTGAGCCAGGCTGCGATCCGGCCCATATGTGGGTTGCCTTGCCAGCCTGTACAGGGCCACATCCGGCGTCCTATCAGGACCGGATGTGGCATGTTACGCGATTTTGCATCCGGCCCTGATAACCCAGAGAGAAAAATAACGACACGGTGACGGCACGGTAGCGACACGTGTCGGTACGGCGTGTCGGTACCGTGCAGTTATGTGCGACCGAATGTGACGCGTTTGTGTCGACACGCGTGGCTAGACACGTCGTAGCGACACAGTCACGGCACCGTTGCAGCACTCCGTGGAGTACGTTGCCTACGCTGTGTCGCCACGATGGAGGCATCATGGCGACACGCCGTGCCTGAAAAAAAAAAGTTTGTCATGGTCAGGATTCGAACCTGGGACCTTCCGATTGTTGCTCTACGACTTAGCCAACTCGGCTACTCTAACCTTTTATGTTATGTATTTTGATCGTCTATTTGAAGTTTGGTTTTGACGGTGTAGGCACGGTATGCCGCCACGGTACCTACACCGTGGCAACACACCGTACCTACACCGTCAAAACCAAACTTCGAATAGACAATCAAAATACATAACATAAAAGGTTAGAATAGCCGAGTTGGCTAAGTCGCAGAGCAACAATCGGAAGGTCCCAGGTTCGAATCCTGACCATGACAAACTTTTTTTTTTTTCAGGCACGGCGTGTCGCCACAATGCCTCCATCGTGGCGACACAGCGTAAGCACCGTACTCCACGGAGTGCTGCAACGGTGCCGTGACTGTGTCGCTACGACGAGTCTAGCGACGCTGTGTCGACACAAACGCGTCACATTCGGTCGCACATAACACCACAATACCGGCACGCCGGGCTGTGCCGTGTCGCCACCGTGCCGTCACCGTGTCGTTAGGCTCCATTTTAACGTCACGATATTCTCTCTGGGAAGGTGCCTGATCTGACAGCGATTCGGTGCCTGATCCGGCAGTGATCCGGTGCCTGAGAAATGTAAATCCGGTACCCGATCCGGCAGTGATCCGGTGCCTGAGAAATGTAAATCCGGTCCAGGGCCCGCCGCCTGATTTGCCGGAATTATTATGAAAGGTGATTTGTATATATATTAACATATATAAATTAGCATGAGAACTCCAAATTCAATCACAGCGTTTATTAATTTGCACTCGTTCAGGTTAACATTTTTTAGAAATATATATATACGCCCTGTAAATACTTCTTACACTCTCATAAATCGTAACTTTAGGTAATACAATCTTTGATATATTTCGATCTTTTTTGCTTCTTAAACTCACACTTGTTTCTTAGACACACGCTCGTGCCTATGCCCATCCCAATCTTTGGAACTGTTGATTATCGATCCAAGCGCATCCTGCACTTGCTTTTCCTTAATCGGTGGTATGCCGGGGCTTTCGCGGAATTCCGCCAGGATTGCATCTGAAATTTGAAAAATTATCTATAATTTCTATTAGCAAGAATACGAATAAATAAAACGAATAAAGACTAAAATGCATACCTCGTATACAAGTATAAAAAGTTGTATCCTTCACTACGACAAATAAGTTAAAAAAAGAGACCATTGTTAGTTTTCAAACTAACAACAATAAAATTCATCACTCACAAATATTTTTTTACCTTTAGCAGAAATCGTTTTTTTTATTCATCGTGTACCTTGGGACTCGGCTCGTCGGCGAGCATCCTCCTCGTCGGTACTTAGTTCGTCACTAGTGCCAGTATATCGTTCGCTGTCGGATGCTGTATCGCCTTTTTTATCTCGACGATTCGACGAAAATCTTTGTGGACTGCCTCCGGAGGCGTTGTGTTTGCGAATAACTCCACACGCTCTTTTTGTCTCCTTTGCTGCCGTGAGTTTCTGTTTGGCTGCTGTGTTCGAGGAGACACGCGGCTTTTTCACGGTACTTTGAGCTGTTAGTAGTAAAAAATAGATAAAATAAGCGAGGATAAATAAGAATATACACAGCCAAGAATTGAAGCAGAAATATATGGCAAAATGCTTTACTTACACGCTCTGTTGTGTTGATCGTTTTTATTCTCCGCTAGTGATTTGTCCGAAGTCAGATTGAAGGTGGATCTTCGAACAAGGTGCTGATTTGTGCTTTGTCGTAAGCCTTTCCTTTCAGCTTGTATTTCTTCGTTAAATCACGTGCCTTGGCTGCAGCATGATCGTCGTCATCGGTTGAAAAAGCGTGAGTCTGCACCTCAAGAGCTTTTACTTTAGACTCAGCCTCAATAAAAGTTCCTGAATAAGTAAATAAAATAAATATATACATGCAAAAATAAATCGAAATAATACAAAATTAATTACTTTTAATTAAATTATTAAAATTAATTAATTATTATTTATTGATTTTGTTGGCAAATTAATAAATATATCTGTGTATAAATAGCTGTGAATAAATAAATATATCTGTGTATAAATAGTAAATTACATACTTGCGGATCCCTTAATCTGAATGCGATGACGGGGCCATGAATTCAAGGGGTCGCTATTCGACCTCACAAGCGTATTCACTAATTTTACTGTTGCTTTAGTAAGGCTTGAGGGGAATGCTGCAACCAAGTGGTGAATTTTCTCGTCATAGATAATCCAGCTCGCTGGAACAACATCTACGCTGATCTTCCCTCCGGTGTCATCGAGGAACAAAATCAGCATACAGTGTTGCCAACTTAGTGGTTTTCTCACTAAATTTTGTTGTTTCTAGAGCCTGTTGGTGGGAATATTTACTTACTTAGTGGTTAGTGGGAAATTTTGTGGTTTTTACGAAATTTCAAGTTTTTAGTGGCAAAATTAGTGGTTTTTAAGTTATTTGCCGTTTTTAGTGGAAAATTTAGTGGGTTTCTAAAATAAATTCTTTTAACACAATTTTGGCGAACAAACTGAGCCTAAATATACGAAGCCGAAATTTAAAAAAGGAGAAATTATTTGTTTTATTATCTTATCAGTTTTAACTCAGTTTGGAACTCAGCAGGGGATCGATTTTGCACGTTGGCAGCACGAGTTTCTTCGAAATTCCTTGCACTAGAATCGTGAGATCACTCAGCAGCTTCACATGGTCGATGGACGTTCTCACTTTGAAAGACTTTGTTTACGACTTGTATCTCGGATAAGATTAGCTTCAGAAACAACAAGTACGCCATGTTCGTTTCGTCGCAATACATGTTGTACAGAATCTCTGCGGTGTAACATTTCTCGGAACGTCTCGTGATTTCGAAGTGAGTTTTCAACTCGAGCCATTGATTTAGCGTTCGATCCACAGCTCCCTCTATAGACAGCCACCTCGTACAAGAAACCTGCAGCAATTTCAAAGGGCGCGCACCCGAATTGATCGTCTCGTACAGCTGATTGTACTTGATGTGCCGCATAGCCAAGTGTGAGAACCAATTATACGTTTCGTGGACCAAAAACTCAAGATTCCGCGGAAGCGTGTCGGTCATCGCGTATGAGACGGCAAGCTGGAACGAATGGCAGAGGCACCTGATCAAAATCAGCGATGGAACTTCCGCTTTCAACTTCGCATAAACGCCGTTATTTACTCCCACCATAACCGATGCGTTGCCGTTCCAATCGCCATCAAGTTCTGCAGATCCAAACTCATTTCCTTAAGAACTTTCTTCAGAGCGTTGACGATACCCTCAGCATTACACTCTTCTAGCTCAGCAAGTGCTAGAAAGCTCGAGATCGTTCTTCCGTGTTTTTCGCTGTAGTAAATTATACCGATGCCCAACAGCTTGGTAACGGACACATCGTTCGACTCGTCCAACAGCAGACTGTATTTTCCGCCGCCAATATCACTCAGCAACTCGTCGTTGAAGTCAGAGCCCAGTACGTTTTTGATTAGTTCGCTACATTTAGTTCGGTGCATTCTTATTTTCTTCGCTGCCTCGCTGTCCTTGAAATGATGTTTGGATATTTAACCCAAATGATCGCACGACGCGATTGCGCTATGTGCGCAGACGAAAAGCGCCATCGATCCTTCGGCTGCTGCTGAGCTCGACGATTGCTCGGGAAAAGACAACTTTTTTGCAGCTTGTATGTGTTTTTTTGTCTTACTGTGGTTGATCAGGTCTACGTATCTAGCTGTTAGGTCGCATTTGCAGAACTTGCAATGGGCCTTTGTGTCGTGACCTGTTACCTGTTTTCCATTACATCTTATTAAACAATGTCAACCCTCGATCTGACGATAAAAATACGCAATAATGGACTATAAATTTTTACCTGAACGATCCAGTCTTTCAATTGAATGTCGGAGAGCCATATATTTCGAAACTTTTGGGCATACTGTTTATCTTTATCTTTCCCCATCACGCAGAAGCTTAATACGAATTTCAATGTTCAATGGAGAAGGAAGTAATACTCAAATCAATGCACTAACTCGTAAACACTCGTGAAGCTGTCGAAGATCGAAAAATACATGCGCGCAAATAGCCGTCGTTAGTCGATAACGATATGTTTGAGTTCGAACTTCGACCAACTTCAGAGCCAGCGCCCTCCTTGCTCGTTTCTCAAATAAGTCAGTCTTACTGCCGCTTAGTGGTGCTGCGGTCGAAGAAATGCCTGCTTCAGGCAAGCTCCGTCTAGTAGGCAGGCTCTACCCTGTCATTGGCTGTCCGGTTGCCGCGTATTTTAAAATTGGCTTTTTCAGAAACAGACAAAACATGTATTTGGCAATTTCTTTTCGGCAAATTTGCATTGCAAGGCATTGTAAGGCTGCTCGTCTCCGTACGGTTTACGGATCAAATCTTTATGCACGCATTTATTTTATTTTTTTTTATTACAGAAAGCGCAAAATGCCGTTTTAGTGTATCATTTCCGAATACAAACCTTTGATTAAGGGCAGGGTAAAGTTTTTAAATTTTTTTTTTCCATTTTTTTTATTTTTTTAAATGAATGCCTAATGTCTCAAGAATATTGTGTAAAAATTTCAAGTCGATCGGAGTAAAATTGACGAAGCTATGAGTATTTGAGCGTCTATTGCTCCAGGCGGGTCTTATACCTGGGCGGCAGCTGCGCGGCGCGCTATTGTATTTTTCGACCCCGAATAAATGTATTGATAAACGGGCCTGTTCCGGTCCCGTTATATATATTCGAGGTATGGTGTATATAAGTATGCACATTAGTCTATACATCAGTTGACCGCTGTATGCCGTGCTGAGCAGTAGCAAGTCACACTAAAAGTTCGAGTCCGTTTTCGTTCGTATTCGTACCTCGAAAAATGCCTCGAAAAATAAGCAGAGAAGATCGTAAGGGTGGTATTGGACAATTGTCCCGACCAAAAAAAAAGCGCCTCCTCAAAAGCGTAAAAACGACGAACCGGTAGCTAGTAGCGCGTCAGCGAAAAAAATTAAAAATAATCCCGCTGTGGTGGTAGAAGACATCCAAAAACATTATCGAATGATAGATTTCGTTCTTGTTTTTTCGTCAATTGCTACTGTCGTCAAATGTGTGAAGTGTGATGGAAAAGTGATATTCCAAACATGCAAAAAAGAAGGTCTTGGTTTCAACATCAAGGTGACATGTGAAAAATGTAAACAGCCTCACTACATCCCATCAAGTGAAAGAATAGACAGTGGTGTATACGATGTCAATTATCGGTTTGCTTTCGTAATGCGAGTGTTGGGCTTAGGTTTAGCCGGATGTATTAAGTTCTGCGGACTAATGGATTTGGCGAGTGCTTTCTTATCGGAAACAGCCTATAATTTATATATGAAAAAACATTGTGAAGCTATACAAAATGTGGCCAAGAAGTTCTTCGCATCGGCTGCACAAGAAGAGAAAAAAGCAATGTCTGACGCAAATAATGTAGAAGAAACGTCAGAATTGACTGTATCAGGCGACGGCACTTGGAAAAAAAGAGGATTCTCTTCGTTATTTGGCGTTGCTTCTCTAATTGGATATTGTACTGGAAAGGTACTTGACATTTTTGTAAAAAGCAGTTACTGCCACGGTTGTGAGACTTGGAAAAACAAATTGGATTCTGCCGAATACGAAGCGTGGTACGAAGAGCATGTGGATAGCGGTGATTGCAAAGCTAACCATGAGGGACCCTCTGGAAACATGGAGGTATCAGCAATAATAGAAATGTTCGAACGATCGGTGGTAAATCTTGGGGTGAAATATTGTAACTACATCGGAGACGGTGACTCAAAGACGTACAGCGGCGTTTTCAATGCAAAACCTTATGGTGAAGATTTCGTGATAAACAAAAAAGAATGCATAGGGCATGTCCAAAAGAGAATGGGAACACGTCTGCGTGGACTAGTAAAAACAAGTGTAGTTGACACAAAAACCAAAGCCGGAAAGACCGTAAAAAGAAAAAGCCTTTCGGGCAAAGGAAAGCTCACTGCTAAAATGATTGACAAATTGACTGTTTACTATGGACTAGCTATTCGACGTAATTATGATTCAGTTGAGAAGATGAAAAATGCCATATGGGCAACTTATCATCACTACAGTTCAACCGACGAGAACCCACAGCACGAGAAATGCCCAAGCGGCAAAGACTCTTGGTGCGAATGGCAGCAAGCTGCAGCTGCAGATGCTCTAGAATCATTCAAACACACCTACGCAGCTCTTCCTACTGACGTTCTAGAAGCCATTGAGCCCATTTATAATGACTTAAACAACGACGCACTTTTGACGCGATGTCTTGGAGGTTTCACGCGAAATAATAATGAGAGTCTCAATCAACTTATTTGGAAAATCTCTCCAAAGTCAGTCGGTGGCACCTCAACAGTTGTGGAAATTGCAGCTAATGTAGCTGCATGTATTTTCAATGAAGGTTGTTTCGCTTTGTTGGCCTTTATGGAAGAAATGCAAATCAGTACAGGGCCAAGTTCTCACGAATGGGCCCGACAAGTTGACGATTTGCGAATTAGTAGTGCAGAGAAGCAAGCGGCGCACGACAGTAAAGAAGAAAGAGTTTTGCGTAGACAAACGCAAAAAGATGCTCTCGATCATCTTGATGGAAGTCGTTTACTCTACGGACCTGGCATCGACGACTTTCAGTGAGTATAAGAAAATTATCGAGTTTTATTTTGAATTTCTAAAAATTCAAAGATAATTGAAAAGTCTGAAAAAATTCATACGTATACAGAAAAATGAACGAATCAGGAAAAAAAATGAGATTGCGGGGAAATTTGTTGTCTATTTTTTTTTTTCATTATTTTGTTAATAACATTTTAGAATTATTATTATGCAAAATTAATCTTTTGAGTACCGTTAATATGCATGAATTTTCTCAGATTTTTATGCAATCGAGAAGTGTTCTCAAACTTATGTGCAATGAGCGCTAAGCGACCAAACTCTTCTGCGTTTTTCAAACCGTTTTTCTGAGACTTGTCATTTTTGAAGTCCGTGAGCACGATTACTCAAAATCTACTGGACCAATCGCTTTGAAATTTTGCACAGTACTTCTTCACATAATTTACCAGGTATTGTCGAGAGCTTTTTTGTTTTTTTTAAATAATTACTAATTTTTCAACAACAAATTACCCGATTTTTTAAAGCGAAAATCGGGTTTTTGACTTCCAAGTGCTACGAAAAATCGAAAAATCGAAAAAAAAACCTCCCGTCATTACCTCAAAAAACATCTCCTTTAACAAATGCATTTTGATTTTTTTGTTTCAGATGATTTTGTTGCGAGTTATGATGCTCACCGCAAACCACCTTTTTTTAAAAAACCACCTCCGGGGATTAATTTTCATTCGCTCAATTTTGAAAATTTTTCAATGAAAATTTGGGAAAATGTTGTTGAAATGTTACTTTATTATATGTAAATTTTTCAATAAACGAACACTATCCGTTACGCCAAAAAAAAATCTGAAAAACATGCCTTTTTTACGCCGAATTAACTTTACCCTGCCCTTAACGCAAAGACGTTGTTGGTGTCGAAATTTAGAGGAATTTCAGTGGAAAATCTTACATTGTTAGTCGTTTTTGGTCTGAAAGAAGGATCATGAGTTTAGTTGTATTTGGTGGGATTTCTTTCGCCACCTGGTGAGCTTACGACAAACCGAGTTGGCAACACTGGAACAGGACAACTTGCGAGAGCAGAAGAATGGTTATATTATTAACACTCAGATGCATAAATCTCGAAAACGTTTACAAATCGGTTACACTGAAAGCGGTGACTGTGACCGATGATTTATATATTCAAGTAAAAATTTCGCCACCTCTATTAAAATCTTATTTATTTTTGTATATACTAACCTAAACTTTTTAATGCGTGTTTACATATACACATAAAAAATTGAAAAAAATAAAACGTAAAGCAATAGCGCGATGTATTTCGATAACAAAAAAAACTAAAAATATATTATATTGATAGTATATACGGTCGGATGTGCCGGATCGGCCGCATCGCTCAGCCTCTTACAGGACTGCCAGCGCCACACTGCGGATGGTACCATTCCGAAGGGACATCCGTACGCCGCGTGCCAGTAGGCTGTATCTAACATTGAATATCACATTAATGGACATGCACATAATAATACACTATCGATACAATATATAGTTATAACTAGTCTAAAGGTTGTGTCTGAGACATTGGTTGCTGCGTTAACATTTGAAATTCGCTCTGTTTTCGACTTCTGTTAACGCGTCATAGGGGGCAGATACGCGCCGAGCGCGCGCTCGTCACAGAGAAAAAGACGGAACAGAAAAATCGCCCCATTGGCAATCTCCCTACTCATCTCTGCTTCTATGTAAGTCTGACTTCGTTGTTGCAGGCCGGCAGGCAGGCGGCCAACACTGTCATGGTGGGCAGCTGATCGATCCCGGCGGCAAAGATCGCTCGCGTCACAGTTGGCAGTAGTGGCTTGAGAGACGGGTGGCTGCGCTCCTCTGGGCAGCGACGGCAGCGGGAAGTTAAACCCTCGTCGGGCATCCAGGGGCGTAGCGACAGGACTGCTGCGGCGCTCCAGCGTCGTTCTCTTTCCCGCGCAGACTCGTCGGTACGGGTTCACCCCAGCGGCGGCGTCAAATCTCGTCAGCGAAAATATAAAATAAGCGGGAAAACAAAAGGGGTATTAGAAAAAAGAAGTTTATTACAAACTGGCCCTGCGGATCGGTCGTGGAGACGTCGATCAGAAGAGCTGGGTGAAGTCTTTATGGCTCGGATTTCTCCCATGCTACAATGTATAGAAATGAATGATACTAGACATACTGGATGAACACTTATTTTTAGGCTCATATGTCACCAAAAGTGGAGGACGAAGCTGAACGCGGACGTATCGCAGGAAGGACTTGCATTAAGGTACCCTTCTTAATTACATTCTTACGAATTATATGAGGTGTCCGATTTACGAAGAATATGCACAGAAAAATTAGAGTTGGCATTGTCGTTTTCAGGCGTTTTAAATTCACTCGGTCGGAGAGAAAGCAAATGGTCAAGTTTCTCTGCACCTTTGACAACATCGAGCGTATGCAGTCCAAGGGAAGGTTTGGGCCCTCATGTTGAAGTCGGGGGTTGGTTTTTTTCATATCAAGAAGCGACATGATCACTTGTATGTTTCTACAAGAAATGTTTATAATTGTAATTTTATTTGTTGCAGCTAACGTCGCATAGTACAGAGACTGGGGCGAGCCAGAGCGCTACCTGGGTTGGTAGCGAATCAGACTGCGGGCAGCGACTGGGACAAGCAAGGAAGGAAAGAGAACGAGGTAGACGCTGCCGGAGACCCAGAGCAAGCGACCCGCTACCCTAAGGGAAAAAGGTAACCAAAAACTTTTCACTCAACAGTTAACGCAAGTCTCGAACAATATTACGTTGACAACGTTGAAAAGAAGACAAAATGATATTTCGGTCGACTTATATAGCCTTCAAGGGGTCTCTACGATTGCGAGAAACGCGAGTGCCAATGCGCCACATGTCGGTGGAGTTTTGTAACTAAATGGCGACGATTTTACAATTTCAGTTTGAGACCACCAATTTGAAAATGTCGATATGGCTGATCGGTAAATCGATAATGTCGCTAAAGTAGAGCTCCACTGTATCGCCGCGGGCGGTCAAAATGATTCCTTTTTGACCGACTGACAGTGCGAAAGATTACCCAGGCCAAAAGGTTGTCTGTCGGTAATGCAGTGCACCTACCTTACCGGCGGCGCTGATTTTGATGAATATATGAAAAGTGATGTGTTATTAAGCGAGACATTAGAGCCTCGACAGCAACGTCAACTTACCCCACCACCCTGAAATTTGCACAATCTATTTTTTTTCTGAGATGGATCGATAGATCGAGCCCAAATTTTAAGGTCATGTGTGGAAGTATAATGAAAGTTGGCTAAACTTCTGGCTCCTCGATGAACTAAGCCGTTTTTTCGAGAGCGCCAAAAACTAAATTAGTAGTTAGGTGCGACAACCCTGCAGATGTTTAGCATTGGTTACGAAATATATGAACTGAAAAAGTAATACATTATCTTCATCAAAAATACATGGTCGACATCCAGAAAATGCTCTATTTTCGGTACATTGCTTTTTCAGTTATACAAGAAGCATTTCATTATCATCATCACTATTTGATGATTACAACAGATTCATCACCGCTACAATGTGCATGTGTCACGCCATTTTGCTACACTACACCTCCACGAGCCCCCGAAAAAGTTTACACTTCGGACAAATTTCTTGCACCAATTTTGCCAGTAAAACGCGGTGCATTGAAAGTTTAATGAGCAGCGCGATATGCGTAAAATACAGTGCTTGACTTTGGTATACACGCAGTGTGCACCAGAGTAACCAGCTGAAAACACTATAAGGCTCTGCACTATGGTGATCCTGCTGGAAACTAGCATAGTGTAATTTGGTGGCTCGGTTTTGCATCAGTGTAACCAGTTGAAAACGCTGTTATATTGTTGTGACCGAAAGTCCGTCGAACCCGCGAGACTCTTCGAGTACGTTTACGAGTGTCAGAGCAGTTTAATTTCTCCTCGACGGTAGAAGTGACGGGGTCTCGCGCGTTCGCGTGGAAAGGAAAGAAGCGATAATCTACGTTTTCTCCTTGAGTGGGTGGGGGGCAAATGTGTGTCGAGTCTCGATAGCTGTGCGGCTCTCGTTGTACAGTGTAGACACCCGCTCACACCCAAGTCAACGAGTCTCAATTCTTTTCATCTCACGCGTAGAAGCACTCGCGAATTCTTCTTCTTCCCCTCCTCTTTCTCCGTGTCCGTGCGGTATGAGTGTGTCGTGAGCTCTGTACGCGACTCAGGAGCTCGTCCAACGTTGCCCATCCTCGCTTTCACCAATATACTCTACAGGCATCTTCAAACTCGCCATTTCCCACGCGTCACATACTCGCACTCGCCGGTTATTATTATTATTATTTGATTTATCGTTAAGGTAGTCCCTGCGAGTGGTGACTGACGTGACATAAGTTTCAAAGGAATACATTTTTTCAAATTTTTCAATTCCCTTTAGATCTTTTCTTTTTTATATGGAAAAAAATGTGTGGAAGCCACAAAACTCAAAGTGAATTAAAAAATCTGAATAATTCATACGTATTCGGAATAAAAATGAATACATGATTTTGATGAAAAAAGTTCGGGTTTCGGGAGTTTTGTTGAACCATTTTTTTTCATGAATTTGTTAATAACATTTTGGAGTTTTCATTATGCACAATCAACCTTTTGAGCACCTTCAATACGCTTAATTTTCTTCCGATTTTTATATCATCGAAAAGTATAATTTTCAGTACCATCTCATTTCTCTGAAACTTATGTGAAGTCAGCCACCACTCGCAACGGCTACCTTAAGGTAGTTCTAGCGCCAAATATTCATTTCTCATAAATTCGAGGAATTTGGGAGAGAATTGCAAACACTTCTCGATGGTCTAAAAATCTGAAAAAATTCATACGCATTAGAGGTACTGAAGAGATTAATTTTGCATAATAATATTTCTAAAATGTTATTAACAAATTGATGAAAAAAATTTTTTTTTAATAAATATTTCGATGACCCAAGTTTTTTTGTTGATGAAAATGATTCCTTCATTTTTCTGAATACGTATGAATTTTTTCAGATTTTTAAGTACTCTTTGAAATTTGTACATATTTTCCATATAAAAAAACACAAATTTCAAAAAGTACTTAAAAATCTGAAAAAATTCATACGTATTCAGAAAAGCGAAGAAATCATTTTCATCAACAAAAAAACTTGGGTCATCGAATTATTTATTAAACAATTTTTTTTTCATCAAATTATTAATAACATTTTAGAAATATTATTATGCAAAATTAATCTCTTCAGTACCTCTAATGCGTATGAATTTTTTCAGATTTTTAGACCATCGAGAAGTGTTTGCAATTCTCTCCCAAATTCCTCGAATTTATGCGAAATGGGCACTAGGCAATAGAACTACCTTAAGTACTTTTCGTGTGAATTTACTAGAAGTACAAGTTCTATATGTCGCGTAGTGATGGAAAGTACATATAAATGACATAAAGGCTTAGAATACCCGTGAATCGCTGGATCGATGGAGGACCAGCCGGCTTTTGGTGGCACGCTAAGGCAATGCTCCCTTGTCCTCACTTGGTCATCCTGGTTGAGTCATCCAGTAACGCACGGCGTTTGTTTATTCGGCACTACAGAAATGTGCGATAGGGTTCGCGTCAGGTCGCCTCGAGTTCATTATCGTTAACCCCTGGTGGACACACGGGGTCACAGTGACCCCAAGCGCAACTTTAAGCCTAAATTTATGTAAGTTGATGGCGGCCAAGGCGACTGGCCTGCTTTCTAACGATGCTTTGGGGTGCCCTCTATAAGTACACACTAGGGTGGAACGAATCGTCGCAGCAGTTGCGTCGTGGAAATCGATCGAAAACGAAATGGGCTGCCTTTAGATGTTAGAGTAGATACCTTTTTTAAAACGCCACTATTGAGCTATTTTTTTAAACTGTCATATCGCGAGAGGATCACTGTAAAATGTTATGAAAAAATTGGAAATTGTAGGAGTTATGATTTCTTTAAATTAAAAAGGTATTTCTTACGCAACGGCCACTTCCTGATGTTTCTGTGCCATTTTCAAATGCAATAAAAATATAATACTCACATTACCACATTCTAAAAGGATCAAAGTAATACGCTGAATTTTTATAAGTCATTCGGAACGATATCGCCGACGCGGTAATTGTTTAAATATGGCTGAGATCGCTGCGACCCTGTGTGACAGCGTGTCACAACTAGAATATGCGACCACCGAGGGTTAATTGTTTTGAGCTGAAAAAAACTACACATTTACCTGAGACTAAGGCGAGAGTAAGAAGGCGATCGTCAAGTGTTATCATCTTATTGTAATCTCGACTATTTTTTTCTGCTTGGCTCAGCGCGGTACTTGCCGCACTTCCTTCCGTCGTTCTCAAGTAGCCACACATAGCGGTGCGGCGCAGAGTCGCAGGTATCACACTGCATTCAGCAGATGAGTATAATGATTATTGCGTTTGTGTAATGACACCTGGCGCTCAGGGAATAAGTGGTGTGTGTGTGTGTGTGTGCGTGTGCGTGTGCGTGTGCGTGTGCGTGTGCGTGTGCGTGTGCGTGTGCGTGTGCGTGTGCGTGTGCGTGTGCGTGTGCGTGTGCGTGTGTGCGATTAATCGGGCCGGCTTTCTACGTGCTTAATTGCCCGATCACCCTCATGAAAAAGCAATTATTGCGCAAAAATTGCGACATTGCAAGGGACGGAGGGCGGTTCGGTAACTATATTTTTTTCTTTTCGTATAGCCGACTCTTTGATATATCCTCTCTTATAAAGGATTTAACATATCAAAAGTTGAAACATCGAAAACTGAAGCTACTTTCCAAGCGTTCTGGTTGGTCGGCGGCGGCTTTGATATAAAGACGATTTCCGACTGTCATGGCTGCAGTGTTTCATGTCGCGCGCTTTTTTAATGGCGTTTTGGATGGTACAAGGATACAACGTAGAACTTTGAAACATTGCTTCCTTGTTAATTTCCATTGGTCACAAAGCCGCCTCAATGAAGAAGTTTATTTATTACTTTTGGCTTCCTCATAGAGGATGATTTGTGAAATATGAAAATTAATGAGGAAGCAATTTGCACAGTTCTACTTTGCATCCTTGTTGAATACATTTAAAAATCTTAAATTTATCAAAACTTCAGTCATCAAGAAATAAAACCACGTCACATACGACTACGAATCAGCGGTACAAATACCGTTGCATCATATTTCGATAGAGTACAAAGTTTTTGTTTTTTCGCTTTTGTTTTAGGGGAACTAGAGCGAAAATATACTTTTTTTTAATTCAAAATGGGATAAAACTCGATCCGCTTTACTGATCTTGTAAACATTCAATATCAAGCAACATCGAATGTACTCGCATCTATGAGTAAGGTAGTCCTCCTGCAGTAGCTAGTCAAATGACAATCCATTATGGAATCATTAAAAATAGAGATATTGCAACATCTCAATAATAATAAAAATACAACTTATGATTTTACAGGCATGAAGTAATCATATTTTATTATTTACCGATACTGAGACCATCGCGAAAGTTGTGCAGTTGAACTCAATGTATTCGCCCGTTTGTTTACATGTTTCGGGAAACCTAACCAATGAAGCGTCAAAAGATTCGCGTTATTCATAATAAATGAAACAGTTTGATAGAGGATACTTATATACATGGCAAATGCGTATTTCGCGAAATAGCGGGCTCATGTGGGACTACGGAAAAGCTGGCTGCAGACAATGTTGCCGAGTCCGCCAAGTCTATCTTGCCGCCATGACAGTGAAGGGTTATTTCTATCAGATCGAATCCACACTTTCTTTAACTTCAGATATAAAATCGAAATGTTCGGTAAGAGGTGATTTTCGAGAAGTTTACAGAATCTAGAAATTCCAGGGAATATTTCAAGCTTTTGTGTATATACCTATCTAACCGATAAGTACGTAAATTATTCATTCAAAGTACGACCGTCGCGATTTCCCATAAGAAATACGAAGAAATATGGTAAAATTGCCAATTTTTAAGTGCGTTTATTTCGCATAAAATGTCGGTAATCGCACTAGATTTTTTGCATGCCTGTCTCTCATTGCAGTACCTTTAACATATTCTAAATTTAGGTGCCCATCTAATAATCGCCCTCGCGGGAGGACTACCTTAACTAAATTATCGAACGTTTATGACAAATATAGCGAAAATGTTATTTTTTTTACAATTCAAAATCCCGGAAAACCCGAAGGCCTTTACTGATTTAGTTCGAATTCAATACGAAACAACATTGAACGTAAGGTAAATGGCCCTATTTGTGATCCCGATGGCTATTTTTGACTGTCATAAATGTAATTTACGTCGAATTCCAACCTGTTCATCGCCAAAATAAAGTGTTTAAATCATTTTTTCTGCTACAAACAAATTTTGTCATGAATTATTTAGTAATACAGTGTCAGAAATCCGTTACACGCGGAGGTCACGACCTATGGCATGAGTGTCAGAAACCAAGTATACCCGAGGGTCACCCCTAGCAATCTTAAGCACTGCCGGTTACCGTAAAAACCACCGAGTGGTTATTTGCACAAAAAAAACGAAAATCGGTCGAAACGACTGCTCTAAAAAAAAAGAAAAATTTGGTCGTTTTTCGGTTGCCGATGCATCTAAACGACCGTTAAAAAGACTGTTCATCAAATTTATATTCGTTCATTTTTCGGTACTTAAAGAAAAAACCACTATCAAAACCACCGCAAATTTCGAAAAAAAATAGTTTTTGCTTTTACTTTTATATCAAGACACGCAGACACTCACATTTTATCTGTAACTCTAATTATCTCTGGCAATACATCACGGACGCGAAATATATCAGCGCCAATATTTTATATTTTTTCCCCCTTTTTAAGGTAGTCGCCCTGCTTGCGTTCAATTTCGCATAAATTCGAGAAAATTGAGAGAGAATTGCAAGCACTTCTCGATGGTCTAAAAATCTGAAAAAATTCATGCACATTAAAGGTACTGAAAAGATTAATTTGTCATAATAATAATTCTAAAATGTTATTAACAAATTGATGAAAAAAAAAATTGTTTAACAAATATTTCGGTGACCCAAGTTTTTTTTTCGATGAAAATGATTCTTTCATGTTTCTGAATACGTATGAATTTTTTCCGATTTTTAAGTAATCTTTGAATTTTGGTGTTTTTTTATATGGAAAATTCAAAAATTCAAAGATTACTTAAAGATCGGAAAAAATTCATACGTATTCAGAAACATGAAAGAATCATTTTCATCGAAAAAAAAACTTGGGTCACCGAAATATATGTTAAACAATTTTTTTTTCATCAATTTGTTAATAACATTTTAGAATTATTATTATGCCAAATTAATCTTTTCAGTACCTTTAATGTGCATGCATTTTTTCAGATTTTTAGAACATCGAGAAGTGCTTGCAATTCTCTCTCAATTTTCTCGAATTTATGCGAAATTGAACGCAAGCACGGCGACTACCTTAATGATATCTGTCGCGATAAAATCGGTTCCCGAAGTGCTGATATCTGGTACAATTTCGCTTTTGCCCGAACTCACATATCGGAACAAATTTGTCCGATAGCCGCATATACGTGTGCATACGTATAAAGGAAATACGCACACATAGCTAGCAGAGACCGCAGCGACAGCCCGAAAAAGTCACGGCGATCGTCTGCCTACCGGCTCGCTATCGTCGTCTGACAGGAAAAAGTGATAGGGTCATACACTCTAGTGTAATGATTTATTACATATCATAATAAAATGATACGTGTGAAGAAAAGACGCGCACACAGGAGCGACGCTCCCAAAGTCGTGAGATCGCGGTGATCATGAATCGTCTGAACGAACCGGTTCGCTCCCGTCGAGTGACAGAAAGTGAGATCGTGCGTGATTATTACTCTAATATTTACTATCGAGTTTAATGATTTAATAATAATCTCGCGTCTTAACGCGAAGGTGTGTTTTCAAAATAACGAAATGAAGATATATGTTATCCTGTTGGTAAAAAAACACATTTTTTAGGTTATATTTTGGGCTTTATTATTACTATTTGTCATTTGTTGGGATAATTTATTTTTTTCCCGACTGCGCTGAAATGGCGTGTTTTCTCCCCTGAAAAGCGGGAGGAAAATAGTCGATTTCTGACTTCGAGCAGTGCGCATGCGCAGCGGGCAGAAATAGCGGCCAAAGCTCCCTAGGGCATCTTGCCCACTTTTTTTGACCCGCTCACAGTTCTCAGCGTGACCACCGCAGCGCTCGCAACGACTAAGAGAGACGCCATTAGGCAACGGGCGGGAAACGCTTAGACGTGTATGATTGAGCGACTGGAGGTTAAGTGTCATTAAAAAAATTGTTGTGTCTTCAGTGGGGGGGCTTCGCCCCCCCAACCCCCCACCGGGGCTTCGCCCCGGACCCCACCAGGGGCTTCGCCCCTGGACCCCCCCCCCCCGGCCGCCCTCCGCCACCGGTTCCCGCATTTCAGCTTAGTCGGAAAAAAAGTATCGTATGCTACGCGGGAGGGAGCGCCATTTTCACCTCGTGCTCGTGCTGCCCTCGCTCCGCTCGGGCAGCAAACCTCGCACTCGGTGAAAATAGCGCTCTTCCCTCCCTTGTAGCATAATGTACTAATACGCCTCAGGCGTATCTCGCGACGCTAGCGCTCGAGCGGCCGCTGAGTGTGTAACAAGATGATCAGCTGTTCTTAGTTCGACGCACATTTGCAATCGTATCAGTCGTACAGTTAATAGCCTCGAGCCATCGATTTTTTCGATCCACTATCGTTCATATCTCGAGACGATACCGCGTCTCTTGATTTCGTTGGAGCGATCAGCTGATTGCTTTCCTTCTCACTCAGTGGTCGCTCGAACGCTAGCGTCGCGAGATATGCCTGAGGCGTATAGGATGCAATAGCAATATTCGGGGAAGCTATACAGGAAGTCGACAATGGAATGCTCGAAGTCTCTGTTGCCGATAACATTCAGCAGTTTTTGTATTTCCATTTCTCGTCCGTGATAGAGCACTCATTTTTTCGTATTTTGTAGAAATAAAAAACGCAGAGGATGGATCTGGTAAAAATGATTTGTCCACTGGAGGAACTGCTGAGCATAACAATGGACAACATCAGTTGCAAGAAGTGCGATTTGACGTTTCGCCACGAGCTCTGTCCTCGGATGCACGTATTGAACATGACTTTCAGAAAGATTTGAAATAAACCAGAAAATGTTTCTTCAAAACAAAAATGGCACGCTAAGAATGGCAGTCGAAATTTCGAACTGAAATTTCCCTCCAACGAATGAAGTGCGGGGTTCGATACCCCCCGCCCCCTACAAAATCTATTTAATAGGGTAGACAAAAAGCTCAAGTGACGCTCGGGTCTAGCCGATAGCGGGCAAACACCGGTCTGTGCAAGTCGCGACCGTTCCTTCAAAGGGTCAGTGTACAGACGACGTCGGTATTTTGATAGGTAAGCGGTTGCAATTTTTTTTTCTTTTTTAAAATAGTTTTTCGGTCTTTTCACTGTACTTCGGACGAAAATTCATGTTTCTTGTAATGTTATGCTTTTTCTGGCTATTTTCATTGTATTTTTTTATGTTCAAAACAAGATATTTTCCATTTTTGGCTTATGCTTCCGACATGTTCCAATCATTTACATTGATGTTGTACGCTTTACGTTTTTACGGTGATTTTGCGTCGGATAATTACCATTCAGTGTACTTATAGCATGCCTGACTTCTTCAAGTATTCCCCACATTCAGGTGCTGAAGTAATTCAACTTTTCAAAGCCCACCCCAATGACCCTATATCATTTTGAAGGCTCATAGTCTAAGCTACAAAACCCTATAACCGTTTTTTTTATATTTGTTTATTGCGAAGTTATGAATTTTCTAAAAAAAACTGAAATTAAAAAAAATTAAAAACTAGGCATGCCAGTGACTTGGTGTGTCATAAAAAATTGGACGTATCTCGTCTCCTCTCGTGCAGCCGCTCCCCAACCGTCGCCAAAAGTCCGCTTTCACGCACTAATATCGCAAAGTACTATTTTATAGTACTTATAATGATTTTATAGTATTTATAATGGTTTCGATGCCATTAATATTTTCCGAGATATTACAGACTAAATGAAAAATGAATAATTGCTATGTTCCGGTGAAATATTTTTTTTTTTACTTTTCATGTTTGGTGCATCTAAAAATACCACTGAACCTGATTTTTAGGAAAATGTTGAGAATTTGTTTTTTGTGTGGCGAAAGTACTGCGGAATATCTCACAACATACGGACATTTTTTGCGCACCTCTTTTTTCGAGGCTATGAACCATTCGGAGTATACTGACTTGTAAATCTAAAAAAAAATCGTAAAAATAAAGATTCCTCTATCAGGAAGTAAAAACGCAAACTATATTGACTTCGAAGCAACAGCAGGAAAGAAGAGTCCGGTGCGCAGCAAGCAATGCGCGCGCGCGGGCCGGATATTTATTCCACACGGATTGCGACACGGCCAAGATGTTTCAAGGTCAACGTAGAACGCAACGTCGAAAGTAATTATTGTCATCCGGACTCTGGTGATATATATAATTATCCTTCCACCAGTTTTCTCTCCGCTGTTTTCGCTGCAATAACGACGCAATTGAAATTTCCCTCGATTTCCGCGACGATTCGTTCGCAAGAGGTCCTGAAAAATGAATGATTTATCGCCACGTATGTAGGTAGGTAGGTCGTTTGATAAATCATTGTCTGTGAACCATCAAGTTTATCGAGTCAGTCGCGTAAATTAGTCGGTAAGTCATTACCCAAACGAGACAGTAAGCAACCAAAATTATACTTACAACTAAAATTAGAATTATACTTACAACTTGCAACTAAAATTAGAATTATACTTACAACTTGCAACTAAAATTAGAATTATACTTACAACTTGCAACTAAAATTAGTATTGATAAGTGAATAATGTCCTGATTGCCGCATACGCCGCATATTAGTTGGAATATCCTCGTCCACTCTACCCAAACGGCGTGGTAAAACTTATTGAAAATCACGGCAATTTTGCTCGCACACGGCGGCGAGATTTCTGAATTGAAAAATCGGTCGAAAATTGGAATACGCAGTTGATGATTGCACCACGCGCAGCAGCGCCTATGTGTTTTCGTGCAGCAATTCTCACGACTGAGCAAATAAGTACAGTTATTGCTCGTACATGGCGATGCGGAGCGCGCGAGTGTATTTTCCATCTTGCTATCCTATCGAGGTTCCGTTGCCTCTCGACTGATTGGCAGTGAAAGTGCCGGGGATGGATTGGACTTGGTCGCTCGTGAATAGTTTTTTCTTCATTTCATCGCGACTTATCTAGTTTCACGTTGCGATCGCGCTGTAAATTTTTTGTTTGAGAATTCATAATTTGTATATGAAGTTTTATGGGTATACGGTACATGAAATTTACTATACTACCCATATAGCATTAGTACATACATTGCATATACATTAGTGAATATACAATATCCAATGGATATACACATGATCTTCAAATCATATCTCATGAATATGATATGTATATGCAAAGAAGACACTTTTTTATGAATATTGAACGTACACTGGAAATCCATGAGCATATTCAATGTATATGTGCATCGTATGTGCGCCATATATACGGGTATGTTCTATGTACGTCTAAATGCATTGAAGATTTATTTAATATTCTGTGAGTTCACCCCGTTTCGACCTGAATTTGACCTCGACTTTTCCGATTTGGCTCATTATTTTTATAGGCTTAGTTGGACCCTCAACTGCACAACATTTTTTGTTTTGTTATTTATTGCAATTTTTGTTTGTTTAACACATCTTTAAAGTTACATATAAAAACCCATAATTTAAAAATCTGATGAAATTCTGAAAAATACTTTGTTCAATAACAAAATTATCTAGGTTATAGCCAAAGTGAGGCCATTTTTTCTTCTTAGTTTTTAAGCTTTTTAATTAAAAAATTATAAAAAATAATGAGTCTGCTATAGCCTTTTGGTCAAATGTTTATGTATGTAAAACTGGATTTTTCAGATTTTTTTTCAGATTTCTTGGATCTTTTCAGATTTTTTCAGATTTCTTGGATCTTTTCAGATTTTTTCAGATGTTTTGGATCTTGTTCAGATTTTTTCAGGCTTTTTTTTACCTTTTTCAAATTTTTCCAAACTATGCAAATTTTGTTAAATATCCTAAAACATCATAATTTAAAAATCTGATAAAATTCTGAAAAATACTTTGTTCAATAACAAAATTATCTAGTTTATGGCCAAAGTGTCGATGACTTTTTTTCTTATAGTTTTTAAGAAGATTGATCTTTTTTTCCAATTTTTTATAATCTTTTTAATAAAAAAATCTTAAAAACTATGAGAAGTAAGATTTTCCCCACTTTGGCTATAAGCTAGATAATTTTGTTATTGAACATAGTATTTTTCAGAATTTTATCAGATTTTTAAATTATAGGGATTTATATGTCAGTTTAAAAATATTGTAACGAATATAGCTGACTACATCTTATGAGACACACGATATAAGTTAGGTCGACAATTGATAAACGAATAGATGACCGACTTCACTACGATTATGACAGAAGAGAGTCTCGACGGGACTTTGACAGCGAGCAGACGTGCTAAAGATCGCGATCCGAATATCGGAAGCTTTTATAATCAATAATATCCGCCCCACAAACAAATATCCGTGTTCTTCATTTGCTCGGCCGTTACAATATATAAAACAAATAAAAATGGCAATAAAAAAACGAAAAACAATTTTTGTGCAGTTGAGAGTTGAGGGTCTATAAAGAATAATGAGCCAAATCAGAGAGGTCGAGGTCAAATCCAGGTCGAAACGGGTGGAATGCCCCATATACATCACAGATTCGTGGATGAAATAAAATAACATAAACTTAATAAGTGACGCAGAAATACCCAATGAATATATTATTTGACAATGAAAAGAAATTGACAATGAAAACAAAACTTCCTCTATGAAGAAGCAAAACAAGTATTGGTAAACATTAATGGTTATTAATTTTCAATGTTATTTTTACAAGCCACCTTGGTTTCATTATTCTACCTACCTGAATGCGGACCAGCCAAATGCACTACTATATCGCAATTACACGAGGGTACAGGAAAACTGCGAAAAAACTATTCTGATACACTTGACTGAATTTTACTAAGTTTCTGGTGTATGAGAAACATCAGAAACTCAGAATATCTTACGAATGTGTCAGTACCAGACATTAATAATCTAATCATTCAAATATGTGCATCGAATATCTTTTGGACGTTCATGCAAATATACACCTCAATATATGAAGTACAAATATCCATATAATATACACGATATGTTTTTCACACCAAGGACCTAAAATGGATATAAATCGAATATCTGATACTATATGGGTATTGTGTCAAATTTTTTTAATCCGTGGTATATTAAATGTTAATATGCAGTATATCAAATTTCATTGATTTAGTGTTAAATTTGAAAAAGCATTTTACTGAAATAAAATACTTTTAATTATCACCAAACAGCTTAATTACGTACTGCTCTGTAGTATTTTATAGATAAATCATGAATATTTATAAAAATAAATTATGTGTACGAGTACTTACTTTTGTCAATCATCTGCGATGGGACTCGACCTAGCGATCCTAGAATTACTCTACCTATCTATGCCTACCTAAGGCGCTACCCACTACGTTATGCCGTACATAAATCGCACTGAAACTATAGGTGAAAGATGAATATCATTCGAAAAATTGTTATAGTACTGTTATGCAAGTCACAAATTTTATCCGGGATCAACAAAACGTCATTGGATTAAAAAATACAAATCGTGTTAATTTTCGTAATTATTGTAATTTTCCTTCACCTTGTATCAAATTCAATTACCTATATAGTAAACGTCATTTTAATACATCAGTTTATTAATATTTGTTGAAGCTATACATCATCGATACGCACACTGATTACTTAAAACAGCTGAAGTTTGTTTGACCGCGATTCTTATTTGTCAATGTAAAAGTTTATCTGTCCGGGTTCGTCGCTAATAAAAAATGTACTAATAAAAGAGTTTCATTCTCTAAAACTATATCGTGCTCTGTCTGGAATTTCAATAATATTCAATACCAATTATTGTAAATTCAATAGACATATGTTAAACTTAATTTAAAGATTTTGAGAATTACAAACATTGTACTTAAATAACAATTTTCAGTTACTGTTTATTGTAAACTTCATATACACATTGGTGTGAAAAATGTTGAAAAAAAAACAAACATTTTTAACAGTGCAGTAACGCCGCGAGTTCGGCTTTGTCCGTTAACGTTGGCGTAGAGACGTGCACGCCAGCCATCGAACAGTCGCAGCTTTCCCCGCGGAGCATAAAATCAGCCGGTATAAGTACCGCTGATGATCCGCGATGCGGCGGCTAGCGATGGCGAGAATCGAGTCTCTCTTGATGTTTTTTTACCCTGCTACATCGTGGGCCTGGATCGGTCCAAGCGATGTTGTATACACTGCGCGCCGCGGCTTGCGAGTAGAGTAGACCATGCGAATTATGTACTCGGCTTACAGATCATCATCGCGATCTTTGGGTCGCTCGTATCTGTGTCGCCTGGCATCAGCCGGCTTGGGTTAAGCGGCAGTGATGCACCGGTGGAAATTTCTTCGCCCAATGTTAGACGCCTCAAAACCCGAAGTCGTTTGTTCGGGAGAATCGAAAAATAAAAAAGGTTATGTGCGAGAGACACAGCCTTTTAGGCATGTAACATTGCTCGCAAAAGTTCCCATCGGTGTATCACCGCCTCTTAAAACTTGACCTTGAGTTAGACCTTAAAAGTTGACATCAAGGTAATTCATTTCAAGCCGAAGTTAACGTGTAATCTGTAACTGTAACGCAAATAAATGATACACCGCGAAGCAGCCAGGCTGCTACATCAACGTGGAATAATTCTGTTTTCTTCTTCCATATAACAGAAGCAGAGTACGAATTAGCCGCATTGGCCGTAAGCTCAATGACAAAATAACCGCACAGCCGCACGGAAGAGTCACTCGCAGTCACACGGCGATAAAGAGCAGGTGAGTAAGGAGCCAACGGAGAACGAGGAAGAGTATCGCTCTTGGCTACTTACGGCTTAGAAAGTCGTGTGTTACCGCTGCGCGGCGGCTCGGAGATTGCGGCTCGAGGTTTAGCGGCCGAAGCGCCAGCGACAAAGGGAAAAGACGTGGGGGTCGAAGCAACAACGGGGACCCCGTTCGAGAGGCCTGACGGAGTGGTGGGGGACGCGACGACGACGTCCCCTCTGTTTTGACTGACCGAGGTAGCGGTGCCCGGCCAGCGAGCTCCTTCGACATTCACTGCTCGTTCGATCGCCGAGCAATCGACATCGAGTCTCCCCCCTCCTACGACTCCTGCAAAAGAGAAAACGCCAAACGTCCGGTAGTGCCTGGGAAAAATTTGCGAAAAAATTATTTCCAACGAGAGTTGTTGTTGTTGTTGTTGTTACTGTTGTTATTTTGGTCGATAAGAGAGAATAAAAAACGCGACTCGAGAGAGTCATTTGATTTTTTTGGAAATATCGTTGAAGATCGGTCGCGTTAAGTAAGGCAAAAGAAGAGAAAAAATTCTGTCGGTCCGCGAAGGGCAACCACCGAACGAGCGAGACATGGAGAAGGATCAGCTGGACTCACTGGCCACGGTCGCCGTGGGCTCGGAAAAAATGCCACCGCCGCACAGTCATTATGCGCCCAGCGAAGTTTATTCCGCCTCGGAATCGCCACCGGTAAGAATTTTTCTTTTTTACACCGTTCTTTTTTTTCGAAATAATTATTCCTTTACTTTTTTTTTACGGTGGTCGGACTATTGAGGATTGATTTAACGATTGTAGACAATGGAAAAGGCAACATGTTGAATGGGAAAGTTGAGAGGGGAAAAATGCCCAATTTAATTATGTAATAGTATTAAATTGAACAACTTTTTTTAACTGTACGATGAATTGTTTTAATTTTGTTGTACAATTTTTACAATTATTATTGTCGTAATTTCATTAGAAATCGGTAAAACTATGTTCGGGCCGTCAATGCAATCGCGCAATTGTTCGAATTTCATTTTAAATTTCTTTTAAGAGGGAGAGTGAAAGATAATTAATTTGCAGAGTAATTATTAGTCGCTAACGCGATTATCAATGAGCTGTATACGGGTGTGTGATAATCCACCGTCATTCACGAGTTTGCGGCATAATAGAGAAAGTAATAACGATTTTTCGTACAATTTTGTCCACACGCGCGAAAATTTTGTTTATCGAAAAAATACGTAGAAATCATATGACAAGATATGTCAAATCATGACGCGAAAAAAAAAATCTTCCATTCTTTGTTGCAAGAGTGAATTGATTGCTTTAGGTGAAAAAATGGTGTAACGATTTTGTCAAATTGTTATGGCAAGACGGGAATTTTTATTTCCGCAATTGTCGGTGGTACCGGTACCACCAGTCGCGCGCGTTCTCTTCCGCCGCCGGTGTCCTTTTTTGTTTAGTCGTCGCTTTGTGTTCCTTTAACATCCGGGCAACTTTCTATCGCACCGAATGCGAGATCGACTGGAACGCCGTGTCTCGTGGGATATGCTCGGTGTTTCTAGAAACTTCGGCGCTACCGGTTCCGCAACGACTTCATTTTTTTTATTCCAACCCGCCGTCGCGATTAGACCTTAAAAATTTTGAACGCTTTGGGGCTGCGGTCGTTAAGGGGCATTTTTTGCACATTTTTTTTCAACTCATCGCCATAACTCGTTTGGAATCTCTGCGCCGATCCCGAATGACGCATGAAAAAAATTACGTCTCGCGAATATGCGGTTCCGTTAAAAAAAAAATATATATATATATATACTAATAATAATAATCACAATTTTTCGAAGAATTTCCTATTTTTTAAATCTTTTTCCGCAGCTCCGAATATTTTCTCTCTATTTCTCTCAAATTATGTTGGACAGTCTGAAGAAGTAAAAACAAAAAATTATAAATAAACGGTCAATCGAATGAAGAGACTGGAACGTCGGGCATTGACTCTGCGAGTGTCAGCATTCAAGTCACCGGTGACTCCGACGCCCGAGGCGAAACGTCGGACGAGATCAACGCCGTCTGGCCGAGATAACAAGCGGGAAACATTTTTTTTGCGTCTTATTTTTCTCTTCACAAATTTACACACATGTCACGAAATTGTTTTCGTTATTTCGACAGTGCCATTTTATTCGACGGTTTTTCGCGAATACGTGTCGCGAAATAAGTGGCTCTTGAGCAAGTTATTTCAGTCGTGACTGCGGCCGCGGTTTGTGTTTACTTATCGCGGCGTCGAGTCGTTCCAACAAAGTTAAAATAACGTTGAGAGAACGCCACGATAATCATGCTGTATGGCTTATTCCTAGCTAAACAATAGTTGTACCGTACATATTATGAAAAAACTCCCGACTGAAAAAGAATTGAAATTGTGAAATAATTAAATAACTATTTGCATATCATAATATGCGGATGGTTATTTAATTACTTCACTATTTTTTATTTACCCAATTTCTTTATTTATAAAGCTTCTTTTTCAGTCGGCACTTTTGAAATTTTTGTAAAATTATTTTTAGTTCATCCTTTTCAAAGTAATTCAAAAGCACTGCACTGTAAGTGCTACGAAGTGAGTCACAGATTACGATGGAATATCAATGGCGGCCATCTTGTGATATTTCGATATATTCAAATAGACTATTTGCAAAATTTATTTATCTATGCGAATTGATAACTTATTGGCCTGACTTATGGAAAAAGACATTGGACGCTAGTCATAGAATCGATATACAAGATTTTGCTAAATAATTTTTTACCGTTTTCGAGAGCATAGGGGATAAAGAAATTGCTCCAATCAGCTGATCGTCGTGAAACGCATAACTCCCGTCTTTTTGTCACGGAGGGACAGCCGGGAGTTAGAATGAAAAACAATGTTACAAAAAATAAAAAATCCCTACTGAATAAGAAGATTTATTAATATACAAATAGGGTATATAAAAATGTTGAAATAATAAAATAACTATTCGCATATCATAGTCGAAAGATTTTTTTCATCGTCAGGTGTGAAAATCTCCCGACTGTGATATGCGAATAGTTATTATATTACTTCACAAATTTTATTTATCCAATTTGTTTATTAATAAAACTTCTTTGCCAGTCGGGAGGGGTGGAGGTAAAAATAGCTAATTACCAAAATAGCGAATGGCTAAAATAGCAAATTTAAAAATAATTTATGTTCTAAATCTAGAATGGTCATTTTGATTACATTTAAATAAAGATGTGGGTCAAAATAGTGGATGATCAAAATAGCGAATGACTGAAAATGCGAATTTCATAATGATGGCCATTCTAGATTCAACCATTCATTATTTTGAAATTTGCTATTTTAGCCATTCGCTATTTTGGCAATTAGCTATTTTTACTTCCACCCTGCGCTATGAATGAGTCACAGAATACGCGTCAATGGCGGCCATCGTGCGATATTTCGATATATTCAAATAGGCTATTTGGAAAAGTAATTTAACCATGCGAATTGACAACGTATCAACTCAATTTAAGGAAAAACACATTGGGCGTGTGTCATAGAATCGACGTACAAAATTTGGTTAAGTAATTTTTCACCATTTTCGAGAACGTAGGGGACAAAGAAATCGCTTAAATCAGCTGATCGACGTGAAACGCATAACTCCCGTCTTGTTGCCCCGGAGGGTCAATCAGGAGTCAAAAGAATGTCGAAAGAACACGCAAACCAAGTTTCCAGATTGAAGCTCGCTACGGAATTACACATTCGTGTCTTCCGTCTTGAGCAACGGGTCGCAGCAACAGGTTGCGTATACAAATATTATTATATGCCATATGGCGGCGCGGCGGCCTCGTCGGTTGGCGCGCCCGAGCCGCATCGACGGAGCACCGTAAACAGAGAGCCGGCCGGCCGGCCGTCCGGCCACCGTTGCGTAACCCTCAAAACAAATCAACAACAAAACACCAATCATTTCACAGTTGCTGCTCCTCCACCAACGGCCGGCGTTTCATTGTTGCCGAAAAATTATTTCGAAAAAAAAAACCTCAAGCACGGGGAGTCTCGAACGATTATATTGCGCTTAGCAACAGTGTGTATGATTTCCGTCTGTTGTGCGACGAGATGAACGCGCGGCGCTGACTGTCTGCGCGTACACCGATGGCCTACTATCTCTCGCTCACCGCGCCGGCTCGTCGAGGCAGCAGCTCTCACCCGATTTTCTCACTCGCTCGCGTGTGTGCTGCGTCGTCGTCCATCCACATCGAGGTCATTGCGATTCGTGCGCGCCGTTTACACAGCTTCCCGCGCTCTCGCCCGCGCGTCACTTCTATTCTCTGGCGGAGAAGAATAATAAAAAGAAAAATAAACGCAGGATAATCGCGGGCAACGTGTTCGACGGTTTAAGCGTCACTTTACATTCTTTCTTGAAAAAATCAGTCGGTAGAATATCGCACATTTCCGATAGCATTGTTGTCGGGTTATTCGTTCTCCGATTGGCTGTCGGGTTGCCTGCAACTCGTTGCAAAACAACGAGCTGTTTCAGTCGTGTTATTGCATGTTGACAGTTTTCGGGCGTGCTACGTTTGAAGGTTTCTTAAGGAGGTAGTCTCGCTGAGTATTCATTCGCATAAATTCGAGCAAAAGTTAGAGAGAATTGCAAACATTTCTCGATGGTATAAAAATCTGAAAAAATGCATGCACATTAAAGGTACTGGAAAGATTAATTTTGCATAATAATAATTCTGAAATGTTATTAACAAATTGATGAAAAAATAAATTGTTTAACAAATATTTCGATGACCCATTTTTTATTTTTTGAATGAAAAGGTTTCGTTTATTTTTCCGAATACGTATGGATTTTTTTAGATTTTAGAATTCACTTTGAATTTTCACATATTTTCCCCATAAAAAACACACAAAATTGAAACTGAACTTTAAAATCTGAAAAAATTCATACTTATTCAGAAAAACGAAGGAATCATTTTCATGAAAAAAACTTGGGTCATCGAAATATTTGTTAATGCTCTTTTTTCATGAATTTGTTAATAATATTTTCGAATTATTATTATGCAAAATTAATCTTTTCAGGACCTTTAATATACATGCATTTTTTCAGATTGTTATACCGTCGAAAATGGTTTATAATTCTCTCTCATATTTCTCGAACTTATGCGAAATGAATATTGGTCGCAAGGACTGCCTGAAGGTTATTTCGGGAAGGATGTTTATTTTTGCGCTTTTCTCGTCGAATTTGATGTTTTTCGGGAAAACTACGGTGCTTTTCAGAATCCGCGGGTAATCTGCCCTCGAATAGGATTTTCAAACGTTACGAAATCGAAAGTTTTTGTTGTAGAAGCTCGTTTGTTAATTTTGGCTTCCTCAGGAAGCTTTGTGAAAAATGAAAATGTATGAGGAAGTAATGTGCAAAGTTCTACTATGCAACTTTTTTTACATTGTTCCTACGAAGAACATGTTTCGGATATATAACACAAAAAACACTATAACAAACTCCATTACATCTCATTTTGATAATGCATAAGGTCTTGCCTTACGTTCTTAACTTTTGCGGAAGCTAAAGTGCAAATCTAAAATTTTTGAAAAATTCACAATGGCCTAAAATCCAAACGACTTTGCCGATCATCCCCAAATTTGCTACGAAGCAGCGCTGTATGTTAGTTTTCGTCTGTAGAACATTTCAGTTGAATTTCTGAGATTCTGATCAAACTGACCTTGATTTTCGTGAAATTACGAAATTTCGAAAAAAGTTCAAAAACACTTTTTATTTCTTAAAATCTTTTTTAACGCTTGATTTTGATGTATTTTTGTCCGTACACAACGAATTCGCAGTTTTGACGAAGAACAAAAAAAAATGTTTATTTTTTGTTATTTTTTTGCATCAACTGGGTAAGCACGCGAAGCGCGCGTACGGACTAGTTGAGATGAAAAATAAACACGCGGCTCCAATTATGCTACATTTGAAAGTAATTATGCAGAAATGAAACGCACTCGCGGATAAGAACAAACACAATGTATAGTCACGCGCTGAATGAAAACAATTCCGTGCAAGTAGCTCGAAGAATTCTAACCGAGAAAGTAGCGGCATAGTGACTGTCAATTTCATGGTCCATCATGCTTGAAACGCGAAAAAGAAAGAAAAACTAATACCAACGACGAAGGAAAGCGAGTATCGTGATGGAAAATAATACTTTCCCGGCGATGTATGTAAAAACGAGTTTAGCGAAGAAAAAAGAACATTAGTAATCTCGTCGTGCCGCATAATAAATCCTCTCTCTGTCTGCCTCGGCGAGTGATTGTCCATGCAGCTCCGTGTCCAACGGTTCACGCCACCGGTAATTCTATTGTGCGCCCGTGGCGGCCTCTCGCAGTCACCGATGAAAGACTACAATTAATTTGCCGCTGCTGCGACACAATTAAGTGTAGACTCTTCGCAAAATAATCACGCGACTCGACGAATACGAAAGCTCGATTCTTACGCACTCGCCACGCTGTTTCGCTATTTCCTCCTATCCCCGTAATTCACGGTAATCGAAAGACGATTTCACAAATTACCGTTGAGTAAAGTGCGATTGAATAAATGCACCATATTATTCATTTTTAACCGACATTCATTCAGTTGTAAAGCAAAAGCCTTTCTACGGCTGCTAAAAAATTGGATTCCTTAGGGGGGGGGGGGGGGGGGGGGTAAAGTTAATACGGTAAAAACAAGGCATGTTTTTATGGATTTTTTTTGCGATACAGATAGTGTTGTTTTATTCAGTCAATTTGAATATAATAATGCAAATTTTGAACAATATTTGCCTAAATTTTCATTGCAAAATATTGAAAATTGAGCGAGTGACAGTCGATCTCCGGAGACCCCTCGAAAGTTTTGCGGTATGCGTCATAACTCGCAACAGCATCATCTGAAACAAAAAAATCAAAATGCATTTGTTAAAGGAGATGTTTCTCGAGGTAACTCTGGGAGGATTTTTTTTTTAATTTTAATTTTTCAATTTTTCGTAGCACTTGGAAGCCAAGAAACCGATTTTTTTTCGCCGAAAAACGGTTTTTTGGCTTCCAAGTGCTACGAAAAATTGAAAAATCGAAATAAAAAAATATCCTCACAGCGTTACCTCGAGAATCATCTTCTTTAGCAAACGCATTTTGATTTTTTTATTCAGATGATTCCGATGCGAGTTATGGTGCTCACTGCAAAACAACATTTTTTTCGGAGCGCCTCAGGAGATTCACTGTCACTCGCTCAATTTTCGATATTTCGCAATGAAAATTTAGGAAAATATTGTTAAAATGTTGCATTGTTATATAGAAATTGACTGAATAAAGTAACACCATCTGTACCGCCAAAAAAAATCTTTAAAACATGCCTTGTTTTCACCGAATTACCGCCCCCCCCCCCTTAAAAATCCTGTGAATCGAAGTTTCAAATGAAGAAAAATAGTGCCAATTTGTTGAGTAAAAAATGGAAAATATGAAATAAAAAAAACATTGTCGCAACGTTTTTCCTGCGGCGGAGTTGCAAACGTCAAGGAGAGTCGTAATTACTCGTCGCAAAGAGTGACGAAGACTACGAGGAAAAATCCACTGATTTCGTGGCAGCTTTTAATCTTGATTCTGCGCGTCCATTCAAGGTCAAATGCAGGTCAGAAGACAGATAACCAACACACGCAGGGAGATCGGAATGAGGTATTTAAGGTAGTCCTGGCAGTACAGTCCCGTCAAATTTGAGTTTCAGATAAAATTTCGATCACTTGTCGATGGGATAAAAATCTGAAAAAATCAGGCATATTCAAGGTGCTGAAAAGATAGATATTGCGTAATTATAATTTCACAATGTTATTAACAAATTGATGAAAAATAAAATTGTTTAACAAATCATCCGGCAATCCAACTTTTTTTTCTAATGAAAATGATTTGTCAATGTTTTGTATATGTACGTATTTTTTCAGAATTTTGTCTGATTTTTTAAAACTGCATTTTTCAAATGTTGAAGCTGTATTTGCGAACTTACATAATCAATTGTCTGCACACTTTGTGAGTGTAACGGGTGGTTTTATGACAGATGCATATTCAGAAATCGTGACTACACGCATTAAAAGAAAATTGACATCATTTTCAAAAACTAGACAAAATTCTGAACAAATTCAGGCATATTAACCAAAATTGACAAGTCTTTTTAATAAAAAGAAAGGTAGGTTGCCGGGTGATTTGTTAAACAAATTTTTTTCATGAAATGATTAATAATATTTTGGAATTATTATTATGCAAAATCAATCCTTTCACTACGTTGAATATCATTGATTTTTTATTCAGATTTTTATCCCATCGAGAGGTGATCGAAATATTATCTGAAACTCACGTTAAACGGGACTGTACCGACTGGACTACCTGAAAAAAACGAAAAAGAACGTTTATGACATCATCGCCGCACAGTGGAAGCGCCATAAATCTACCGGTCTTCCCCGGACCCCTCTATGGCATTTATGTATAGTATGGAGAACGCGGTCTCCAGTCGCGGCGGCGACGGCGGCGCGCAAGGACAATCGAGGATCTAGTTTCCAGTGGATTATATAGCCGCGCAGCGGCCAATCAGCGTGGGGACCGGCGATGACGCGAAGATAAGAGGGTCAGACAACGGTTACTCACAATGGGATGCGAGAGCGAATGCGCAGGAAGGCGCGAGAACTCGCGCTGCTTGCTCGAGCGGCGAGCTAAGTACGAAACTCTCGAATCTCTACGATTATTTTTCTCTCCAACGAATAAGTAGGGGATGGATGGTCAAAACGGGACGCATAAGTGAATACAACATTACGCTACAAGGGAGGGAAGTGCAACTCATCGCCGAGTGTGAAGTTTGATATTGAAGTTGAAGAAATTCACACGAGATGAAAAGGTGCACCCCTCCCATGTACAATATTACTCGATACTGTGTATACTTTTTTTGTATACTTTTCTCTCGACTCGCCAAAAAATAACCACATTTCGTGTATACTACGAGAGCGGAAAATGAACTCATTTTTAACAAATGACGACACGCATGCGTAGTGCGGATTTCATTATTCCCGCGGGGCAGCAATGAGCTGATTACCTCCCTAGGGAGATAATGGAGGCGGACTGCGCATGCGTAAGTCATTTGTAACAATGTAGCGATTCTCCGCCCGCGTTGCAGACAGGAAGTGGGGAAAAATAAACGGGTTTATGACGATGATCAAAGTAGTGCGGATTTCATTATGTGTATTTTTATCGCTTTTCACCCAAAAAATTAAATACCAATCGTTAATTTTGAGCGTCGGCAAAAAAAAATGTCAGGCAAAATGAGACAAACCCCCCAATTCAGCAGTTCGTGTTTTTTTTAATTGGTTGATACTCAACATCATCAGTAATGATTATATTTATAAAAAATAAGACATTACCAAAAAATAGACTGAAATGGACTACAAAAAAGATTAGACTAAAAAAATACATCACAACAAAAAATTACACTAAAAAATCACTAATAAAAATTTAGGCTAAATAATCACGTTAAACAACAAATGTTGACTAAAAGATCACCAATAAAAATGTAGGCTAAATAATCACTTTAAACAACAAATGTAGACTGAAAAATCACTAATAAAAATGTAGGCTAAAAATCACTTTAAACAAATAATTTCGACTAAAAACAATCAATTTTTTTAAATGACTTTTTAAAAGCCAGATTGCCTGAAACACCTAAAATGGTTTAAAAAGTTCTCTTCCATTTATTTACGTCGGAATGTGTCGTATAGACGCGATATTTCCGAAATGGGGGTTTGCCCATTTTGCCTGACCAAATATTCGAAAATGAAAAAAAAACCGCTGTTCCGTTTTGCCCGCCCATCCCCTACTTTTCAATGGAAACAAATGTCTCGACTGTCTCGCGGCGGTTTGAAAGGAATTATTTATAAATTCGATACTGTTTACTCTGAATATTTGCAACTGGAAATCGCAAGCGCGTCTATCTTTAGCTCATCGGTAAATTCAAATCGATAGTCGTCGGGGTTCGAATATCGCCGCGATGAGTATAGCACAGCGAAGGAAGGCAGCGCGAAGTCGACGTCGACAAAGGCCTCGACTCGGTTGGGTACCAAGCGTGAAGCTGACACGGACGTACACGAGACTCCGACGCGAGCGCAGCGCATATTACATGTCTATAGCCGCGGCGACCGAACACAAGCAGCCTGCAAATGTCTTTTCTACATATTTCTTTTTCTCCCGAGCGAAAACGGCGGAGAACGAGCATTAAAGAGTTACACACGAATGCGACACAATCCTACCAGCCGAACGATTAAAGCGCCTTCTGGAAAATTACTAAGCTGCGGATGCGTCGGTATACTATATTATATTATAATGAAGCTACCGTAGAGGAAAGAGAGGCAATAAAAAATGAATAACAATGTGTGCAAGTTATTATTATTTTTTAGGGTTGCGCAAATAGTGAGCGAATCGAATCAAATCGAATATTCGATGATCTCGAATATATAGGAAGCTATACAAATTTCGTGCAACGAAACTACACATTTTTGAAAAAAACTATTAGTTGTAGCCATCGCTTACTTTGTTGTAGAAACAAATAAATTGTTGTTGAAATGGCGTAATGAATTACAGATTTTTTCCGCCAGGGAAGTCCGATTATTCGAATTTACCGAATATTCGACTTGAAGTTCGAATATTCGAATTTACCGAATATTCGTTTCAAAGTTCGGTTATTCGAATTTACCGAATATTCGACTTGAAGTTCGAATATTCGAATTTACCGAATATTCGTTTCAAAGTTCGGTTATTCGTATTTATCGAATATTCGATTGAAAGTTCGAATCGATTCGAACCCTATTAATCGATATTTTCGAACATACGCTCACCCCTATTATTTTTTTCAATAATTCAAATCGTCTTTTAAATTGTATAATTAGGACAAAATATATCATTAGCATTCTGTAATTTCAGTAAAACGAATAGAAATTTAAAAAGTTGTCTTTATTTTTACCTTACACGGAATGTCCTGTAGATACAGACTGGAATATCCGACTGCACAATCGTTGCTGCAGTTCATTTCGCTGTGTTGGTGTATTACGCAACGCGTCACCGCGACGCCCGTTTTGTCGATAATGCTCGGAGAATCCACGATCTCGTGCGTTGAATCATCGCAACAGCGAGACAGCATCGCGATCGAGCAAAGCAAATACGCCCGAGGTGCGCGAATGAAAACATCGAAGAGACTTTCACCACACGCTTTCTTGCCGACGGGCTAATCACAATAATTGCATCTATATGCTGTTTTGTTGGAATTTTTATTCATCTATTGACTCAAAGTTCAAGGGGGTGGTTGTCCTCCCTGCTTCTTCGCTCGACCTCAATTGATTATTTTTTCTTTTAAGGAGGTAGTCTCGGTACAGTCCCGCCAAATGTGAATTTCGGATGAAATTTTGAATCTTTCTCGATGAGATAATACTTTGAAAAAATCAAGCATGTAGAAGGTACTGATAAAATTGATTTTGTATAATAATAATTCCAAAATGTTATTAACAAATTAGTGAAAAAATGAATTGTTCAACAATTTACCCGACAACCCAACTGTTTTTTCTGATGAAAATTATTATTATTATTATTATTTTTTAATACGTATGAATTTTTTTTGTTCAATTTTGTCTAATTTTTTTAAATTAAGGTTTTCGCAGCCCATTTTGTTTAAAAAATGCCATTTTAAAAAATTAGACAAAATTCTGAACAAACTCATATGTATTCAGAAAAATTAATGAATAATTTTCATCAGAAAAAAAAGTTGGTTTGTCGGGTAAATTTTTGAACAATTTATTTTTTCACTAATTTGTTAATAACATACTGCAATTATTATTATACAAAATCGATTTCTTTTGTATCTTCTAGACGCTTGATTTTTTTCAGATTATTATCTCATCGACAAGGGTTCGAAATTTCCCCCAATACTCACATTTGGCGGGTCTGTGCTGAGACTACCTTCGCAATTAAAGAAAAATCGATACGTTTCATTTTTCGATATTTCAATAAGTCATCATTTGAAAATAAATTTTTGTGTTTATTGTTGTTTTCTAGGCGTACACGAGGCCACCGATGAGAAGCACGGCGGTGCAGATCGCGAGGATAATCGCGACGACGATGATCGCCATTTCCGTGATTATCGGAAGTTTCATTCTCGCCTCAGCGTGGCTCCAGGCGCGAGCTTCCTGCACACCGGAGTCCATAGCCGCGATGCAGGCGCAGTTGCAGCTCCAACAGTCGCAAAATGAATTCATCAAGCATCTGCAGCCCGAGGCGTTGGTGCAGGTATGAAAAAAGCCTCTAGATCATGTGCTCACGCGTCACACTGCAAACAAATTTGTATTAAAAATTCATAATTTAAATATGAAGTTTTATGCGTATGCGGTACATGAAATTTACTATACTATTGTATCAATTTTTTGATCCACGGTATATTCAATTTTTATATACAGTATATGAAATTTCATTGATTTAGTGTCAAATTTGAAAAAGAAAAGTTTTTCTGAAACGAAAATGCTTTTAATTATCGCCAAACAGCTTAATCACGCACTGCTCTGTAGTATATTATAGATAAAAGATGAATATTCGTGAAATAAAATTATGTCCACGAATATTTATTGTTGTCAACAATCGCTTGGGATGGGACTTGAACTACTGACCCTAGAATTAATCTATATCTACCTATGCCTAACTACCTATAAGACGCTACCCATTACGCTATTGCCTACTTGTGAATTTTATTCAAATGTCCCAAATAAATCGCACTGAAATTATAGGTGAAAGACGAACATCATTCGAAAAATCGTCATTGGGCCGTTTTGCAAGTCACAGATTTTTATATCAATTTTTTTAGACTTTTTAAAACTTTGTTTGACTTTTTTTTCGACGAAAGTAAAAAAAATCGAAGCATCAGTCGGTCCACTTTGGCTCTAAGCTTAAAAACTGTTATATCTGATACATGATTCTTGAGTATTTATTCAAATAGTAAATTCAAATTTGAATAAAAATTCTGAAAATAATTTCGATCTTTTATTAGAGTTAGAACAATAACACAACAAATTGTGGACGAATTCCGAGAGATCGAGGGTCAGGCACAGGTCAAATCCAACGGGAAAACCCCATATATTTTTATTTTCCTTCATCTCAGATCAAATTCAATTACCTTTGTAGCAAACGTCACTTTAATACATCAGTTTCTAAACTTTCAATACCGGTTATAGTAAATTCAATAGTCATATTAAATTTCATTTTAAGATTTTAAACATTACAAACATTGTACATTAATAACAATGTTCAGTTTCTGTTATTGTGAATTTCATATACACTTGTATGTTAAACGTGTTGTAAATTTACAAACATTTTTAACAATGATGCGGTGGTTCGACGAAAAACAAAAAAATAAGCGACAGAAGCAATTTTTAATTCCTGAGACGCGCGGCGGCGCAGGGCTCGTTTCCATCGCGCGAACGCGCATTTGCAACGCGTTCACGTATGCCGCTCACCAGTCAGTCTTACTTTCTATACCTGCGTAACGCGCGGACACCGGAAATCGAACTCTAAACGTGTTTCTTGGCTACTTGATGCACTCCATTTGTCGTCTCCAACACACGTTCCATGCAAAAAAGAAAAAACCTGCAAAGTAGAATCTTACAAATTGCTTCCTTGGTATTTTACACTTTTAACGAAGCTACCTCTATGAGGAAGTATGTTGATCAATTTTGGCTTCCTCATAGAGGAAGCATCGCCAAAAATGTGAAGTACTGAGGAAGCAATTTGTAAGATTCTACTTTGCAGGTTTTTTCGGCTGTTTTTTTAAATAAATAAAAATGTAAGATTTTAACCACTGAACCGATTTGTCTCAAATTTCTACTTAACCCTTGTTTCATGGTGGTCAATCTGGGTACCAACTTAGAACGCGTTATCTCGTAATTTGCACGAGCCGGCGCGTGAATGATATTTTTGAAAATATTCAAAAGGCCATAAAATATAAACGGCTAGACAGATCTGCGTCAAAGTTGTACTCAAAACTTGGTCCATGATTGTCCATATGTGGACCAAATTTGAGATAATTCTGCAAACATTTTTTACACATTTTCTTTCGTGGCGGCTTTTCTTTTGTTTTTCATGCCGCAAAAACGAAATTTACCGACATAATGACCGTTTCCTTGACGAAATTTATTATTGATAATCAGCAAACGTAATGACACATTCGAAATTGCAATCGGATATCTCAGAACTTACAGGAGCTGAAGTACTTACAGACATTTGAAAAAAATTGATATTGCAATAACATTCGAACTACTCTACCGACTCTCGCCAAACTTGGTACAGATCATGGTTTGATGGTAGTCCATTTACGTACAAAATGGCAGCCGGATATCTCTCAATTTGCGGAAGTTGTAGCGTGAAAACGATTTTTTCCAAATATTCAAAATGCTGTAAAATCTGTATTTCCTAACCCATTCGCGTTTACAACAATCCCAAACGGATAGTCAATGTGCGTGCCAAATTTAAAGAGCATTCTTCGGAAATTACGGCAGTATCGTGTAAACAACAAAATTTGCACATACACACACACACATACAACGACATTTCGTACAAACCACTTTTCTTGACGTTTTGGACCATTCTGAGTGCACTGACATGAAATTTTTTTTTTTTAATTTCACGGAAACAAAGCTTCCTCTATAAGGAAGCACAAATTCCAACACATCTTTTTATCATTTGAATAATAATCATTTCCTCGAAGCATTTTTATTACACACGAATTACGAATACTTTTTTAAAACAATTTATGATTAAATGTATTTATTCGCGAATCACGTCGTTAGAAAAGAAAAAAATGAATTCCCCAAGCAGCGAATTGAAGAAAATTGCCTAACTACAGAGAGAAACGGAGAGCAGCCGCTAGTGCAACCAGAGCAAAGTACACATCTCGTCGGGCCAACAGTAGGCAGTTAATTTTCTCGGAGATAATGCTAGAGTCGAGCGTCTCCGCGCGACAGAGCAGAAGCTCGGATCTCGGGACGCGAGGATGCCGCACGCGGCGAGATCCTTCGTGCAACATTCTTTTTTCATCCAGCGTATTCTCCGAGAGCAGCGCGCGGTGAAAAGCCCGACGAGAGCTAGGCGCACCAACCACAGCTGAAAGTGGGTTGCCCCGTTGCACGACTCGGTTACAACCGCGCGAGCGGGCTCAAGCGAGAGGTGAACGCTCTCTCAAACGATTTTCTCCTCGACGATTAACTGTATTGTCGCGAACACTCTTGTGCACTAAACCCATTTTCGTTCTGAGCAGTCTTTTTTTTTCTTTTTTTCCCTCATCAAAAAATCAATTGGTAAAATATCTCGCATTTTCGATATCAGTATTGTTGTCGGGTTATTCGTTCTCTAATTGGCTGTCGGGTTGCCTGCAACTCATTGCTATAACTAACGAGCAGTTTCAGTCGTGTTATTTTATTTTGGCGGTTTTCGGGCGTGCGAGGTTTGAAGGATTGTTAAGGTTATTTTGGGAAGGGTTTTCGGGCTAATCGTTTCGGCTAATATTAGTGTATTTGTAGAGAAAAAAACAATTTCCGCGTTTTTCTCGTCGAATTGACTATTTTTCGGACAAACATTTTTCGGGGGTTTTCGGAATCAGCGGGAAATTTGCCATCGAATAGGGTTTGCAAACTTTACAAAATCGAAAACGTTTTTTTCACAAGAAAAAAAACCCAAGGATATACATAAATACATAAGTGCATAAATTAAATTTCACATATAAATTCTGTGAAAAATTCAAAAACCAAAGTCCGACGTTCCTCCTTGCGGCATTCTCTTCATTACTGAGTTTTCTCTCGGATGAAAGAAGAAAATCCAGGTTCGATCGATTCAAAATAATGTAACCACGATTTTAGTATAGTGACAAAATTTCCAAAGAAGTGCGACAACACGTTTTATTTTGTTTACTTTTTTAACATCATATTTCGATGTATTTTTGCCCGTGCACAAGGAATTCGCCATTAGGTTTTTTTCCAAACGCAATAATTTTCACGAAAAATTCAAAAAGCTTTATTGCTTCCGATGTTTTTAAATATTTTTCTACATCAACTAGGTAAGCGCACAAAGCGCGCGTATGGGCTAGTACTAAATGAGTAAATTGTAGCGTCTTTCGGTAGTCGCTGTGCATAAGAGGGATTCCGAGAATTTCGTGCGGCCAGACAAAAAATGCGTAACCTCAAAAGACGCATATCGCGCGGTGTAATTTCTTCTCGCACTGAGGTGTTAAATTGTTTTCTTCGAGGCGCATCGTCTTAACACGAAAGTTTTCAGCATCTTACTTTCCAACTACGCGCAGAACATGTTTTCTCGTTGATTCAGGTGGCTCGTCGGCCATTTGCCTCGCAGCGATTTCGCGTAATGGCCGATCAACGAGCCATAACGGTAGCGCGCTCGGTTCTCAAGAGAAAATATAATTACCTTAGTGATAATTCGCGATCGTCTATCCAGAATTTTCGAGAAAATAACGAAGGCAGTGCAGAAACATTAATTCACAGTCTGTCCCTCTAGAAACCCACCTGAAGGCGTCGTGAAACTTACTCAATCGGTAACAAAAACTGTAATCAATCCTATAATCAATAATCAATCCTCGAAACTTTGCTTTTATCCAGAATAACAATAGCCTTGAAATGGCGTTGTTTTAAAAATTGCAGCTGCCTCGCTCGCCCTCACGTATCACATGGTACATGTTTCTCACGCCCTTTAGAGCATGTGCAATACCGACTGCGGTAATAAAAACTGTATTGAACTTTTTTTACGAATATTTGCATTTACAGCTAAATTAAGAAATTCATTTACTGCACTGGTGATCTCCGCAGTGAATGACTTCTTCTTTTAGCTATAAACGCAAATAGGCATGAAAAACTTTCATTACAGTTTTTGATTCCCACTGGGCTAAGCCTGACATGCTCTTAAAAGTATGTAAAATACCGCAGTCGGTATCAAAAACTGTAAAGAAAACTGTTTTTACGCATGTTCGCATTTACAGCTTCAAGAAGAAATTCATTCACTGCACTGGTGATATTCGCAGTGAATGAACTTGTTCTCCAAGCTGCAAATGCGAATTGCGTAAAAACAGACCGATTGAGACCGCGATCGGGGGAGGGGGGGGGGGGGGTATTTCACACGCTCTTAAGGCTATGTATTTCTTAAATGACCTTAAGAGGCAGTGAGACTACGCTCGGAACTTTGTCGCCCAATGTTAACCGCATATAGGGCTGTCTCTCTCGCACCTTGTTTTGTTTGATTTTCCTGAACAAACGTCTTTGAGAATCGAGGAACCAGAAGATCAGCACAATTCTGCCATACTTCCGCACATTCTATCAAAATCTATGCTCCATCTGCCGAGTATTTGGAGAGAAAATAATTTTCAAAATTTCGAAGTGGGTATCAGTACCTAAATCATTTTCGGAACAACAATGCAGGGAAACTAGATACATGCCAGGAAAAATAAGTCTTACACCATTCAGAATCGAAAGAGGAATGATGTAAAACTTTTCTTTTTTCCGGAAACGTTCGGCATCTTCGGAATAAGTGTTTACAGTTTTTGTTACCGACTGAGTAGGTTTCACCTCCCCTTAAGGTGAGGTGACACCTACTCAGTCGGTAATAAAAACTGTAAACAATTATTTGGACAATGCCTAACGTTTCCGGAGAAAAGGAAAGTTTTACATCATTCCTCTTTCAATTGTGCATGATATAAAACTTTTCTTTCTACAGGCATGTGTCCTGTTTCCGTGTATTGTTGTTCTGAAAATAATGTTCTATCTCTCTCGCACTCATGGCAGTTTCGCCTCGCCTTAAGGCAAGGCGAAACCACCGTGAGTGCGAGAGAGATAGAAAATAATTTTCGGACCAACAATTTACGGAAACTAGACACATGCCAGGAAAAATCAAAGTTTTACACCAACCAGAATCGAAAGAGGAATGGTGTAAAACTTTTCTTTTCTTCGGAAACGTTGGACATCGTCGGAAAGATTGGTTACAGTTTTTATTACCGACTGAGCAGGTTTCACCTTGCCTTAAGAGGCAGTGATACCCACTTCTAAATTTTGAAAGTTACTTCCCAGAATTTTTTAAGGCCAAATCACTAACAAAAAACATTTTCTTTTTTGCGAAATTCTCGCTAGATTTCAGCCGAATTGATTTCCTCGAATTCCTATACATTATTCTGTATTATTCATTCTGTATTTTTTAAAATGATTTTAATGACCTTGAAAAGATATTAAAAATTACAAAATGGCCAGGAGTTCCGAGTCCCACTCGGAAAAAAATCTTAAAAATTTGTTATTCATCTACGGAATGTAACGAAATTAATTCGGGTAAAAAGTAGCAGTACCTTCGGGGAAGAAACAAATATTTTCGATAATTTTTTCGTAACATTTTAGTAAATTTGAGATCAAATATCACATATAAATTTATATTATTATTTTTTTCTTGTAGGCCATAAAATTCCACACATCTTGTTTTTTTTTAAATATATGTACGATGATTCTGTTCCAAAATTAAGCAGCTTCAATGAAAAATGAAAAAATTGGGATATTCCGGTCAAATATTTTTTTAAAATCTATAATTCGGTGCATCAATACATACCATTGAACCCGATTTTTAGAAAAATGTTGAGAATTTTTTTTTTTTTAGGTGGCCAAATTACGGTGGGAAGGCTCATATACGGTTACGGTTGCGGTAAAAAAAAAATGAAAATTGCAAAAGTGGAGAGTTGTTCGCGAGACACGAGTCTGGCACTCAAGCGGGAAGTAGAAAGTTGTCGCGCGGCATTAACGGTGTTCTAACGCTGCACTAATCTATCGCGCGCGGCCGGCAGCAGCTGCCATAAAGCGACACAGTAGTTGAGGCCAGTTTTCAAGTCGCGACCAGAAAAAGCGTCGAGCTGACGCAATTACGTTCGAGAATTTCGATCTCTCCGAGAGAATCAATTACAATGTTTTAACACGCTTGCTCCATTATTTTTATCACCTCTGGTGATGATAAAATGAGGCGCTGTTCTGCATTTCTTCCGCCGGCCAGAGGAAGAAATCCGCCACTTCACTTTACAAAGTTAAACCTGTCAACGTTCTGTGTCCTTTTCTTTCTTTCTTCTGAAAATGAATGGCCATTGCGAAGGGAACTCAAACTCAGCTGTTCGGACCTTCGACATTTTTCACAAAGCTTCCTCTAGGAGGAAGCCAAAGTGAATAAATATGCTTCGTCATAGAGGTGGCTTTATGAACAAGGCAGGTGTGGAAAAACAGATTTGCACGAGCCGGCGCGAGAAAGACTTTTTTCAAATAATTCAAAAATAACATAAAGTTGAACCGCTTGACCGATTTGCTTGACGCAACTCGATTTGCTTGACGCAATTTGAACTCTAATCGTTTGTAATTGTTATTAAGGAATTGATAAAAATAATAAATTGTTTAACAACTCTTCCGAAAAACGAACTTTTTTCACGAAAATGCTGTATTCATTTTTCAGAACATCTATGAATTTATTCAGATTTTTTATTTCACTTTGAGTTTTGTGACTCTCCACACATTTTTTCTATATAAAAAAGGGAAAGTTCAAAGTGAATTGAAAAATTTGAAAACAAATTGATGTTTTCAGAAAATGAATGAATCATTTTCACGAAAAAAGGTTCGGTTTTTGGGGGATTTTTTGAACAATTTTTGTTTTTTTCATCAATATATCAATAACACTTTGGAATTGTTAGGATGCAAAATCAATCTTTTCAGTAGTTTCAGTATGCTTGACTTTTTCAGGTTTTTATACCATAGAGAAGTGTTTGCAATACCCTCTCATTTCTCTGAAACTTATGTGAAGTCCGCCACCACTCGCAAGGACTACCTTAAATGCAACATTTTTCATCATAAAAAAACCCTGACAGATCCTACCCCTTAACCGCCACACTTATCGCCGCAAAAAAGGATCTGAAAGTTTTATTAGTCGTAAAGTCGTTCGAGCGAGGAAGCCACGACGACCTCCTTATTGAACGCGGTTTGACACGGTTTCCTGGTCGCGCGCTAGTACGAGCATCATCTTCCGCGGCGCGACGATATCGCGCGCGGACAGCTATATGTATATTGCGAATCTCCTGCGCACAACCCGGGTTATGTGCCCTCGCAGGTGAAAGTGAACTCTCGGTGTGCGCGCGGCGGAGGCGGCCGATTACAGCGCATGCGCGACCCGGGCTGGCCTCGTCCGTCTGCGTTCTCCTCGGTAAGGACGGTAGTAATCGTGATCGACCGAGCATGCGCCGTGCGCGGGATAGGCCCGATGATTAATTGCCATTAGTGTCTCCACCAATCAGAGCCACTCGCGAGTATCCAATCATACAGAAAGGAGTAGAAAAGTGGCTGTTTCTTTTTTCTCTCCAACCGCACAATTCACAATTTGCTTCCTTTTCCATTTCTCCCATTTACGATATATATACACTGTATATAGATGCACAGTTTGTCGAGTGAAGCTAAGGAAGAGGGAGAAACTCTCACCGCCACGACTCAACGAGATAACCCGATTTCCGTATTATATTATGCATAAAACGACTGTTTAATCTCAGAGCCGTGCTACTGTTAAAAATGTTATGAAATTTACAACATTTTTACTATGCAAAGGTGTATGAAATTTACGAACCAAGTATAGTAAATAAATATTGATCATTCATATTATACAATAAAATTAATGAAAATGAGTGATTACACGTGTTGAATGTCATATATATGAGTCTGAGTATTAAAGGTACAGATGAAGAATCTTCTTACATGCGTAATGTAATAATACCGTTTTTGCATATGACTTATTAATTACTGAACAAGTCTTAGAAAAATAATATACCACCATGAATTTTCATTACAGACATCTGGAAATTATTACACAGTATATGAAAAATATTGTGTAATTTATACAACATTTTTACTATACAATGATGTATGAAATTCATAAACTAAGTACACGAAGATAAAAATATCGAAACTTTCATTCAACTTGACAAAAACTACTCACAATTTGATTCCGCAACTTCTATGTGATATTCAGAAATTCTAAATCGTCAAGTTGTCGGTATACCACAGTCGGTAGCGTCAGCGTTGTTCGAAAGTTAGGTAGGTAGGTCGTACATTCAAACCCCGGATAGACAGGAACATTTTCTTCGACTGAAACCAGTGCCCATTTCTCGAAAAGTAATTCTCGATATGGAAAATAGTCTTTTAATCATTATTTTCAATATTACATTAATATTAAACATCGTTAACAAATCTGTGTTCATTTAATACACAAGTGTAGGAAATTCATTTTTTCAGAAACCGCTTGTGAAATTTACAATACGTAACTTGATTTTCCATAAGCGGTATATTAAAAATAAAAATATTCAATAGGATTTTTACAATACAACCGTTTAATGTTATTATAAATTGTATACATTTTAGTACACGGTTGTATAGCAAAATTATTATTGGATACTTTGATTTTTAATATACCAATTATTGAAAATCAAATTACGTATTCTAAATTTCATAGACTGTAGGTGCAAAAAAAAGTTCAACACATGTATATTAAATTCAACATACATTTTTTAACGGTTCAAGTGTGGCTTGGGCTTAGGTAGCGCACATATATATTTCCTGTTCTGAAAACCAATGGCGACATGGGGAAAGCCGCAAAATGCGTGCAGCTTATTCAATGGAATTTAATAAGTTGATTTTTTGTTGCAATGCACGTATTTCTTCAAATAACAATGGATTATTTTCATTGATTTTTAAGGATCGTGACGTGACCAAGGACAACCTGCAGAGTCTCTCGGACGCGTCGTCGACGGATAAGGACGATGAAGTCAAGGCTGACACGAAGGACATGAAGGTGCAGGACGACGAGGACTCGAAGACGGACAATGAGAACGGCGAACAGACAGATCAGGAGGACGACTATGACGACGGGGAGTTCCCGCCGGTTCACATCAAGCTGCCGCTTCAGTTGGATCTCGACGATATCGCTGGGGTACGAATTTTATATTCTAACTTCTTCCAGTCGGACACGGGAAAAAAATATCATTGATTTAATGTAGTACGAGCGATACAGTCCCGCCAAACGTGAGTTTCAGAGAATATTTTAAACACTTCTCAATGAGATAAAAATCTGAAAAAATCAAGCACGTTGAAAGTACCGAAAATATTGATTTTGTATAATAATAATTCCAAAATGTTATAAACAAACAAATGTAAAAATGAATTGTTCAACCATTTATCCGGTAACCCAACTTTTTAATGAAAATTATTCATTCATTTTTCTGAATACGTATGTATTTTTTCAGAATTCTGTCTAGTTTTTCAAAATTGCGTTTTTCAAGAAAAATGAGGGGCGAAAACCGCATTTAAACAAATTTAAACAAAATTCTTAATATTTCATCAGAAAAAAGGGGGTTGCCGGGTAAATTGTTGAACGATTAATTTTTTCATTAATTTGATAATAACATTTCGAAATTATTATTACGCAAAATCAATTTTTCCAGCACCTTCAACGTGATTGATCTTTTTCAGATTTTTATCGCATCGAGAAGTGTTCGAAATATTGTTTGAAACTCACGTTTGCCGGGACTGTACCGCTCGTACTACCTTAATGAAACCTTCTCTTGCGGGTTGACAAAAACAATGTTTTTAAATTAATTCTGTTTATTGTTGTCACAATCTGATTTAACATTAAAATGATAAAATATTCTTTTGCCTATTCCAGACTTACCGTTTCAATACCGTACGAAAGTGTAGTAATTAGAAATGAAATTGAATTGGCAACACTTGTTTTTGGTAGCCCTCAAGCGAAGGTTTTATTAAACCAATTATTTTTTTCCGCGGACCATATTTGTCTTATCAATGGTGTCATATTTTTTTTTCTTTTTCGAACAGAGCCTGTTGCAACAAGCGCGCAGCATCGTATCCTGCGTCGTCGAGCGTCGCAGGTCCGACGAAGTGATGGACGGAGCCAACGACAACAACGCGTTAACCAACAACAGCACCGAGCGTCAACGCGTTCAGAGGCTGAGCGGCGAACGCGTGGCCATTCTATGCGAGTCCGGTGATCCACGTCAAGAGTGAGTGATCGAACGATCGAGCCTATTGAAGAGATTCTCTTCAATTTTTCTAACAACGTCGCGCACGCCACTCTGTCGTGTCACAGGCAACAGGAGCAGGAGATGCTGACGCCGATCATCGTTCCACTGGGCACCGTGCAGATCCCTATTCAGCCCCAGGACAACGGTTACAATCATTACCAAGTGCACAACCAGTACCAAGTCCCGGAGTCCCAGCGAGTGCCGATGCCAATGGACGCCAGAGGAATGAGGAACCCGCCGTTCCCCGTCAACATGCTGCCGCCGGAACTTCGCAACCTTCCGCAGGTCTCCATGGAGATGGGACCACCGCCGCGTATGGCACAGCCCAACATGATGAGACAACAACCGGTGGGTTTCCATGTTTTTTTGCTTCCTCATAGAGGAAGCTTTGTTTTCGTGAACAATTTTTGTTTACGACTAGCAACAACGCGCTCTCTTCGCTCTCTTTCCTGACCATATTAAAAAAAAAAATTGTCGTCACAACAGCCAAAAAAGGTTGATTTAAACATTTTTTTTTACAATTTTGAAACAAATGTTGAATCATTTCGTACGGTATACAGCAGTCATATATCAGCATCATAACCAATTTGAAATTGTCGAGCAAACCAATCATCGAGGTTCCGGCAATAAACACATCAGTTGCAACAACAAATATGGGTCTAAGCGATCACAAAAAATTGTAATTCCTATCAAGCTTTTTTCCGCGATGAATGCGAAGAAAATAAGAAAACCAGGAAACAACATCATTTTATTATTTCAATTGCATGTTATTCCGAACGCATCGAGCATGTCACGGCGTGTTTGAACGCGCGCACTCGGGATTGCCGTGTAGTGAGGTGGCGAACCACAGCTAATCAGGAGACAAATGAAATGGCTTCACGATTATCTCGAACTTCGACTTCGATTTTCCATGTTTTTTTGATAGAGGATTTTCATTTCGGGACTCTCAGAATGATTTCCCGATGTTTACGGGAAGGTTGTTTTGACGGCCACTGATTAGTTCCGGCGACGAAAAAACCACTTCCAGATTTTTTTGTTCGGTTGTTTCGAAAGTCATTTTAAGATTATTATCAAATGTTTTTTATGTGCAAAAAACAACTTAAGCCAGCGTTATTTTTTGGTCACTTGGCAGTAGTCGTGATTACTAGGGTATTGAGTGATCAGCGAAAAAAGTTTTTTTCGAGCTACTAGTTACACGATTTTATTGAATCCCTACAGATCGAAATGCGCCAGATTCCCATTGAAATTCGTCACATGCCGATGGATCCGATGCGCGCTATGATGAAGCCGTCCGTGGAGCAGGAGCAGCAACAGCAACAGCAGCAGCCGCAACAGCAGCAGCAGCACATACCGATGATGTTCGTTCACCAGGAACGTCCGATGATGTATCATCAGGAACAACAGACCCAGGGAATGATGCCGCCGCCCCCACCCCATCCGGTTGCCCAGGAGACTCAGCAGCAGCAGCAGCAGCCTCAGCAGCAGATTCACGAGCCGCGAGTGGTACCCTCGATGATGATTCCACCGCGCGTCGAGCAGCGACAACAGCAGCCCTCGGAGTCCCAGGAAGTGCCCGACAGGCCGAGCTCCCCCTTCCACGGAATTCCCATGGAAATTCGCCGAATAATTCAACAGGTACCGATGGAAATTAAGAACATCATTCAACACATCACCGGCGAAATCAGGCCAGGTCAATCACCAGTGCCCGAGGGCGCTCGACGAGAGGTAAAAATTTTTATGAATAAATAAATTATTGAATAAATTCCTCAAGGATCTTAAATAATTCGAATTTTTCTAAAAGAAAAAAATGTGAGAAACCGTTTAACCCGAGTGTCGCATTGAACATTTGCAGCAGGTGCAGGAGTTTAAACCCTTCCCGGAGATGATCCGACCGATCCCCGTGGATCCCTTTGCGCTTCCCATCGAGGTGAGAAATCTCTTCGAGCACGGAAACATCGAGGGTCGCGTTCAGCAACGCAGTCAGGACTCCGAGGAGCAGCAGGAGCAGGCCAAGCCCTACCAAGCCTCGGAGAATCAGGCCGAGGAAGCGGAAAGGAAATTCCCAGTCCCCGCGGAAGTCATGAACATCCTTCACCAGGTATAGTTCAACACCGTAGACGACAATTATTGCTCTCGTTACCATTAAGGGACGTGCGGGCAAAATGGGACGCATAAGCGAAAAATGGTTTCATGACGAGATCAAAAGTGTAGTTTGATTGCTTTTGATCTAAAAATTCAATTCCAACCATCAATTTTGAGCGTCGGCAAAAAAAAGAAAAGTGCGGACAAAATGGGATGGACCCCCAAATTCGGAAATTCATGTTTTTTTTCTCAGTGATAGTCCTTAATGGTTATTTTGCACAACAAAAAATTGTAAAAAAAATAAAATTCAAAGTGACTTTTCAAAAGTCAGATTGCTTAAAACACTCAAAATTGTAAAAAATCTTTATATTCCACTTACATGCGTTGAATTGTGTCGTATAGACGCGATTTTCACGAAATGGGGGTCCGTCCCATTTTGCCCGCACAAATAATTGGAACTGAAAAAATAGGTGTCCCATTTTGCCCGCGCGTCCCATTTTGCCCGCGCGTCCCATTTTGCCCGTGCGTCCCATTTTGCCCGCACCTCCCTTATAACGATTACTATTCCTATAAGAGTTGTACATTCCCATTAGTTTAATTAAAATTGCAAACACTAAAAATCTTGTATGACAATCTGAAAAAATAAATTTTGCATATAAATAATTCTAAAATGTTATTAACAAATTGATAAAAAAAATTGTTTAGTAAATCTTCCGATGACCCAAATTCTTTTTTATGAAAATCATTCGTTCGTTTTTCTGAACACAGGATTTTTTTTCAGATATTTTAAATTCACTTTGGAATTTGTGTTTTTGCACACATATTTTCCATATAAAAAAGAGCACGGTCGTCCATTACTTTCGCAATGCACCAACCGCCTTTCTCCATATTTTCAGGAAAAACCATGAAATTTTATTCAGAATAAATATTCTTTGCAGCCATTAAAAAATATACGCATTACATTATAATTACTCCATGTTATTATTATTAATTTATAACTACGAAATCAATTGTACCATCAACTTTGTTTCTAAAAGGTTCAGGGATTTATGATTCAGGTTGGTGTTGATATTGAGCACAATTTATCGTTGATTTTTCAATTTCAGGTTGTCGAAGGTCGCGCCTTCCCGGTGCCGCGTTTCGCGATGCCTCTCAGACCCATCGATTCTCTGGAAGTGCCTGTGGAAGCTCGCGCTCAGGTATCCGATAATCAGGCAACCGAGGAACAGACTCAGCAACACGAGGATGAGCAGGAGATGCCGCAACAGCAACAGCAGCAGCATCAAGCTCACATGATGGTTGATCACCAGGAGATGCAGGACGAGTCAAATCGCCCCCACTGTAAGTTCTTGAAAAAAATGCTCACTGCATATGAAGCATTCGCTGTCGATTTAGCCACTTTTTTTTGCCCTCTCCGATTTTCCCCATAATTGGATGTATCAAATTACCACTATAAAGCACAACAATCGAATTTTGTTCAAATTTGTTATGCAACATTTTTGAAAATGCTGTTGTTTTTTCCAAGTAAACATATGTTTGAAACTTGACGTTGCAAAAAAAAAGTTCTGCTCATAAAAGTTGTAGCTTTTTTGTTAGCTTTCGAACGGAACTTATAAAACAATTTTCACGTTTCGGTAAAACGGATTTTTTACCGAAAAACTTTTCTCGGGCGATATCGACAATCATGCAGGACTACTCTGTAATTTTATCAGCAAAAAAACAATTTTTGAATCAAAGTTTTTTTTCCGTTTTTCGGTAAAAAATCAGTATTACCGGAACGTAAATATTAATTTATATATTCCGTTCGAAAGCTAACAAAAGACGACAACTTCTCAATAATTTTTAATTTAGTTTCCGCGATACGATCACTTGGCAGACATAACGACATTTTCTAAAATGTTAGAAAAAAAAATCTGAACAAAATTCGCATGATGTCCTTTTTAGTGGTACTTTCAGATACCCAATTATTATATCAAGCAGATCTGAGAGGGTCGATATCGGACTGTCTGTCTGTGATAAATGAAAAGTATCGTAGAATCGATGGTTTTTTTTTTCACTTTATGGATATTGATTTTTTTGTGCTTCTTTAAATTAATAAATCGGTAATTTTACGCAGATGTTCAACCACGATCGGTGCGCTCGGTGCCCGAGCCCTTCGCTCATCCCCGCGAGAAGCGCGTTCGTCGCTGCGCCTGCAACTGCGCCTGCTAAGACGGAAGGAGAGGAGGATAGTCAACGACGAATGTAAAAAACAGCTCCAACATTTTTGGCGACTCGTCGTTGTGCAAGTTTTCGCGAGATAATTGATGAAAAGAAGGAAAACAAAAATCGCCAAAAGCAAATGCGACTCTGCGGATATGCGAGGAGAGAATAAACGCAAACGTGTGGCTGGAAAATTCCTCGTGTCCGGATGTTTCGTTCGCGCGTCCAATACTAACCGAAATTCCGCGCTTTGAGCTATACTAATTCCGTGATACCAGAGATTTTTCCGTGTACGCGAATGGTGTACGTAGAAAAAGTACGAGAAAGCAACTGGATACAAGTGATACTGAATTTTTACTAACGGCTGATACCGTAATTGCGAATCGTGAGGTGGGTAAAAATCGAGGAAATACGACCAAATTAAAAACGAGTGAGATATTTTTGCGAATTTTCGTGTTTATTTAACTTCTGTAATTACGATTGACAATAAAAAATAACGCTTTTGTGCTGTATCGATATAGGCAACCGGCTACACTTATACCTGTATTATTGTACATTTTTAATTAAATACTATTTTTTTCGTTATCGCGCAACTATGCAAATACTTGATATGTATATTTGATTATCGTGGCAGTAATAAAACGATAACTATTGGTTGGTTTACTCCAGACATTGACTTGATATCTTCGTTTCATTTTATTGTTTAATATCATCGAAAATTCAGTTGCAGGAAAACATGATTTTTCCGCCTTCGAACGTAAACTGAAATAATTTATCGCTCCAGGAAAAAATTCTGAGTCTCCAAACGTTTCAGAATTTCCTTTTCAAGCGATTTTTCAATTTTCCGTTTCTTCCATTTTCCGATGTCATCTCTCGGTAGAAACCCGGAAACCGTCGACCTTCGTGTCTTCCTTGACCTTCTTCGCGCCCTGACGATGTTGTCAAGGCGACCGGAAGAACGTCCTGAGTCTCAAAACGTGCTCAGAACGTATTCCAAGTACGTTTATTGTTTTTTTTCCATTCAGCGCTTTCGGCGCTTGACCCGTATTCTTCCAGTTCATCTTTTGGAAGAATCCTTAAGGCCTATGACTTTCTTGACACCCTGTAGAAGGCGTCGTAGCAGTCGTAAGAAAGCTCTGAGCCTCGAAACGGGCTCGGAACTGGACTTGACAATTTCCTCCCAGACAGACTGATCAATTTTCATAGATCTATTCAGGGTGCTCGAGCTTCTGGGTTGCAATCCACTCATAGGCAGAGCGATGGCTTCCAGAACGCTCGCCTCCTCCACAGAAAGATCATTCCGGGACATCAGATCGCTGGCGTCAAAGTCAGACCGCGACTTTTGCCAGGCGGAGTCGTCGTACGTCACCGAAGTGTTGTTCAACTCGTCGCCCAGAGCGTCGATGAGAAAATTGTTCTCGTCGTACGTCGCAGTTGCCTGCTGCGCAGGAGCAACGATTTCTTCCGCGTCGTTGCGGGTTTCATCCAGGCTGGAAGCCTCGACGAACATGGCGATCGTTGAAATCGTCGAGGTCACTTGGGACGAGGACGAATAGAGAATTTTCGTCGATTCGGAATGTGGAACTTTCCTCGTGGATTCCATGATAGGGACTCCGGAGTCGTCGCTCAGAACCAACGATTCCGATGGTCTTTCCTGAGCAACGCACGAGGATTCGTTGTTATTGGCGTCGCAATGGATTTCCTTGAAGCCAACGGCAGACTGCACGTTTATGGCTTTCAAGATGTTGTGTCTTCTTTGCAGAACTTGCTCGTTGGACTGCTGCGCACGGGCATTCCGGCGCAGCGAAGCACGAAGCAAGAGGCGCTGGGTGAACGAGTCCTGAACCTGAGCCATTGGATTTGTCAAATTGTCCACTGCGAGACGATTAACGAAAGCTTTTCAACCTGGAAATTAGATGAAACAACAAAATTAGTTACGATTGAAAAATGTACTGATATATATACTGAAGTGAAGATTCCGAATTTATTTTGCTAGTTAATATTGAACGAACAAATAAAAAATTGTTGATTTTTCTTCTGTTAGATTATTTTTTTTTTTCGTTTTCTGAATAGGAAAACTTATGTTTGGATAGAAATAATCATAGTAAATTATAACTTACGTTTAGTGTGGCGAAGAGATGAGTGCAGAAAATATTCGAATTATTGATCGAATATAACTGACTGGAGACTGCGACAGGTATGATCGAAATACAGTTGAAGATATAAACACGACTGCGAGAACCGTAGTAGGAATTGAAGTATTCACTGCTGCGATCTACAATCGAATGTGACGCTTGAGCTGTCGCAGCGCCGTTATATGGCTCTTTGCTCGCGGGGAGTGGGGGACCCCCCACTCCGCTCGGCGGTCCCATCGCCGCACCAATCAGCGTGCGGCGGTCCCACCGCCGCACCAATCAGCGTGCGGCGGCAGTGGTTAACGCTCGGCCCCCCCTCGCCGTTCCAAACGGCGCGCCAATCCGTTTATCTTTTTTGAGTTTTAGCAAGTTTAAATTATTTCTATGAAGGAAACTGGTTTCTTATATTTACAGAAATATATGTATATTTATAGAAATATATTTATGTTTATAGAAATTATATTTATAAAATTTAAAGAAATATTATAAAGCATTTCTACGAACGGAACGAAAAAAAATCATCATTTCCATTAAAAGAAAGAAAATCGAATATAATTTTTTTGTAAATGTTTGTATTGTAAAATTCTCGTAACATTTGCATGCGGTATGCCAATTGCGGAATATTATTTTACTTATTTTACTCAAAACAGAAAACGAGTTGTCGTTGTCATTCCTCTTTTAAAAAGTTCATGAGTAACAGAAAGTATTGTTAGGTTGCCAGGAAATAACGTGGTAAAAAAAATAAGTTTGATGTCAAATTTGACATAAGGCGACGGGCACGTCAGCGCCCGTAATTTTTATAAGAGCGCAGCAGCGCAAAAGTTTTTGAGGCACGCACGCCGGCTCGAGTGATTAGCCTAGTGAATATAAACAAAAGCAGTTTGTGGAGAGAAAAGCCGCGAAGAGAGCGGACGTGTTTGTATCACTACGAATATTTAAATAAATAATTCTTTAAAATAACGAGGAATTGTTACTTTTTGCGAAGTAAAGAGGCTCGGGGCAAGTTTCAGCACTTCGGCAGTGCGACGCAATGTAAAATTTAATCAATCGCATACAGTTTGTACAACAAAAAAACAAGTTTTTGCAAATTTCAATCCTGTTCGATCGTGCAAAATATTTGAAAGTACAGACATAACAGGACATCCTGGCTGGGGCGCCACAGATATTTGAAGAGACCAGGCATTGTCGAACGTACAATTGAAAATACAAGAATTTCTTTGAAGTGAATTCATCGTTTCTGGAACAATTCATATCGACAACGGTTACTGGAAGAGGAAAATATGTTGGCGACTTATTGTCGACTCTACGAACAAAGGCCAAAACGATTCACAGATATACGGACGCGATTGTTCCGAATTTATTGCTTCCGAAACAATCCCTGGTCGTAAAAGTTTATGACAGCAGTTTGGAAAATGATTATTAGCGTTTTGCCGATGTGGGAGAAGTCACGAAAACAATGGGACAATGGGACACAATGAGACAATGGCGCGCCAGGGATTAGCAGGTATATGGGCGGTCATCCCTTGATTCGCCTGACCGCCGTCACGTACGCACTTTGTCGCCATCGCGTGAATAATGTCTCATTTATCGCCGCTGTTTTGTAACTACTGTAAACTCTTTTCCACAAAATTCACGATTAAATAGAACGTTTGACGAATTTTAAAAAATTTAGACGGTAAGGAAAAAAAAATTGTTACAGTATAAAATTGGTTTATTCATTTTGTCCGAACGCCGAAAGGATTTTTACATATATCCACATTTATTCCGATTAATATTAATATTTATGTACAGTTTTAAATCGAATTCTACAGTATACATATTTTCTCCAACATATCGTCTTCCTAAATTCGCCTCAATTTTTAATGTAAAAATGGTCATCTTACAACGAATATTTCGAAGGCATGAAAATTCATAAAGTATTCACAGTACTAAAGTGTCAGCACTTTGTGTGAGATGACGGATTAATAAATATTCCGAAAAAAGTCGTGAAAAAATATTTTATCACCAGTTGCAACACTAAATATGTTTGTAAATTTAAGACGTGTTTAACATATAAGTGTATATGAAATTTACAATGACAGTAAATGAAAATGGTTATTAATATACAATGTCTGTAATTTTCAAAATTTTCATATGTAATTCAATATATGTCTATTGAATTTACTATAATTCGAATACAATTTTAACAAACTGTTGTATCAAAGTGACGTTTACTATACAGGTAATTGAATTTGATATAAAGTGAACAATAATTACAATATATGTATGTTAATACAATGTGTTTTTTTCCTATCCAGTGTCATTTAGTTGTTACTGTTATCTTTCTCCCATAATTTCAGTGCGATTTTCGTAGGGCATTTGAATAATCGAAATTCACAAGTACGTAAACAGCGTAGTGGGTAGAGTCTTAGGTAGATACAGCATTTCTAGGGTCGGCAGTTCAAGTCCCATCCGAGGCGATTCTTGACAACAATAACAATTCGTGGATGTACTTTTCTTCCACGAATATTCATCTTGTATATATAAAATACTATATAGCAGTGCGTAATAAAGCCGTTTGGCGATAATTAAAAGCATTTTCTTTCAGTAAAATGCTTTTTCAAATCAAATACTAAATAAATGCAATTTAATATATTGCATATAACAATTTAGTATACCGTGTATTAAAAATTTGTCACAACAGTATAGTAAATTTCATGTACCGCACGTGCCCAGAACTTCAAATAAAAATTACAAATTTCCAAACAGATTTTTTTTTACACTATTAATCACAAATCCGAAACCTGTGGCTGCGTCCTCTGGCCGATGACGCGCCACTCCTCGAGCGCCAGAAGAACGTTATTGAGTTTTTCCGACCACTCGCTCAGCTCCTGCGTCGTATCGTAAGACAGAAGATTCCTGACGAAGGTGGAGGTGAGCGTGCATTCGTGAACGAGGCTATCTCGGTCACCGGGGACCCTCAGTCGTTCAGTCTCGAGGAGCAGAGTCCTGGGCCTGGGACAGATGGTCCTGTCAACGGTTGTGATCTCGTTGGACACGCAGGCCACGAGTTCGATGACCTTGAGCGGCTCTTTGACGTCCTGCTCTCGCGGATAATTCCAAAAACTCATCGTGTGCCCCTTCAGCACGCACCAGCGTCGATTCCAGGTCGCGAAGCCTCCGATCTCCTCGTAAAAGTTGACAAAACCCTCGTGACACGTGGCGAGTCGAAGGCGGCAGGCGAGATTCATGTCGATCGATCCGTTGAGCCTGGAATCGCCGCCGGGTGGTACCAGGGTCAAAGGTCGAAAGCAAGGCGAGTACAGATGTTCAATTCGCAGCTCGGTGAATCCGCAAAGCGTGAAAGCCGAATTCCGGCTCTTCCAGGCGTTGTGATCGCATCGCAAGGCGGTCGAAGCTCCGGGACCGTCGATTTTCTTGAAGAGCTTCGTGGGCGAAGCCAAAATGTTGGTATAAGGAAGACAGGAAGTGCTGCTGCGTTCAACGACGTCGTCATCGCTTCCGGTCCGCATGACGTAAATCTGTACGACGATCTTGAAGCCAGGCGTCAAATTTGGTATCGCGACTGACTCGGGAAATTGAAGCCTGGTCGAGTCATCGGCGCAGCGAATCGCTGAGGTCAGCCAGACATTCAGGCCCTGCGACACGGCGACCACGAAACTCTCGGTCGTCGGCTCGGCCGCTGAGGACTCGGAGCGAGGAGACTTTGGACGCAGATCCAGATTTATCTCGCTTATCGTCACCTCGGCTTTTTCGCCCAACGGCGAAGCGGCCTTGATGTCCTGCTCGGCGTCGGACGTGATGCCCTTGATTTCCTCCAGAGCCGCCTGACGGCGAAGACCCGCCAGGAGCAGCGAACGTTCCGAATCGACGCGTTCCAAACTATCTTCAAGATTTTTCCGAGAGTCGCAGACGCGCAGCGCTTTCGCAGCTTCGTTCATCAGCGTCTGCTGGGTCTTCACCTCCTGTAGGAGATCTTGGATGACGTCGATTTCCCGCAACCCCGAGGATTTCGGCGGTGGCGTCTTTGATTCCTGCTTCATCGGCTTCGGGACCGGACGGAACTTGTTTTTGATTCGCTGCGAAAGCGAACGATAGATCCTTAGCGATCTGTTCAGGGTGCTGGAGCTTCTGGGTGAGGAAGGCTCGCTCGTTGGAAGGTTTAGAGCCCGCATCACTCGGCTCTGGAGCGGAAAATTCTCTTCGGACATCAAATCGCTGGCCGTCAGGGAGTGAGATCGGGAACTTCCGCGGGAGTCGTCGTAGGTCACGGAGAGCTCGTGAAGCTCGTCGCCCAGGGCGGCCGCCAGGAACTGATCTTCGTCGTACGCGGACGTCACGTTCAGCTCCGACTCGACGGCTTCAGCGACTTCCGCGCTGGAGGATTCTTGGCACGGCGCTTTTGCAGGACTGTCGGGCGATGATTCTCTGTAAAAATAAAGTATGGTCAAAATATATAAGTTATACATATACAATTACGTTTATAGGACAAATTTTCTGTATCCTCTATACATGGGGAATTCCTTATAGATTCGACCTGGGTCTGTTTCTTTTTTTGATTCTATTTTTCTCGGGTTTTTGGGGGCTAAAGAAATGTTTGAATAAAGTGAAGAACTCCGGGATAAATAGAAGCAACTCTCAGTCCACTCTGGGTTTAGGCTTAAATTTGTTATATCTGCTATGGGCTTTCGACCATTTTTTTTAGATGTTCCGATCCGGACTATCAATATTCTCATGACTATTTTCATCATATGTTTTTTATGTTGAATTAAAAAATCTGAACAAATTCTCAACAATTCACTTTCAGATATAACATTTTTTAAGTTTAAACCCAAAGTGTGCTGAAATTTACTGTAATTTTTTTCGGATTTTTTTTTACTTTTTTTTCTTCATTTTCGAGAAAAACACTGAAAAAATAGAAGTAAATCTCAGCCCATTCTGGGTTTAGGGTTCAAAATGTTGATATCTTTGGGCATTTTTTCAGATTTTTAAATCGTGACGAACATTAACTTCATTTCGAGAAATTGTAACTAATTCAAATTTGGAAAAAAAATCGGAAAAAATATCGAGCTCTTTTTAGAGTTGGAAAAACAACACAAGAAATCGCGGACGAAATTCGAGAGTTTGAGGGTCAGACCCAAGTCGAATCGGTGTGGAATACCCTATGTATATTTTATATGTCCACCGGATACATTTTAATGATATATATCTGCGAGATATATCTTAAACAGCTAAAATTGTTATATATTTTTTCGGCGAAAAGTTCTATATCTCATATATTTTCAAGATATACCTTATTTCGATGGGAGATTTTTCCGTGGATTCCAATGTCGCAGCCTCCGTCTCGGTTTTCGCCGAGTCTTCGCGAAAATCTGGGTCCTCGTAAACGGATATCGAGTTCCTCGTTGACTCGACTTCGTTCATCTCCAGTTGCCGAAAGTCCGAAGACTCGCAATTGAGATCCAACGCCGTGTAGACCCGGTTGCACATCTCGATCACCGCTTCGGTGGTTAAAGTGTTTTTCGTCGGCGGATTCTGATCGTATGTTTCGTCGTCGGAATCGTCGAACACCGGGAACACCGGTGTCTTCATCGACTCTATGAAGTCGATCATGGCGTCCGTACTTTTGTACTGCAATTTTTTAATCTTTGCTACGATCTCAGCCGGTGACTCGACGACATTCTCGATCGCTTGACGTGTTTCCTGTTTTTCCGAACTGTCTTCGCCGATCGATGAATTTTCACGCGATCTGTCGTCACTCACGAGGGAATTATTCTCCCTCGGTTCGTCTTCATTTTTCGTGGCTTCGCGACTTATTGTGTTTCCGACTTCGAAAAATTTCGTGTAACTCGCAATTTTCTTGGGATCCTCTTCGATATTTTTGTACGCGTTTATCGAATTTTCGTCGTTGTTGTTGTTGTTGTTGTTGTTGCAAGAAAAGCCGGTGATGTTGAAGCTGTCGCGACTGAGGTCGCAATTCCGGTCGAATTGTTGACTGTCGTTGATACCGATGCGCGATCCGCGACGCGCCGATGGCTCATTGATAGCCCGCAGAATTTTTTCTCGTCTCTCCAAATCTTCTTTGCTGGAATTAAGCGCTGCACTGTTGTCGCGTTGTCTTCGCAGCGAAGCGCGACGCAATATGCGCTGAGTAAATGATTCTTGAACGTCAGACATCGCAATTCCTTTTTTTATATCTGAAATAGAGAGGTTTAAATATTGTTAATTCGATAAGAAATTAATAAAGTTGAAAAACATGCGCGTTTTAACGTAGTTTGAGCGTCTTGTCTGACGTCGCATAAGTTCGAGGGAGATTGAAAGAGAAGTGCGAACAGTTCTTGATAAGATAAAAGTCTGAAAAAATAAAGCATATGGAAGGTGCTAAAGAGATTTTTTGGGACAATACTAATTCAAAAATTTTATTAACAAAATACGGAAATAAATGATTGTTCAAAAAATACCCGGCAACCCAATTTTTTGTTATGAACATGATTTTTTATTTCTCTGCATACGCATGAATTTTTTCAGAATTTTGTGTAATGTTGGAAAATTGCGTTTTTTTATGTTAAAATTGAAAATCAGAAAAAATTCTGAAAAAATTCATGCGTATGCAGAAAAAAAAAATCATAACAAAAATTAGTTCTTCGGGTATTTTGTTGAACAAATATTTATTTTAGTTATTTGTTAATAACATTTTTTAATTATTATTATGCCGAAATGATTTCTTTAGCACCTTCCATATGCTTCATTTTTTCAGATTTTTATCCCATCGACAACTGTCCGTAATTCTCTCCCAATCTCACTCGGACTTATGCGAAGGGCATATGAAATACCGACTGCGGTAATAAAAACTGTAATGAACGTTTTTTTACCCATATTTGCATTTACAGCTAAAAGAAGAAATACACTCCCTGCACTGGTGAAATCCGCAGGGAATGCATTTCTTCTTTTAGCTGTAAACGCAAGTATCCATAAAAAATGTTCATTACAGTTTTTGATACCGACTGGGCTCGACGTGGATGTTTCACATCAATGTTTTACATCGCCTTAAGTAATACAGCTGAAGCAAATTCGAAATAATTTGTGAATTTTGTTTCAACTCGTGAGTTAAAAATTAATTTATGTAGACGCAAATGTTATTTCAGTTAATATTGTACTCACTGTTGCTCAGATATAAAAACAACGAAAATGGTGATGATAACGTGAAAATCGCTAATGGCAGATGAGTTGTTTGCACTGAAGAGTTTCACAGCGGAATGTGACTATGGAGGAATTGCAACCCCTTTTTATGGGGCGTCAGAGCGCCAGGGGGCGCCGGAGTGGGGCATCCCCCACCTCAACCGCTCGACGCGCGCTCCGTTGATGCGGCAGGTGTGCGCATGACAATCGCTTTGAGCGTTCGTTAAAATAAATTATAACAAATATTACAAATATTATTTATGTTAATTCGAGACATTCTCCACCAACTCGCCCACTTTTTTCTCGACCCTCTCGGATCTGTTTCATAACTGACCATGTATTAGTATTACTTGAAGATACTAACTGTGTTTTCTCCCGTCTCCTCTAAAATAATCCGATTTCGTATCCGCAACGTGGACGGAAAATCGCTAATTTTTGACAAATGACTTACGCATGCGCAGTCCGCTTTCATTATCTCCCTAGGGAGGTAATCGGCTTATTCCTGCCTCGTGGGAGTAATGAAATCCGCACTACGCATGCGTGTCGTCATTTGATAAAAATGAGCGAATTTTCCGCCCTCATTGCACACATGAAATGTGGTTATTTTTTAGCGAAATCGGGAGAAAAGTATAATACACTACATGGGAGGAGTGCAACTTTTCACCTTATGTGAATTTCTGCCCTCGCTCCACTCGGGCATCAAACGTCACACTCTGTGAAAAGTTGTACTTCCCTCCCTTGTAGCGTAATGTACTATTTTTTCCAGTCCGTATTTCATATAGAAGATTAAAGTCCAGCACAATTAATAAGAAACAAAAAACTTAGTTTTTTCCATGGACTATTTACCGCAAAATATGTTATATTTGTACAGTACCAAAAAAGCGTATTTTCACAACAAAAAAACGGAAAACATTTCTTTTCTTTCAATACGATACCATTTAATTCGCTGTAGATTTTACAAAGTGATCGACAGTGCGAGAAGTGCGACTTCTCGCGCGCGAAGCGAAGCAGAGCGTGTGAGAAGTAGACACTTTTCACACCGAGTGGCATAATAGTATATTGTGTAACAAGTGTGTAAAGTACAACATTTCCGCACGAGTTACACATACTATTTTTTGTAATAGCGTGCGTGATGCGAGTCTTCTTCGAGGAGGTTGAGCGAAGTCAAAGTGCGAGTTTTCCGAAAGTAGTGCGTAAAGTGAAGCATTACGTACGACGTTTACTTTACCTGACCTTCGGAAAACGAGCACTTTACGCACGCGAAACCTCACCGAAATGACGAGCTGTACGCACGCCATTGCAAAAAAATAAAATGTTTCGGATTTTGCTCTTTGTTACTTTGATGAAATAAATGTTGGCAGTATTTGCATAATTTGCGATGAACGGGACAAAAGTCACTGACCCTTTTTTAAAAATGAAAAATTCAACAATTTGAAGTATAGCATTAATTGAGTGGAAAAAGTAATGATTGAAATATTTAATTTATAATAATGTGCATTGGACGGTTAGTAACAGAAAGTAATATACAAACATAAGTTTCAAAGAACATTTCGAACACTTCTCGATGGTATAAAAATCTGAAAAAATCAAGAAAGTTGAAGGTGCAAAAAGTGTTAATTTTTCATAATAATAATACAAAATGTTATTAACAAATTGACGACAACATTTCGTTAATGAAATCATCCGTTTACTTAACTTTTTTCGTGACAGTGATTTATTATTTTTTCTGCATATGTGAGATTTTTTTTCAGAATCTTGTCTAATTTTTGAAAACCGTGTTTAAAATTTTTTTTTATTTTGAGAAATGAGTGCGAAGTCACGAATTTTGTATATGTGTCTTTCATATAATTATTTATACATAGCTTTACGAAAACTTTTTTTATTAACCTTGCAAGAAAGCTGGAGTATACATTTTTGTAAATTTTGTAAACATCCCCGAAGTGTCACACGACATTGTTATGAAATATGAAAACGTGTAAGCGATACCTGTATATCGGAGAAAGGGTCAGGCAACCGTGACCCTCCGTGACCAACGACATTCGATGCTTCAAGACTTAATGACTTATTGTGAAGGATTTTGGAAAAATATTTGCTCACGATTTTCCGCGGTTGAGGGTCAATTTCCACAGCAGCCTAAGCCTCGACACCGTTTTGGGTCAGGTGGGACCCAAACGTTCCTGGTATCGGCGCAGGACAATAGTGCAATAATCCGCTTGGAGGAGCGGTCATCACACACCAGCAGCAAGGTCCCTGGATTTAGGGTTGGTCATCGAGTGCGCATGATCGGCAGATCATAATTATGTCGCTTCTAACCAGCGCTGGTCAGTATTTAAAATACTTACTATTTTTTAGAGCAGGGCGATATTTTAAGTACATAGCATTTTCTAAGTATTTTAAATACATATTTTTAATACTCTTTTTTTATTTTAAGTACGCATTTTTAATACTCTTTTTTATTTTAAATACTTATTTGGTATATTAAATACTTTTAAGTACAAAATACAAAATACTTTTGCGTCTCCTCCATATTGAGAAACATTTTTATTATTTTAAGAAAGACTGTACGATTAGCTGAAGCAAAAGTGATAGTCATGTCGGTACAATCCGTCAAACGTAAGTTTCAGATAAAACTTCGATCACTTCTCGATGGGATAAAAATCTGAAAAAATCAGGCCTGTTCAAGGTGCTGAAAAGATTGATTTTGCATAATAATAGTTTCGAAATGCTATGAACAAATGAATGAATTGTTCAACAAATTACCCATCAACCCAACTTTTCTTTCTAATGAAAATGATTCATTAATTTTTCTGAATACGTATGATTTTTATCAGAATTGTATCTAATTTTTTTAAATTGGGGCTTTCGCCCCTCATTTGGCTAAACATCTTTTTCCGATTTTTAGATCATTGCGATCAAAATTCTCTGAAAATCCCACGTTTAGGCGGACTGCACTCAGACTACCTTAAGGATGTTGGAGCGCGAAGTATTCAATTCACATAAATTCGAGAAAAGTGCGAGAGAATTGCAAACACTTCTCGATGGTCTGAAAATAAATTCAAAATCATGCACACTAAAGGTACTGAAAAGAATAATTTTGCATAATAATAATTCCAAAATGTTATTAACAAATTAATTTAAAAAATTGTTTAACAAATATTTCGATGACCCAAGTTTTTTTTTATGAAAATGATTCTTTCGTTTTTCTGTACACGTATGAATTTTTCAGATTTGTATCTAATCTTTGAAATTTGTACATATTTTCCGCACAAAAAAACACAAATTTCAAAGATTAGATAAAAATCTGTTAAAGTAATCTACAAAGTACTTAAAGAACATATATACTTATCAATCTGTTTGAGTACTAAATGTATTTTGTATTTTATATTTTTAATATTTTCGAGTATTTTGCCCAGCTCAACTTCCAACAATGAATAAGGTTTATCCAGCACCGTGTGCTGTAGAAAACGTCTGAGAAAAGTGAATTAAGCATGTATCCCTTCCCCCCGACAATCCCGTTTTCAGTCGGTATCAGAAACTAATTTTAAGGCGATGTGTGTGAAGCATCCATGTCGAGCCCAGTCGGTATCAAAACCTGTAATGAACGTTTTTGACGAATATTTGCGTTTACAGCTCAAGAAGAAATTCATTCTCTGCGGATTTCACCGGTGCAGAGAATGAATTTCTTCTTTTAGCTGTAAATGCAAATATGCGTAAAAAAACGTTCATTACAGTTTTTATTACCGCAGTAGGTATTTCACATGCCCTTAAGGCGATGTGAAATCCACGTCGAGCCCAGTCGGTATCAAAAACTGTAATTAACTTTTTTGACGGATATTTGCGTTTACAGCTAAAAGAAGAAATTCATTCCCTGCGGATTTTACCAGAGCAGGGAATGAATTTCTTCTTTTAGCTGTAAATGCAAATATGCGTAAAAAACGTGCATTACAGTTTTTATTACCGCAGTCGGTATTTCACATGCCCTTAAGGCGATGTGAAACATCCACATCGAGCCCAGTCGGTATCAAAAACTGTAATGAACGTTTTTTACACATATTTGCATTTACAGCTAAAAGAAGAAATTTATTCCCTGCGGAATTCACCAGTGCAGGGAATGAATTTCTTCTTTTAGCTGTAAATGCAAATATGCGTAAAAACCGTTCATTACAGTTTTTATTACCACAGTCGGTATTTCACATGCCCTTAATGCAAATTTGCAATTTCAGTTTCAAGAAAAAATGCATTCACTGCGGATATCGCCAGTGCAGTGCGCGCGTGAATTTACACGAGCAGAATTTATTGTGACAGCAGTCGATACATGAATATCTAGTTCACGCAGAGTCCAGAAGTGTCGCTGCGCTCGCGCAGCTCTCGAGCGAATCCCGTTTCTACCGACACAGGACAAAACCTCCGATATCACAATATCTTTTTCCTCGTAATTGCGATATCCTTAGGTCCAACCTTGGTACTCCAAATTTGCATTAAATTCCCATTGTAACAAATGCCAATGCCAACGATCACGTCCCTGGGGATCCAGCGTGCGTGTTTGACCGGAAGTCACGGCGAAATCCGCGACAACGGCGATCAAAATCACGACATTTTTTCACTGCCCAATATCCGTTTGTTTTGAAAACACGCATACAGGCACGGTGCATGGTTAGATTGATAAGTGACCGTCGTTGGGACACGAGTGCGGTTGGACTTTGGTAAGGTGCGTAGTTGGCCTGTGGCAAAGTTGCATTTTATGCTCCACGTAGACGGCCGAGATACGATGGCGAAACGCGACGAGTGGGGAAAGAGAGAGCCGAGTGAGCGAGTGAACGAGCGACAGAGGGAAAGAGAGAGAACGAGAGAGAGAGAGATAGAGACAAATTGTGTGAGAGAGAAAGAAGAGAGTAAGAAAGAGAAAATGAAAACAACCAGGCGAGATAGAGAGAAAGAAAGACAAAAAGATAGAAAGGATCGAATGGATCGAGTGAGATAGAAAGAGAGAGAGAGAGAGAGACAGCGAACAACAGCAAACTGAGAAATATAACCTCATCACTTGTATGCATAAGACATAAGTAACATTAGGATGATATTTCAAAATGGCGTTTCTCGCGTACGCCTGAGATTGTGTTGGGAAAGATAATTAAGTGCTCGCGTTATTCGCGCGAATTCCACGAAACTCGCGCACCTCGAATATCGTGCGATAAGCAAAAGCGAGCGAACGTCGAGTGAGAGAGACAGAGAGATAGAGGTTATGACAGACCACTCGGCCAATGTCTTTACGCGGCGGTTAGGCCTGTAGAACGCGCGTTTCTCGTGCGAGGTTAGACGATTCTCGCTCGACGCATACAACGGACGAAACACGATAATGCAGGAAATCGCGCTCGCCGCATTTTCCGTTATATCGAGCCTCCTCATCGTCTTTGCCCTCGCGCTACTCGGTAAGACAAAGCCAAAAATGGAGCAGAAGCGACGTCGATTTTGCGAACATAACCTCGAAAACAATCGCGATCTTTTTTTTTTTTTCATTTGTTTTTTTTTTTTCGTTTTTTTTTGCAAACGTGTTCAAAGTTCGAGTTTCTAACCTAAAAAGATCCAGGGTTCAGGTGTTTATTGCATAGGACGAGCATTGTATATGGGCTATTCCGTTCGATTTCCGATGTTTGTAAGCTGAATAAATTATGGGGGATGAGTCAGTCAAAAAAGGTTATTTTTATTATAAGGGCTACTTTTTTTCCTCACTGATGAAAATTTTGAAGTAATTATATTCTTTCAGGATTCCAGCGAAGGTTTTTTTGTCATAGGATTGGCCTCTGCTAGGGCTCAATCTTTTAGCAATCACATTTCTTATAGAATAACTGTAGGGATTTTTTTTTAATTTAACACTTTGAAAGATCCACGTAGCTGATGCCAACGTTATCATAACTTTCTATAAATTCTGTAAATTGGATTTAAGTACCATTAAAAAAAGGCTGTGGGTAGCTGTCCGGATACTGTACGGAAACATGTACCTTATGTGTCCGGAAAGTGGCCAAATTATCGCTTATACTGGTTTTCATCAAGTTAAACTGCTAAATCCATTGCAAATGTATCTAGATGAATAATATATGATTATTCAGCCATCAGAACTTAAAAATTAATTAAAAAAATGTATTTGGACGAATAATATACAACTATTCATCCACAAAAACTTATAAATTGATTAAAATTGTATCTACACGAATATTTTACACTTATTCGTTCACCAGAAATTGAAAATGAATGAAAAAAATATATATCTGGGCGAATAATACACAACTATGTCTACAAAAACTTACTAAAGCGGAAATTTTCTGCATTAGTAAGGAATTTTAACGCCTTTTCCTTTTTAAAACATACTATGTATACATATAGTACTAAAGAGGAAATTTTCAGCTTCTACTTCACAAAACTTATGAAGCGTTCAGTCCAGATTGCGACGTGAAGTTTTCTGACTTTCCGGACTAATAATATAGCACAATTTGTACGGTATCTGGTTGTCTAGACACCCCGTTAAAAAAAGTTCCTGCATTTAATCTATAGGAAATGTGATTGTGAAGAGATTAAACTCCAGCTGAGGCCAATCCTGGGATTGGCTTTCTCTGGATTACGCACAGAATGGAAAACCCATATTTTTAGTGTCGAAGCAACCAGTTGACCCAACTGGTATGTCCAGTGACAAAAAAATCTTTCGCTGCGATCCTAAAAGAATATAATTATTTCAAATTTTTTCATTGGAAAGGAAAAAGTTTGCCCTTATAATAAAAACAACATTTTTTGACTGACTCAGCCCCTGTAAGTTCATGTGTCTCAGTGCGAAAAATGCTTTGTGTGCCTAAAACCCCATCTTTACACCTTGTGAAATAAAATTTTGTACAATAGTCATGTCAAACGTTTAACTCGTGTGATTGCAAAATTCACCTTTGGCTCATGCTGTAAACTCGCACTTGTCAGAAAAAGTTTCCTCGCAGTACTATCGTAAAGTACTCATGGTAGCCGTGGTCAGAGGAAACCGGGAAAAGTCAGGGAACAAATAAATTAGTCAGGGAATCAGGGAAAAATCAGGGAACAAAAAATTGGTCAGGAAATCAGGGAAAAGTCATGGAATTTCAAAATTTGTCAGAGAAAAAGTGAATTGACGCTGAACCTCCCAAAAATAGATAGAAAGCTTTAAAAATATGATATATTATTATAATAAATATAATATAACATGAGTTGTTACAATTAGTGTTTAATGCGATTCAACGTTTATCGGCAAAATGAATAATTTGTCGAAGACGTGCACGGGTTTTGAATACATTTTCATTGGCATCATTAATTTTTGAAATAGAATTTTTTTAATAGTAAAAGTATGAATAAAAAAAAGTTGCCAGTGCAAAGTGCAAAAAATGTTTGAATAGCTTTTCACCTCGCTGTACTTTTTTCCTTGATCAATCAAACTAAAAAGCAATTAGTGTAATCTCAATGGAACAAATTCTCCCAATTATTTCTCAGAGACGCTGAGCCACAAATATTTCTGTTTGCCCCACAGGTTGGTACCTCGTCTGGAAGTTCTTCCTCTCGCGCTTCCGCTTCGTCCGTGAGCTTCTCGGTGGAATGAGCGAATCGTCGTCGGTGCACGACCTCAAAAACGGTAGATCGCGCGTGAAGAAGTTGCGCAGGGACTGATCTGATCTCCGCCCTTGGAGAAGCCACCGGAACGAAGGATAAAGAGGACGAAACACCCACACGGGAAGCCAAGTATTGTGCGAGAAAATTCACGTTTTTCTTACCGAACGCGGAAAAATCTATCGAAGATGTCGATAAACATTCGCTGCGCGAACACGAACGACCTCCTCAACATTCAGCACTGCAACCTGCAGTGTCTGCCGGAGAATTATCAGATGAAGTATTATCTGTACCACGCGCTCTCGTGGCCACAGTTGAGTTACGTCGCGGAGGACGAGAAGGGCCGGGTGGTGGGTTACGTGCTGGCGAAGATGGAGGAGGACTGCGAGGACAATCCCCACGGTCACATCACGAGTCTCGCGGTCAAGCGGTCGCATCGTCGTCTCGGAATCGCGCAGAAGCTCATGAATCAGGCGTCGCGAGCAATGGTCGAGTGCTTCGAGGCGAATTACGTTTCGCTCCACGTGCGACGAAGCAATCGGGCGGCTCTCAATCTCTACACGAGCAGTCTGCAGTTCGAGGTGTCGGACGTTGAGCCCAAGTATTACGCGGACGGCGAGGACGCGTACGCGATGAAACGCGACTTGAGCAGCTTTCAGCAGGAGAAAAACGCCGCCAAGGAGAACATGATCAAGGACAGCAGCGGGGGCAGCGCGCACACGCACACCGGACGATGCTGCGATCACTCTTAGTCTCCCGGCGAGCCGGGACGACTTCTATGGACGGATTTTTCTCCGCTCGCGGATCACGCGGGCCCCGCGACGAGGGTGGAACGAATCCTTTGGCGAACGCCGATTTCGACGTAGATTTAAGTTGCTCGAAAGTTTTTAATAAACTAGACGGTACTGTGCAATCGGTCAACCGCTTTATTATTCTGCCTTCCTTGAATTTGCTGCTTGAAAAATCATTTCACAGGGTTTCGGTCATGCAAGGGAAAAAATATATAGGGTAAAGTCACCAGTAAATGAACAGTTAAGGAGGACGACCAGCTGCACCTCTTATTAGATAAAATCTCAAAAGTTTGATATGAGATAAATTAAATACAGAACTTTGCTACTGTAAAATCTCAGCACCACTTTCCGGACTTTTTTCCAAAAAATCTCCACACAAAAATCGTGCATTTAACATGGAGTCTTATGGCAATAGTGCTTTCTCGCCACTTCAATCAGATAATTAAAACCTTTGACGATTAGATGACGCAGATAATAAAGTCGCTATCTGTTCATCAAATTCTAACGATTCGAACGCGATCATGAAAAAAGGAGCTTGCCGGACATTCTAGACAGATATTTTGAGTTAAAGTGCAAGCAGCAGTCAACATCGGATCAAATCACCAACATAGAATAATTACTCTTTCATAAATAGTCTAAATAGGAAATATTTAGATATCTGCTATTTCATTTTTATTGGTAGAAAGATTTTTGCAATGACAAAAATATTTGTAGCAATCCGTTCTGTCGCATAAGCGAACGAACCATCACTTAACTACGATGCAGCTCGTCGCCCTCCTGAAGCAGAACAATTTGATTATCATGGGTTTCTATGAAATCCAATATTTTCTGACAGTTCGCCAAAAATTCTAACGATTGTCCAAAGAGTTGAATTACGTGATGTCGCTGAAAAATCTCGTATTTTGGTCGCGAAGTGTATAAAAGTAAATACCAAATGCCTAAAACTCCAAAAACACCAGTAAAGGAAGAGGTCATTCTAATCTACACTTTTTGTCGAAAATAGGCTTATGTGGCAATATAATCGCAGTAGATAGCTAAATTATAGGCAAATTAAGAATCTTAGTTCATGCAAATCGTCGTAGTTTCTCATTAATTCTCAAAAAGCTGTTGTTCATTCACTGATGACTATTCAATTACTGGTGCATTCACCCTATATATGAAAACACTTAAATAAGTTATTCGACTCTCGTATATTCTTTCATCATCGCGTAATTTTTATTGATTCACGAAGTCTATGATATAAATATACAAGTAACGTCGCCCACGATAGTAATCATTGTGTGCAGCGACTGTCGTCGCGCTGCCAAGAAACGCGAAAGCCTTCTTTCGCACTTCCGAATACACATATAGCTGCAGCTTTCCGCAGTCTTTGCGCTGCCAAATGTCTCGGTACACCGCCCGAATATAGTTTCTTCGTCCGTCTCTCGAGAATCCGGAATCCTCGTTTCTCATTGCACGATCTTCGTGTATTAAATACGCGTCGTATTCTCACAATTATTATTATTTATTATCATATATAATATTTATATATATATATTCTATTTTAATATATAATGTGTCGTTCACTAATATGTATAAATATGCCTATTTACAGGGTATAATCGTAGTTAAGGTTTCTGGAGTAATGATTTTCTCTTCTCATTCGCCGCGTTCGGTTCGAAAAAAATTCCAATAATTCGATCGTGAATGCGCTAAATGCTACGAATTCTTTCCCAAGAATCGATTAAACGCTCTGCAATTTTCATCGGCGGGCTGCGCGGTGATTAATTCGATTGCCGAACAAAACATTACAGTACGAAAAATCGTAGACAGTCGAAAAGCAAAAAGTGCGTTTCACGACTGGCTAAGCATTTTTCACTTTTTCTGCTGCTACTTTGCACCAGGAACAATATGAGTGAATTATAATCGCGTTGATCACAGCGATTTGGGACGTCTTCAAGCTGGAATGACTAATGTGCAATTTTTTTGTGAGAGCCGAAAGACTAAACTTTTTTTCCCAATTAGTATAGGGTTTTTTCGTTCTCTTTACAGTTTCGCTCTTACCTATACACGTATTGGCTGCCGGTGCGTGGATCGTTTCAGGCCAAATCGACATATTTGTTTCATTGGTTTGACTATAAAAAAATGGATATAATTTTTTCTTATAAACTTGCAAATTAGGAACATTCTGCATAATTACGACGAACGAATGAAAATAGATTCGAATAAGTACAATAACATTTTTCATTAAATATCACATGACTGAACAATTAATACTCATTCGTCTTCCGAGAGAAATACGGAAATATTCCAAGTTCGGAATATTTCTTTTATTAATTCCTAGTTTACCTCTCCTAGTTTCACGCCCACTTTCGGTTTAGCTTCAACATTTTTTTGGGGCTGCCGATTTGACCTGGATCGTCCCGTACGCAAAATATCTTACAACGTCGAGGTGGCAAATAAATAAAATTCTCAAATATAATTACGTTTTCCTTGCGGTATCAGCGTGAATATCAGCTCAAAACGTCCGCGTGAATTTTCATTTCTGTCGCGCGATTTTGGGACAACGATGCAACGGTATCGGTTGTTGGCTTTTATAAAATCAGTCTATCGAGACTATCCGCATTAAAGCGGAGTTTCGTAGTCGTTGTTACTGTTCACTCCGTCGAGGCTTCGGAAAATCCAGTTTACCGCCTCTTTCTAAAAATCGTCAATTTTTATTTATCGCTCGCTTCGTTTAGAATTCCGGTAAAACTGAAAATTCGCCCCGTCTCCGCAAACTCGTGTTAAGTGTTTATAAAAACGGCCGTGTCGCTTCTGAAAAAAGCGAATTCACGGTGGAAAAAGCTTTCGTACAAAAGTGACGTCTTAAAAAATCGTTCGATGACCGATCGAGACACGGAAACTCGGGTCGAATCGAGCGCGATAAAAGAAAAATTCTCCTCGAGAACATGTCGTGCGTTTGACGTGCATTTTGGTTCGATCTCGTGGAGAATCAACTCTACGATTTTGACGGACATTCAGTTAACATTTTTTTTCTTGTTGTCCGTTTTTCTCCTCTATTTCTACCTCTCTCTTTCTTTGCACCACAAACCTGGACAAAGTAGAAAAACTCAATCCAATGCTCATCGAGCCACCGGAGATACGACGAAACCGTCACCGCGGTGATACCGGCTACGTCGAATCACAAATACGAAAAATCAACGGCAAGGGGCAGCAACCCGAACCCAATGTTCCGAAGACGGATGAAAGAAAGAAAAGAATAAGTCATTGCGTCAATCAATCGAACTCATGATTTACGCTCTCTTCTTCTTTTTCTTTTTCCATTTCTTCTTCTTTTTCTCGTATTACTACGCTGATAAAATAATGTTTAAAAATAAACATGACCATTACTGTGCTGCTAAAGTCTTTCACTATCTTCATACTCGCTTCCTTGAAAGGCCTTTACAGTTTATCGAGTTCCTGGGTATAAATCGTTTGATTCTTTTTCTTTCTCTCTCGCTTTCTTTATCTTTTTATAGACCTATGCTTTGGCAATTGCAGTGCGGGACCTCGAGATCGAAATATCAGTCGACGTATTGTTTTTTTCATTTGCAAGATAAAATTGCTCTCTCGCCGGCCCGCGAAGTTTCGATAACGATCGTTTATTCCCCGCTTGTGTGTAGAAAAATTCGTTTCTTTATCTTCAGACTCTTGTGAATTTTTTTCCACAGCGCTTTTAGGCCTGAGGGTAGAAATTTTTCGCGGAAAAATCGACGCAGGGTCCCGGGCGATCGTCTTCGTTCGTCGCGGTTTCCTTGTCCTTGTATTTTTCTTCCCTTCCGCCGGCGACAGCAGACGCCGCGATCGTTCAGGGCTGTTGAGCCGCCTGGATCATCGCGACCTTGAGGTCTTTGGCGAGATGCGAGACGTCGACGACGCTGTCGACCATCTCCTGGACGGCCGTGACGCTCGGGAAGAACTGGGCCGCCTGCTTCGTCTTCGACACAGTCTGCGCGAGAGCCTCGTTCAGCGAATTCGCGCACTGCAGGATCCTCGTTCGCACGTCGTTGCGCGTCACGTTGCGGTGAACGGTGTCGCCGATGTGGACCAGACGGTGCGCGCTCAGCACGACGAACTTGCCGTGAGCGAGAAAAACCTGTGAGAATTATATCTCGATTACATCAACTCTTTGTTCTTTTTTCTTATCGAACGTAATTTTAACAAAATTAACCTAATTCCCAGTCACAAAAAATTAATGAAACATGTTTTATTTAACGTAATCCTTGCGTCTAGTATTCATTTTGCATAAATGCGAGAAAAATTAGAGAGAACGCTTCTCGACAGTATAAAAATCTGAAGAATTCATGAACATTAAAGGTATCGAAAAGATTAATTCTGCATAATGATAATTCGGACATGTTATTAACAAATTGATGAAAAAAATGTTTATCAAATGTCCCGAAGACCCAAATTTTTTTATGACAATGATTCGTTCATCTTTCTGAACACGTATGAACTTTTTCAGATTTTGTCTCTACAACAAAAATGGATGATTTAACAAAATGTATTGTTGTAATAAATAAATAAAAAAGTTGAATCATGTCGTACGGGATACAACAGTGATACATTAGCATTCTAACCAATTCAGCATTGTCGAGGAAACCAGCCGGTCGAGGTTTCGACAACGAACACATCGGTTACCGCACAAATATGGGTTTAAACAATCAAAACATTGTAATTCCAATCGAGCCTTTTTTCGTGATGAATGCGAAGAAAATAAGAAAAAATAAGGGTAACAAAATAATGTTGTTATTTTAACTACATGTTTTTCCGAACATGTAGTTAGCGGTGGCGAACCGCAGCTAATCAGGAGACGAATAACATGGCTTCACGATTATCTCGAATTTCGACTTCGATTGTCCATGTCTTTTTTAATAAAGGACATTGAATTTTGTCATTTTTTACATGGAAAATATGTGTGCAAAAACACAAATTTCAAACTGAACTAAAAAATCTGAGAAAATTCATATGTATTCAGAAAAAATGAAGGAATCATTGTCATAAAAAAAATTTGGGTCATCGGGATATCTGTTAAACCATTTTTTTCATGAATTTGTTAATAATGTTTTAGATTTATTATTATAGAAAAATAATCTTTTCAGTACTTTTAATATGTATGATTTTTTCAGATTTTTATACCATCGGGAAGTGTTTGCAATTCTCTCTCATATTTCTTAAATTTCTGTGAAATGAACTCTAAGCGCAAGGTCGACCTTAATTTAAAGGTCATAAAATAAATGTAAAAAATCGTTGAGAAATCCGTAGCGAGTAAAATCGAGGAGTGAAAAAAATGTTCACCTTGGGCGGTTGATTGTGCTCGACGGTCTGAAGAAAAGCGTCGATCGCGTGAGTGAGATGAGCCCCGTGGGTGATGACTTGGGCGGCGTAAAAAGCGAGCAACTGCTTGTCGTTCGGGTCCATTGGCGTCGGTGTCGTCGGTGGCATCTGAATCGCTGCATTGTCGGCTTCATTCACCAGCAAATCGTAATTGCTGCGAAGCTCCTGCGGCAGAGCGGCTCGTAGCTCCTCGCGCTGCTTCGCCACCACCTCCCGCGAGTCCAGATTCACGTAGTCGTAGTCGTCGGCGTTGCCGCTGTTCCCGGTACTTGCGTTGCTCGAGATTAAGGAGGATCTCTTGAAAAGGAGCGTGGAGTTTCCCTGCAAGGAGCAACAAATATTTTCGAGTGTTAAACAATTGGAGACAGAAACAATACCAAAAAATGCAGTGAAATATTTTTGGGTGCGAATGACCCGGATAAACTAATTATTCGGTGACGGATAATCCGCGACAAAAATCTACTGCAATTGATCAGTGGATAAATCATCCGAAATAATCTGTACAAGACATTCATATTCAAGTGCAACGGTTACTTGCAACAATTTTAGATTTAATTTCTTGTTTTGTTAAATGAAATAAATATTTCATTAACTCAACTGGGAACGTTTTGGGCAATCCCCAATACTGCCACCGTTAAAATTCCTTTCTAAAGCAGACATTTTCGCGCTTTGGTAAGGAATTTAGTAGGCTTTTTTAAAGCTGTCCTCAAAACCCCGCTATATATATGGGGCATTCCACCCCGTTTCGACCTGGATTTGACCTCGACCTCTCCGATTTGACTCATTATTTTTTATAGGCTTAATTAGACTCTCAACTGCACACAATTTTTTACTTTTGTTTTTTTTTAATGCCATTTTTGTTTGTTTAATACATTTTTAAAGTGACTTATAAAAACCCATAATTTAAAAATCTGATAAAATTCTGAAAAATACTTTGTTCAACAACAAAATTATCTAGCTTATAGCCAAAATGGGGAAAATGTTTGTTCTTACAGTTTTTAAGCTTTTTTAAATAAAAAAACTATAAAAAATAATGAATCTACTACACACGAATGGTTAAATGTTTATTTATGTCGAATCGGACTTTTCAGAATTTTTTCAGACTTTTAGGATCTTTTTCAGATTTTTCAGAACTATGCACATTTTTTTAAATATATTTTTAACGTGACATAATCTAAAAATCTGATAAAATTCTGAAAAATATTTTGATCAAGAACAGAATTATCTAATTTATAGCCAAAGTGGGGAAGATTTTTTTTTTCTTAATTTTTTAAGAAGATTGATCTTCTTTCCATTTTTTCATAATTTTTTTAATAAAAAAACCTTAAAAACTATGAGAAGAAAGAGCTTCCTGTACTTGGCCATGATGAAACAATGGTTCACGGTTGAAAAAGACAAAATAAACATCGATATTTTCGACGCGGATCAAGACTCGTGTCACTGAATTACCTGTATAAAACTGGCGATCTGGCGAACATCCTCGGTAAGGGCGCGAGCGCAGGCGACGAGCTGATCGAGAGGATCGGGATGAAGGCTGGTGATGAGGAGCGGCTGCGGCGGCGGGCTGCCGTTGGTGGGCGTCGGGGTGTCGCCACCGCCGCCGCGGCACAGTTTCGCGGCGTCCCACTCGATGGTGTCGAGCTCGCTCGCGGCCTCCTGGACCAGTTTGTCCGAGTCTCTGAGGGCCTTGACGAGTGGCCGAAACTTGCCCGCGAGTCCCTTGTCCGGGGCCTTTCCCGCATTCCCGAGGGTCCCCTCGGCGAACTCCACGAGATCGTGAAGCGAGGTGCGCAGCCTGAGGGCCGCCAGTCGCAGGTCCATCAGGCTCGTGTCCAACTTCTGGGCGGTTCGCCAGCCCGGACTGACGAAACCGAGGAGCCTCGCGATTGCCGAGGACGCCTCGCCCTGCAGTCTCTGGAGACCCTCCAGGGCTGAGTCCAGCTCCAGAGGAAGCTCCTTGCTCACCGGAACGTCGTAGATCTGTTGCTGCTGTTGTTGGTGTTGCTGCTGCTGCAGATGCTGTTGCTGTTGCTGCTGCTGCTGCTGCGGCGGCGGCGGAGTCGTCGGCGTCTTCGGCAGAGGCGTGTTGTAGCGGGACGACAGCGAGGAGGATGGAAGACGCGGCCGTGGAACATCGTAGTCCGGAGCGGCAAGGCTGGACCTGCGAAGATTAGTTATGTTTAAATCGGGCTACCCAACAATGGTACCCAAAGTTTGGTAGTATTTTAAATACATAATATATTTTAAGTGACCGACAGCAGTGGGCGTGCGGTCGGTGCATGGCTTCGGCGATCTCCCATGTTAAGCAGCTCGACTCACGGTCGCTACTTGGATGGGTGACCGCTTAGCCATGCACTGATTTGCACGTTAACTGTTGAGCGGGAGGCAGTTTTTCTGAGTTTCTGATGTAATCTCATGCAACAGACACTCAGAAAAATATAGCCGCCTGTATCGGCACAGGTTTTCCGCAGTTTCCCTATGCCCTCGTGTAAATGCGATACAGTAGTGCATTAGGAAAGAGTGGCTGCGGGTAACACTCTGGGGGGGAACTCAATAAATGACACGGAGGGGAATACAAGGAATGAAAGGGGATCAAGGGGACTGGGGAGAAAAGACGTAAAAACCTGAAGAAGGTATACGTAGGAATCAAATAATATATTTTAAGTGTTTTAAATACGTATTTTAAGTACTCAAATACTTTTCTGGTATTTTAAATACTTTTTGAGCCCATTAAGTACAGTATACAAAATACTTTCGCGTCTACACCATATTCGGAAGCATTTTTTTTGTTTTTTAAAATAATAATCCTACGATTAACTGAAGACGAAGTGCTTCGGAGAAATTAACGGTATATTATGTTTTGAATACACTTTTCTCTTTGTGCTCACTAAAGCTTTGTCAGCTTTAGTGAGCATGATTTTTTTCAGATTCTCAGACCATCGAGAAGTGTTTGCAATTCTCTCGCACTTTTCTCGAATTTATGCGAGTTGAATGCTTCGCGCTCCTACATCCTTAAGTACTCAAATAAAAATGAATTATACACCTTACACTACATCGGATTGATTCTGTCAAATCCGGTTCATCGGCAATAGACAAATCATTGATTTTTACAAATTATTTTTAAAAGTACTCAAACGAAGTACTTATCAATGTATTTTAAGGACAAAAAGCATTTAGTGTTTTAAATACATAAAGCGGTTTGTATTTTGAGTATTTTCGACTTTTTTTGCCCAGGTCTCATGGTAACTACAGGTCGCACGGAGGAGCTGCTTACCTGTTGGACCCACTGAGCGAGCCATCGTTGGTGAGGCTAGAAGCTGAGCTGCTAGGCGTGAGGGGCTGCAGTGGTCGGGGAACGTCGTAGCAGTCCAAGGGCGTGACGCCCGAGCCTCCGGAGCAATTGGAGTTGGGCGTGCAGGAGGTCGGCGGCCTGGGAATATCGTAGCACGACGGCGCCGGACTAGGACTGCTCGCCGGCGACGGTATCACCGGCGTCGCCCGGGGCGGAACATCGTAGCAGTCGATCATGTCACCGCCGCCACCGCTGTCCACGGAATTCTGCGGTCCCGATGTCAAACGTCCTGCGAACGTCACAGCATTATGGTAACATTCAGTTTGCAACGAAAAATTCGGCTCTCAGCCAGTCACAGGGAGCAGAGTTGTAAATCCCTCATTTTTATAGCAATAAAATGGATTATACAATTAGCTTTGTAACTATGTTTTTATAATAATATCTCGTAATGATTATAATATGATATGTAAACTTTTAAATAGAGGCAAGGATTATTAATTTCCCATAAGACTTCATGGTAATCTTATTGAAAAAATGGAGAAATACTGTTAATGCATTGCGAAAATAATGGACAACTGTGCCTGTCCATTTTTCTCATGATTTCTCCCAAAATTGAATTAAAAATTAGGTTTTTCTTACGGCTATTCAAAAGTTCATATCTAATTTTGTAATCGGTACAGTTCGTCATTATAAAATTGTAACCAGAAAATAAACTGTGGTGTAAAATTTAATTTTTTAAGTAATGGGGACTTACAACACTGCAAGGCAGGTACTTGAATAGATAAAGGGACACCAACTGGCGATCATTTTGTGGATACATCCAGAAAAAAGTCTAGTTGACGAAACTAGACCCTACGTATCGTAAATAAATTTCTTTGGTTCGCGGCAGGCCTAATAGACTTGAATTGATTTCAAATAAATTGTTTTATTAGATTCGAATATATTCCATTCAATAATTATATTATTAAATATAATTAATACATTTCCTCAAAGTTAATGAATGTTGTTTCAATAAAATCCGTGTTTTGTTTAAATACAGAAAACATGCATTTCAGCGAAGTGAATTTTTCTGCATGTTTAAAAAATGTATGTTTAAATCGAACACAACTTTTTGCGATTCTTAGCAAATAAATATTTATGTTGAATAGATTTTTTTCGTTCTTAGGAAATGTATATTCATCAGTTTTATTATTCAATTCTTCCTCATTGATGGCAAAAATACATTTTAGGTGAACAGAATTTTTGTTCTGAAATTCTCGCTTATTTTTAGCGAAACGGACATTTTCATTTTATTTACTTAGGAACGGAGAATAAGAAACTGTGCTTTAAGCAACGCTTCTTCGGATCTTAAAAGACGATTGGTATCAGAGTCGCTGTTGACGGGTCGGTCGACAAAAATCGTTCGTTCTTTGTTATTTATATAAGGGCACCGCATCGACTCTAGTCCGTCAAATTTAGTAGTAACAAATAAAAATTACTTTTCTATTGGGAACCATTCTATTAAGGTTAATTAAAAAAAATATATATATATTTGAAACAAATTAATTCGGTAATGGAATGAAGTACGTATATATTTCATAAAAAGCAAATTTTAGTTAATTGAAGGAAAAAAATGGAGTAAAAGAATTTACTTGATTTAACTCGATCTTTTTTCTGGGTGTATACCACAAAAATAGTCGCGGAAAACCGCCCTTTCTCTTTCCACCACGAGGCAGCTGCACGCAAACCCTTTGGGTTTCTTTCCACCGAAGGGACACGCGAGTACGCGAATGCGTCCTTGACAATGGGGGCGGCGCGGATTCCGACAAAAAGCACCCGACGAACGAGTGTACATACAAAATAAACACGGCAAAATATCAGAGGCAACGAGCGCGCGTAAAAACTGAGGGTCGCGCGACGAGCGAGACACTGTACGTTGGCGTTAAAACTGCTAAACGGTGGGACGCAACGCGGCGTGCAAATGCGCGTGTTACAGGGGTGGCACTTTTTTAAGTAATGGGGGGCGAGGGGTCGGCGTTCCAGGGCTTAGTTTCTTTTTTTTTTAATCAGACGGGCGCTCCTCGGCCGTGAAATAATTCACCACGCAGCGAGCGTATAATTGCCGTAATTACCGACGAAGATCTTGGCGTTTCGGGCCTTCAATTTTCGCGCAAATACCAAGGGTGGTTTTGGTAGGGATTTTTTTGTTGGACCAATTTTTTTTTTTCACGAGATTTCCTCATCACGCGGTCGCAGACGGACAATAATTGGGTTGTATCGCGTGTCGAACATATGCCGGGCGCGGCACTGACTGCGCGGTCATTACGCGTGGATGAAAAAAAAAGAAAAATAAAAAAACAGGATCTCGTCGGCCGGAGAGGGCGAAACGCGTTTTACCGGATGCGAATACGGTGGGCGATCCCGCTGTACACGTGGCTCCTTATGCTCGTGATATTCGATCGCGATACGTGAAAAATATTGACGCGACGATTCATTTTTTGATAAATAAATAGAAAACGATTGGTAAACCGGTAAAATGTAAGATCATTAAGTTAAAAACTATTTGCGGAAATAATAGCTCGAGTTGACGATTATTTCATTTTTCCCCAATATTTAAATTACCGTTTATTTTTGATTTTTTATGCAAAATAAGTACCTGCGTGCAAGTGATCGGTATTTGTGGTGGAGTTGAGTGGCGAGTCCCGCCGCGACGGTGGCGCCGGGCTTCCTCGGCTCGCTGGAAGATCGTAGAGATACACATCGCCGCACTTCTGCGGTGTCACCACCTGCAAGCGCAAACATACACTGTTTAAAAATGTTCGAAAATGCATAATTTGTATATGAAGTTTTATGCATATACGGTACATGAATTTTACTATACTGTTGTGTCAAACTTTTATTACACGGTATATTAATTCGCGTATTTAACACATTAAGGGGGACTTTTACCCTGAAGCACCGTTTTTCATTTTATTTTTTTGTCGGAAAACGAATAATAGTAGACGACTGCGATTTTTTCTACTTGTTATTTACGTTTTATAGTATACAATGGAATGTTTTAAGTTAAAAATTGTCGGCGTCCCAGGTCCTCAAACACGGCCATCAAAAATAAACGGCTACCACTCTCTTTATGCGACCACTGTAATTATGCGATTGGCCTGAAATTGTGCTTACATATTCGGGAAACATGTCTTCATGGAATGACGTAGGTTTTTTTTATAACCTAATTTTTTTATTTTTTACTAATGTTTTTATACGAAAAACATATAGGGGAAAGATCGATTTTTTTTAAACGCCGCCATTTTCTGAATTTTGCAGTAATCGAAAAAAACCTCCGACATTCCATGACATGTTTCTCGAGTATATATGCACAAATTCAGGCCGATCGCACCTAACTAACAGGCCAACACGTGAATTCCGTTTATTCAAATGTCCTATATAAATCACGCAAGCTATAGACGAAAGTTGAATATCATTCGAAACATCGTTATAGGACCGTTATACAAGTCCCAGATTTCACCCGGTAACAAATAAATGTCACTGTTATCGCAGTAGGAAAAAATGCAAATTGTATTGACATACATATAATGTCGTTTTCATTCAGCTTATATCAAATTCAATTATTTGTGTAGTAAACGTCTGTTTTAGTTTCTTAATATTCAATACCGATTATTACAAAGTCAATAGGAACATATTAAATTTAACTTGAAGATTTTGACAATTACGTACATAGTATATTAATAACAATTTTCAGTTACTATATTGTACATTTTTCATACACACTTGCATGTTAACCCTTTGTGGTCACATATACTTCACCAGTCTCGATGGTCACCAGGTGGCAGAGATGTCAAGCGTTCGTTGCTTTTAAATGCACACCTATTTTTATTTATCCTATAATTTGTCTGTTATTTAACGTTTGGTAAATGTGTCCTACACGTTATGTAACTCAAGGTAAAATTTTTAAAACACATTTTTGGCAATAAGTTTCATACGAAAAATCGTAAAAAGCAAATGTAACCAGAAACGAGTTACGACGAAAGTAGAGATCGTTACTTCTCTTCGTTACATTTACTTTTTATTCTCATTTTTCATGAAATTTATTGCCAAAAATGTGTTTTACGGATTTTTCGTAAAGTTGAAACATTGAGGTATAAATGTGTAGGCCACGTTCACTAAACATTTAATAACAAACAAATTATAGGGTAAAGAGGAAAAAGTATGTATTTAAAAGTAACGAACGCTTCACATCTCTGCCGGGTGGTCGTTAGGTAGATCCTACTCAGGGTAACCACGAAGGGTTAAACATGTTGTAAATTTACAAACATTTTTAACAGTACACTTGCATATACAAACACATCCAAGTGCATAAGCAAAGAGATAATTTAACAATGACTCCTCTCTCTCTGTTTCCCTTTAGCCGAGTCCCGTTCACGTCACGCGCGAATGGGCGCGAATTGTCGGTGACGCGCGTGTTTGCGTGTAAAACGAGTACTGAGAATACATTTTTTTTTCTCTCCTCTCTCTCTCCTACTTTTTACTTTTTGCACCGCCACACTCGCGGTGAGCAGCAGCCGCGGCAACCCCCTCGAGCGCAAACCCTTTCGCAGCCCTCGCGCACCAGAGATTTCCCCGCATGACTTGACGTCCAAGTACTACTTCCACGGGAGCCTCCGCAGTGGAGCTAGTAGACATTCCGCAACCGTCTTTTTGTCCTACCGTCTCGCGAGGGACAAAACACTAGACATTCCTGGGGCTTTGTGGACACCTCGAGAGGTCTAGTCAAGTCTGTCGAGTATCGAGAAGAAATACACTCGAACGCGGCGGTGTGAATCGAGAAAGCTACGCGGCGACGACCAACCTCGCCGCCGCCCTCAAGTCTGCTCGCGATGATGACGGAATTTTGTCAGTCCTAAGCTGAAAATTCAACTTAAACTATCCATCTTGACGAAGTCAGCGGGAAAATTATCTCGCAGTTTCGATTTAAGTATCGTTGTCGAGTTATCTGCAAGTCGTTGCTGATCAACGAGAAAAAAAATCGCGTTTTTCTTGTCAAGTTTTCTGTTGTTCGGACAAACAACGATGCTTTTCGGAATCAACGAGAAATTTCCCATCAGATTGGGTTTAAAAACGTTATAAAATTGATTATTTTTTCTAAAAAAAAATGCTGGGGTTATTTATGAAAAAATTTGCGATCGTTTGAGAGTTCGTCTTTAAAATTCTGTGTGAAATTCAGAAATCAAGATATCGCGTTCCCCTTTACGGTATTCTCTTCGTTATTGAGTTTTCTCTCGAACAAAAGAAGAAAATTCAAGTTCGAACGATCCAAAAACAAGTAACCTCGATTTGAGTGATGTGACGCAATTTCGAAAAAAACTGCGAAAACGCTTATTCTTTTTTAACGCCTTATTTTGATGTATTTTTTGCCCGGACACAACGAATTCAAAATCAGTTTTTTAAATCAGAGCGATGATTCGACGAAATATAAAAATAATAACTTAAAATTGCGTTCAATGTTGTGGCTGCGGTTGCACTTTTCAGGCTGCTCCATAACATTTGAATGAACTCGTGGTGTTAAGACACAGTTTAATGGAATTGAAGAAAAAATGTTTAAATAAAAAAGAAATGATTTGAATTAAGGGGATGCTGAAGTAGACTTTAGTGCTGACATTGATAGGTAACAATAAGCTGTTCCGTACTTCTCTCTTTACGTCGTTAAAACGCTACACATATGCTTCGAATTTGACAGAGTTATGTGAACATAAATGATCCGAGAAATAGAAAATAATTTTTGGAACAATCATATTCGGAAACTTCATGCGGAAAAGTCTTACATCATGCAGAATTGAAAAACACGTAATGTTAGATTTTTCTATTATCTAAAAACGTTCGGCATTGCCAGATTAAATGTTTATAGCTTTTGTTATCGACTGAGTAGGTTTCACCTCCCCTTAAGGCAAGGTGAAACCTACTAAGTCGGTAATAAAAACTGTAAACGATTATTGCGACGATGCCCAACGTTTCCGGAAAAAAGAAAAGTTTTACACCATTCCTCTTTCGATCCTGAATGGTGTAAGACTTATTTTTCCTGGCATGTGACTAGTTTCAGTGTATTGTTGGTTCGAAAATTATTTTCTATCTCTCTCGCACTCATGGTTCTTTCGCCTCACCTTAAGATGAATTGTACCATTGACGTGACATTACTATTTTGTCCGCTGTGAAAAAAAGAGAAGAAAGGACATTCCGAGGTTGTAAATGGCCAGTGAACCGCGAAGATATGTGGCTGCGGTATATCGAACAAACTCGACTCGGGCAAAGTTGTATTTTGGCCGCGCACGGCAAAAGAGGCGAAAAAGAGGGGAAGAAAGAGGGTAGTTCCGAACATGGATCTGGCGTTGCTTCGCGTATTTATGGAGGCAAAACGAGGTCGAGGGTCGCCAGGTTGAAGGCTTGGCAACGTGTCTCGTGCGATAAAAGGCCAGCGCGAGATGGAACGAGAAGTTTCGTTGGAAAAATGGGCCACTCTATCGGTCTCCATCGTCGAGCGGGACGACGCGATTCTTCACTATCCTCGACACAGTTCGGAATCGCAGCTACGACGAGCGAGGGCGCGAGCGATCCACCCTCGAAGGGCAAACTGACCGGACTCGCGGGCGGCGGTTTGACGCAGTTTCATTCCCCCGGATAAGAATTTTCTCTGAGTCACGTTGAATAACATTAGAGTAGGGGTGCGGAATCCCAGGGACGCTGCTTCTCCGTTGGAGACCGGGGCTTCTCCCCTAAGGCGCGACAAAACACCGAGACGATATTGAGGTAGGGCGTAGGTAAGATTCGTGTTTATTGGCCTCCTATCGTAGCTTGTCTTATCACAACAAAGCTGTGAGTTCCCTCAAATCGATAGTAGGGGAGAGTGGGCGACCGCGAACCGCTTTTTACTTAGATTCCTCTGTACTTTTCATAAAAGCACAATATGACAGGAAAGACGTTCCTTCGGTTATATTCAACCTTTGGTCAGACACTGAGCTTGCAATAATAAGCTTAAAACTAACAAGGATGCATGAAAACATAGTTGGAGAATATAATGCTCAATTATATTCTCCAACTAAGGAAAATGCACAATATTTTATTCTACTTTCTTTTAATAAAATAATAATCTAAAATGGTTATTCTAAAAATGTGCATAACATATTTACTAGTAAATAACTTTACTAAATTATATTAATACTTGGCGTCGAGACGCTACCGCATCTCTTGATTTCGATAATATTGCAGATGTTTATGTCAATCACATTCTCTTATTTCTATTTTTTCAGATCCGATTTCTATTTTCTTTCTTGATGTGATTCTTCAGTATTATTTTTTTCTTTTTTTTGGTTCGGCTTAAACTTGTAGAGTTAGGATCACGTAAACGAAATTTACAGAGTTGGCTCATTATTCCCTACATCCAAATGGCTCATTGCACCTTACTAGCACTCGAACACATTGCCTATTACTAAAATGATGTTTCTAACTAAAAATAATGTAAAATAAGCACATATTGATACAAAAGGCTGTAAGGAATCATATAAGTCGAGCAACATCAGCACTTAACAAAAGCGAGATTAAATATGAAACTTTTCCCAAAAGCAAATATATATATTTTTTTAAAGGGCCGAAATGAACTTTTATTTTTTACGTTTACGAAAGCCTCCTACGCCATTCTCGCCCTATCCATAGACCGTCGTACGACCCATTTACCCTATATGAAGTACAGAACCCCCGTTGAGCCTGTGTAACCTATTGAAATCCGGTTAAAAACTCGCAAACAGATTTCTGTCTACCTAATTGAACAATTGGTATGGGAGATTCTGCGGTAGGCTCAATGGACGGTGTAGAAGGTTCTATGGTAGGTTCCATGAAGGTTTTTTAGGGTCTGCATTACTCTCCGTTAAGTCGAGATGTCTACTTTCTGCCATTTGGGGAGTCTGGTAGGATGAAATTCAAATGTTAATCTATGCGCGATGTCCTCCTTGCTCCTGCAGACCGCCTTCTTTTACTCTGAAGACTACGCTCGGTGATCTCAGTTTTCAGATTAAGGGAATGTGAAATACCGACTATGCACCTCAAAAGTTCGGAAGTGCCGTTTTTCGCGAATTATGAACAGATCGAAGCGAAAATTGAAATACAGACGCCAGTAATGTCAACTTCGTGCGTGAATTAGTCAGAATTTTGATTTTCGAAAAAAAAAAATTACAGGTCAATTACCGGCAGAGAAATCTGTAATGATGAAATCGATTTTTTTTTCTATTTTTCGACAAAAACTGAGAAAAGCGACTAATTCACGCACTAGATAATTAAAAATCACACATGATACGTGCATTCCGATTACGATTTGGGAGTAATAAATAAGCAAAACGCACTTCCGAAAGAATTGTCGGTAACTACGAGAAATTTTCACGTCTCGCAGCAGCTATCTCTCTCGCACTCACATGTCACGTGGTACATATTTCACATGCCCTTAAGGCGATGTGAAACCTACTCAGTCGGTAACAAAAACTGTAATCAATCGTATGGAGATACGGAAAATATTCTGAGACAAAGAAAAACATCAACGGAAGCGCGTTTTAATTCTCCGTCCGATGATACTTTGTTCTCATCCACAATAAGAATAGTTTTGAAATGGTGTTTATTCAAAAACTGCGTCTATCTCTCTCGCTCTCACGTGTCACGTGGTACATGTTTCACATGCCCTTAAGAGGAGAGTAAAAATTTCGACTCGGAAGCTGCGGCCCACAAAACGTCATGTTTCTTGTGTCACGTTGTCACACATGACTTTTTTTTATGAAAATGTATTCTTAGTACCCGAATCCCTGGTTGAACCGCAACTCAAAAGTAGCGGTTCGCGGAACCGCAAGTTTCATTTCCGCAAAGCCGCAAAGAGCGGTGGGTCCTCCGCGGCAGTGTCGCGTCTCCGGTTTCCCGTCGTCGAGAAAAATCAGTCACTCGCTCGCGAGGAAAGTATCGGTGAAGGGAAAATGGCTTCTGTGCACCGGTGGCTGAGCTTGTCCGCGCGCGTCGCGCATCGATCGATCAACGTTCGCGTGCGGCCGACAATCGCCGTCGACACAAAGGCTCCTCTAGTCCGTCAGCCGATAAAGGGTAATCGGAGCAAAGAGCTGCCGGATGAATGGCACCGAGCTACGCCAGCCTCGAGGATGCCCAAAGTGCGGCGGGCCCACCAATTAACCCCTCACCGGCGTTAATTACGCCTAAGGGTTTCCGGTCGCGGTGCTCGCGTTCGCTCGTTGTGTGTTGGTTCGTCCGCCCCCAGAGAGCTCGACTGGGACGGACGGAACAATCGTACTCGGGCGTCGAAAGACACGCCTGCGACCATTGACGAAGAAAGCCCCGCGCACAGCGCGGCTCCCGTATGCACCTATGCATAATTACCCGCCACCCCGGCGGCGGGATTCTCGTGTGGTAGGCACAGTGGGCTTACCACGAGCCGCGGAGCTTGCAATATAGTGCGACGGGGGAGGGTAGCAGTGGTTCAGTGGATGCGAGTCGAAATTTTGACACTCCTTTTAACTTAAATTGCCGGAGATCTATGAGCAGAGCCTGGACGAAAGAAGGAAGAAGGGAGTGCACGGAGGGTATCGCGCGAAAATTAACATTTGAAATTCAAACCTACCACTCCTCAAATGGCAGAAAGTAGACGTCTCGACTAAACGGAAAGTCACGGTGAGTGATGCAAACCCTAAAAACCTGTCATAGAACCTACCATAGAATCTCCCAGACCCTCCATTGAGCCTATCGCAGAATATCCCAGACCCTCCGTTGAGCCTATCACCTTTCACCAATTAGGTGTTGAACTCTTCGTGAGTCTTCATCAACGCACCTTCTTTTTTATCTGGATTTCAATAGGCTCAACGGGGGTTCCATACCTCATATAGGGCGAGTAGGCCGTAGGTGGGTCTATGTATGTAAGAATTGTGTGGGTGAATGAAGTATTTTACCCCCAACTCCAAACTAATATACATGTCGTGACTTCATTACACGGAACGGCGTGATACAGAGATAATGTATATTAGGGCGAGTCGGCTGCAGGAGGCTCTACACGGAGTCAGGAAGGTTCTGTGGAGGGTAGCAAATAACAGTTGAACCTTTAAGCAGAGTCATTGTTGGCTGTACGGAGGGTGAAACCGGCGTCGGCTTTTGCCTAGTCAAAGGATTTGGTATTCCCGGAGGGCTAACCGAGGGTTAAAATTTTGACTCGGGAAGGGCTCAGGTTCGCACGCAGCGAACTCGGGTTCGATTCCCGGCCGATACCAATGGAATCTTTAATTCTACGTGTTTATCTGCGAACCTGGTGGATCGGATGCCACTTTAAATATAGGAGTAACACTACCTTACTTTGATCTGTGCGCAATCATGGCGCGGCTTTGGTGCCTCCCAAACGGTTCCCATCATTTGGATGGTGTACCACTTAGCCAAGCACTGGCTGGCGCATCATAACACTGGGAACGAGGTGGCTTCGTAAAGCGCTCTGGTGTTCGTGCTTGAGTTTCCTCGCATTAACGCCGAGGAACTTACGGAAGCACCGGCTGCATTGGCACACGGTTTCCGCAGTTTCCCAGGGCCCTCGGCAAACGCGAAGCAGTGGCGGTAAGCCGGCTGCGGATGCATAAGTTGGCGAGTTGATGGTACGGGTTTAAGGAGGGGTGTGTAAAAGACAATTTTCATACGTTGGAAATAAATATTGTAACGGCCGAGTAAAATGATGACACGGATCTTTGTTTGTGGAGCGGTATTATTAATTACAAACGCTTCTATTTATCCCAGTCGTATCGTAGCGCACGTCTGTTCGCTGTCAAAGTCTCGTCAAAATTGTCGTCTGTCACGCGCATTGTGAAGTCGGTCATTAAGGAGGATGACCAGCTGCATCGTAGTCAAATGACGGTTCGTTCGCTTACGTGATAGAACGAATTGCTGCAAATACTTTAGTCATTGTAAAAATCTTTCTACCAATAAAAATGAAATAGCGTATATGTAAATATTTCCTATTTAAACTATTTATGAAAGAGTAATTATTTTATGTTGCTGATTTGATCCGATGTTGCCAAGATTTCGGCTGCTGCTTGCACTTCAACTCAGAATATCTGTCTGGAATGTCCGGCAAGCTCCTTTTTTCATGATCGCGTTGGAATCGTTAGAATATTTTGATGAACAGATAGCGACTTTGTTATCTGCGTCATCTAATCGTCAAAGGTTTTAATTATCTGATTAAAGTGGCGGAAAGCACTATTTCCATAAGACCCCATGCTAAATGCACGATTTATGTGTGGAGATTTCTTGGAAAAAAGTCCGGCAAGTCGTACTGAGATTTTACAGTAGCAAAGTTCTATATTAAATTTATCACATAAAAAAAATTTGATATCTTATCTAATAAGAGGTGCAGCTGATCACCATCCTTATGTCCTGTGTTTCTGTAATCCTTGATTTCAATATTCGTTACCATATCTATCTAGTGCGACGGGAGACGCGTCGGCTGAAAGCAGAGCAAACATGGTTGGGTATCTAGGTTTCGAATGGTGGTGCCTTTTCAGGGGTTCATCACTGTTGTAAAAGGCTAACGAAAGCCGAATTACGAGCGAGCCCCAAACGAATCCTGACGGAAAAGTTAGACCGTTGGCGCTTTCGCAACAACGATACTCCCCACAGTCGGAAGACTCATATATACCAGCGCATAGTAACTCCGGGCTAATCCGAGGCTCGGGATTTCAGCCGCGGGTTGCATACCAAGTGGACGCGTTGCCGGATGATTTTCCGCAGCAGGCTCCCTAGCAGATCCAGTGACCAGTCGAATAACCATGAAAACAACCAGGTCAATTTTTGCCCAAAATCAACGGTCATTCATGGTTCGGAATAACCGTCTTAGGAATTCCTTAACTGGGTTAACCGTACCGAATCACCAGCCCAATAACCGTCCCAGACGCATCCGGTTGTTAAGACGGTTGTTCGATATGGTTGAGACAGTTGCGAAATTCATAGGACAGTTATCGGGTGGGGATCAAAATAGCTAATTACCAAAATAGTGAATGGCTGAAATAGCAAATTTCAAAATAACGAACGGTCTAAATCTGGGATAGTTATTACTATGAAATTCGCAATTTCAGTCATTCGCTATTTTGAACATTCGCTATTTTGAGTCCATTTTAATAAAGATGTAGGTGAAAATAGTGAATGATCGAAATAGCAAATGGCTGAAATAGCGAATTTCACTATGATAGCCATTCTAGATTCAGACCGTTCATTATTTTGAAATTTGCTATCTTAGCCATTCGCTATTTCGGTCGTTAGCTATTTTTACCCCCACCCCAGTTATCGGGATGGCCGTTCGGTACGGTTAATGCGGTTATGAAATTCATAAGACGGTCATTCCGAACCCCAAATGACCGTTGTTATTAATGATGTTGAAGTTTGCATCGTTGGAATGCAACGAAATTCAAACAAAACAAAACATTATTTGTAATGAACCCAAACGATGAAAATAGGTATAAAAAGTCACCATAGCAAGTAAGGGCACAAACAATTTTTTTTTTTTTTTCACTGATTTATAACACCCTTAAAGGGGGATGAAATCTTGGGAATTGCATAATTCTTAAAGTTTTGACATTGCATGATTTTTTTTTGCAATTTTATTTTCTTCAATAAGAAGAATCTTAGGAAAAATCAACACTGGTCTCCAACCACCGGAAAGCACCCCTAAGGCGGGGGTGAAATTTTGAAAATTTTATATCTTTTTCCAGTTTCGAGATTGCATGAAATATTTTTCGGCAATATTTAGACAACAATTAATGAGGTTGTTTTAATAGTCACTTCGTATGGTTTCGGCCTAAGCCAACTGGGTGTCGAACCCGCTAGGGCTCTAGCGAGCGGCGTCCGGCGTTCGATGCGTACAGGGAATACCAATACCACGGGGGTTTTTCAGGGATTTGCGTGGCTGCAGGGGTTGGCGATGTCGGTGGTCGTGGTTGTGCGGGTATAAAACGTGCGTGGGTGAACGCCGAGTGCGAGTATAGACAGCGCACGCCAGAGCCAGTGGGAAAGAGGGTTGAGGTCGGTCGATACCGGGCGGCGTCGCGCGGCGCTCCGCTCTTGCCCCCGGCCGCCCCGGGAAAGGCGTATGACCTCCACCGAATGCACGAACGGGCGAGCCGAGGACTACCGAAGAGCGCGGGAGACGCGCGCGCGCGCGGGGGGACTACGCGAAAGATCCTGAGGGATAGCGGCGGTGAATTCCCGGTTTCCATAGAAACGCGAAAAGAGCCCTCGCGAGAAGCTCGCGCGGCGCGCAGCCGGCTACCGCGCGCCAGGACCTTCGGCCCGGCCGCGTCTTTTCGCCGTCTTTTTCCGAAACTCCGATATTTCGATACGCGCTTTCGATGCAAAGAAATATAAATTTACGACTTTCCGATGTGTCCTGCCGGAAATCCGATATACCTTCGTTCCAAAAATTCGTCACGAGTCAATGGGGGTTTAGTTGGTGTGCTTTTGGACAAAGGCCGAGGTGACGTTTGGACTTTCGTTGTTGACGTCCCGAGGTAGCTCTCGACACATCAATTTCACCCGAGCCACGTGTCACCGAGAACGAGTGCGCGCGCGTTACCTATTCAGATCCTTCGGAGCGTGTTTTGCACCCTGAAAACGCGGCGCACGTGCCAAAATTAGGGTCAACTGAGATTTACGTGGAAATGTTGCTGACTCCTTGTCCGCCGCTGCTGCTGCTGCTGCTGCTGCTGCTGCTGCTGCTGCGGACTTTGAGCACAAGTGACCCGCCCACGTGCTCGCGACAGAACTCGACGGGGCGATAAATACTCGAGTAAATTAATTGGACGTAACGAGACGCAATATCGCCGCAACCCGATGTTGCTTTTTCACTTGTTTGTCCCCGAAATCTCGGAGACAAATAAGGTGACTCTCGCATCAGAAAGTTAGATTCGATCCGTGCGGAAATTTGATCTCGACACTGTCTAGCCAGTGGCTAGTTTCACTGGTTTCTTTCCGGTAACTATGTAGTGGAACTAGCTAGTTATTGGCGTTACATAGGTAACACTGCGAAATACAACGGCTGGCCAGTTTTCTTACCTAATCGCTAGATAGAAATCATCTATAAAACAAACTTATTAATTGAGATTTCTTTGTTTATATTTTTGTAACCCATTTGTCGTAAACTTTTAATATATTTATATATTGACTTATTTTACCATTTAGTACAAATTAATCACGGAAGAAACATTTCTGAAACTTTCGTCGTTGTCGGAATTTGAACCTCTGTGGATGGTAGACAACGCCTTAGCCCACTCGGCTATTTAGTTCTTACAAATGTCAGTTTAAACCTTTTATTTGAGATGTAAGCAGAGTATAAAACTTAACTCGAGATTCATTCAAGAGCCTCGTACAAGTGCAATATTTTTACAAATGTTGATTATTTGTTAATTCGCGGTACAGATGAGCTAATTACCTACCGTTATTAAACAATTAGCATTTGAAAAAATGTTACCAATGATAATTTTCAACTAATCATAGGATCCACTTTGCTACACAAAATATAACCCAAGATGACATATAAACCCCTCTTAAAAAAGACATGGCGTAAATATCTCGAAATATATCGAAATCTTGAAGCCAGCTTTCAAGCGTTCCGATTGGTCGGCGGCGGCGTTGATATAAAATCGATTCGGTGTCATGGCCACCGCGGAGTCACGCTCGCGTTTTGAATGGCTGTATTGGCCACAAGAAAAGTGGAGATAAATAAAAAGCAAAGAGTGCGAGCGAAGCGAGCACGTTGTTGCTAGTAGAGATAAATCAAACGTGGTAGTTGTTCGTAATACACAATGCAAAAATTGATGCGGTCAATGGTATCTAGGATTCTCGCTAGTTCTTATCTAGCATAAATCTTTTATGGACACGAGTTTATTCAGCCGGTAGCAAGCCAACTCTTCTGTACAGTAAATAGATGTCGCGATCAGCATTGAGAGTAACACGGGAAAGAAAATATCATTGAATCAATAAAACATTCGCTTGCGGGCTGCCAAAAACAAGTGTATTCAATTCAATGTCACTTCCAGTTTCTACAATTTCTTATGATATTGAAACGATAACTCCAAAATAGACAAAAGAATATTTGATTGCTTCAATGTTAAAATGGATTGTTATAACAATAACTAGAGTTTATTTAAAAACATTGTCTTTGGCAGCCCGCAAGCGAAGGTTTTATTAGAGGGACTTTTACTCTAGAGCATCATTTTTCATTTGATTTTTTTGTGGGAAAACGAATAAATGTAGACGACTGCGGTTTTGTTCTACTTTTTGTTTACGTTTTATAGTATACAATGGAATTTTTAAAGTTAAAAATGGTCAGCGTCCAAGGTCCTCAAACACGGTCATCCAAAATAAATGGCTGCCGCTCTCCTCACCACTGCAATTATGCCACCGGCCTGAAATGGTACAAATATACTTGGGAAACATGTCTTCATGGATTGATGGAGGTTTATTTCGATAACTTAATTTTTCGATTTTTTATTAATGTTTTTATACGAAAAACATAGGGGAAACTTCGATTTTTTTGTTTAAAGGCCGCCATTTTCTTCATTTTGCAGTAATCGAAAAAAACCTCCGTCATTCGATGAAGACATGTTTCTTGAGTATGCACAATTTCAGGCCGATCGCATAATTATAGTGGTCAGGAAAGTGGCAGACATTTATTTTGGTTGATCGCGTTTGAGGAACTGGGACGCTGACAATTTTTAACTTAAAAAAAAGTCCCATTGTATACTTTAAAACGTACATAACAACTATAAAAACCGCAGTCGTCTACATTTATTCGTTTTCCTACAAAAAAATAACATGAAAAATGGTGCTCCAGGGTAGAAGTCCTCCTTAATGATATTCTTTTTCCGTGTACTCTTGTCCAGTTCCTCCTTAGTAGCTGTCCAAAAACATTTAGAAAGTTTTTAATCAGTACTGCAAGCTAATCGCTGGACAGTAATGTATTTACAACACTAGGCAGAAGGTGGCACCACCAGCATCAATATTATCTGGATAGTTTCTATCAAGTGGCTGCTCAAAAATCTTAGACTTGGAAATCTTATTTAGCGCTAGACTCAATCCAGTCTTCCACGGTGAAATTTCTACACGGGGAAGAAGGTTAACACGGGGGTTACGCATCCTTTAAAACGCCTTCCACGCGTGCGGCGGTATGTTAATGGAATATAATATATCGATGACGCGACGATACTGTGGAAGGTGTGCTGTGCGGCGGCTGCGGCCGTTATGGTCCTTTCTCGCAAGTTGCGCAGACACAGAAGACAATCCCACGCGAACGAGTTTCGCAGTTGATTGATACCGCGAACCAGTGCGCGCGAGTGGTAGGCAAAGCGAATCCGACCCACGCCCAAGCTTCGCTGCTATATCCTCCGCTGCCTCCGCACTCTCGCCAGCTCTCTTTCCCTGCGTTATTTCCTCCTTATTTACAGTCTTGCAGTTTTACGTCTGCACTCGCTCTAATATATTCACAATTACCCAGTCTTATTTAAATACGCAATTTTCTACTTGACTTTTTTACTTTTATCTATTTCTCCATATTTCTGCATTTATTTTTCCTTTCATTTAAACAAATTTATTTCCATTTATAAGCGTCGACGAGTACGACGAGTGCTTAACTTTCGATTACTCGCTCCTGTTTGCGACTATCCCTCTTTCTCCCTGCACCGCACAATCCGCACGAGTCACGACTCACGATTCTCGTGCACACACACACACACACACACACACACACACACACACCGAGCGAGCAGCTACTGGAAGCTGAAGCGGCGAGGTCGGTTCACGGGCCGCGCGCGCACGAAGCCGGAACTCGTGAAGAAGGATGCGAGGACTCGAGTGTTAAAATTACTATTGATACGTTCACAGCAAGTCGGCGTGTCGCGATTAACTGGCGGCAATTTATAAAACATTGAGGATCCGGTAGGAAAAGGGCGGATGAGGAATTAAATTGCGAGAAAAAAAAATTGCCATACGGATATGGCTGATCTTTGCCAGATTTCTTTTCAACCGATCATTGCATTAAATTAAATCTGGAAAATATGTATTTCACGCACCTTCGTCCGCTATTTTGCATTGCATTTTCTAGTCGGCTTAGATAATATTGTTAGTGATTAGAGCGTATATTAAGAATGTAAGAGCACGAAGTGTTCAACTCGCATAAATTCGAGAAACGTGCGAGAGAATTTGATGTAAAAAAATATCAAACTGTCTGAAGAAAAGCAAACGGCACTGTTTGGTGTTCCAAAGGAAATTTCTTCCTTCGTTTATAATGAAAAAAAATTATTGATAAAACATTTCTATTTTGTAGAGTCCATGTCCTGCCAGTGCATGGACAACAGTCGTCGGAGCCAAGTCTGCATTGACACCAAAAGATATTGCACTATATTCTTGTACTAGTGAAGCTATATTTTATCAAAAGGGCGTAAAATAATTTTTTCTTTTTTTTTATATTGAAATAAATATGAAATATAATGATAAAGAGGTTCATTTTGTTTGCATTCCCGGCAACGTATCCCATCGGAACGATATCAGAAAATTTGAAAATGTTGTGTTCCTCGCATTGGTTGAGATCTTACTGCGGTTACAGCGCCGTCACGCGGCATTATCGGAAACCCTTACTTGGTTACGAATTCTGTCCCATTTGTATTACCCGTAGTGAGGTCTCCTCCTCTCTAACCTTCATGGTTTTATGAACTTGAACACCATAAACATCGTTTTTGGTAGGTTTCGTGAATCTGCTTTCACGAAACCTGTTGTAGGTAATTTGACATATTTGACATGTTTTTTACATCGGAAATTTGATGTCAGCCATTTTACGAAACGACGACACGGGCGACGATTCGAAGCGCGCGGCAACGAAACAACATCGTGACGTCACACGCTCGGGCAACAATAGCGTTGCGTTTTTCATCAATTAAAATGTCCATTAATATCTAAACATTGATATTAAATAAATATAAACAATTTAACCGACCCTATTTTCATGAATCGATTTCTTAACGTGGTTTAATTAAGGGGGTAATCATTAATTTTGGAATGCACTGCCCGTATCTTGTAAAAGAATTGGTAAAAAAGGGTCATTTTTTCACCGTACAGACCCCCCCCCCCCCCTAATAAATGTAACGAATCTACCGATCTTTTTTTTTTTTGTAGAAAACCCATAATTGTCCCGCGATTTTGTCGTCGCCCACCGCGCCACCCAAAGGAGATCCGATGCACCAAAGTGCATAAACAATGGTAACTCAATAACAGTGCCGTGAGGGTGAAAGCGCACAGCGAGAAACGCACGAGCGGTGGGGAAAAAAGTGAAACACGCGTAAGTGCATCAACAAGAGTCGCGCGAGTGGTTCGTCCTGTCCTTTGAGCCGAACCGCCCGCGCATTCCATCGAGATGACTCCAGACGCAGCAGCGGCAGCCCCGGCGACCCCACTTTGCGCGTGGCGCGACGTAGGCGAAGCCAAGCAGCCGAGTATCCTTTTCTCTCCTTTTCGCGAATGGGAGTCGCGTTCGCCGCGAGTCAAACGGCCGGACAAGTTTCCTGGAGACGCGGACGCTGCGATATGAGCGGGAGGCGAACGCGAGAAGTGGAATAAGAAGACAAGGACATTGTCTACGGTGTCGGTACGGTGTCGGCCCGACCCGACACGAGTGGCGACTTATAAGGACACTAAAACTCGGTAGGAAGAAGAAGAGGAAGACGAAGGACGGGAGAGGCTGCTCCATCTACGGTCGTCGCAGGTTCTGTCCGGCACTGACCATCGTCGAGACTCGACGAGTGACTGGAATTTCGCGACCATCTTGATGAACCTGCTAACCCTGTCTTTTTCTGTATTCCCTCGCTTGTTCCTCAAACTTCGTCGTTGTTCTTTTTCGACGACCTAACTGTCGCCAAACTGGTTGGCGCACTTCTTCTCCAACCGCGTCGCATTAGCGTCTTCTCTTTAGTTCGGCGTCGTTTAGCGTGTAATTATGGAATCGAACGTAGGGACGAGCGATGTTTGCCGTTTGATCGAGCACCGATGTTTTTTTCTCGAGTAATCGATTTTTTTTCTACGATGTTTGTCAAAACCGATTAATCGATGTTCGATATTTTTCAAAACCGACCCTAACAATCTCGTCGACTGTCAAATTGACGGGAAAAAGACCGAGTCGTTTTTGTAGCGAATCTGACGGTCGGGGATTTCTCAGATTGGCTGTCAAAACGACGGAAAAAACGGGCCGTCGTTTTGACCGTCAACACAGCAAAATTCGACCATGGAATTCACTACAAAAACGGCTCGGTCATTTCTTCCGTCATTCTGACGTCATATTCGACCGTCACCGAGATTGCCACGGGATTAATCGATGTTCGATGTTTACTTACGACACATCGATAAAAAAATCGAGTTCGGTCTGTGCGATATTACAAAATATAATAATCTCTGTGCACTTCATATCTATTGAAGTGCTTTTATAGAAATAAATCAACCGTCAGTCATTTCATTTCTAGGTGTCCGAGCCAATTTCACCAACAACGGGTACTCATGATTTCATGGATCATGATCATTCGATGCCGTTTCAAGCATCATTTATCTATTTATGTACATTTGTTTTCTTATTGCATTGCCTCATTATGATGTACCATTTTGTACATAAATTATATCAAATCAATCAAATCATTGTGCATTGAATGTGCCTTGAGATCTTGGGTGACTTTATTTAATTGTATAAAATAATTTTGCTGATTTTGTTTCGATTTCTAATCTTTTTCTACTTCACCGGTATAAAATAACCGATATTCCGGTATTTATTGAGAAACATTAATACTCCATAATCGATTCTTTTGACATCGTTTCTTTCCCTCAACATCGCTCATCCCTAATCGAGCGTGATCCGAATGAAACTTACGAACAATGTTCAGGTCAATCTTGAGATCGAACGAAGAAGCAAACAACCATTTGAATCTCGAGTGCAATTTAACGGACATTCGGTCCTGAGATTCCATTTTGAAGATACTTAAAATAAGGTCAACAAGTCCGGACCGGCAAGCGAAACTCTATTTTCGTTATTCTCAGTAGACGTTAATGCTCGACCGCGCGGGAATGCGCAAACGACGCCTCAACTTCGCGGTAACGACCGTTTATAATAATGGGTCGCTAGAGAAGCTCTCGAGATGAGCTTGCGCGCCGGGACGAAGCCAACGGATGAAGCAGCGAAGATTACTCGACGGAAGTTTCAACATCTTCCAAGTTCCATTGACCCGAGCGAACGCCGACGCTCCTCTCGCGCGAGACGCAGACTACGACGACTACGACGACTACGACGAAAATAATAAAAAGGAAAGGAGCACGACGACTGCGGAGACTGCTGAGGAAACTAAAAGGAGAATTGCGCGCGGGGCTATGTTGCTCGTATTCCTGTCGACGCGCGAAACACACTTTGCGCACGCAAATGCGCCAGCTTTGCTCTCCAGCGAAGAGCTGCCCGGTAGCCCCTATCGCGCCGCCGCGCAGACACTCGCGCGAGTCCTACACGATGTACGACGCCGCCGGCCGGAGGAAGCGGAGTAAAAAGGTCAAATAAACGGAAAAAAATAGCCATGCGCAAAACAAGACGTCCGAGGGACGCGTGGCTGGCATACTCAGAAAAAAATATCGTCTGATTAACCATATTTTTACTATAACGTATATTTTCCTGAGATGATAGCAATGCTTTTATGGTTATCGCAACCAATAAAAATATAGTATTATGTGCTATATTTTCGTAGATATACCAATTATTTCTGTATGTTAGTTGTAATTATTCGTCCTTTTACTATTTAGAAACTATTTTAAGCTGTTGTAGAATAATAAATGCACATAAAGTACATAGTTATTTTTCAATCATGTATAGTTTTTCCTATCTTCCTGTATTGTTGTATATACTATACAGTTGCAAGTAATACATAGAGTGTAGATTCATTTATTGGCTTATAGTTAATTTAAAAAATGTCTTTTATAACGGGCCGTCCCGCAGTAATGCTGATAATATTATTCTGTGATTATTGATGAGAAAAAGAGAAATCATCCACAGATGCAAGTTTTTCACTAGCTCTCGGCAAAATGATGTTGCTGGGATTTGAACCTAAGACCTATATGACCTACCTAACTACCTAACTACCTAACGCGCGCGCTAACCATTAGACCAAACCGACAACGTGAATATCTTATACTTTAAGTCCATAATAATTTCATCTCGGATAAGAGTCACAGGGATATCACATGGATTTGGATAAAATTTGGTGCACGGAAGTTTTTTAGGCCTCTGATTACAAAAGTCAACTCTGAATTCAGTAATTGAAAATGAAGGCTCTAATATGGCGGTACATAATGCAAAAAGTTATATAAATTGCATAAAGTCCAATTAATACATGGGGTACAGTACGTACAACCATAAAGATGTTTCCCTCAGGCGATAGCAATATTTTATGGTGGATCATCTAACAATTTGTTGGGAGCGCAATTACTATTATATCTCATTGTTGATTTCATAAATGTGTTGCATGTAACAATTTTTTGTTACCGTTTTAACGATAAGTTATAGTGTGATAATAGTTCGATAAACCATATTAAAGCTGATCTAACTAAAAACATGGTCCCTCACATTATAGTTTTGAACTATGGTATTATTGTTACAAATACCATGGTCTTTTTTCTCAGTGCAGACATCGCGCGAGTCCTACACGATGTACGACGCTGCCGGCCGGAGGAAGCAGAGTAAAAAAGTAAAATAAACGGGAAAAAAATAGCCAAGTGCAAAACAAGACGTCCGAGGGACGCGTGGCTAGCAGCAGCAGCTTCAGAAGGAACAGGAAGACCCAAGTCAGCGTCAGAGCGAGGCAACACACGGGCAAAGGGAGCAAAAACAAAATGCGAAATGACGAAGCCCGCGCGCGCGCGCGAGACTCCGAAAATATACGCCCGTTGCCTGGTAACCGGCTTGTTGTCTGGCTATAGCACGCGGGAGACCCCAAGAACGCGCGGGTTGTAACGAGCGCGAACAGGTTAGCTCGCGATATTCTTACCGAGAATCGTTCTGACCTCTCTGGACGTTGCGGCACGTGTTTCTTTTTGTTCTTCCCGCGACCGGGAACAATTTTCTGCGGGAATTAAATTTCGAAAAAATTACATGCGACGAAAAAGGTTAAAAATACGCAATTTTGTAAACGGACATTTTTCGAAATTTCATTCACATTCGATACGGGCGCCATTGAACGTCCATCGGGCGGATTTCAGAACGACGTCAAATGTATTCAGAGCGTTGGAAAAAAATAGTTATCTGTTTTATTTATTTATTACAACGCATTAAGAAAACGATTCATGAAGATAGGATCGGTTAAATTGTTTATATTTGTTCAATATCAACGTTCAAATATTCATGGAAATTCAAATTGATGAAAACGCAACGCGATTGGTGCCCGAATGTGTGACGTCACGATGTTGTTTCGTTGGCGCGCGGCCCGCGCGCTTCGAATCGTCGCCCGCGTTGTCATTTCGTAACATGACTAACATCAAATTTCCGAGATAAAAATCTTGTCAAATACGTCAAATGGCCTAAAAGCAGGTTTCGTGGAAGCAGATTCACAAAACCTGCCCAAAAACTATGTATGTTTATGGTGTTCGAGTTCATAAAACGAAGTGTCAAGTTCAACGCTGCCGAGGTTACGAAAGCGAAAGCCGCAATATAAGGCAATTTATTAGTGAAAAATAATTTGATTGTTTCTTGTTACTCGTCTAAATGATTAAATACAATAAACGGATAACAAAAATAATGACCAACTATTTTACAAGCTGTGAAAATGGGATTTTGGTAAATTTTCATTGTATACTGTCATTCTGTGTATCAATTTTTTCATAATATTTTCATTTTTATGAAGATATTATTAAACTTTATTGGTTTGTCCGGACGCAGAAACCATAACCTCCTTTCGGCCTCTCCGCACGGAATTCCCACAAACACTTTATCGGGTGCACTTTTCGACTTTTTTTTACAGAGGGGCACACCACCGATAATTTGTGGCCGCGTTCATATTTATATGTATTCATTATTAAAATACCGTCAAATTAAATAAAAATCAAGTTGCAGTATCTGTTCGGGCAAAGTCGAGTGTCTCCGGCGCGTTCAAATAATTAGTTAACGAATTGCCTTTTGAAGTTGCTACAACTTTGAACATATGAAGTATTTTGTAAACAGAACGTATATAAAAAACGTTTATTTATAAATTCATACGCGTTCTAATCATTAGGCGATGCTACGCTCCTGCTACCGGAGGCCGAGAGTTCGATTTGAGTGATACACACGGCCGTTGTTTGTGCAACACCGGCGACGCTTCTGGCCCTCGGCGTTCCCGAAGCTGCGGCGGCGACGGCGGCGGCATATGGGCCTGCAGAATGCGGCAGCAGGGCGTTTGTAATTGATGGGACACTGCGGGCAGAATGAGCCCTACGCGATGAATTAGTTTGCCGCGCTCACCGGCAAGGAATAATGGATCCCGATATCAACCACCGCAGGCGACCTCTGCCCTTCTGCACCTTCGGTCGCTGCGAATCGATCCCTCGACCATATTGCGAGGTGAATTTCATCCCAACAAGTAGCATTCAAAGGCTGCTGCACCAGCTGTTGCCGATAACATTGCTTCAAAATTCGAACCACCGACACTCGTAAAATTTCTTACAGAAGAAATGATTTTTAGGCACTCACGTTTTGCAAAAACGCACAGAAGTGCCTATTAAATTCGGACAGATTTCGCCTAAATTACCTTTTTATGGGAAAATGTTTATATAATTTGAATGTACCCTTTCTTTAGAGCACATTTCTTAAGCATGGTGAAATACTTATTGTAACGACCGAGGTAAATGATGACACCGATCTTTGTTTCTGGGGCCGATATTATTAATTACAAATGCTTCTATTTATCCCAATCATTTGTATCGCACGTCTGCTCGCGGTCAAAGTCTGGCCAAGACTGTCGTCTGTCATGCACGATGTGACGGCGGTCATCTATTCATTTGTCCATTGTCATATACTATGTTCCTGTAATCCCTGATCTCAATATTCGTTACAATATTCTTGGTGTAACAGAATACAGAAATTTCAGTATTAAGAATTTCTTATTGTGGAGACAAGACTTGGTTCTACCCGGACGTCCGTATCAGAGTGCAATTTTGGACAGAATGGGCCGAACAACCTGAAATCTATGACATATTTTAAATCTAGTATTGAGAACTATGCCCAAATGTTATAATAATAATATTTTTTTAAATTTGTTTTTTTTTATATTTTCCAATAATTAATGAGTGACTACTGCATACAATTACTTAGCCTAATTTCACAATATTATGACGTGAGCTTTCATTCATAACGAAGGATTTTGTGAGCTTGAATATGGAATGCACTGAACGATAAAATCCTATAAAATGCAATGACGGAAACTCATTTCCCAATTTCGCAAAACACTGGATAGTGGAGTTTCTCATATAATTTGCCCGGGACAATTTTTGCTCAAAAAACCTGCACACTCATTTGAGGGACATTGAACGACTCAGTACTAATAAGGGACGTTGAGGAAACGAGCCCATTTGCAATTTTAAATAAATACCTAATATCGTTCAGTAATCTTACAAACGCTAGAGAAGGTATTTCCAGTACTGCTAAAATGTGCGCATAATCAGATTGTCATACGCCATTTTCTATATGGAATATTATATCGAGGCACAATAATATTTGAAGAATTGGTAACTTGACGTCGACCGATTTATCGTTGCCCGAATGTACCCGAGAATCGAAAATTTAATGTTTGAGCCAAGCCGAACGGGTTGCCCGCTTTTCGTTTATTCGTCCCCCACACGAAACACGACAAAGACCTCTCGAGAATACGATTCCACGATGGATGATGGACACCTAGATGAAGAAACGAGAATGGAAAACGCGATGCCCGAGCACAACCGCTAGAATATAAAGCGATTCGACGGAGCCTCTCGACGCGGCTTTTCATGCGTTACGAATGCGGGCACGCGCCTCCCCCTAGGAAAATGCGTGGAGCCTCAAAAATTCTACAGCGCCGAGCATCAGCTGCTTCCTGTCCCGCCTACGTATTGACGCTTCTCCTTGGGTGCGTCACCACCGCGGTCTCATCTAAATTTCAATCCCCTCGAATCGCAGGAAAATAAATTGAATAGTGCGACTAGTGAGGCGATACCGACATATGACCGGTCATATCCGTGGTGGCCGCGGTCAGGGAAAACCGGGAAGACTGGGAAAAGTCAGGGAAACAAAAAATTGGTCAGAGAATCAGGGAAAAGTCAGGAAATTTCAAAATTGGTCAGGGGAAAAAGTGATTTGGCGCCGAACTTGCCATAAGCAGATAACAAGTTTAAAGAATGTTATACATTATTGTGATAAGTATAATATAAGATGAACTTGTATAAAAGTGTTTAACGTGATGGATCATCGTTGATCGGCAAAATAAGTCATTTATCGAAGACCCCGCACCGGTTTTGAATGCATTTTCATTGGCATGATTAATTTTTTTAACAGAAATCGTCATAACTGTGGTCAGGGAAAAATCAGGGAAAAGTCAAGGAAAAGTCAGGGAATTTTTTTCGGCGAACAAAACAAAACAAGAACGGCCACCATGATATCGCCGACACACACGTGAAAAATAATGTCTTACCCTGTTGGGTTGAACGTGCCAGCTTCTGCGTTTTCCGTGACGCTGCATCCCGCCGCCGTCGTCGGAGATGTTGAGGTCGACTTTGCTGCCGCCTAAACAGCCGCCGTTGTCGTACTGACCGACCAAGAGCCTCAGTCTGTTGCCTGGACAGATACCCTGCCGAGATAACGAGAAAATCATTGTTACAGACGACCTATATTTGCGACGTTTACATTCCCATTATGCTCAAATGGCAAAAGATGAAAGCTGACGGTTACGACAGCGTTAACCGTTAACTCGCAAAGGAACCTCAGAAATGGTCGTTCGTGCCTTTTTTTTTCAAATGTAATAGTGTTCGTTTATTGTCTGGTTTAAGGGATCAGCGTCAGTCAAAAAAGTTTACTTTTTTCTTCGCCAATGAAATAATTTGAAATAAATATATCCTTTTAGGATTGCAGCAAAGGTTTTTTTGTTACTGGACCCACCGGTTGATTCAACTCTGCGAATAGATTGAGGCCTAGCAGAGGCTAATCCTATGGTTGGTTTTCTATGATGTTGAAGTTTGCTTCGTTGAAATGCAACGAAATTAAAAACAAGAAAGTATTAATTGTATTGAACCCAAATGATTATACGGGCTACAAAAATGATTATAACGAGTAAGAACATGACCAAAAAAATTATTCCATCCCCTAATAAGGGATGAATTATTTGAACTTTTATGGTTTTGAAAGTTTGGATATTGCATTAAATTTTCTTCGCCGGTGTTACTCTGCTTAACAAGAAGAATCGTAGGAAAAATCAACAACGTGCCCCGATCACCGGAAACCACCTCTATCGAGGGGTGCATCTTTGAATTTTTTTGCTTTTCGAAGCTTTGACGTTGCACGAAAAACTGTTTCATGAAATGTCATTGCAATCGAACCGGTGGGTCCAGTGACAAAGGAATCCTTCCTTATGATCCTAAAAGAATAAAATAATTTCAAATTTTTACATCGGAGAGGATAAAAGTAGCCCTTATAATAAAAATAAACTTTTTTAACTCGACCCCCTTAACCCCATTGTGTGTGTATATGTGTGTACGTATTCCGTTTCATGTACCCTCGGTGAGACTGCTCGTTGCCGTTCGTCTCTCGTGTGCAGTGTGAGTTATTGCGTTAACGGTGGCGAGCCGGGCGAGCTTGGCGCGCGAGTGCAATTTGTATGGAAATAGGTATGCAAATGTAAATAGCGCAGCGGAGCTTCTACGATGGATGATGTACACCACGGTTCGTCAACACACACTCCTCCCCTTTCGCTTTGCTCAGGGTGAATCAGAATCCCGACGGTCACGCTCGAACGAGTGAACAATCCTATTTTAACAATTTAACAGCCCCATTGAACGGATGAAATAATTAAACAATTGAACGTGGCAAGTGTCGAGCAATTTCTCCGCTGCTTCCTCATATATTCCGCAGCATTTCGCCACGTACGCCTCGTCTTTCCTCGTCCATCATGGCGAGTCGTAGTTTCTGCCGGTTCGTAAAATCGATCGGGCCATCGGGATTGAAGAGAGACTGGATAACGGGGCAGATGTTGCGGACGTGGCAATACGGGACTCGCCAACTACATCGACAAGACTGCCACCACCACCACCACCGCCACCCGAACAAAACTTCTGTGTGTAATTTGTGCCGCTGCCGCTGCCGCTGCGCCAGTAGCTTCGCGGCCCCCTATATCACTAGCGGATCAATTGTCTCCTAATGGAAGCAAACTCTATAGATTCACTATTGTAGAGCACGTACAATGAACCTCCTCTTGGTTGCGGCGAGCAAACAGAACCAGCGATATTTCACCGCCAACAGAAACATTTGTCGAACATACATTTCCGTTGGAATGGCAAAGGGCTGAGAGACGAAAAAATGAGAAAATTGAAGAATAATCTTTTGCCCGCTGAAAACGGGCTTTTCGTCGTCACGCTTGAGTTTCAACTTGAGATCTAACTTGAGTTTTAACCAGAGCTAGATATAACGGTCGAAAATACTCAACATACAAAATACCTTTTGTACTGAAAATACATTGATAAGTACTCCGATTAAGTACTTTTTAAAATACTTAGTAAAAATCAATGGTATATCTATTGCCGATGAATAGGGTCTGCCAGAATCAATCCAATGTGGTATAAGGTGTATAATTCATTTTTATTTGGCTACTTAAACTGATATTCAAACACCTCCGAAGAATGTCGTTTCTGTTGTTAAGGGGGTCTTCTAGTGTGCATACCCATTGTCGAGGTGGTTTTTTTGGGAATTAAATTTCGAAAAACGGTTAAACATACAGTGTTAATATTTTACAGTTATATTAATACATGTTTGAAGCACCATCTTGCATTTTTTAAAGCTTTTTGTTCCAAATGAGACAAGATATTTAATGTTGCGCAGGTCATGTTCTTTTTAGTCGGGCTCTCCATTTTTATTATCGCTTTATAATTACTATTTTTTCGGGCTACGAGAAGTGAACATTTTACTGTGAAAATTAAAGTACTGTTTTTGAAGCGCCGTCGTTTTGAAAATTGTTCATACAATTTATGATTAGAGGCACGAACGAGAAACATATTCATAAAGATTAGAATAAAAAAAAACGTTTGTTTCAGATGACCAGGAGTGCCACAATCTGCACGCCCGTCTACAAATAATGTTTGCGACATGACCTGTTTGCAATATTGTATATCTTGGATAATTTAGAATAATAAAATGCTTTGAAAAAATTCAAAACGTTGCATCAAACATGCATTAATATAACTGTAAAATATTAACACTGTACATTTAACCGTTTTTCTAAATTTAATTTCCAAAAAACCACCTCGAAAATGGTTATACATACTAGAAAACCCCGTTAACTCATTTGTTTTGTCGTTTAGTCGTCTATCGTGGAACGCCTTCAACACAAAGAGAAGAGTATATAGAAAACATTATGTATTGTTAATCTCTCCCAAGCACTTCGGGTTCAGCTAATCGTACAATGATTCTCAAAAAATAAACATTTATCCGAAAATGAAGCGTACGCAAAAGAATTTTGTATTTTGTACTTAAAAGTGTTTAAGTTACCAGAAAAGTACTTGAGTACTTAAAATACTTTTAAAAAAACCGTATATTTAAAATACTGCCCAGCTCCGGTTTTAACACACGCAGCAAATTGAGTTGAAAATTAAGCAGAAAACTCAGTTGTAAAGGTTTAACTGAAGAAATAATATTTTGAGCAAAGATTTTCAATTTTCCAGCCTCCGAGGAGCCAGCTCGAACGGGGGGCTCCTCGGAAACGGGGGAAAATGTTTTGACAGATGTCAATGCTATCTCGCCAGGATCTCTCGGCAAGTCTCGAGAAGGGTGTAAACAGCGGCGGCATCAGTAACCTCTCGCTCGGGGCGTACGTCGAGTTATTCGATGACCGCGAAACTATCTCGCTATCTCGGTTTCCCGTCGTCGTAACAGATGTTGGACACGGAGACGCCTCGGGTGCCGTTGAGAACCGGGTAACAACTATAACTTGTGTTTCAACGCTTCTTCGTGCCCAAGTTCTGTATTCGTGATCCCGAGACGTGCTCGCAATGTGTGTGTAACTATATAAGTGAGCTGCAATGGTGATTGCAACTGCACATGCGGACGTAGCGAGATATGCGGCTCGCGCGCGCGGGTATTATATCTCGAAACCGAGATGCAATGGAAAGCGAACGAACGTCGCACAGGCTCCGCGTCTTCGATCTCCGCGAGATGATAAAAGAGCTTGTTCCAACTATTTTCCTCGACATTTGTGTTTCATCTCGAGAAAAATGAATTAAAGTAATAAAGAGTATCACTGTTAAAAATGTTTCTAATTTTACAACACGATTAACATACATGTGTACATGAAATTTGTAATTTTCAAAAATTTGAACTTATGGTTAATCTAAGTTAAGTTAAGTTTGTCTATTGAATTTACAGTAATCGGTATTGAATATTAAGAAACTGATGTATTAAAGTGACGTTTACTGTAGAGGTAATTGAATTTGATATACGGTGAAGGAAAGTACAATTATATGAAGCATTCTCTGTTGATTCAGCCACTTTTTTTCGACACTCTCCGCTCTGCCCCATAATTCGACATATCAAAGTACCACTAAAAAGCGCACTACCCATGTGAATTTTTTCAGATATTTGACCCAACGTTTCAGAAAATGCCGTTAAAAATGCCCGCACACAAAAGTTGCTGTTTTTTGTTAGCCTTCGAACGGAATATATAAATTATTTTTCATGTCCCGGTAACATCGATTTTTCACCGAAAAACGGAGAAATAATTATTTAATTCAAAAACGGATTTTTTTGTCGGCATAAAAAATTACAGAGTATTCTTGCATAATTGTCGATATCGCAAAAAAATCGCCAGAGTGGCACGGATCGAAGTTCCGGTATAAAAAAAATTAATTGAATGGAAGTTTCGAAAATCGGTGCCACCACTATACCGGAAAATCCTGTTAGACATACTAGAAGACTTGATAATTTGATGGCAAAAAACATCGGTTTTTGAATAAAAAAAAAAAAGTTCCTTGTTTTTAGTAAAGAATAATTATTATATTATTTACTTTCTAGGGTCGGTAGGTCAAGTCCCTTCCCAGGCGATTATTGACAATAATAAAGTATTTGTGAATATCATTGTTTTCACGAATATTCATTTTTTATCTATAAAATACTATAGAGCAGTGCGTAATTAATTTGTTTAGTGCTAATTAAAAGCATTTTCTTTAAGTGAAACGCTTTTTCAAATTTAACACTATATCAATGAAATTGAATATACTGCATATTAAAAATAAATATACCGTGTATTCAAAATTTAACACGACAGTGTAGTACATCATGTACCGTATATGCATAAAACTTAATATACAAAATTATGAATTTTCAAACAGAAATTGTTTACAGTGTACCTGTCTGCCTCGGAGTGCGCAGAGCCACCAGCCTTCGAGCCCGGAGGTGTTCTGCTCGAGAACGGTGAGAACATCGCCTTTCCGGAAGGCCAATTCGTCCGGCGCTTCGGCGATGTTGTCGTAAAGCGCTCGCGCCTTTACGCATTTTTGCTGCAAGCAAAAAAAGACAGACACGAAATTTATTATCACGACAGATTTGGATGGATGGCGCGCACTAGCTGCTTATTTCTATTTAAAGATATAGGAAGCCGCGAGAGAGCATGACGACAGGCCAAATGTGCTAGAGCAGCACATTTCGCGCGGCACTGAAAGATCCTCACGAAGTTGCGTGAGAGTGGCAGTTAAAAACTCGCGTCTCGAGTTTCAACTCTCAAGTGAGTTCAATTCAAGTGCTCGGAGCTGCGCAGCAAGAAACGAGGGAGCAAAGTGCTCCGCATTGAATGAAATATTGACGTCATATACACTCGCGAGCGCGGAGAAGAGCAGAAGACACGGAAGAGAGCGCGCCGACGGCGCTAAATTACTTTTTCGAGTATCGACCAAAGTCTTTTTCATCTAAATTTATTACAAAAAAATAGTAATGTTATTATTTGTGTTTTTTCAATTGTACATTTGATAATCAGGTTACGGTTCATATGACATCGTGATTTTTATTCGTTTGTAAATTTTTAAATTGCTGGCTGTATTTTCTGCAGGCGATGCGAGTTCCGAGGGGAATTTCGAAGGACCCGGCGCTAAATTGTGCGGGCAAACTCCGCGAGCGGCTCCTGTTGAACTTTCTAAATTAGCCGCGCGAGCGCCGCCCGTCCTCACTCGCATCGCCAAGTAGGTAATTGGCAGAAGAGTAATTATTTTCCAGGCGACACGACGAGCAATTGACGCGTCGTGTTCCGCGAACGCACTTTTCCTATTCCTCTCCGCGAGTTCGTTAAATATGAGCTATTCCTGGCCAAGTCGGCAAGCGTTCAACCCTGACCCCTTCCAATTCGCTCCATCATTTTTATACCATTCTATAGACTCGAAAAAACACTTCATTTTTTTTAGATTATTTTTATTGAAACTTTATTCCATGCATTTTTTAAATAAAAAATTTGCGTTCTAATTTGAAAATTTGACATTATTCTCAAAAATCCTGTAAAAGATATCAAATTATTTTAGCTATGACCCATAGTGGGCAAACGTTTCCGACGATTTTTAAGCCATTCTTAAAAAAAAAACCGCCGTTAAAAACGGAAAAAGATTAAACAAGATGACAGACCATGGTCGATTGTTGCGCAAACATATTATACATAGCGCAAGATTATTTTAAGACATGCCAAATCATTTTTTATCAACATAAAAAGATTATGCATTAAATAATAAGTTATTGAAGTAGAAAATGAAGTGAGACGTTTTGAACTCTCAATTCGTAAATTTCTCAAATCCAACCGTCAACTATTCTTGGCCATGATGAAACGCTAGTTCACGGTTGAAAAAGGCAAAATAATCATAAATAATCATAATAATCATATTTTGGTGGTTACGTGAGACTGTTGGATTATGGTCGAATCTGAAAAAGGCAACCATCACTGGACTCAGCGCAGAGTTGGAAATGTGATTAATCAAAAACCTTTTTTGCGAGCATATAGAATAGTATAAAAATTATGAAACGAATTGGCAGAATTCAGGGTGGAACGCTTGCTGAGTTCACCATCAGGAATACCTCATACAGAGTGAATCGCCCATTGACTGGACATTGAATGAACGCAGCGCATATGCCCTATCAAAGAATTATTTCTATCGAAATCTTTATTGATTATTATTTTTATTGCTGTGCATTATTAGCGTAATATCCTTGTCATTATTATTATCATTTATAGTGAAATAAAAACCGGTCACAGCAAAAGTGCCTAAAAAAAACGTAAGTATCAGCGTTTTGGATATGTTCAAAACAACATGGACAACGCGCTAAAAGCTGTCAAGTCGGGGTCCGTAACACTAGGCTTCTTATGTATTTCTAAATTTACTTATATGTGTTTGGAAGAAGCTGCGAGCGAATAAAGTGCTACGTTGTGATTACGATTTTAGGAGTGTCGATTCAATGGGCAGGGAATGTCTATTCAATAGGAAAAGTGTCCATTCATTGGCATTTAGGGCATCGCGTTAAATTTCATTAATTTTCCAGCAAAACATAAAAAATAATCATGTAAAAAAATGTGTATGCTCCATTAGTTTATAAATGAGCAGTCAGTACGCGTTTCACGAAATTCGACGTACATTAAATATCATTCCAATGTCGCAAAGATGACAAAGTCGCCATACACCTTAAGTGTTCAGTCAGTGGGCGAAGGCATTTTTGTTACCTTTTTCAAAAGATGAAAATTACTTAAATATGTCAAACGAGACGTTTCGCGGAAACTCCGAAAGGAGACCACTAAGTGATTGTCAGAGAGAAAAGCGTGAGCTGCGCGAGAGGAAGCGAAAAGCAAACTCCGTGATATCTGGTATAATCGAGGGTGGGCCCGTCCTAAGCTAATATTTCCAAGGCGGGGAACGACCGCACACGCCTCGCGCGCGGCGGCGTCCCACTCGTTTTATACATTTCTATGGAACGCTTTGCGTATTGTCCTTCTGCGCTCCTCGCACCGTAGTCTTATAACGTAGTACGTGGAGGCAGCGCACGCAGCCCCGACGACCGCCCGGCCCTTATTCTTCCACTTATGACTCTTGCGAGTAGTCAAGGTATTATAGCCGTGAGCTTCCAGCGGGGCGCCCAGAAGCGGACTCGATCATTCTACCCACGTGGGAAGAATACGGGGAACGACGACGCGGCGTGAGGGACCCCAAAACGAACAGTAACTCACTCTACACTCGTGCGCGGCGGTGTTGCACGAATTCGGATATCCCAACCACCGTGGCACGGAAAAATTCAAACAGATATGTCAAATGTTTCAATCTGGGTGTAATTTCATCATCCATGGTTAATTCGGGGAAAAAAAGGTCCTATTTCAACAATTTTTCTACAAGATACCGGAAGTGTATTTTTTATTTAATGATTATAGTATTGTAGAGTAACATTTCAAGAATATTTTTTGAGAATTTCAGCGGAAAATATTAAAAACTAAGCCGTTGACAGCAAATATCCGGAGACGTCTCCAAAAAAAGGTGTTTTGCGGTGACGGTTGTAACTCATCACTCGATCGTCTGACATCAAAAACAAATTGATTTTATGAGTTTATGAGTTTCCCCAGGTAACGCAGTCGAGTTAAAAAAAAAATGTTTCAAGTTTTAGTAATATTGGACATTCAAAAACGTGATTTTTCCCTTAAGAAATCGGTAAATTTGTTATTGTAAAATAAAAATAACAAATGAAAAAAGCGACAGTGTTACCCCATGAATTATATAGAGAAAGAGTGTACCAAGTTTGATACGGATCGGTACAATAGATTTTGAACTACAGCCGTCACCGATTTTAAAAACGTGGAGTGTGGGAAAATGGTTTTAAAGTGAATACTTATATACGAAACGACTCAGAGCCTTGAATGGTTAAAATTCCATATCTCCGTTAGCTTTGCTCCAATTGCCTAAAAAAAATTGATACAATATTGTTGGGATGTTGAGCATTAATAAAATAAAATTAACAAAACAAATGGAAAAAAAGTTTCAAGACATAGTTTCAAGACATCAAGACCCCCCCTAATGATGAATTTTTATGTCAACTTTGGAACTTATGCTTGGAGGTCGTTCGATAAGTGGAAATGGGTTTGGTAATTTTCTTATTATTAATGTATAAAATTGAAAATATAACGTAGCGGATGGAAATTTTCTCGCGCTTGTATTTTGGGGGGCCCCAAGGGGTTTGATACTAATCGGCCGTTGGCCCTCGACGAGATTTCGCTCCTCGTGGCCCTGGAGGGTAATTACGACGATGAGGAAGATAAAGAGCTAGGGAAGAGGCGGGAGTTTTGCCGGGACGTTGATTACACCGAAAGAGCGATGGGCACTGACAGCTTCCCCCGGCGTGACGCGCGCGAATGACGAAGACGAAGATGAAGGGTGCTCGGTGCGGCGGCAGATAGCGGAAGGGCGGTTGGGCGGTTGGGCGGGGGACTCGCCGCTCACGTGGTACCGCAGTTTGCGCTGGTGAAAGGCCCACGTGACGCGCTGAAACTGCCAAGTCACCAGGGTTCAGCTCCCGGGGCGATCGATGACGTGCCGCTCGCTAGACACGCGACTTATCGTCTTATTTCTCTATCCATAAGTCGCCTCGCGCGCGTGGTCGACATCATATATGTCATTTGCGTACACGCTCAAGGGCCTCGTGAAATTACATCCCCGGGCTGGCTGGCTGGCTGACTGGCGCACGTCCCTTGTGACTCTGAATGCGACGGGAACACGGAGACCCTGTACCCTAGTTAGTTCCCACTGCACGAGAACAAAGGGCCTCGTATGTGTACACTGCGTAGCTGCGGAATAGTTGCTTTCTTTAGTTTATCATAGAGAGCTGCTTGTCATCCCGTATAGCGGATCTGGGCAGTATTTTAAATGCATGGCATCTTTTTAGTATTTTAAATAAGTACACGGAGAGAAGGATTCGATACTTTTTACCATATTTCTAGTAAAAAGTATTGTAAATTTCCGGTAGAGGGGGAAACATAACGCCATCTATCGAGAAGAACTAGAAAGATGAGAATTTTTACCACGAAATATGGTAAATTATATGATATATATGTCAGAAATTCTTATAGTTCTCGTACTGTTCGTCAGGTGGCGGCTATGGCTTTTCAATACCAGGCGCATTGGTGATTTTTACTATCGCATCCGGTAAATTTTATCAGATCCTTCTCTCCGTGTATTTCAAGTGCTCAAGTACTTTTCTGGTATTTTGAATACGTATTTTACGTAGTCAAATACTTTTCTGGTAATTTGAATGCGTAGTTTAAATAGTCAAATACTTTTCTGGTATTTTGTGCGCTTTTTGGGCCCATTAAGTACAAAATACGATAGTATATTGTGCAACGAGTGCGTAAAGAATGTTATTTTCGCACGAGTGGAAAATAACAGATTCGCACGAGTTGCACATACCATTTTTTGTAATTCCCGCTCGAAAATTGTACTTTTCGAGGGGGGGGGGGGGGGGGTAGCAGACGTAAAGTGCCCGATTTCCGAACGTCGTGCATAAGGTAAAGGTCGTGCTCACAGTAAATCACTTTACGCACGGGTTTTACTTTACGCACGGCTTTTACTTCGCGCACTGCCTTTCAGACAACACAGGCCGCGGACCATATGTCACGTAGACAGGTCCCCCCTCTATCGTTACCTGTCACGTGGACTACTACTGTGTAGTGTACACTTCGCCATTAGTAGAGCATTTTCGTTCGCGGAGGGAAGACGAGTTTTGTGCTTTCTGCGAAATCTCCGGAAATGGGTGACACAGAAAACGGTGAAGACGAAGAAATATCTATTAGCTGAAGCCGAGATGCTTGGGAGAAATTAATAGTTTATCATGTTTTCAACATACTTTTCTCTTTGTGCTGAAGGCGTCCCACAAAAGAACTTCCGAGTCTGGTGTGACGAATATAGGCGACTAATTGACAAAACAAATGAGTTAAATGCGGAAACGACATTTTGAGCCGATTTAGTCTAGTTGTTCTTGACAATACCTTAAACCTAAGTTTTACCCCTCGAGCGAGGTCCGGAAGTTATAGTAATTTCAAAAGAATCATGCAACATTTTCGTTTTACTCCAATAAGTCGTTCAGGATTAATCGTACGACCAAAATAGTTATTATCAATCTGAAATATGAGAAAATTCCCTATAAAAGAAAAAATAATAGTTCGGAAAAAAATATTGCAGAAAATAGGCCTGTTTAGCCTAGCATGACTAGATTAATTGTACACCCCTATACGGGACGTCCCTTGTGACTCTGAATATACGCCGGGAACACTTGTTGTAATAAGGAACATGTTATTGTAATTCTTGATAATAACATACACCTGAGTTTTATCCCTCAAGCGTGGTCCGGAAATTATAGTAATTTCAAAAGAAATATGCAAAATTGTCATTTTTCTCGAATAAGTCGTTCAGGATTAATCGTACGGCCTAAATAATTATTATCAATCTGAAATATGAGGAAATTCCCTATAAAAGAAAAAATAATAGTTCGGAAAAAATTATTGCAGAAAGTAGGCCTGTTTAGCCTAGCATGACTAGATTAATTGTCCACCCCTATACGGGACGTCCCTTGTGACTCTGAATATACGCCGGGAACACTGAGACCCTGTACCATAGTTAGTTCCCACTGTGCGAGAACAAAGAGTCGCTCGACTGTGTACATTGCGTAACAGCGGAATAGTTGCTTTCTTTAGTTTATCAGAGAGCCGCCAGTCAGGGCCAAAACAACGATGCGGCGGGTTGTCTTCAAATTTTTCACCGATTTTGATCAATCTTCATTCATCAGCCAATGTCGCGCCGCCTCTCGAAAACTCCTTGCCGCTTGATGAATTAGAATTTAAGTCCAATTACGCCGAGGCGGCGACAAGAGGGAGATGAGCGAAGTCTGCGTCGGAGCTTCCCGCGCGGTCGCCCGAGGTGCTGGGGGGATTGAATTATGCAAATTTCCGCCACCGCCCGGACAAACCCGCTCAAGATTCACTTCCTTCTCGGACGCGTCCCATTCTCCATCGCCATCTCCGATGCCTCTCGGTATCTTCGCCGTTCGGAGTTGCGAGAAAAAAAAAATCACTCCACCAGGACCTCCAGATTGTCATGGAAATTTGTAGAGGGAGATTGAAAAAATCACTTTTCCCCGTTCTCGTAACTTTTTTTCCAGACTAAAAGAGGACGATGTGATATCCTATCGGAAACTTGTTAAGTTAGCGGTGATGGAAGTCGCATAATTATTTATGAGATGCCGATGGAAAAGTGGAAATTCAAAAGTCCATCTCGACAAAACGGCCTCTTCGGTCGGTACATTGACTCCCGTCCTTTTCCAGATGCGACAAACGATCGACTATTCAACGGGGCCAGCGGTGAATCGGAGATGTCCTGGGAGTTAAACGTTCGCTGCGGTTTGCGAATTCACCATTGCCGGGGAACGCGGGATAACGTTTTGATCGCGAGTCAACGATTCAATGAATCCAAATGAAACGAACGAGATCCAATGGAGCGCGAACGAGTTGCCCGATTGCTCTCATTGACCATCCAGTGCTCCTGGCAATTTCGCGGCTACCAATCGCAATCGAGCTCTCGAGCGGCTCTTTTTTTTGCGCTCTCGATCGTTAAACTCTTGCTTTAGTGCGTTTGACCGAGCGAATTTACGGATCCTAAGCCACTACAGCTCGTGGTTGTCCGAACGGGCGGCGAAATCTTTGACTCTTTAATAGTTGGACTGGTTTTTTAGGCACTCACGTTTAAAAAAAAAACGCACAAAAGTACCCATTGAATTCGCGCTTGAAGCGATTAAATTACGTTTTTGCAGGAAAATGTTAATATAATTCCAATTTATCCATTTTTTACAGCAAATTTTTTAAACATGGTAAATAGATATTCTTGGTGTAACAGAATATAGACATTTTATTATTAAAAATTTTATGTTGCGAAGACAAGACAAGTTTTTTAGGCAATCACGTTTTGAAAAAACGCACAAAAGTGCCCATTGACATCGCGCTTCAAGCGATTAATTAAATTACGTTTTTGCAGGAAAATATCAATATCATTTGAATTTATCCATTTCTTTTTACAGCAGATTTCATAAACATGGTAAATACATATTCTTGGTGTAACAGAATATAGACATTTTATTAATAAATATTTTTTGTTGCAAAGACAAGATTTTGTATTACCCGGACGTCCGTATCAATCAGTAGCGCTGGACTGAATACACCGAACAAGTTGAAATTTGAAAAATATCTTAATCTGGCATTGTGAAGTATGACCATGAAATATGGGAAGCTTTTCTCTTTCATTGTACAGGTTTTTACTTCAAGGAAAATATATAATTTTCAGGCCTCAAGTTATGTCCGGCTCTCAATCTCCGTCGTTAACAGAAGAATTTTGTTGAAACTTGTTACGTACTGTTGAATTACTTTAATTTTGATACACTTTTTTAGTTTAGCTCTTACCCACTGTTTAAGTGGTGATTGCATAATACAATAAAATAAAAATATTTAATGTAAGGGGACCGAGTCTACTAAGGGCCACTTTTTTCCTCACCAATGAAACATTTTGAAATTATTCTATTCTTTTAGGATCACAATGAAGGATTTTTTTTAAGCTGGACCTACCGATTGAGTCAATCAGTTGCATCGAAACCAAAAATGTTGGTTTTTCACTCTGCGCTTAGTCCAAAGAAAACCAGCCATAGGATTGGGCTTCGGTAGGGCCTAATCTCTTTGCAATCACATTTCCTATAGATTAATGTAGGGATTTTTTAAAGTTGTATCCTCTATTAAAAAAGACATGAACAATCGAAGTCGAATTTCGAGATGATCGTGAAGCCATGTTATTCGTCTGCTGATTGGTTGTGGTTCGCTCGATGCGTTCGGAATAATATGTAATTGAAATAACAAAATAATTTTGTTTTCCGGTTTCCTTATTTTCTTCGTATTCATCACGGAAAAAAGCTTGATTGGAATTACAATTTTTGGAATTGCTTAGACCCATATTTATTGTTATAACCGATGTGTTCATTGCCAGTATCTCGACGACTGGTTTCCTCAACAATTTCAAATTGGTTGTATCCCGTACGAAATGATTCAACATTTTTATTATATTTCGAAAACAATACATATTGTGGTTAAATAAGATAATTTTGTTGAATTAACATTTTTTGTTTGTTGTGACAACAAATCTTTCTTCTGAAGGTGGTCAGGAGCGCGAGCGAAGCGAAAAACAAAAAATACCTACAATTAATCTATAGCAGATGTGATTGCGAAGACATTGATTCCTAGAGGAGGCCAATCCTATGACTGGTTTTCTCAGGACTATGCGCAGAATGAAAAACCCATATTTCTGATGTCGAAGCTACTGGTTGATCCAACAGGTGAATCCAGTGACAAAAAATCCTTCGCTGCCATCCTAAAAGAATAGAATCATTTGAAATGTTGTCATCGGTAAGAAAAAAAGTAGCCTTCATAATGCAAACAAACTTTTTCGTCTGAATCAGCCCCTTTAAATATAAAGCTTAATTCAAGACTAACTCAAGTTCATCTCAAATTCTCTTGTAATTAGTTTTTCTCAGTTAATAACGAACATTCAGATGCAATTGTATGAAAGTCTGTCGTACAAGCCTAACTTGTACGAAAGTGTTTGAGAGCCGCAGACGCGGGGGGTGTGCTCGGTAATGTAGATACCCGAGGGGATGCTCACTGTCTGTGTAAAGGGTCGAGTGCGACTGGATTTCGTGGACGGATGGTCGATTGCTCGTGCAGTTAACGACGCGCGATACACATAGCACCGACACTGCTCGGATTACGTGCCATCGTCGTCGTTCGTCGTCCTCGTCGTCGTCAACGTCGGCGTCGTCGTCGTCGACGGTTGAACGCTCGCCGGCCACACACCGCCAACATCGAGCCATCAACCACGGCTTACCCGTGCACACAACGACCGCTGTTGCGCATACCTTCGGTGCGAGTAAGTGCAACATAATGCACCTCGATGCATCGGTGCACCGGTAAACCGATACCTCCTTCTGTGTTCCGCTTCCGTACCTCTCGCGGACAAGTTTTCACCTTGTTTACCGTGGGGCTAAATGACAAAACACGGCAAAGTTGCTCGTACGATAGAGTTACAATTTTGCTGAAAATTGCGTGGTGAAAAAAATCTGGAAATATTGACATTTTTAAATAACCAATGTTATGGGAGTCTGAAAATCCTGAAAATGGAAATTTAAAACAAGTGCAGAATGTCAATAAATTGCGTTATTTTTCGATAATCACGTGACAGAGGAGGTTCGCCTATAACTTGTGAGTTAAAGACGTGACTGAAAAAGAATGTTCACGCTGTAATCACGAATTATAATCAATATTAGTATTTTGTATTATGGATGCTACATATTTACCAGATACCTCGAAAATTTTGAAATTGTGAAATATAAAAAATATCTTAGATGCTGCACGACTTGGGAGACATTGTCAACTGGTTATAGTCAACACCACGATGCAAAAAATTGCAAACAATTGTCATAAACCAATAAAATATACCTCAGATGATACTAAATCCTTTAAATGATCAATACATCGATAATATTCAGTCGTAAACTCCTAATTGTTAGTGAAACCCTTAAAATACTATGTGAAAAGTCAGGTTAGGTACCGTGAGTAGATCCTCTGTTGCGCTACAACGTTCAATTGATTCACGACCTGGGCTATCAAATTGAACTGTATCAAATTGAATAGACGATAACGTCCGAAATTTTAATTTTTCTCGCAAACTTTGAATTTTCATTGACCTCATTGTAATTTCCTACAGTCCAAAGTTGGCCCCAAATGTATGAAAAAATCGGTAAATATTGTCTCTGAACGAATTCTGCCACCTACCCAATGCTTTATTCCGGTCAAAATGATCAACTTTTGAGTCGAATACCAACGTAACTAGACTGCCAACATCCGTCAAATGTTGGGATTATGTGCAGTAAGTATTCCTTTAAATAATAAAAAAGAAATTAAAGCCCTAAGTTGGGCTTCGATTGATTGGCGAACCTCCGTTAAGCTTGATTACTCATACGGTAAGCTTGACGATGAAAACTATCCACAAGCGTCACGGTATAACAAAGGTGTGTAGAGATAGGGATTTCGCGGAAAAGTGACAATGAGGACGGAGACTCGCTGGGTCAGAACACTTAACCGGAAACACTTGCCGCACGCTTCCTGGAGTCATTTTTACGAGGGGGACACGGCAATGAGTCACCAGAGATTGTAATTACGCCGTCACGCGTTTATCTTTCGCAGGTCGATTAACCGTGCGTGCTAACGCATAATCCTAGTACCTGATTCCGCTTTTCTATTCACCAGACTTCAATTCGTTTTGTATTCTCACGGAAAAAATGCAGAATTTGTCTTTGTAACAAAAAATATATATATTCCAGATAACACCAAAGGATCCGTGTGTAAGCATTTAGTACACTAAAGTCGATTATCTATAGGTTTCATAGTGTTGAAGTTTGCATCGTTGCAATGCAATGAAATTAAAAACAAAATATTAATTCTATAACAATTTAAATAATTCACCTCCATTAGGAGGTGAAATAATTGTGTTTTATCATGAGTTTTATCATTAGTCGTTATAGCAACCTTTTTATAGCCGGTATAATCATTTTGGTTCATGAATATTATTTTGTTATTTCTAATTGCGTTGCATTGCAACGATGCAAAGTTCAACGTCATTAGGTTTCCATTTTCAGGCTTATGATGTGTCCAAAACAGCATTCGTTATTGAGTGATAATCTTAGCATTGCGCCTGCTTAAGTCAAATCGCTCATTCAAAAGCGTATTTTTGGAATCCTGGATGAGAAATACACAAGACTCCCATCTGCTGTTATCAGGGATAAAATTGTATTTCTTACACAGAAAATTGTAAGATTTGTATTTATATCATACAAAAAAACGAAAAATACACCCGACGCATTTCCGGTTGAAAATGCCTAACAAGTTTGCGCAACGTGTCCCACAAGTGGCAACCAAACGCAGCCCCTTTGACGTCCCTTTCTCCGGAGAGGGCAAGTACAAAGGGCACTGAGAGCTGCCGGAGTGGCGAAATTTCGTCGCGGCCGGAGTTACCCTCATGTGTCAGCCAAATTTTCGGGTCTTCCCGGTGGCCCCTTCACCGGTGGACGGTGGACGGTGAGTTTTACGACGACCCCGACGGCCGCGGTCATTGTGGCCGACGGTGCTGGTGCTGCGAGACACGGCGACTCTCACGGGCTGAATATTCTTCCTGGAAAGCGGCGCGCCTAAAACTCGCTCTCCGTTTGTCGCCCCGCAACGCCGCGAGCTGGAAGCAATCGAGCCGTATTCTTCGAGGACCAGCGAAGGGCAACAAATGGGCCTGTAAACGTGCTAAGGCGTGGAAGATGGGACGGGAGGAATTATTACCTCGGGACTAGCAGCACTTTTGTCCTGTCCTGGCGCCACGTGGCCACCAGAAATCCGGCTATTCAACGGCCATTAGTGCCACAACACGGAAAAATCGCACTCACGGCAATCTGTGAAGCGGATTTTCGAGGAGTAAATCATTTTAGATAAAGACGTTTTTTTTTTTCGTTTTACGTCCGAGGATTTTATGATGCGTACATTTTTTAACTTCCGACTGCCCCTCTGGGGTAAAAAGACGGGAGTTCCGCGTTTCACGGCGATCAGGCGATTTGAAAGATTTGTAGGCAATGTTCTCGAAAACGGTAAAAAATTACTTAACCAAATTTTGTATGTCGATTCTATGAATAGCGCTCAATGTCTTTTTCCACAAATCAAAGTGATAAGTTGTTGATTCGCTTAGATAACTGCATTTTGCAAATAGTGCAAATAGCCTGTTTGAATATATCGAAACATCGCAAGATGACCGCCATTGACACGTATTCTGTAACTCACTTCATGGCGCCCATGACAGAGTGTTTGAATTATTTTGGAAAAGCAGTGAATAAAAATAATTTTACGAAACTTAAAAAAACTCCCAACTGAAAAAAGTCTTAATAAATAAACGAATTGTTTCACCATTATACATTATTTCACCATTTTTGTTTAGCCAATTAGTTTATATATTAAAATTCTTTTTCAGTTGGGAGTTTTTTAATTTTTGTAAAATTATTTTTTTAACTTCCGGCTCGGGCAAAAAAACGGGGGTTATGCGTTTCACGGTAATCAGCTGGTTGCAGCGATTTCTTTCAGCATCCCGAATGTTCTGAAAAATGGTAAAAAATAATTGAACAAATTTTGTACCTAGATTCTGTGGCTACGTGAAAAAAGTTATTTCAATTGTACTGATAACAGAACGAGTTTTTCAATAACACTGATGTATTTGAAATTAATGTAATTGCTTCAGTGCTACTGACAACAGAATGACTGCATCTCAGGTTTGTTTTAAAACCCGCGTTATTGCTTTCGATAACGCCGTGCACTTAAAAAATACAATTGAAATAATCGCTTATTCAATCCATTAGAACACAAATAAGTTTGTCTCAACGTCACAAGGTTTTAAAGAACATACATCACTGTTATTAGAGATTCGTTGTTATTTCGAACACAAGTGCAATAAAATATAATATACATAGAAATCGATTATCGGTCAAGTTTCGAATAACACTTTAGCTATTGTTCCATATACACTTTTCATCAAAACAGGTAATTTTGTTTTCGGCTTAATACTCATATTATATGAAATTTAAAGAACATCATTTTTGAAAGAAGTCATTTTCTTTTTGTTGTAAATAATCATAGTCGGGAGATTTTCAAACCTAACAACGAAAAACATCTCCCGACTATGATATGCGGATAGTTATTCCATTATTTCACAATTTTTATTGACCCAATTTGTTTATCTATCAAGCTTCTTTTTCAGTCGGAAGTTTTTTAATTCTTGTAAAATTGTTTACGAGGTTCTGTTTAGACAAAAAGAAATTACCGAAAATTCGTAATTTTTTCACGATTTTGAGGAATTCCTATGAAAAAAAAAGGTTAAGTGCCCGAGCCCACTTTGTACGCGAACCGTTGGAGGTCGTAGACCGGTCAGTCTAGACGCCTCGTATATCAAACGAATCCTAGAATAGCCGGCCGCATGCACACCAGCAGCCCCCACTAAATTCTTCACCGTGCAGCACTTGATATATGCACCAGGGTCAATGAGAGTAGCACGTGTGTCGGGCGCGCACCACACAGCAGCATCGCAGTAGCGCGGTTAAGACTTTCCTCAGAAGCTACGAGCGAGTCAAGAGTGGCGGCAGCGGCGAAACGTAAACACGCTCGTTTATACTCGGTTCATTCATCGCTTTGGGCGTTCGCCTGAAGTCGACGAGAGAGAGAGAAAAAAAAAGATCCCCCCGTTTTTAGGCAGAAAACTTAACGAGTCTGCACCCAGAAAAAAGATCTAGTTGATTTAAATAGATCCTACTTAGGGTAACTAAATTTTTTTGCTTGATGGCCGGCCTAGTAGACTTGTAGTGATATCAAATACATTTTTTTATTAGATTTGAATGGACTTCAATGAAATAAAATATTTATTCAAATCTACTGAATGTATATTTAATCGAAATACAGCTTTTAGTTGTTTGAAGAAAAATATGTGTTTCAGCGAAGTGATTTTTTTCTTCGTGTTGAAGAAAGAAATATTTCACTGAAATAAACTTTTGTTTACATTTACCAAATATATATTTGAATCGAATATATTTTTTTAATATTTTTCACCTAATACATATTTCAGTTGAATATAAGTTTTTAATCATTTAAGAAAAATATATATTTCAGTTTTTCCGCTATTCGGCACCGGAAATGCCTAATAATTGGCCCATGCCAATTTTTGGACCTACTGTTTTTTACGGTGGGTTCCGAACCACCGGAGAGAGCGCAGAAAAAACACAGAAAATTCCATTGACATTGGTGTCGGCGGGAATCGAACCCGGACCCACTGCGTATGAGCACGAGCACTCAACCACTGTGCCACTGCTCCTCTACGTTTTTAATAATTTTTAGCAAATATAAGGGATCGTTTGTCTCGCGAAAATTACATATGCACGGTGCTACTGAATGTGGCATTGACACTCTGCGTACAATAAACTGTCTAGGTTTATCATATCTGCGTGAATGTATTTACTGCGCAAATGGATGTTTTATGTTACAGTAATATATTCTGTAACCCATCCAGGTACTGACTTCTATCGTCAAGCAAACATTTAATATGGACCCCGAATGTTGAAATTTCGTTCATACAACAAAAGTTTTTCTTTAAACACACAAGAAATGTAGTAGTACTAAATATAATATTTTATCTTTTGCTATTATCATACAAAAGTTGCTTTAAATAAATAATTCTATTTGTGACAAATATACTGAACAATTGAAACAAATAAATATTAATTTAAGCGAACGATATATCTAGTTGATTTGAATAAAAAAAATCAAATACTTAAATTACGTCAATTCAAATAGACCTTTATTCGTATGAACAAAATATGTAGTTACAACAAATAAATTATTTATTAAGTGGAAGTTATTTAATTAAGGTCGATTCGAAGAAATAAATATATTCAAATCAAATACGACTTGTAATGGAACGAAATATATATATATTTACCAGAAAGAAAATTTTAGTTACTTCAAGGAAAAGAAAATCAACTAAAGAAATTTATTTGATTTAACTTGACCTTTTTTCTGGGTGTGACAATTAGTCGTGTGGGAAGAAGATGATGCACTTCGAGGGGGCCCGAACGCTCGTAACACCCGCAGCCGTTCGTACACTCGACACTCTGTTAATTCCAGCGAATCCTCAATCGACAATGACTGCCGCTCGGGGTATATCGAGTTGGTCGCGAGGATTAAGACAATCACGACAGCCTTGAACCCCAAGGGGCATCCGGTCTAACCCGGGAAACCGGACGAACGCGGATGGATGAACATGTGGGCAGCTGAGCGTTGGTGCAGGATGTACTACGTGTTATACGTATAATCAAGACTGCGCAATACCGACAAATTTTTCGGTCAGATGAAGAGCCAACTTTTTGTATTTGCGAGTGAAAAATGTTGGCCTGTTAAGGTAGTTATGTCGCTGACAGCTCATTTCACATAAATTCAAGAAAAATGAGAGAGAATTGCGAACACTTCTCGATGGTATAAAAATCTGAAAAAATGCATGCACATAAAATAATAATAATTCTACAATGTTATTAACAAATTGGTGAAAAAAATTGTTTAAAAATCTCCCGGTTACCCAATTTTTTTTTTTTTTATGAAAATGATTCGTTCGTTTTTCTAAATATGTATGAATTTTTTCAGATTCTTAAATTGACTTCCATATATTAAAAAACACAAAATTCAAAGTCAACTTAAAAATCTGAAAAAATGCATGCGTACTCGGAAAATCGAACGAATTATTTTCATAAAAATGTGGGTCACGGGGAGATTTGTTATTCACTTTTTTTCATGAAGTTGTTAATAACATTTAAAAAATATTAATATGCAAAATTAATCTTTTCAGTACCTTTAATGTGCATAAATTTGTTCAGGTTTTTATACCATCAAGAAGCGATTGCTATTCTTTCTTATTATTCTCGAATTTATGCGAAACGAATTCTATACGACAGGACCTCCTTATATCTAACGTGAAATCAAGCGGAAATTAATATCGAAATCGCGATTTAGCGCAGTCAGAAGTTGGGAATAACTGCAAGCTGCATTATTTGGGTTTGAACTACACGACGTGCGCAGTACGAGTTCCATTGTGTGCGATACGGATGTGTGTGTACATCGCGATTATATACCGGTAAAGTCGACTCTAAATATAGCCACCGCCAGGCTTACGTGCGCTTCGCATCGGTTATTACACTATATGAGGCATTCTCCACCAACTCGGCCACTTTTTTTCGACCCTCTCGGATCTGTTTCATAATTGGCCATATTTTAGTACTATTTAAAGGTACCCTCTGTGTATTTTTCAAATTTTGTAATTCACTCGTTTCGAAAATTAGTTTTTTATTTCAAATCCGTATATCATCAAAGATTAAAGTCTGGCGAAAAAAATGTCGAAACAAAAAAGTTACGTTTTTCCATTGACTATTTAATGCAAATATATTATATTTTTACGGCACCAAAAAATACATTTTCACAACAACAACAAAAAACGGAATATATATTTTTTCTTTCAATGTCATACCTTTTTTCGCTGTACATTTTACAGAGTATGTAGCAGGATATTCAGAGCTCATAAAAAATTGGTGTCGTGGAATGCGGAAATGTTGACGGCTAAGAAAATATTTGCCAGAGATAATTCTCTCTAATTCTCTGTAAAATATTTTTTTAGCCGTCAACATTTCCGAGTTCCACGATGCCAATTCTGTATACGCTTCAAATATCCAGCCACTTAGTATGTGTAATTTACAGCGTAATAACCCATTAAAAGAAAAAAAAATATTTCCCATTTTTTTGTTGTGAAAATTACTTTTTGGTACCACGAAAAATATAACACATTTTGCCTTAAAAAGTCCAAGGAAAAACATAACTTTTTTGGTTCTATATTTCTTGCCGGACTTTAATCTTCCATGATATAGGGATTTTTATTTTTAAAAACTGACTTCCGAAACGAGTGGATAATCAAATCTAAAAAAATTGAAAGAGAGTATCTTTAAGTAGTACAAATATATGGCCAATTATGAAAAAGATCCGAGAGGGTCGAGAAAAAAGTGGCCCAGTTGGAGGAGAATGTCTCATGTACGCCTATCATATACAATCAACCGTGCGCGAGCGAAGAGCACGAACGTATATATAGACGAAAGCAAAAGGCCTCGTCCACGCACTGACACCTTGAGGCCCCGCGCAGAGCCCGCGGTGTCATCTCTTATCCCTCTCACGGCTATCGCGCACTTTGTGCCACTTTGTTCTGCGACTTGAAAACGCTTACGACGAATCGCATCTAGGAATGTCCATGACGGCCATTGTATTCGCTATATCTACAGCGCTTAAGCTTATCGCTCGTTTTTCACAACACTTTTTTGTATTGTCTTTTTCCCCTCTTATCTCCCTATACATTTTTCCATAAGTTGTAGATTTCCGATATACGAAAATATATCACATACATCGAATCTCACATGGAAAAAGAAATATTATTTATTCAATGAAACCCTCGCTTGCGGGCTGCCAAAAACAAGGGTAGTCAACTCAATGTCACTTCTACTTCCTACAATTTCGTATGATATTCAAACGATAACTCCAAAATAGGCAAAAAAGTATTTTATTATTTGATTGCTAAATCTGATTGTGACAACAATAACCAGAGTTCATTGAAAAACATTGTCTTTAGCAGCCAGCAAGCCAGGGTTTTATTGAGGGATCATCACAGTGTGACATTTTCAAAAAATCTTTTTTTTGCATTATCGGATAGTATACGCCATTATAAGCATTCTCTCAAATTTTTAAATCGAAATTCGAATTATTTCGAATGGACCTGGCATCGCCGATTGATCGTAAGTAAACGATTTATATGAAAAGTTCTCACTTCAAACGCGTTTTCCTCGAAATTGTGTTTTTCAAAACGGTGTCGACTCTCAAAGGAAGTGTTTTCAAGCTATCCATTTCAAACTAGGACAGAATATTCTTCTCGTCGTTCTCTGTCGTTCAATGGAAGCTTTTTTTTAATCGTCCAATTTTTTAACGAAAAACTAACGAAAAAAAGACTAAATTCGACACGTTTTGGTCAAACCGTCGCCATTTTATCAAATAAAAAAGCCTCCATAGAACGTTAGCGGCTTTCCTACAGATTAATTTTTTGAATTTTTTGTTTCAGATCAGCATTAAGGCCACAAACCTGGACAACAAGCAGGACCTTTTTTTTAACCGGACGTTTCAATAATTTATAACAATATTGCACAATAAATAAATCAACTTACAAAAAATCTTTTGTACTCTTCATTAGTGCCTTGATTTGTAAAAAAAAACCAGACCGAGTAAATTATCCTAACCATTAAAAAAAACGCGAAAATCAGTGATTTTTCGACGGCTCATACTGTGATGATCCCTTAAATTAATGACATTTTTGCCCCGTGCACGTGAAAAAAAAAGAAAAAAAAAGAACTTTCCGCGTACATATTTCGTTTTCCAGGTATCCAACGTCCGAAATACGAATAAATTAAGGACATAAGTGAGTCGCAACGTTAATCCCGGGAGCTCGACGAGACAAACCGCCGGGGTCCCCGGTATAATCCGGGCTTTGGGGTCAATCAGATCTTGATCTGTGATAGATGCGAGTGCGACAGGATCCACAGAGTGGAGATCATGGCGATGCGGGGTAGGGGGGATTGACGAATCGTCATAACTCACGGGGATTGCGTTGGGAATTAAAGAATCGAGTTGTGTGCCGCGGCGAAGAAGCATTTGTTAAGGGGGTTTAGGTTGCGATGTGTCCCAACCGAGACAGAGAGAGAGAAAAAGATATCTTCAACGTCTATGAGTGGATCGTGATGTGTCTGGGAGCGCGGGTCAAATATCTAGGTACTCGTTTGTGATGCTGATGCCGCTGGCTCTGTGCGCTCTCGATGTGGGTCGCGGTCGAGAGGGAACTTTCAAGACAACCAAGTATACAACGACGGCAGTACAGACGAGTCCTTCTTCTTCTTCTTCTTCATCTCCTTATCCTTCAGCAGTGTAACGTTTATCTTCTCGTGTCTTAAACTGCCTTCTCTAAGGCATTGTGAGCTCATTCATAGCGTACGTAAATATTATTTTTTTTAACGATGTGGGAGAGGTACAGACTCGCCAAACGTGATTTTCAGACAATATTTCGAACACTTTCAGATGGGATGAAAATCGCAAAACTATCAAGCACGTTGAAGGTGCTGAAAAAATTGATTTGGCATAATAGTAATTTCGAAATGATATTAACGAATTCATGAAAAAGAATTGTTCCATGAATCAAATGTCAACTTTTTTTTCAAATGAGAATGATTAGGGATTTTTTTGAGAATGCACGAATTGTTTCAGAATTTTGCCTCATTTTTTAAAATCGCATTTTTTTTAAGTTCTTGAGCTGTACTTGCTAATCAACTTGATTCAAAGACAGATGTTCAAAATTCGTGACTTTCCATATCGTTTTCAAAATGAAAAAATGTTAAAACATGTTTTTCAAAAATTAGACAAAATTCTGGAAAAATCCGTACATATTCAGAAAAAATAATAAATTATTTTCATTTGAAAAAAAAGTTGGGATGAAGAGTGATTTCATTAACATTTTTTTCGTCAGTTTGTTCATAATATTTTAGAAGTATTATTATGCAAAATCAATATTTTGAGCACCTTCAACGTGCTTGATTTTTTCCGAAGTTTATCCCATCGAGAAGTGTTTAAAATTTCCCCTGAAACTGACTTTTGACAGGACTGTACCGCTCATACAACCGCAAGAGGGTCGGTCAGTCAAAAAAGTGTTTTGTTATTGTAAGGATCTCTTTTTTCCTCGCCGAAAAAAAATTGAAATAATTCTGTTCATTTAGGATTGCAGCGACAGTTTTTTTTTGTCACTGGCTCCATCGGTTGGGTCAACCGGTTGCTTCAGACACCAAAAATATGGGTTTTTCATTCTGTGCATAGTCCAGAGAAAACCAATCGTAGAATTAGCCTCGGCTAAAGCTCAATCTCTGTGCAATCACATTTCCTATAGATTAATAGTAGGGATTTTTTTCCAAGTTACACTTTAAACGATCCATGTCGGTGATGCCAACTTTATCATCACTTTTTATAAATTATTCTGTAACTTGGGTTTAAGGACCATTTAAAAAATCCTTTCAATTAATCTATAGGAAATGTGATTGCAAAGAAATTCAGCCCTAGCGGAGGCCAATCCTATGATTGGTTTTTATCTGGACTACGTGTGGTATGAAAATCCCATATTTCTGGTGTCGAAGCAACTGGTCAACCCAATCGGTGGGTCCAGTGATAAAAAAACTCTTCATTGCGATTTTTTATTCCACACTTTTCAAACTGCGAATTTTTCGAGCTCGATTTGGGTTTAACGTAAAAGGATTTCAGTGTATCCTGAGGAAAAAAAAGCTTCGATAATTCAGAGATTTTCGCGTGGGTCGTTTAAACAGGACTTCTGTTTTTTTTTGTTTCTTTTTTTTCAAGTCTCCTATATCAGCCGCAGTAAGAAGATACCGTTTGCTAGTGTATCTCTCGGTCTTGTTCTTCTTCTTGGTAGAAAGTCATTTCGTCGGCCGGTCGGCTCGCTCTCATTTTCCTCGCAGCCTTGCGGAGCGGAGTGCTGCTGCTGCCGCCGGAGAGGAGCGCTCGCAATAATATTTCTCTCGCGCTCCCGTAGCTTCTTCCTTGCTCGTGATGCTCCGTCGGCTTCCAGAAGCAATAAGTACCGACGGCTGCGGCGGTTGCAACGTCCCTCATCTCCCTCTGCCTCCTCGCGAAACGACGCAATCTTCTTTTTCTTCCATATCTTCCTTCCAGGTTTTTTTGGCGTCTGGTGAAAGGCATAATTTTTTTTTCGCAGGGCTCAAAATTTTATCTTCTTGATTTAAAAGTCAAATAAAGGTTTCCTCGCATGAAATTTGGAGCAAAATGTTAATAAAAATGTGTCAACCAATTTTTACAAATAGCAATTATTAATTTTTTATTTTCACTGGCTCTTCGTAAATATCAATTTCTTTTCTCGTGTTGATCGATTTTTTTCTGTTTCCCCTCTCTCAATCAGTCAACCGCTTACTTCCGCACGAGGAGTTTTAGTCACCGCCAGAAACTCCCCCGCAAAACGCGACACAATCTCCATTTTTCATATCTTCCTTTCACGTTTTTTTGTGTCTGGTGAAAGGCATAATTTCTTTTCTTTTTTTTTCAGAGCTAAATCTCCTCGATTTAAAAGGAAACTAAACGTTTTCTCGCATGGAATTTAAGGCAAATTCTAAATAAAAATGTGTCAACCAATTTTTACAAATAGCAATCATTAAATTGTTGTTTTCGTTACCTTTTTCTAAATATCAATTTCTTTCCTCTTATCAATTTGCAGTAAATTCTAAATAAAAATGGGTCGAACCAATTTTTACAAATAGCGATTATTAATTTATTGTTTTCGCTAACCTTTTCTAAATATCGATTTCTTTCCTCTTATCATTTCGCAGTAAATTCTAAATAAAAATGGGTCAAACAGTTTTTACAAATAGCGATTATTCATTTATTCATTTTCGCTCGCTTTTTGTTAATATCAATTTTTGTCCTCTTATGAATCGATTTAATTCTTTTTCTCTCTCCCTCTTCCTCTCTCAATCAGTCAGCCGTCGACTTCCGCACGAGGAGGTTTACTCAGCGCCAGAAGGGTCGTTGACTATACGAGGGTAAACTAGGAGTCGCAAGATTGTGGCCACTTTGCGCTGGAAAGGTGGCTCCGCTGCAGGTACGTGAGTCCGCCGCTAAGGGCGCGCACACTCACACAAATATTCACACACACGCACGCAAAGTGTTTTTCCCGCTTTCTCTCCGTTCCTTCTGTGCCTCGTCGCGAGTTGCACTTTCCAGTTTCCGAGGGTCGTTGCGAAACAAAAAAAAGAAAACAGTAGAAGAAAAAAAATGAAAATAAAACGTCCAAGAGTCGTCGACACCGCCGGGTAGTCGCTTAGCGCGGCCGAGTGACACTCGACAGTCTCGGGTACGAGTGGCTCAGTCATCCTACCGACATGACGAGAAAAAAGAAAAGTTCATATAATTTTTTATTCTGGGTAAAAAAAAATATAAATAATTCAAGTTCACGCAAGAAAAAAGTATATCTGGATTCCGCATAAATTTCTACTTCACTGTTTCTCGAAGGACGACCAATCCCATTCGACTCATCCAACTCGCGTCCCGCAGCGTCTCGTGATAACCGGACGCGTCGAAGAATGCAAAGAGAGCGAAAAAAAACGGGGATTAAAAAATGCGACATTTTTTTTCGACACGACTATTCGATCTTTTTTCGTTGATAAATAGAAGGAAAGAAAAATGGTGCGCCGTGGTGACGGGTAGTCGCTTAGCGCGGCCGAGTGACACTCGACAGTCTCGGGTACGAGTGGCTCAGTAATCCTACCGACATGACGAGAAAAAAAAAAGTTCATATAATTTTTTATTCTGGGTAAAAAAAAATATAAATAATTCAAGTTCACGCGAGAAAAAAGTATATCTGGATTCCGCATAAATTTCAACTTCACTGTTTCTCGAAGGACGACCAATCCCATTCGACTCATCCAACTCGCGTCCCGCAGCGTCTCGTGATAACCGGACGCGTCGAAGAATGCAAAGAGAGCGAAAAAAAAAACGGGGATTAAAAGATGCGACATTTTTTTTCGACACGACTATTCGATCCTTTTTCGTTGATAAATAGAAGGAAAGAAAAATGGTGCGCGGCGGGGACGGAAGGGGAACCCGTTTAATGGCAATACGTGTGCCCGTGAGCGCGGGTATCGATCCGTAGCAGCGATAAAAGTCGTCGTCGCTGATGCCGCTGCGCCTCGGGACGATTCCGTCTAATCTTATCGGCGGCACGGCGGCCGCGGAGCGCGTTTAAGTGGAACTGGATCGTCGACGCGCGCGGCGGCAACATGGATCCGCACCGTCGATTGTCGGACGTCGTCGCCGGCTTCGGATTAATATCTTTATTATTATTATTATTTATTAAACGGATTTCTGCTTTTACAAAAATTATTCTACATTTGTGAATCGAAGAACACAAGCCTTCTATCATTTTTTATTGACATATCTTTGTTACATTAATTAACCCCAGAACTCATTACTTATATTTTTGCAATCTTTGTAACTTACAGATTGTATATTCGAATATTGCCTCCTATTGTCCCTATTGTATAAATTATTCATATCATTTATCACAATTTCGTACACAAATTACACAACATTATTATTATACGATAATAATAATAATAATAATAGTAGTAGTAATAAAAATAATAACAATAATAATAATAATAACAAATTGGCAAAAAAAAGAAAAAATAACTAATATGCGAGTGGTGCCCGATTATGCAGAGTTAATCGTGAACGAGAAACGAGTCCGGTGAGCTGGGAAGGAAATACGTGGAGGGGGGAGGGGGAGAGAGGCAGAGGAGGGAGGGGGGAGGATGGGAAAAGTAAAATTGCCCGTGGCAGGTAGAACGACCACCTGCTCCACATCCGAGCCGGAGCCGAAGCCTCGACAGCCTCCGTTTTTTACTCGTCATCTTCTTCTTCTTCTTATTCTTCTTTCTTTCTCCTTTTTCTTCTTCTTCTTATTCTTCTCTTTTCTCACCGTTTTTCGTGGCTTCGGCCCCGACCATTCTCGTAGCCTTTTCGTGAGAATAAACGCGCAGGAGGTGTAAGGAAAATGTTGTGACTCGACATGGGAGGCTGTAAAGATTTTTTTCTAAAGATTTATTGAGCTGTTTACGTTGAAACCCTTAATTTGGTTCAGATATAAGTTTATTATTATTATTATTGTTGTTGTTGTTGTTGTTGTTATTGTTGTTGTTGTTGTTATTGTTGTTGTTGTTGTTGTTGTTGTTGTTAAACTTATTATTATTAGTATCATCATCATCATCATCAAAAATCGATGGAAATTTATTTATTTGCAATCCAATTGAAGCAAGTGATTTAGCGACGCCCTGTATACATGATAAACGATAACCGGCGATAAGATTTGCAATCCATGTCGATCAAAGTCTCAAATTAATTCTTCGATTTCATGCTTGGAATAGATTACGACGTAGGGTTCGTTTTTTCATATCTTTTTGCTTTGCGTAGTCGTTTATCATCTCACTTATCGTAATAAACAATAACGTAATATTATTATTATATATGGGGGAAAAAACTAGCGTTTTTCTCGTCGAATTTTTTATTTTTCGGGCAAACGACGGAGCTTTTCGGAGTCTGCGGAAAATTTCCCATCGGATAGAATTCCCAAAATTTCCGTGATCGCTTTCTTTATTCGACAATTTCCGAGATCGATTTTTCTTTTTTCGAAAACACAATGTATGTATGGAAAAATTTGCGATTTATGAGGATATGACTTTAAAATTATGTAAAATATTTTAAAATCAAGATGTCGCCTTGCGATATTTCCTTCGTTATGAAGTTTTCTTTTTCGAACGAACGAAACAAATCTAGGTTCAACCGAACAAAAAAAACATCCTCAGTTTCAGTGAGGTGTCGAAATTTCAGAAAGGGTTAGGAAATTCTTCATATTTTAAAAGTTTTTTAATACCTTATTTTAATGTGTTTTTGACTGTAGATGACTAATACGCCATTAGTTTTTTTTTTTCTAAACGCGACAGTTTTCACAAAAAACTTGAAAATCTTTTTTTTTTACTTTTTCTATTTTTCACCATTCTCGATTGAGGTTTCGCCTGAAATTCTTGTAAGAATGTAATCAGCGGTAAATTTCCGATGAAACAAGACCTTAACCTCTCGTTCAAGTCGAAGGAATTTGTGGTAAAGAGGAAGCGGTACACCGCGATGTCTTGAGAGTGGCAGGGAACGGAGGGGGATCAAGTCCTATATTTTTGTCCCCCACAGTTTCCACGTATCATATCCTAGGGGTCCACATCGCGTGTACTTAAGGCCGCCGGGAGCGTGAGAAACTTCCGAAAATTTGTCTTTCTCTGCCTCCTCAGAGTCATCCTTAACAACCCCTCAATCAAACATAATTCCTTTACAAGACAAAAGTTATTATTTCTAAAAAGGAACAGAAATATATTATGTGAAAATTATTTGCATACGAACTTTTTTTTAGGTTTCTCAAGAAATAAAAAATAACTTGACACTATGTCCCAGCTATTGTTTTTTCCAACCGATTGCACAATAAGATTGGAAGGCCCTTGAGAAATGTGCGATAAAAAGGCTGCTCATTAAAAGTGTAAGAAACGACCAAATGCTCGTGTAATAACGTATCGACTTGATTTACATTCTTCGGCATATGAAAAAAAAAATGGTGGCTCCAGTTAACTGTTTTCTAGTCATAAACTCAATCCTCGTTTGTGCGAAAAATGAGCACAGGGAATGAACGCCAAGGAATGTGCATAGGGAAGCATTGCCAGCGCGCTAATTTGCAAGTTGTAAGTGGCGTCTGGCGCCAGAGGAAATTAAGTTAACGAAAGGTTTCTCAAGCGTCAATTTTCTCGGATTTTTCCGTCGAGGAAACTCGCGCAATAGCATTTTTTTACTGTCGTCAGTGTTTTTTTTTCTGTCAGAAAGAATCGGAGATCTTATCTAATTTGCGCGTCGAGCGAAATTCCCGGTTTAATGATCGCGAGAGATTTGTTATCGGAGACGATAGCAGTCGAGAGAGGACGAACTCGGGCGCGGCTGGCGCGTTGACTGTCGGGTAAACAAGTGACGATGGCTGTTGTACTAACAATGGCGCCGACAAGAGGAAACATTTTTTTGCTCACGCACCTCGTTTATTTTAATGGTCTCGGAACGTCAAAGGAAATCAGACGCGATGGGTAAAAAGCGCTAAAAGTCGATTTTTACCACTTCGAACAAGTTCTGAAAGTTGTTTGATCTCACGACAACGACCAAACAACGTGCCAACAAAGAATACCTTATTATTCTACAAAGGGATGCGAAAAATCAACTAAATCAACACGAGGTTTAAGGTAGTCCTTGCGTCTAATATTCATTTCGCATAAATTCGAGGAATATGAGAGAGAATTGCAAACACTTCTCGATGGTATAAAAATCTGAACAAATTAATTCACATTAAAGTTAATAAAAATATTCATTTTGAATAATGATAATTCGAAAATATTATCAACAAATTCATGAAAAAAAATTGTTTAACAAATATTTCGATGACCCAAGTTTTGTTTTCATGAAAATGATTCCTTCGTTTTTCTAAATACGTATGAATTTTTCAGATTTTAGAGTTCACTTTCAATTTTGTGCGTTTTTATGGGGAAAACATGTGAAAATTCAAAGTGAACTCCAAAATCTGAAAAAATGCATACATATTCGGAAAAATGAACGAAACATTTTCATTCAAATAAAAGATGGGTCATCGAAATATTTGTTAAACAATTTTTTTTCATCAACTTCTTAATCACATTTTAGAATTATTATTATGCAATATTAAACTTATCAGTACCTATGATGTACATGAATTTTGTTCGATTTTTGAACCATCGAGAAGTGTTCGCAATTCTCTCTCATATTTCTCGAATTTATGTGAAATGTTGTCCGTTGTCCGTCTCGTCCAGCGTTAAACTAATCCCACTCGGACAAACGATCCGCGCACGAGGAGCCGAGAGGTCCGTCCCGAGAATTCTCACAGCCTATCCTCGAGCTTCTTTTTTCGCCGAGGCTTGCGATTTCGTTCCGCGAAGCTGCACCTCGCACGCTCTCGCATAGCACGCGGGCTGCGAGGCGATTTCGCAACGCCTGCACACAGCCGCGAATAGCGCGGAGGTAGGGAGAGAGTGTCGTCAAGGCTCGCACGCGGCTCTCCGAACGCGACACTGTATATGGCTCCGGGCTCTCCGTCTGTACAAAGCTACACACACACCGAGGCCCTGTGCAAAGAAAGTTGTTATGTGTTCCCCACGTGTGCGTGCGCCAAGATTATATGCAACACACAACGTCTGCGAAGCGGCTCCAGCGTTCGCAACGCCTCGATGGCCATTGTGAGGAAATGCCATCGGGAAATCCGATAAACAACAAACGTTGTATATGTATATATGGGGCAATCCGTATCAACTGTACCAACGGCAAAACCTCATCTTCCCCAATCTGGCTCGCGATTTTTTATGTTAATCTTCGTAGTTTTTCGTAGTTTTTCGGTCTTTTCAGGACTAAAATACATGTTTCTTGTAATTTTATGCTTTTTCTAACCATTTTCATCAAATTTTTTTTTTTATGTTGAAAAAAAGATATTTTACATTTTTGGCTTATTCTTCCGCCATGTTCCAATATTTTTATAGAAAATAAATTTGTATTACATTATTTTAGCGTCTGACATTGGTTTTGCGTCAGATAATTATCGTTTAGTTTACTTATAACATGCCTGACTTCATAAAATATTCTCCACTTTCAGATACTGAAATAATTCAACTTTTCAAAGCCCACCCCAATGACCCGATATTCTTTTGAAACCGGATAGTCTAAACTACAAAACCCTATAACAGTTTTTGTTTACATTTGTTTATAGTGAAGTTATGAATTTTTAAACAAAAACTCGTTTTGCCCCCATTTTCGACTACAATTAATTTTTTATTAACAATAGTTATAAACTTTTGACTTCGGGAACTTCTGGATCGTGTAGTAGACACTTCGAGGAGTATCCCTGAATTTTTTCAGATTTTTTGAAAGCTTAGAACATTTTGAAAACTCAACTGTTCCCTGAAAGTCCCAGCGTACACACCGTGTATGGAAAAATATAGTTTACACACGGAGGGTTAAAAGAGGAATATTTAAAGCTAAACAAAAAACGCTGTTTAAAAAATATTTAAAAAATCATAAAAATACTATGAAAAAGACCGATTTTTTGGTCAACCAACGAAAGTGGACCAAACGTTTCTTCTACCTTTTTGTTGTAATTTATGATGTTTTTTATAGCCCTATAGAAAACCATCATAAAATACAAAAATGCTAAAAGAAAATTTTGTCTCACTCTCGCTTATCGACCAAAAATTTCGTTCTTTGTCGTAGTATTTTTCAGATTTTGTCAGATTAATGAAATGTGGCGTTTTTTGTTTAGCTTTAAATATTAGTCCCTTTTTTAAAAAGTTCATGAGTAACGGAAAGCATAGTTAGCAAACTATTCGAGCGGTGATTGGTTGCCAGGAAAGTCTGTAGTAAACAAAATCAATTTGATATCAAATTTTACATAAAACGACGGGCGCGGCAGCGCCCGTAACCTTTTATAAGAGCGCAGCAGCACAAAAGTTTTTCAGTCACTACAATATCAGGTAATATAAAAAGTTGATAGAAAAAAATCTGAAACTATTTCTACATGCATTTTTTGTCGAAGAATAACATAAAAAATCGCTAGCCAGATTGGGGAAGGTAAGATTTTGCCGTTGGTACTGTTGATATGGATTGTCCCATATGTATATAAATACCTATCTCTGTTGTATATAAGCAAGAAGAAAGACGTTAAGAATGCATTTCTCATTTGTATTTCATTCTTGTCACCTAAGTGACTGGATATGTCCATATTTATCGTGATATACGGGCCAATGTACCGAGGTAACGAGAAGTGCGGGCTGTTCCATGTCAACTGCGTCAAGTACATGGGGCGTTCCATGTCGAGTATATCAGTTTTTTGGCCCACAAAAATTTCGAATTTCATTTCTTTTTTTTTTCTCGCAAATTTGAATCCTTTGGCCCCGTACGGGCTGTTCCATGTCAACTGTACCGAGTATATGGGGCGTTTCATGTCAAGTGTATCGAATTTTTTGGCCCTCAAAAATCCAGAATTCCATTTCTTTTTCCTTTTTCTCGCGAATTTGAATCCTGCGGCCCCGATTTCGAAATTAAGCGAACGTACGAACTTCGCTCGACGAAAAAGCTGCCCGGGTAATGTGCGGCACTCACCGTGAATCTTAACGAGCCGACAAGTGAATAAAAAACAACCTCGGGCTACATTGACTTGGCATCGGTGTTTTTATGTGCCCGAAAATGGGCTAACCGTGGTCGCGAATAGAGAGCGAGAAGAGACGGGAGGAGGATGAGGAAAAGAGTGGCAGGACTCTCCGAAGGACTCGTGTTACGTGGTCGGAATCTCGATTCAACGTGACATTGACCACGCGATCTCCAACTCCGGTTTCTGTTGCTTCCCCCGCGTGTTCCCGTTCGCTCGCTCCACCTTCGCCCCCCCCCCCCTCCCTCCTCGCCCGTTACCCTCTCGCCCCAAGGAAAAATATAGGGAAACCGAGGTCGGGCCCGTGCGTCTCGCCGCTGGTGTTGGTAATGGCGGGACGATCGATTGGTTCGCCACGACTGCGACGACCCTGGGGGATAGCCACCCTCGCGTTCTGTCGCCTGCTTCTTTCGACGCCCTGGTCGACCCTTTTTCGCAAATGTTGAAGAAAAAAAATACTCCCGCCGACGGAACCTCGAGACGATGGCAGCGAGCCGCGAGGTTAACCCTAACAGTCACAACTGTCAAATTGACAAAAAAAAGGTAGAAGTTATTTTTTGCACAGAAAAAACTTTCGGTGGTGGTCAAAATGACGATCGAAACGACCAGTCAAAAAAATCTGAAAGTTTTTTGTCTGTCGCTGGAACCAATGAGTGACCGTCAAATCCACCCTCACGTAGACATTGGAAAGATTGCTTCCCACGCAAAAATAATAGTATGAAAAGAGTATTTCTGTAGTATGAACCGTCAAAGTATTCAAAGTATGTCGCATTGAATTGAAAAATACTCATTTCATAGACAAAAAAACTGAATCCTCAATCACAGGAATATGTTTTTATACGGTACAATTTGCGACTTGTAATGGAAATCTGACGTCAATACTTGAACATTTTCAAAACCTTAGGATAGACGATTCGTCAATTGTAGATTTTTGGAAATTTTCCATTGTTGACCTCAGATTTCCATTACAAGTCGCAAATTGTACCCTACAAACATATTCCTGTGATTGAGGATCCAATTTTTTTTAGTATGAAATAGGTAGTTTTGAGTCCAATATGAGATACTTTGGATACTTCGACGGTTCATACTACAGAAATACTCTTTTAATACTATTTTTTGCGCGGGTTTTCGGGATGCTCGAGACCGACGGACGCCCGTCAAAAGAAACCTTCTTGCTAAATTCGGGAAAATTGTTTTGACTTTATGGTCACCGTCAAAACAACCGATGAAAATTTCGAAAAAACATGTTTTTATTTTGACCGGTTGTTTTGCTCTTTTAACTGCATATTCGACTTCGTTCAACAATTTGATACGCGTTTGAACATGAATAAAGAATGTACATTTTTTATCACTGGTAGGATTCGAACCTGGGACCTTGTGATGGTTGCCATGTGCCTTAGATCGGCTATTCATACCTTTAGGAATAGATGTTTCGATTGGCGATTTGTAGTACAAAAAGTCTAATCATATTATGAGTTCTTACAATCGTGTAATTGTGTCTAAAATTATACAAAAATGCCCCTGACTTCAAAATGATTAATTCATATAAATACTGTACAATTAAAAGAGCAAAGTAACCGGTTAAATTAAACGTAAAAACAATTTTTTTTTTTCCGCAATTTACATCGGTTGTTTTGACGCTGACCACCGAGTCAAAACAACTGTGCCAGAGTTCGCAGGAAGCATGACGGTGACTCATTGATTTCGGCGAAGGAGAAACAACTGTAAGATTTTTCCTTGGTTGTTTCGAAAGTCGTTTTGATAACTTCCGAAAGTTTTTTCTGTGCAAGTCACAACTTCGACTCAGCGTTATTTTTTTTACATTTTGACAGCTGTTTTTGGGAAATAATGAAAGTTATCGTGATTGCCAGGTAAAATGCACACTGAGAGAAAAATCTAGTATTGGCAACTCCAAAGTGACAACCATAAAGTGACAATTCTTTTTTATAGGTATAATAACTAATTACTTATTTTAATAACTATTACTTACTTATTCGTTATTGTTTTTGTTATTTTTTATTGTATTCTATTTTATTACTTATTTTTAATAATGTAATTTTATATTTAAAAGACTATAAGACAGTTACCATAGCTATCAAGTAATTACCGTAAACTATAAAAACAAAAACGCGAACGGAAAATAGATAGTTGTCACTTTATACTTCCCAAAACTTACACGATTTCTCTGATGAGTGCAGAGACCGCCCAAACAGAACCGCTTTACGAGCAGCCGCAAAAATGGGTCACGTTGACGATTTTGCGAGCAACCGGTCGAAGAAAACGAGAATCGCGTTTTTCGCAAAAATCTTCATTGAGATCGCGCGGCGATGGTGAAGGTGGGGGAGGTAAAATTGAGGCAGGTCGGGTGCATCGGCGATGGCCGATTCGACCGCGGAGGATCGTAGTGTCGCGAGGACGAAACGACAGTTCGGCAAAGGTCGAAGCGTCGAAGCGCCGCGGCTGCCACATGTCCTAAAATGGCAATGGGGATTGAATTGCGTCGAGCGGCTCGCGCGAGTTCGCGCAGTGGTTGCCAAACGCAACGCGCGCTATACGTGAACCAGTTCGCTTCGTGGGGGTTCGGCGCGGTTCGGCGTTGAGCAATGGCCTGCGTGACTCAAGGGTCTCGTGGTGCGGTTGGAATTGAATTCGTGCACGCGGACCATCGGTCGATGAGGCGAGTCCGCTAATAATGTCATTCTCAGGTCATTTTCTCGAGGTTTCTATTATTTTACGGTGAGAAATGCGATCAAGCGTGATCTTTCACTCAGGCTCCTTGGAGTTGGTCTTTGGAGTTGTGGCATAGATAAACTCGCGGAACCTGCGCGCAGGTCGTGGCTTTTACCTCAGCTCGCAATTCTTCCTTCATTTCGCTTTCCCTCTGCTCTCCCCGCAACACAGTCGAGAGTCCTGACGCGGCGGCGGCGGCGGCGAACTAACGGTAAATTAGAACGAAAAGCCTCGCGCGCCGGCCGGTAAGGACTGGTGGCAATGGGGCAGGGGGTTCCTTACAAGATCTACGATGTTCGCGACCTTTTAACCGGCGTCGCTGATGCGCACCGCAGCCTAATTGGTCCACTGTTACACTGTTACACCGAGACAAGAGTTTATTCATTGCAACAAATTGGGTACATAAAAAATTGTGAAACAAGATTTGTTCGTCATTATTAGCGAAAATCTCCCGGCTATGATATGCGAATGGTTATTTATAGTTATTTCACCATTTTTTACTTACCCAATTTGTTTATTAATCAAGCTTCTTTTTCAGTCAGGAGATTTTTAATTTTTGTAAAATTATTACTTTTTTACTCTATCTTTGATCTAAGAGTCTTTATTTTTTATCTGAAGGTCAAGTTTTCTAATTCTCTCGTAAGCCCTATATAAAAAAATCAATTTTCATTAATAACTAAATGATAAAAAAGACATAGAACCACCCTAACAAATTCTGAACCCCACAAATAAACTCTTTTCTCAGTGTACGCTGAACGCAACTGTCGAAAAATGCATTTTTTTGGCATTGCCAGAATTAAATAAAAATGCCAGAATTACAGTCGAAAAATGCCATTTTCGACTGTAATTTACGGACTACCAATTGTTAGTAGTTGTCATTCGATATAGTGGCCAAGCCTTAACATGTTTTCTCTCTACCGTCCCAGAGTCATCGACTCGTTCGTTCTCAGAGGTTCGGTGCTGGTCGCGCATTTCCGAACCAAAGGGACACGAGACCGAGAGAGATGCCCTCGGAAATTCCTCGACGCTGACTCAACTTGTCGGGATGAGTGTTTTTCTGGTCTTTTTCTAAGTGACTGTCTTCACGAACTATCGACTCTCAGGGGGTAAAGTGCGAGCATCTTTATTTTTTTAGGAACCTAATGACGATCACAAAATCATCCGTGTCATTTGTGCCAATAAACGTTATTTACAAATGTGCTGCACGTTGGATGCGTGAAATGCGCTCGTTGACGGACGATTTCGATCGACGACTTCGGTCGATTGGCGCGCGACATCCGCGTCCGCGCGTCGGAGACGCGGCGGACGTCTTTGCCGATAACAGCGAATCCTTCAGCGGCAGCGACAGCAATTTGTCGTTGAGCTGCTTTCGCCTCTCCCGTTTCGATACAACTCTCGCGCGTCGATCAACTCGCTGGACGCGAGCGAACGAGTGAAAACTTGAACGATGACGCGCTCGGAGATGCGAGTGACAGACAGGAGCGCGTTGGCAGCCCATCGCGATTACGTTGGCGCAATTAATTCCGACAACACACTGCGATGTGATAGCCACTCGATCGGACCATTCGCGTCTCTCCATTTGAATTTTCCGTGGAATCTTCTGCCGGTGACTCGTTGCTTCACCTAATTTCAATGGGGTTCATCATTTATAATGGGATCCCATAACATTTACATGTTGTTCCTTGAAACTTATAGGATCCCGTTATTCCCGTTATGGGGTCATCCAGGGATTTTTAGGGTTCTATGGGGTTCTATGGGGTTCTATGGGGTTGTATGGGGTTCCACGTCTCTCCATTTGAATTTCTGGTAGATCATCTGCCGGTGACTCGTTGCGTCACCTAATTTCAATGGGGTTCATAATTTATAATGGGATCCCATAACATTTACATGGGGTTCCTTGAAATCTATGGGATTCCATTATTCCCGTTATGAGGTCGTCCAGGGACTTATGAGGTTTCATGGGGTTCTATGGGGTTCTATGGGTTTCGCGACAAAATAATGGTGTGCTTTTTACTTAAAATATCTATACGGAGAAAACGGTGTAGATGTAGGAACCACGAAATTGATAGGTGCCAACCAACCGGCATCAGCAAGATATTGTATGTCAGAACCAATCGCAGCTAGTTGGTTTCACAGTAGTTGTGTCACTCCACCAATCGCAACCATCCGTCATCTTGGTTGATTAGTACGACCAATCGATGTTGTGTACTTTTGCCAATTGAATGTTTATATTGTCGAATTCGTTGAATCGCAATGTTGTGCCGATTTAGTTGGAATTACCACTGCTAATAAGTAACGCAACTAATCCATTGATTTGTTTTATCACGGTGCCGTGATGGAATAGGCAGCATAACCTATCAAATAAGACGTTGCTGTAATAAGCGTGGTCGATATACAAAATACATTGACAAAACAGCTTATAGATGGGTTTGGTCAATGGGGGTTTGGATTAACATAATCAAGTTCTCTGGTACGCAATGACGGGCTGAATTGACATAACCTAAAATGTTCATTGATCTATACATATATTATATACAAAGTTACGAATCCATTTATTTTTGACAAAACACGTTTTATTTTACAAAATATCTATGGCGAATAACCATCTACAATTTTCGACACAGAGCACTGTAAGAAAGATTCACTTCATTCAGAAACATTCGCAAATGGTACGTGAGCACGAATTCGCGTTGCTTCGGAACCGGTATTTCCGAGCAACTTTGGAAGCGCCAACCAATCGATTGGTAGCGCCAACCAATCGATTGGTAGCGCCAACCAATCGATTGGTAGCGCCAACCAATCGATTGGTAGCGCCAATCAACCGATTCGCAGCGCTAACCAATCGCTTGGTAGTGCCAACCAACCGATTCGTAGCGCTAACCAATCTATTGGTAATGCCAACCAACCGTTCTATTTCTCTCAACTACACCGAGAGGAAAAGTCCCCTTGATTGAATGAAATTTCTTTGAAATCTCAACTCACACGGAAATAAATAAATGGTTGCCATAGCCAAGCGCGTGGTTAAATACGTTCCAAGCGACAAAACTGGTGGAGAGAACCAACTATTGGGTGTCTCAACTAACCGATTGGGTGTCACAACCAACCACTTGGACGTCACAAACACCCGATTGGGTGTGACACCCAGTAGTTGGTTCTCCCAACTAATTTTGTCGCTTTGGAGCGTACTTAACCGCGGCCATTGGTTGGGGCAATCACTTTTTTCTTTCCGTGTATGAAACATTTCTTTGACGTCAATGGAATAATATCATTAAGTTAATATTATATTTTCTTTGAATGCTCTCATCAACCAAATTATAGGTTGTGTCGACCAAGTTCTTGGTTACGTACCATAGAGTTTAGATGTGTTAACCAATAACTTGGATGCTTTAACCAATGATTATCTTCTTGATTTGACTTGACTTGACCATAACATAACAGACCAGCTCGCACGAGAAACACGAATACGACTTATCGCGAATGTGCGAAACGTTGGCGCACCGGGTGCCGTCAAGTGTATCGTTTCTTTGAATCAAGGAGGTCGTGTCTTTGAAATTCAATGAAATATTTCATTGAAATCAATGAAAAAAATGCAATCCACCCATTTCTTTGGAATCAAAAAACCTTTTTCTCTCGGTGCAACCAAAAACGGTTAAAGAAAGTAATGGGATGTAATTGCCGCAAACAATTTCATCGTTTCTGCAACTAACAGCCTCCAAAACATTTAAAAGATTGTTCTCCCAACTAGCCACATCTCTCCGTATACGCTTAACGACGACGAAAATTTCGTCATTACAGTCGAACCCCAATGCATTTGGAAGCTGTTGACGCGTGATATACTCAATGTAATGGGGCTTAGGGCAGGGAGTATCCGTTACATTTCGCTCGGTCAGGCTTCGCATTCTTCATCATCCCCTTTCCCTCGCCTCCTGCTTTCTTTCGCTCGAGGCCCGTGCAACGGTGGAAGTACCCGTCGCCCTCGTAGAGCGTGAGACTATTCACGTTTTTTGGATAAACCCTCTTTGGTGTCTTGGAAAGGCATCGAACACGGGGGGGCGAAACGCAGAGTCGAGAAGCCACGGGACGCGGATTTCAGTTCCAGTATCACGCGTATCGAATTTCCGAGCTGCCTGCCCCAGCACGCGTATTATCAGCCCTCGGCGGCCGCTATTTTCCATACGACGGACCTCGATCGGATGCAAATGCGAGTCAAAGTCTTTTTTAATTAAACACCCAGGCTTTTTTACTGTCGCTGAGCGAGGAATTCATTAATCGATTGATTAATTCATGAGGATCTTGATACTCCTGTTTCTATATCTCCATTCTGGGATGAACCGGTTTGTTATTTTCTTTCTGAATAAAAAATAAATAAATGCAAATAAGATAAAAATGCAAACCCATAAAATTGTTTGGGACTAAAAATATTTGTACGTTATTAAATCCCGCAAAAAGACGTTCTTGTAGAATCCAATTTTCTCTGCGCGAAATTTGCCACATCTCGCGATATAAAAAAGCTCCAAGATATTTATTTCTGACACAAATTACCGCATGTAAGACAAATTCTGGGAAAGTTGGGCGATGGCGAAACCAAGTCCGAGCTAAAAATGATCTAACGCCCCACGGTGCTTTTTTTCTTCCCCTTTTTTCATTGCACAAACTAAAAGATCAACACGAACGCTCGCCGCAATCGCCAAGTCAAATAACAATAATTTACGATCGGTAAATACAAGAATAGCGATATTTTGCAGACAACATTACGCACTCATGAGGCGGATTGCTATTTTGCACGAGGGATAAAATGATAGTAATCTCGTGCCTACCGGGAGGAGGAAAGTCCGGATTATAACTACGGTGTGTTAGCCGCTGGAATTAAACTCGAATGGCGTGACACGCGCGGCGGCGGCGACCGGCATCGCCGCACGGCCTGCGAGCAGTGACAGGTAAACCAGCGTCTGTGTGTGAACGGGCCAGATAAGACTGACTATCGACTATCTATCGTGAGAATAACGGGAGAGTTGTGCACCTAAACGGTTCAGAGAGACTTGGATTTAATTCCCGATTCGCTTGTGTGTCATAGAACCAGCGATACGATCGCGTCAGCCTCGTCGTCACGGTTTTTCTTTCTTTCTTTCAACATCGCCCAGATAACAACAAAGGGTCCATTTGTGAGTATTTCGTGCACTAAAGTTACCACTACCTAGTAGGGTGGTCCTTAAGGATGTTGGAGCGCGAAATATTCAATTCGCATAAATTCGAGAAAAGTGCGAGAGAATTGTAAACACTTCTCAATGGTCTGAAAATCTGAAAAAATTCGTGCACACTAAAGATACCGAAAAGATTGATTTTGCATAATAATAATTCCAAAATGTTATTAACAAAATGATGAAAAAAAATTGTTTAACAAATATTTCGTTGACCCAAGTTTTTTTTTGCATGAAAATGATTCCTTTATTTTTCTGTATACGTATGCATTTTTTCCATGCAAAAAAGAAGCACAAATTTCAAAGATTAGATAAAAATCTGAAAAAATTCATACGTATAAAGAAAAATGAAAGAATCATTTTCATGCAAAAAAAACTTGGGTTACCGAAATATTTATTAAACAATTTGTTATTAACATTTTAGAATTATTATTATAATGCAAAATTAATCTTTTCAGTACCTTTAGTGTGCATTAATTTTTTCAAATTTTCAGACCATCGAGAAGTGTTTGCAATTCTCTCGCACTTTTCTCGAATTTATGCAAATTGAACACTGCGCTACTACATCCTTAAAGATTGCTTGAATAAATAGGAAGATATTTCGCGAATCTTTAGAACTTTGTGCTTTTACTACCTCAGGGAATGTAGTGTAATTAAAAAATTGCTTTCGAATCGGCGCATAGATAGGACAAATACAAATGATATGTTCTAGCGTTTTCAATTCTCCTGGAATTAGTGTCGTTGTAAGGCTTTCTATGAAGGATGCATTATGGACATTACCAGGTTGGAGAGTAAATTTCTATTGAAGTGAAGTCAAGTACACGAGCGTCGGGGAATCCCCAAAGGTTTGTAAATAGAGCCGCAACGGTGTAAGGGACGTGATAGTCCGGGGCACTTGACCGTCACCGAGGAAACGTGAAAAGATAAGAATATATCTCTGTCACCTGATTTCGAAGTGGATGACACGACGCGCGTGAAGGAAAATTCGTCGGTAACCGAAAATTCGTCTTCGTACATCTTTCATTGGTTAGTTACCCATACGGAAATAAAGTATATGCAAATTATATAAAAGATGTATTCTAGATATACAAGATATATTTTGTCCGAAAACATGCGATACGAAATATACGAAATATACGCGAGCGGAAAATATATCTAAGATATATCCAAAATATATTCAAAAGGTATTTTTATTCTATTATCGCCCGGAAAGTTCTATATGTCAGATATATTTTCGCGTATATTTCTTGTCCGTGGGGGTATTCAGGTTAGTCGGTTAAAGACAGCCAATTTCCTCTTAGCGGCGCTCGAACCCATTTGAAAAAACAGTATATTTCAGATATACGGAAAAATATATTAAAAATATAGTAACTATATTTTGCCGGAAAATTCAGATATGTCAGATGTATTTTACTATACATACGAAATATCCGAGAGCGAAAAGTATATCTAAAATATATCCAGAATATATTGAAAATCTATTTTTATACACACGAAATATACGAGTGAAAAATATATCTACAATATATCCAAAATATATCCAGAATATATTCAAAATCCATTTTTATTATATAATTGTCCGAAAAATTCGACGTCAGATATATTTTGGTACATGTACGAAATATACGAGAGCGAAAAATATATAAAAAAATGTACAGAATATATTCAAAATCTATTTTTACTTTATTATCGTGCGAAAAATTGGATATGTCAGATATATGTTCGCATATATTTCTTTTCCGTGGGAGAAACGACTGAGAATTTCGCACTCGAGCAAATATTGACCTTGAATACGGTGTTTAAGCCGTAAAAAAGCGGTTTCGGCGAACCGCAAATATTGCACAAAGTGAAAACCGTCGGCTCACCTGGCTCAACGTGGTGGGAATGATGTCCGGTGTCTGTGGCAGCATTTTGACGCTTGTTCGTTTTTTTCTTTTCTTTTTTTTTCACCGAAAACACACACTGGCAACGTTATCACACCTTCCGCGAACCAAATCTGCCCACTGGGTCGCCGCACAGAGCACCAGTCGAAGAAAAAATAAAACCGAAGGAAGCAGAAGAAATCCACACGCCGTCAGCGGTGGCAGCGCTGGGCGTCGCACGCAATCATAGCCATAATCATAATAATCATAACGAGCCGCGTCGTAATCGCGGATCGATCGACGCACGGTGGAACCAAAACAAACACACTTTTCCGGATTTTTCGGGCGAACGACAGTTCGTCAGGAGGAAAGAAAAACTCGTGGCGCGCCACCTGGCGGCTCCTTTGGATTCGGTTTTTCAAGTTGGCGAAAGAAAAATTATCAGTGTTTTTTTTTTGTTTTTGCTTTACGCGCGAACGAGAGAAAAAAACGAGAGGAGTCACACTGCGTGGATAGGTGGAGCGAAATTGTGCGCACGAGGTGGGAGAATAAAGGAGAATGTGAAATTGGCGAGCGAGCGCGCACACCGCGACCCACGAAGCTTCGGGCTTGAGGCTGCGCGCGAGACTGCCGAGCCGGGGCGCGTCGCGGACACCCGAGACCGAGACGGGACTGCTCGGGGGAGTCGATAGAGGCCGAGGAGCCACGAGGACGACCGAGTTTGCCCGTGGGCCGCGCGGCGCGCGCGTCGCGCTTCGTCCACGGCGGCGCCGCCGCCGAGGACTAAGCGGACGGAGCGCTTTGACTTCTTTTTTACTTTTATTTTTTCTTTTTTCTTTATTTTCTCCCGTTCCTTCTTTCTCTCTCTCTTTCTCCGCGCGGCGCTTTAGGAATTTATTATTGACAGCTCGACGCCCCCGGGGGGAAAGCCGAGAAGATGACGATTGATATCGCGACGGGCGATATATGCGCGCGCGTCCGGAGTGCAATGCGAGTGGATGTAAGGTAGACGGGATACGGGCAGATCCTGGAGCGGATGCGGAGCGCATTTCTCTTTTTGGCCGTAAGCGCGGACGCCAGTGACACATTATTAATAATCATTGTGTTTCTCATTTCTATCTACGATACAGACTTTTTTTGACTAACTTAATTTCGAAAAATTTTGAAACTCCTGACAAAAATAGAAGCTTAAGGTACTTAGTCGTTGCGTCTAGTATTCATCTCGTATCAATTCGAGAAAAAAAGAAAAACAAAAAATGGTGAAATAATTGAATAACATATCATATCATAGTCGGGAGATTTTTTGAATAACATACCATATCATAGTCGGGAGATTTTTTGAATAACATATCATATCATAGTCGGGAGATTTTTTGAATAACATATCATATCATAGTCGGGAGATTTTTTGAATAACATATCATATCATAGTCGGGAGATTTTTTGAATAACATATCATATCATAGTCGGGAGATTTTTTGAATAACATATCATATCATAGCCGGGAGATTTTTTGAATAACATATCATATCATAGTCGGGAGATTCTTTTTTTTTTGTCATTAGGTGTGAAAATCTCCCGACTATGATATATGTTATTCAAAAAATCTCCCGACTATGATATGATATGTTATTCAATTATTTCACCATTTTTTGTTTTTCTTTTTTTTTCAGTCGGGAGTTTTTTAAATTTTTGTAAATTTTTTTTTTATTTCATGCTTTTTAAATTTGTTTAGATGGATATATTACGGGAAGAAAACTGATTGTTTAACGAAAAATATTGTATTAATAATGTATTCCATAAAATATAAATAAAACAAATATTGTATTAATAATGTATTCCATAAATAATCATTTTCACACTTCTTCTTCTCCTTGTTTCTTGGCTATCGCCATAACGGCATGTGTTACAATTTTTATTCGGACTTTACATACACTTGAGAAAGGTAAATCGGCCCGGTTTGATTTGCTACCTCAATTACAGGCGACATTCAAGCACTCTATCGTGAGCGCCCCGAAGTGAACTACACGATAGCACGATGAGTGCCCTGAAGTGAGCTACACTTTAGCACGATAGTGGCGGCCATCTTGTATTATTTCGATATATTCAAACAGGCTATTTGCACTATTCGCAAAATGTTGAGACAGGATTCAAATTGATCAGTCAGCCTCGACGCTCATCGAAATTACCAATAGGGCAGTCACAATATTCGGTCGTCGGTAAGGGCGTACGCGCGATAAATTCTAGACGCGCACGGGTCGATTTGACGATCGAGCGTCACTCGTGTCTCGGCGGTGAAAGCGTGCGAATCGTGCTGCGTGATCCATTATCTGGATCGAATTAATATTGGAAATACCTTTATAAGGAGAAATTATAAGGACACAAATAATATATAATAGAAGGAAGGAAGGAGGAATATTTATCAGTCAGTGATCGAATAAAATGTAAGTAGATCAATCATTAACCAAACGTCTTTTACCTCTGCAATTCTATTGGGTCACCCAAATCGTTCCTACCCCCTATATCAATATATTATCTTCCGACATAATTTTGATCAATGAATAATAGGGTTTATTAGTTTCCCGACAAACTAATTGGCGTCCAACGTGATCAATTGTTTGAGCCCTAGCAGTCACTGACCCAGACCGCGCTAGGTGACGGTTTCTTTAAATAAAATTATAAAATCCATGAGAATTGAAATAAAATATAGAAGTCGCTCTTGACTGCAACCCAAAAAAGAAGCCTATCTCAATGTATTTATCACAGCGAATCAACAATTTATCACTTTAATTTAAGGAAAAAGACATTGGGCATCAGTCATAGAATCGACACACAAAATTTGGTTAAGTGATTGTTTACCGTTTTCGAGAACATTGGCTACAAAGAAATCGCTCAAATCAGCTGATCGCCGTGAAATGCATAACTCCCGTCTTTTTGCCCCTATGGGGCAGTCGGGAATTAAAAATGAGAGAGGATTGCAAGCTTTTCTCGATGGTATAAAAATATGAAAAAGTTCATGCACATTAAAAGGCACTAAAAACATTAATTTTGCATAATAATAATTCTAAAATGTTAATAACAAATTCATGAAAAAAATCATTTAACAAATCTCCCGCTGGCCCAATTTTTTGTTGTTGTGTGGTTCGGTCATTTTTCTGAATATGTATGCATTTTTTCGGATTTTTAAGATCACTTTGAATTTTGTGCTTTTTTCATATGGAAAATGTGTGGAAAAATATAGTTAATAAACAAATTGGGTAAATGAAAATGGTGAAATAATGAAATAACTATTCGCATATCATAGTCAGGAGATTTTTTTCGTCATTAGGTGTGAAAATCTTCCGACTGTATTATATGAATAGCTATTTCATCGTTTCACCATTTTTTATTTACCCAACTTGTTTATTAAATGAACGACTTTTTCCGTCAGGACTTTTTTAATTTTTGTAAAATTATTTTTATTTCATCCCTTTTCAAAGTAATTCAAATGCTCTTGCCAAGTGCGCTGCGAAGTGAGTCACAGAATACGCACCAACGTCGGCCATTTTGCGATATTTCGATATATTCAAATAGGCTGTTTGCGAAATGAATTTATCTATGCGAATTGGCAACTTATGAGCTCAATTGATGGAAAAAGACATTGGGCGCTCGTCATTGAATCGACTTAAAAAATATGGTTAAGTAATTTTCTACAGCTTTCTAGAACCAGGGCGACAAAGGAATCGCTGAAATCAGCTGAACGCCGTGGAACGTATAGGGCGGTGAGGATTAAAAAAATAACAATAACAATACTGATTTGTAATACAAATGTTTGCAATAAATTTAGCAATAATTTTTATTACAAATTTTTAAAAATATCAATAATGAACTATCTATTTCATAGATAGGTAATAAAAATTGTTGCAGTAAATTTAGCAATCATTTTCTTTACTAATTAAAAAAATAACGATAACAATAATGAGCATTTGGCAGATTTGTAAGACACGAGAGGACGCGTGAAAAATCGTAATTTAATGAATTCGCAAATCGGATAACGCGGCTATTCACGAGTGATGATAAATGTAATCCGGCTGCGTCACGAGACGCGTTCGTAGAAGGGCGATCATTTTGCCCCATCCCGTGGGGGATGCCGTCATTTTGCCCTAGAGGGGCAGTCGTGATTTAAAAAATAACAATAACAATAGTAATATGTAATAAAAATGTTTGCAATAAAATCGGCAACCATTTTTTTTCACAGATTTTAAAAAATATCAATAATGAACATTCATAGATGTGTAATAAAAATATTAGCAGTAAATTTGACAATAATGTTGTTTACAAATAAAAAAATAACAACAATAGTGAACATTTCATAGATAGGTAATAAAAATGGTTGCAATAAATTTAGCAGTCATTTGTTTTTACTAATAAAAAAAGTAACGATAACAATAATGAGCGTTTGGCAGATTTGTAAGACACGAGAGGACGCGTGAAAAATCGTCAATTAATGAATTCACAAATCGGATAACGCGGCTTTTCACGAGTGATGATAAATGTAATCCGGCCGCGTCACGAGACGCGTTCGTGGAAGGGCGATGAAACACCGACGCGTCCGGGGATTCCATCACGGCGGCTGACACGAGACTCGCGTTACACAAGAGGATTCTTTGAGTACGGCGCGCGTACGGCGAGCCCGCAGTCGTGACATTGCTGAGGCCGCGGTTCATCAGCCGAATTCACGCGGAGAATCATCGCGCCGCGAGTCGTTAGCGCGCGACCCGAGTGAGGCCGGCACTGATTGTGAGTCACCAAGCTCGCTTCCACCTCGGCGCACTTCTTCACGGTCTCTCAGTGTCTAGCTCCCTCTCTCTCTCTCTCTCTCTCTCTCTCCCTCTCTCTCTCCCTCAATACGCACCACTGTACTGTGCCGGGCTCTATACGCGCGTGACGCAATCGCCCGTTATCGCTCGTCTCTTTAAACAGGTGAGAGGGACATTCCACTCGCATACATACGCAAACTTCGTGGAATTCACAGCGCGTTATAGATGCATCGTATAATGATTTTTGTAGTTCCGTATGTATGAGACATTCTCCATCAACTCGGCCATTTTTTTTCTCGACCTCCGGATCTGTTTCATAATTGGCCATGTGTTAGTACCACTTAAAGATACTCTGTGTGAATTTTTTCAGATTTTTCAATTCACTTTTTTCGGAAATAAGTGTTGGTTCCTCATAGAGGAAGCTTTGTTTTCTTGAATTTTTTTTTCTTCTTTTTGAGATATTGATGTCGGTACACTCAAAATGATCCAAAACGTCAAGACAACTGGTTTGTACGAAATGTCTTAGTCGGGACTTCTACCTTGGAGCACAATTTTTCATTTAATTTTTGTGTAGGAAAATTAATAATACTAGACAACTGCAGTTTTTTTCTACTTGTTATTTAGGTTTTATAGTATACAATGGAATTTTTTAAGTAAAAAATTGTCGGCGTCCAAGGTCCTCAAACACGGACATCGTAAATAAATGGCTACCACTCTCCTGACCGCTGCAATTATGCGATCGGCATAAAATTGTGCATACATACTCGGGAAATATGTCTTCATGGAATGATTAAGGTTTTTTTCGATAACTTCATTTCTCGATTTTTTATTAATGTTTTTATACGAAAGATAGGGGCAAAACCGATTTTTTTTGTTTAAACGCCGCCATTTTCTTAATTTTGCAGTAATCGAAAAAGACCTTCGACATTCCATGAAGACATGATTCTCGAGTATGTATGCACAATTTCAGGCCGATCGCATAATTACAGTAGTCAGGAGAGTGGTAGCCATTTATTTTGGATGACCGTGTTTGAGGACCTGGGACGCCGACAATTCTTAACTTAAAAAAATGCCATTGTATACTTTAAAACGTAAATAACAAGTAAAAAGAAACCGCAGTCGTCTACATTTATTCGTTTCCCCACAAAAAAATTAAATAAAAAACGATGCTCCAGGGTAGAAGTACTCCAGAACGCGTGTGTGTGTGTGCAGATTTCGCGGTTTACACGATGAGTACCGTAATTTTCGAAGAATGTTCTTCAAATTTGGCACGCACGTTGGCTATCACAGAATACCGTTTGGAATTGTAGTTGACGCGAATCGGTTAGGAAATTCAGATTTTACAGCATTTTGAAAATGTCGAAAAAATCGTTTTCACGTTACAACTGCCGCAAATTGAGAGATATCGGGCAGCAATTTTGTATGTAAACGAACTACCATCAAATCGTGATCTGGACCAAGTTTGGCGAAAATCGGTAGAACGGTTCTAATGTTGTTGTCATTTTTTTTTTTTTTTTTTTTCAAATGTCTGTAAGTACTTCAGGTTCTGTAATTTCTGAGACATCTGATTGCAATTTCGAATGTGTCATTGCGTTTACTGATTATCAATGATGAATTTCGTCAAGGAAATGGTCATTATATAGGTAAATTCCGATTTTGCGGTATGAAAAACAACCAGAATTATCTCAAATTTCCAGAATTATCTCAAATTTGTTTCACATATGGACAACCATGGACCAGTTTTTAATATCAGGATGCTCATTATCGGTTTAAACATTTTTAAAAACCAAATAGATATAAACGCGAATAAAAAAGTCGGCGGTTCGACTACAATTAATGGGTTTTACTACTATTGTTCGTATTTCCCCGATCCGCGATAGGGTACAGTTTTTCTGTGAGGCAGAGTCATAACATGGTATCGTTCATTTCAATTTCGTTTTTATTTGTATAAAAATATAATACCGGTTTTTTCGTTGTTTTTGTTTTCTTTTTTAAATTGGTGCAACGTCCTGGCGTCTCACATGTAGCGGAGAGCAGTTATATTGGCGCAGAACTGGCGCCAGTGCGGGACACTGTAGACGCTCATTAATAAAACATGCTATAGACGGTGGATACCACGAATGCTCTTGGGATCAACTCGAGTGTGTGGGGTGTACGAGGAAGTAATAAAAAGAAAAACGACGAGATGCGGAGAGTCGCACGCTTGCCCAAACCCGTTGGTCCCGACGGTCGGTCTTCTTTTCAAACTGACCCTGAATTCACGATAACAGCGTTGTGTCTGTATCGATATTATTCAGCCTGTACTATTCTTCTTGCACAGCGACGATAATTATGATAATGGTATTTTTTCAAAAGGAATTCCGCCTCTCGGCGCTCATTATTATTCCGCAAATCAAATTATCGGCAAACATTGTCGCATTCTTATAAATAAATAAATAAATAAATAAATAAATAAACAATCAAGCAAACAAACAAGTAAATAAATGAATGAATAAATAAATAAATAAATAAATAAATAAATAAATAAATAAATAAATAAATAAATAAATAAATAAATAAATAAATAAATAAGTGAATGAATAAATAAATAAATAAATGAATAAATAAATAAATAAGTAAATGAATAAATAAATAAATAATCTCAAATTAAGTCAGTTTTAAAACGATTCCGGTGAAAAAAAGTTTCTAAAATCGCAGGGTTATCGCCGGAGCAGAATAAAGACGTGCGCGCTCGATGGCAGGGGGAAAGAATTTCGACGAAGGAACCGCTAATTACGTGCGGTCTAATTCTCCGTCAAGATACCACGTTGCCGCGCTACACACGGCGTGAGCCGAGCAAGGCCGCGCAGCCCTCGACCCTGAAGTCCCGCGTCGCTTTGGGCCATCTTCTTTATTGCACCGACGAGAGCCTGCGGCTCTTCGGCCAGACGGCCCGACAGACGTGCGCGTTCGCGTTGAGATAAAAAAGAAATAACAAAACAAAATCATTAATAAGAAAAAGAATTATGAAAAATAATAATAATAATAAGAAAAAATGCGTTAAAGTTTAAGAGGCAATAAACACGATATGAATCCTCTTATCCTCTTATTTCTCGTTCTTTTTTTCTCTCTCTCTCTCCCTTCGCACAAAACATTCGCGCCTCACGGTGCATTTATTCGCTCCACGTTGGGCCCCCCGGGCTTTGGCTCTTTTATTCCAGCTCGAGTGTATCACCAGAGAGGGAAAATTGCTGTTACAAAGTATACAGCGAGGAAGTTGGAACGAACTCGAATAAATATTGAAGATTTTCACCGCGGCGGAAGTTTCGCCGGGAAAAGCGACTTCGGGGTTCACGCGAGTCCGCGGGGAGACTTATCTATCGAATATGGATACCACCGTAAAAACTCGTTTAATAATTCACGGCTGTGGATGTTGAGCGAGTATCGATTTTTTTATCGGACACTCGAGTTTGATGATCTAATTTATTGCAATTTATTGAGGAATAATAAAAATACGTGTATCGAACACAAATCATTTTCAGGCCTCCCGACAGAAAAAAGGATGCAAAGTATCACTTTGCATATTGCCTCCTTGTTCATTTCCATTTTTCACAAAGCCACCTCTATGACGACATTTCTTTATTATTTTTGCCTTTTTGGCACCTCTACACGGAGAAAACGGTTTTGCTACACGGAGAAAACGATATTTTACTATGCTAGCAAATCTTTTGTTAAAATAGTGACAACATTGCGTTTTCATTTATTTCCTCGACTAACATATTTTTTGCTAGACAAACAAATTTCTTTGGTAGTACAACAAAATTGTTTGCTAGGTTAGCAGATATCGCAACGTTGTCACTATTTTAACAAAATTTGCTGACATGGCAAACCCGTTTTCTCCGTGTATGAGGAAGTTCCTTCATTATTTTTGGCCTCCTCGTATTAGAGGATGCTTTGCGAAAAATGACAACTAACGAGGAAGCAATGTGCAAAGTTCCTATGAGGAAGCAAAAATCTTGAGTAAAAAAAACCACATTATATACGACTATGAATCATTGCTACGGACATGGTTACATCGCGTTTTGTGTGGGTACTGATATTTTACATACGTTGTGCTGTTTTACGAAATTCGGAGTAACAAAAAAAAAATGAATGAAAATCGCGTAAAATCGAAACCGCTTTATCGATCATCACCAAATGTGGTGAGTATTAGCGCTGAATGTTATTTTTCGTCTGTAGAAAATTTCATTTCATTAGGTGAAATTTTAAGTCTCACTAAAGTCGAACCGTTTTACCGATTTGGCCCACATTCAATACCAAAGGTCGCATCGTTTTGTTAAAATCTTGTACGCAGTTTCAGCCTGATAGCTAAAAATTCGTTTGAGCTGGAGCGTTTACGTACGTTTTTTTAAATTTCAAAAAACTTATAAAAATAGAATGCGTGAACCGATTTTCATAATATTTATACCAATTGAAGATCAGCTAGTATTGTGTATGTTGCTTAAATTTCAGCTAATTCGGTCGAATAGTTTCCAAGGTACGGTAATGTGAATTTTAGGCCAATTTTATAATTTTATAGACAATTTTAGGACAATTTTTATAAATCACTTTTCTCAATCTTGCAGACCGTTCTGAGTGTTCTCACATGAAGATTTCGAGAATTTTGTGTTTTTTTCATGAAAGCAAAGCTTCCTCCATCAGAAAGCAAAATTATATAAAAATAAAGTAAGTAAACGTTTTTCAAAAATCATGTTTTTGCGTGGAAAAAATATGCTCGATCCCTTGCTATATGGCAAAAGCTCTAGCATATAAAATGCTGGAAATTCTCTATGCGTAAACAAAATAGTATAAAAATAAAGTAAACGGATTTCAAAAGCCACGTTTTTGCGTGGAAAACAGTTTTAGTTTTATTCGGCCCACAGGCTAGACTAAACTAAAACTTTTTTCTACGGAAAAATACGCTCGACCCTTTTCAGTGGCAAAGGGTTGAGCGTATAAAATGCTGGAAGTGGTTGTTGCGTTGAAAATATCAATAATGAACATTGATAGATGTGTAATAAAAATATTAACAGTAAATTTGACAATAATTCTTTTTACAAATAAAAAAATAACAACAATAGTGAGCATTTCATAGATAAATGCTGGAAATACTCTATGCGCAAACAAAATAGTATAAAAATAAAGTAAACGGATTTCAAAAGCCACGTTTTTGCGTGGAGAACAGTTTTAGTTTTATTCGGCCCACAGGCTAGATAAAACTAAAACTTTTTTCCACGGAAAAATACGCTCGACCCTTTTCACTAGCAAAGGGTTGAGCGTATAAAATGCTGGAAGTGGTTGTTGCGTTGTCTGAAAATTTGCCGAGTGCAGTCATAAAGGACGCATGTCTGTAAAAATGCACGAGAATGATCCTTGGAGAGTGCCGGTAGTGAGTAAGTCAAGTGTAACGCGCTCGGAGGATCCTCCGTGTGAACTTGGAAGGGAGAGCGAGAGAAAGACGCAGCAGCAGCGGCGGCAGCACCGTTTTCCACTATCCTAACGCTATACGGCGTGCGCGCTGTTATAAATAAAGCATCGACGCCAGTCTGGCGCTCGCGCGGCCGCGGTCGACGTATACGCGGCGTAGTGGCGTCCTTGCCTCGGGGCAAAATTTATTCATCGACGACCGGAGTATATCTCCGGGCATCGCTACCGGTTAGCTTCTCGCGCCGCGCGAGTGGAGCCCACCGCCTTAAGGTAGTATGAGCGTACAGATGAACGTCGCGTAAATTCGAGGGAGTTTGAGAGAGAATTACAAAGAGTTCTCGATCAGATAAAAATCTGAAAAAAATCAAGCATATGAAAGGCGGTAAAGAGATTATTTTAGACAATAATAATTTTTAAAATGTTATTAACAAATTACTTAAATAAATAATTGTTCAACTAAATATCCGGCAACCTAACTTTTTTTGTTATTAAAGTGATCTTCTTATTTTTCTACATACGTATGAATTTTTTCAGAATTTTCTCTGATTTTTAATTTTAACATAATAAAAAAACGTAATTGTCAAATGTCGCACAAAATTCGGAAATAATTCATACGTTTGTAGAAAAATAAGAAGATCACTTTAATAACAAAAAAGAGTTAGGTTGCCGGATATTTAGTTGAACAATTATTTATTTAAGTAATTTGTTAATAACATTTTTTTAATTATTATTGTCTAAATTAATCTCTTTACCGCCTTTCATATGCTTGATTTTTTTCAGATTTTTATCTCATCGAGAACTCTTCGTAATTCTCTCTCAAACTCCCTCGAATTTACGCGACGTTCATCTGTACGCTCATACTACCTTAAGGTAGTATGAGCGCTATGCCTAACGTCGCATAAGTTTGAGCAAGAATGATACAGAATTACGAACAGTTCTCGATGAGATAAAAATCTGAAAAAAAAAATCAAACATACAGAAGGTGCTGAAAAGATTATTTTGGCATAATAATAATTGAAAAATGTTATCAACAAATTACTGAAATAAATAATTGTTCAAAAAATTACCCGGCAACCTATCTTTTTTTTGTTATGAAAATGGCTTGTGTATTATTCTGTATACGTATGAATTTTTTCATAATTTTGTGTGATGTCTGAAAATTGCGTTTTTTTCATGTTAAAATTCAAAATCAGACAAAACTCTGAAAAAATGCATACACATTCAGAAAAATAAACAAATCATTTTCATAACAAAAAAAAATAGGTTACCGGGTAATTTGTTAAACAATTACTTATTTCCGTAATTTGTTAGTAACATTTTTTAATTATTATTTTGCCAAAATAATATTTTCATCACCTTCCATATGCTTGATTTTTTTCAGATTTTTATCTTATCGAGAACTGTTCGTAATTCTGTCTCATTCTCGCTCGAACTTATGCGACGTCAGCCTAGGCGCTCGTACTACCTTAACCGTCGCGTAGTTAGGTAGGAGGCGCAACGAGCTAAACACGAATACCTAAAGGTCCACGGCGACGGCATCGACGGGCCCCGCTCGATCGCGAAGGCGCAAACACGCGTGACTCGAATCCCAACTCCACCGAGTTCCACTGTCACTTTCTTTTTTATTCTTTTTTTGCCTCTCTTTCACCTCACCCGCTGACGTCACCGTGCCAACGTGCAAGTTGTAAATTTAACTTCGTAAATTCATTTGTTCCAGTTTGTCGATGGAAATTTAGTTCATTGAATTCAATGGGTGTAGGTGAATCGCCCATTGACCGAACACTTAAGGTGTATGACGACTTTGTCATCGTTGGAATAATAGTTGATGTACGCTGAACTTCGCGAAAGGCGTACCAATTATTCATGTATAAACTAATTGAACATACGAATTTTTTTTTACGATCATTTTTAGTGATTTGCTAGAGAATTGATAAAATTTAAGGGGCGGGGGGTGTGGTTAATTCGGTGAAAAAAGGCCCCTTTTCAACAATTTTTTTACAAGATATACGGACAGTGTATTTTACTTTTGATGACAACAGTATTGTAGAGTAACATTTCAAGAAAATTCTCTGAAAATTTCAGCGGCAGATATTAAAAACTAAGCCGTTGACAAATCTCCGGAGACGCCTCCAAAAAAAGTTACTTTGCGGTGACGGTTGTAACTCATCACTCGATCATCTGATATCGAAAAATCAAATTGATTTTATTAGTTTATGAGTTTCCCCAGGTAAGGCTGTCGAGTTTTTTTTCAAGTTTTGGTAACACTGGAAAGTCAAAAACGCGATTTTCGCTTAAAAAAATAGGTAATTTTGTTATTGTAAAATAAAAAATAACAATAAATTTTGAAAACTCGACAGCGTTACCTCATGAATTATACAGAGAAAAAGTGTACCAAGTTTGAAAAGGATCGGTAGAATCGATTTTTAACTACAGCTGTCACCGACTTTGAAAACGTGAAGTGTGTGAAAATCGCTTTAAAGTGAATACTCATATACGAAACGACTCAGAGCCTCGGATGGTTAGAATTCCATATCTCCGTTAGTTTTGCTCCAATTGCTCTAAAAATTTGGTTCAATATTCTTGAGATGTTGTGCATTCATAAAATAACATTTAAAAAATGAGAAAGAAACTTCAAGACCATACCCCCCCCCCCCCCCCCCCCCCTAATGTGATGCCCTAAATGTCAACGAATGGACACTTTTCCTATTTAATGGTGACTCCCTGCCTATTAAATGGACTCTCCTAAAATCGTAATCATGACGTATCATTTTATTCGCTTGCAGCTTCTTCCAAACACATATGTATAGGTAAATCTAGAAATATATGGCAAGCCTAGTGTCATGGACCTCGACCTGACCACTTTCAGTGCGTTGACCATGCCGCTTTGAACATATCTAAAACGCTGATACGTTTTTTTTGCACTTTTGCTGTGACCGGTTTTTATTTCATTATAAATGATAATAATAATGACAAGCATAGTAACGATACTAATGAATAACAATAATGATAATAATCGCTGTGTTCATTCAGAAGAAAAAAGTTAGAATTCTCACCCTAAATATAAACAACAACATAACATTTTGAAAACATGTTCATCATTTAAATTACTTCAAACTGAAGAAATGTTGTCCGAATCATTTTTCGATACGATTATAAATTTCCAACATATTCAACATTAAAGAAATAATGTTTTTCAAAAATTCATTTCTTTTATAAAAATCATTCTGACGTCAATATTGATCATAGCCCTTAACAAAAAATACGAGTCTTCTCTTTTTCTGTATATTTTTCGATACAAAATTGCTATGATTATTGACGAGGGTCAGGGCGGAGCATGACAATTTCAGCGTAAATGCCCCATACATTTCATGAATCAATTAGTAGGAGACACCTGAGTGAAGTTCGTGTAGATGTCGCAGCCTTCTGAAAACTGCACTAATGACTTTCGAGTGACAAGTCATAACACCGTAATTACGTTTGGTTTGAGCAAAAATGTAGTATTCGTTGGCGAGCATGCCGAGTCACGGGTTTCAAATTTTAAGTTTCATCATCATCAGGCATCCCATTTCCGGTTACGGATAAGACGCCGGAAAAATGTCTGGAAAAAATAGTACTTTTCTATCACCTTAACCCTCAATAATTATATTTTTAACGCTGGTTTTTAAGAATCCATTAAAAAATATTATCATACGTAATGAAAATTCAAGATTTCAGCGGGCTACACGAGACTCACGATTTCGACATTTTCGCCAGAAGACCGAGAGAATTTTTGCCAACACTCTGACGAAACGAGATGTCAATGAAATGCGGCGATTGTGATCACTTTAGATGCGAGAGAGAAAAGCCCCGTGACTCAAAGCCCCGCGTGTCGTCGTCGCGACGAAAACGTTCGCGATGTAGTGGAAAATCTTCAAGAGATCGCGAGTCGTCTTCGAGAAGAAGCGAAAAACCGAAGCGAACGCGCAGAGCCAGGTTATCGAAAATCGATTTTTATTATGAAGGGGGACTTCTACCTTGGAGCACCATTTTTCATTTTATTTTTTGTAGGAAAACGAAAAAATGTAGACGACTGCGTTTTTTTCTACTTGTTATTTACGTTTTATAGTATACAATGGAATTTTTAAGTTAAAAATTGTCGACATCCAAGGTCCTCAAACACGGTCATCCAAAATAAATGGCTGCTACTCTCTTGACCACTGTAATTATGCGATCGGCCTGAAATTGTGCATACATATTCGGGAAACATGTCTTCATGTAATGACGGAGATTTTTTTCGATAACTTAATTTTTCGACTTTTTATTAATGTTTTTATACGAAAAACGCAGTGAAAGTATCGATTTTTGTTGTTGTTTAAACGCTGCCATTTCCTTAATTTTGCAGTAATCGAAAAAAACCTCCGTCATTTTATGAAGACATGCTTCTCGAATATGTATGCACAATTTCAGGCCGATCGCATAATTACAGTGGTCAGGAGAGTGGTAGCCATTTATTTTGGATGACAGTGTTTGAAGACCTGGGACGCCGACAATTTTTCACTTAAGAAAAAGATGCTATTGTATACTTTAAAAGGTAAATAACAAGTAGAAAAAAACCGGAGTCGTCTACATTTCTTCGTTTCCCCACAAAAAAATAAAACTAAAAGCAGTGCTCCAGGGTAGAAGTCCCCCTTCAATTAATAAACATTTTCGAATAAATAAGTTCGACTTTTTTATCAACACGTAAAATTAAGTAATAAAAAATGTATAAATGAAGAAAAAAACACATGACAATTGTTATTCTACCTAGGGTAGAATACTCAGAGCTCGAAAGCAACGAGAACGAAAGGGGCACTTGCCGATCTAGAGACAAACGCAGCAGGAAACCTCGGCGAAGAGGAGTCAAGAGTGAGAAGAAAAGAAAGAAAAAGAAGAAGAAGAAGAAGAGGAAGAAGCTCTCAGGATCTTCGGCGTGTTCGAGACTCATCGAACTGCTCATCAAGAGCTGCTTCTGCCTCGAGGGCCTCGACTCCTCGTCGTCCCCCACTTGTCCCGATGCGTCCTGCTGCTGCTGCCGCTGCAAATGTCGTTTTTGCCGGCCCGATTGCGACAGCAAATCCGTACAGTGCGACGACCGTGATCGTCTCGTCGCTCAGGCCGCGATCCACGACAGCGCCGACGACGCTCGCGATTCTCGGAAAAAACACGAGACGCACTCGACGACCGGGGAAGTCGGGAAACCGGCAGAATGCGTCACCGTCGACAGATCGGGAACGGATCGTGAGAAATCTCACAACGATTTTCGTACGACGACCTATTGGTAGTTTTTTTTTATAACCGATTTCTATCAATTTTTCTTTTTTTGTTTGTTTTTTATTCGCATCCTTCAATTCGTTCGCAGTAATGGAAATCGGTCGGCGGAATTGCGCAGTAATCGCAAAAATAAATCGGACAGTGGAATCAGGAGTTCGATAGCCAAGAGTTTGAGCGCGATGAAGAATCGAAAAAATCGGCAAAAAAGTTTCACGGATTCATCGACTACCGAGAAAACGATTTTTTCCAAACGCGCGGATGTGAATTCCGAAAAATGTCGTTGCACTCGACGAGACGCGCTGAAGGTCAAATCGCGCGAACGAATTCGCAAAATCGGCGAGTTACCGATTCGCTGCAGAGCCGACGATCGCGGGACATCGGCAAAAGCTCTAATGCTCGACATCATTTTCTGGCCGCAAACTTGCTTCCGAAGGCGCTGATCTTCGGGCGGTAATAAAGAGACGAAGACAAAAAATAGGACACTCGTTTTCTTCTCATCGCCTCTCGATTTATTCGCGTAATACTATATCGATTTTTTTATAAACGTAGACTTAATTCTATCGTGGTAGCGTATAAATTATCACGGGACAAATGTGAACGAGAAGATACGTATTTCGGACAAACTACGACCTGAGTTTGCTTTTAAGGGGGCCTTCTACCCTGGAGCACCATTTTTCATTATATTTTTTTATGGGAAAACGAATAATAGTAGACGACTGCGGTTTTTTTCTACTTGTTATTTAAGTTTTATAGTATACGATAGAATTGATAAAGTTAAAAATTGCCGGCGTTTACTATTATTCGTTTTCCCACACAAAAAAAAATAAAATGAAAAACGATGCTCCAGAGTAGAAGACCCCCTTAAGTTTTGTTTGTCATTTTTTTTATTGTTCGAATAATTCGTCCTCGTCCCTCGATTTTCTTCGTTGGGCTTGTGAGAGAGAAAAAAGATGAAGTTTGATATTCTGGCAGTTTTGCAACGAAACTATTTCGAGTCGAGCTATCGAAATGTTTTTCTTTTTTTTTTCATTTCATTCTCTCGCTGGGCTATTCGCGAGTTTCCTTAGGCCGCTCCCGGCGTTATTAATTATTATCGTTATTACTCGTTCGAGCGACGATTACGATTACAACGACGATGATCGGTTATAACACTTAGGAGCTTGTGGATTAAATACATTTTCCATCGTTACGTACACAAAACAAATTTCGCACTGGAATGATAAGTTTCGCTCGACGATGATGAGTAACGGCAATTTTCGCACGAATTACGGTCACTCGACATCACCGATTTTGCTCGCTGTTCTTCCTCTACATATTTTAAAGCAGTCTTTCGTCATTATCTGTGGTTTTCGCGTGTAAAACATTGGCCACGTCGGTCGACAAAGTTTTCCTCGCGTGAGAATTTCACTCTCACTCGTTTGCGAGCCAAACGACGGTACTAAAAAATCTCATCCGTGAGAACGAAAACGTTCCAAACGCGAGATAAAATTAAAAAATGAAGACGTGTCGAATTTCTACTGGGATGTAAAATATAAAATGAACGCGGTGGACGCGGTTTTTGCTCGACGCGAACAAATTCTGCGGGTCTCTTCGTCTTCGTCGTGAGACGCGAATCGCGTTCTCCTTTTCATCGGGTGCTGCGCCTCGAAACTCGCATCTGCTTCTCGAGCTCGAATTGCCGAAGATCCGCGCGCTGAAGGAAATCCTGACGCTCGAGATAACCGTCCTTGCCGCGATTGTGAGTGTTTATCTCCTCGTCGATGTTCTCCTCGCGCTTGAAGCTGTCCCAGTCGAGTTTGGATTTTTCGAGGGTGCTGATCTTCGCCTTCTTCCCGAGCTGACCGAGAACCGAGGAAATTCCACCGAGACCACCCGCGCGCTTTGCTCCTCGGCCTCGCGACGAAGGACCCCGCGCGGGTTCCGCCGCCGTCGCCGATGTCGCCGACGTCGCTTCCTTCGGTGATTTTTCCACCGACGACAGCGAGAGTCTCGCCTCCGCGGAATCCGCCGGAACTTCCTTCTCCACCTTAACCTCCTCGCCGGCGAACTCGAAGATCTTCGTGATCTTCACCTTCTCCTCGATCTTCGGCCTCACCAGCGGCGACGACGACAAATTTCCGTTTGACTGCTTCTGCGGTTTTGGCTTGGAAATCGTTCCTGCAAACATTTTCTCCGTGTACTGCTACTTATTTTTAATCAGAGAGGGCAGCATTTTACATACACAGTCATATTTTTTATTTCAATACAAATGCTTGTCTGGTATTTTCAATACTTTTAAGTACAAAATACAAAATACTTTTGCGTCTACTCCTTATTTAATTAATTACTTAATTTAATTTTTTAACGGGATTCTCCTTTGAGAATGATTATACATTTTCGGCATGGAGTGCCAATTTGAAAATTCCAGATTTTACAACTTGAAAATTATGATTACTTACAGAATAAAATATTCGGAAATATTTTTATTTTTTGAAAATGATTGTATGATTAGCCGAAGCCCAAGTGCTTGGGACAGATCAACAGTACATAAATTATACATCTTATACCATATTGGAATGATTTTGCCCGACCCTATTCATCAACAACAGACGTAGCATTGATTTTGACTAAGCATATTAAAAAGTACTTAAACAAAGTACTTGTCAATGTGTTTTAAGTACAAAAAGTATTTTGTATTTTAAATACAAAACGTATTTTATATTTTTAAAACAAAACGTATTTTATATTTTTAAAACAAAACGTATATTGTATTTCTAACACAAAATGAATTTTGTAATTTAAATAGATAAAGTAACTTGTATTTCAAGTACATAAAGTATTTTTTATTACATACACTATTTTGTATTTTGTATTTTGCGTACTTTTCAACTTTGTTTTTGAAACCTAAATCTTTTTCGAGACAGGGTACGAGAAACTTCCAAGTAGAAAATGACTGTATGCCTGAAGAAACAAAGACGATAGAATCATTTAAAATATCACATAATAAAAAATACTAGGCTAATCATGCATGTGCCTGAAAAACTTGTGCTCTGACGTGCTCTTATAAATGGTTACAGGCACTGCCGCCCCGTCGTCTTATGTCAAATTTGACATTAAACTGATTTTCATTATCACAGACTTTCCTGGCAACCAATCACAGCTCTAATAGAATGACAACAATACTTTCGGTTACTCATAAACTTTTTAAAAGAGCAAATACGGATACCACTTACCAGTGTCTTTCATGAAATCAGCCCAAAGCGAGTCGGCCCTCTTCTTCTCCTCCTCTTCGCTTGGCGCCGGCTTCTCCGTTTTGCTGTCTTCCGCTTCCTCTTCCCCAGCTACCACAGTCGCTTTCTCCTCTGTCTTCACCCTCCGTCTTCTCTTTTCACCTTTCTTCCTCCTTCCCCCTTTGCCCTTACTGCTGCCTCTTCCTCCGTTGCTGTCCGCTCTGTTCTCGTCGTTCTCCTCGTCCTCCAGAGCGCTCTCTGCCTCTCCGTCAGAGTCCACCTCAGAGACAGCCTCCGCACCCTCTGGAATGTAGTCCTCGTCATCCTCATCGTCAGAATCCGACGGAAGTTCGTGCTCCTTGGACATTGTGCTTTTTGTTTGAACCTAACGTAGTATAAACAATAATTTCAGATAGATAAAACAGTTTTTTGTAGGTTTGAATCCTAACGTAGCATAAACAGCGTTTTTAGTTAGAAAAAAAAAAACGGATTTTTGTGATTTTTGTAGGTTAGAATCCTGAAATAGTATAAACGTTTTTAGATAAAATAAAGCGTTTTTTGCGTTCTTTTCTAGGTTAGAATCCCAACGTGGCATAAACGGCGTTTTTAGTTAGAAAAAAAAAGAATTTTTGCGTTTTATGTAGGTCAGAATCCTAACGTAGCATAAAGAATGTTTTAATTAGAAAAAACAGATTTTTGCGATTTTTTTTTTGTTAGAATCCTAATGTAGTGTAAATGACGTTTTTAGTTACAACAAACGAATTTGTGCAATTTTTTTGTAGATTAGAATCCTAAGGTAGCATAAACGGCGTTTTTAGTTAGAAAAAAACGGATTTTTGTGATTTTTGTAGGTTAGAATCCTAAAATAGCATAAACGACGTTTTTAGATAGAATAAAGCGTTTTTTGCGTTGTTTTCTAGGTCAGAACCCTACCGTGGCATAAACGGCGTTTTTAGTTAGAAAAAAAAAAGAATTTTTGCGTTTTTTGTAGGTTAGAATCCTAACGTAGCATAAACAATGTTTTTAGTAAGAAAAAACAGATTTTTGCGTTTTTTTTTTAGGTTAGAATCCTAATGTAGTGTAAATGACGTTTTTAGTTACAACAAACGAATTTTTGCAATTTTTTGTAGATTAGAATCCTAAGGTAGCATAAACGTTTTTCGTTAGGAAAAAAAAACGAATTTTTGCGATTGTTTTGTAGGTTAGAATTCTAACGCAGCACAAGCGACATTTTTGGTTAGAAAAACGAGATTTTTGCGATTGTTTTGTAGGTTAGAATTTTTCTCACCTACCTAGAGAGCCGCACGAAGCTGCTGCACGTTTGACTTAACCTCAACTTATTGCGGCAATCGTCGTGAGTTTTTAGTGTTTTTGTTTACGTGAATAAACGGGCTCGTTGCAACGGCAACAACGGTATAGTTGCTCGAGGAACAGGAACGAACGGAGCTCTCGGGTCACGGACGAAGGATAAGCCGGAAAGTTCGGTTGAAGCTCCGACAGAGAGGCGGACGGTATTTTTTCTTAGACCTCTTTTCTCGCTATTTTTGTCGGCAAAATTAACGATTTTCTCGCGATTCGCGTAGACGAATTTAACTCGCGAAAAATGGATTATGAACGCGAGCCTCACGCTACGCGCACAATGTCACGTAACGCGAGCTTCAAGTCGTTCGGATGACTGACGCGCGTGCGGGCCGAAACGGCGATTTTGGGAATTACAGCCAACTTCGTGTGATGCGAAGCCAACTTCGGACTCGTGGCGGGAGTTTCAAATCGGACTCAGTTTTATTGTTTCGTTTTTTTCGATTTAGTTGCTGCGAAATTACGAAGGTGGGAAATGTTGATTCGATGATAAATCGATAATTCATTTTTCGATAGTTCGGTAATTGCGATTGGATGGCCCAAAATTAATCGGTGTTTCGAGGCCGTTCTCAACTTCTCGAACCGAAATCGCTGGATCCGATAGAGACATGAGAATTTATTTACGATCCGACGAAGTCGAGGTCGGAGGGATATCCCGAGTGTCGAATGGCAGAAGGGCAAATCGCTTCCGAGAAACCGTCAGCATAACTCCGACCCTCGTTGGGGTAGGAAGGATGGTATCTCGTGTCAACGGGAGTTTCGAATTACAGGATCCATTCGGTATTCTCGTTTCGCCGAAAGAGTCAAGGAAAAAAATGCTCTTTTGGTCGAAAGGGGATTAAAAGGTGGATTAAAGGTTCAAATGTAGACATCTTTCGAGAAGTCCGGACGATCGCTTCGCTGCTACTTGATCAGCAGGATTTTTTCTTCTTCCTGTTTCGTATTTGCATCAATTATTTGTAAACTTTTCAACTTTAATTTCAATTATCTCCGACGATCCAAGTGGCGCCACGGTTTGCTGAAAGGTTGGCCACTTTGTCGCCGAGGGCGCCACTGTTGAAATTTCGCGGGAGATTCAAATTCGACGACGCGAACTCCTCGTTCGTCATACTTTCCTGATATAGAATCTTAAAATCGCCGACGAAATTCAAGGAAAGTATCGCCGCTCCGGTTTCGCACGTTGGACGTAGTTCGGGCGAGGCCTGCGCGCCAGTTATATGACGGAGAAACTCTGGTTGCCGAGCATTTATTTTCCCTGTTGCTTATTTAATTATTAATAAATAAAAAGATACACATTCTTTGAATTCCAATAAAATATTTTGTAGTAATAATTGGACATTTCTGGTAGCAAATCTATAACAACTATAACAACTAAACAAGTTTATCTATAACAACAATTAAAAAAAAACTTTTTTTATGTTCGAATACGATTTTACTAAGAATATGAGTATTTCTGAAATAAAAAATCAAAATTTGGAGAAAAAAAATGAAAAACAGCCATATTTTCGCAGTGGTCCAATCTGATTGAGGAAAACAACAATTATACAACAACTATACAACAATGTTATTGCTATCACAAAAATTAAAAAAAGAAAATTGAAATGTTCCAATATGATTTTGCTAAAAAATTTGAATGTTCTAATATGATTTTACTTAAAAATTGGAATGTTCCAAAATGATTTTACTAAAAAATTTGAATGTTCCAATATGATATTACAAAAAAATTTGAATTTCTGAAATACAAAATCCAAATTCGGAAAGAAAAAAAAATTGAAAACATCCTCAGCCTCGGAGTTGTCCAATCTGATTGCGGGAAACTTGGCAAAAACGCCTAGAAGCGCAAGAGGATGGACCAGGTGGCCGCACATGTAAGAAATCCGAGCGATTGGTGGAAGCGCAATAGGCTAAACGTTCGTGGAGCTCGAGAGAAATTGTAAAGTGGAGGTGGAAGTTGAAACAAGCTCCGCCCGTTCATCGCATCTCCACGTCCCAAATCCCTCCCCACGAGCTTTTTTTCTTCTTCATCTTTCCTTCTCTTGTGTTCGGCCTCCGTCGCCGTATTTTCTCGCTCACGACTATTCGAGATCCACTTAACACTCGGCAATTAGTTCCGGCTGCTCAGACACGCGTGTCGGTCACTCCTCGCTCGTCCCGTATTCGGGAAAGCCCTTGAAAAAAATTTCAACGTGAAATTTCTTCTCAAGTGCGGGTCATACGAAAAGGAGGGAAAGTGTTGAAAAGAAAGAAAACATTGACCAAGTTTTCAAGTAAACAGATTTTTCAAAATTGAACTAAATATCCGAAAAAAAAGGCTGTTGATATTTTTTTGATTAAAAAAATTAAGCGAGTCTTAATACTAATTTAGTTAATAAAAAAATTCAAACCGGCGAATTCTGTTGAAAAAAAAAAAAAAAAAAAAAAAAAAATGCCACGAAAGCGCCGAGCTTCGTTTAATTCTCTGGATGACGAGGACTTCATTCCCGACGAAAAGTACAGCAAAGACGAGCTCGAAGGTCGCGCACCGAGAAACGCGGCGAACGCGAGAGAGCGCGCGAGAATGAGGGTCCTCAGCAAGGCTTTCTGCAGACTCAAAACTACCCTGCCTTGGGTGCCCGCGGACACGAAACTCAGCAAACTCGACACTCTGCGGTTGGCGGCCACATACATCGCTCACTTGCGAGCTGTCCTCAGAGAAGACGGCGATACAAATCCCGAATCCACGACATCGTTGTCTTTGGCTCTGGTGAGTTTTTACCAATTTTCGTGGATTTTTCATTTTTCACTCTCTCGCAGCTCCGAAATATCGGGAATTGGTCCCACAGTTTATTATTACATTTTTTATACTCTTCCACACTGTTAAAAATGTTTGTACATTTTCAACGTGTTTAGCATACAAGTTGTACGTGAAATTTATAATAACAATAACTGTAAATAGTTTTAATATACAAAGTTCGTAATTTTCAAAATTTTCAAAATGATTTTAATATATGTCTATTAAAATTACAATAATCGGCATTGAATATTGAGGAGCTGGCGTATTTAAGTGATGTTTACTATACAGGTAATTGAATTTGATATAAGGAGAAGGAAAATTGCAATGTACGAATGTTAACTCGAACTGTTTTTTTTTCTGATCCAGTTACATGTAATTGTTACCGGGAAAAATCAGTGACTTGCATAAGGACCGTTCAACGATTTTTCGACTGATATTCATCTTTCACCTATAATTTTAGTGTGATTTATATGGGCTATTTGAAGAAACGAATTTCACCAGTAGACAATTGCGAAGTGGGTAGCGTCTTAGGTAGGTAATTATGTAGGTAGAGTGATTCTAGGGTCGGTAGTTCAAGTTCCATATCCCAGGCGATTGTTGATAACAATAAGTATTCGTGGACGTAATTTTCTTTTTCGCGGATATTCATCTTTTATCTATGAAATACTACAGTGAAGTACGTAATTAAGCTATCTGGCGATAATTAAAATAATTTTCTTTCAATGAAATGCGTTTCCAAATTTAACACTAAATCAATGAAATTTAATATACCGTATATTACAAATGAATATACCGTATATTACAAATGAATATACCGTGTATTAAAATTTAGTATACCGTATATTACAATTAAATATACCGTATATTAAAAATTTAACACAATAGTATAGTAAATTTCATGTACCATATACGCATAAAACGTCAGATTATGAATTTTCGAAGAGAATTTTTTTACGGTGTGTATTAAAAATTTGACACAATAGTATAGTAAGTTTCATGTCCTCCAGTACAAAGATCATGAGAATGGAAAGCATTGTCATCATTCTATTCGTGCAAGCAACACATTTGAATCTCAGGCGTTGCTATGATGACAAATAAATAAAAGTAAAACAAGAGCGCAGCAGCGCAAAAAGTTCAATAAGCGTGCGCAGTATGCATAAAACTTCATATACAAATTATTAATTTCAATCAGAATTTTTTTAAAGTGCAATATTGTTATTAAGATTCAATACATTGTAAAGCATTGTAAAATAATAAACATTTCGTAGAAAAAATGTAAACAATATGAATTCTCAAAAAATCTATAAATGGAGAAATAATATTTTATCCAACTTGAAAAAAATGGCTGTTCCGTTGTAAAAAATGAAAAGAAAAAAAAAGAAAATAAACGTTCATGTCCTTCCGGAAAGGGGATGCGGAGTGGGAGTTGCGCGTACAAAGAGCGAGAAATAACGCGAGAACCAGGTGGATCCACTCGGTGTGACGGGATTCCCCGCGCGAGCTAGAAGCAACAGCATCGTTTTATCTCTGTTTACGTCTCACCAGGTGGACCGAATCACCCGGAGAATCTTCCTCTTGGCTCTTTCGCTCGGCTCACTCTGCCACTATTAAATTTCGAGTCGTTTCTCTCGTTGTTCCGGCGGAGGGTTTTAGACGTAAACCGGAAAGTCTGGAATTCCATAGCTCACTCGTCACGTCGTGGACCAAATCGAGATTTATGGATTTTACTCTTGCACAGATTTTAATCCAACAAGACTTTTTATGGCCACATCATTTTTCACATTTTGCTTTTACTAAATTAGGCAGATAAAAATCAATTCGGAACAATTCGTACATTGTAGAAAAATTCAGTTTAAAAATTCATTACTCTTTTATCAAGTTTTATGCATATACGATTCATAACATTTACTATACTACTATTGTGTCAAATTTTTACCTACTTGTGAATTTCGTTTATACAATTGCAGTATATAAATCGCAATGGGGCCACAGATTTCGCCCGGTAACAATTGAATATCACTGGATAAAAAAAACAGATCGTTTACCATACATTAGGGTGATCCTTATTTGACGAAAGTTCGATTTTTGCGTTTCGCACCCTCCAGAACTTTTCCTTTTGAGAAAACAAAAATGTAAATAATTTGCCCGATCGGTTAATATTAACCCGTGCCCGAACGAGGTTGAAGTTAGCAATTGTTTTTAAACGGAGAAAAAATTATATAAAACATTATTTATATAATTTTAAGCTCAATTGTCAGCTCAAATTCACAGGAATTACAACTCCAATCCTTGCGAATCACACACACCCTTACTTAAGTCGGCGACAGTTTTTTAATCGACTTTTAGATTTCGAAATGCAGGTAGGTCAAATCGTCTTAATTTTTTTTACATATAATTTATTGGAAAAAATGATCGAATCACTGCATTCTAGAATATATGTTGTATAAACATGTATGTTTGTATGCGCGTAGGATACTTTGAAATAAATTATTTTCATCAAATTTCTAATTATAAATGAATTAATTTGCAAAAGAAGTAAACCAATTCGAAATATGAACTTTTTGTGTTATATGTCAATAATGGAATAGCAATTAACAGTTCTATTTACATGTGTTACATCATTGTAGATCTTACAATCTGGACCTTTTTATGATACTCGTGAACGACTTGTAAACGATTTTTTGTATAACCTTCGTTTTTTGCGATTACTTTTTTGTAATTTGCCATAAATTGGATCGCTCTTTCTGACATGTCACTCACTGCTCTAAGACTCTCGAATATTTTCAGTGCAGACAAATAATTTTCGTTCGAGTCACATCTCGATACGTGTGTTCGTTTAAAAATTCCGTGGACGGTATCCACGGAATCTGTGTAAATCTAAAAGTAGATTAAAAAATGGTCACCGACTTCAGTAAGGGTGCATTTGAATCGTAAGGATTGTAATTATAATTCCTGTAACTTTGAGCTTCATATGATTCTCTTTTCACTTGTTTACATGTAAAATAATGTTATATATAATTTTTTCCCCTTTTAAAATGAATTAATAACTTCAACCTCGTTGGGGCACGGGTTAGTATTATCCGATCGGGCTAATGATTAACACTGATTTATTTTTTTGTCAAATAGAAATGATCTAGGGGGTGAGGGATATAAAAATCGAACTTTCGTCAAATAAGAATCACCCTAACGTACATATATTGTAGTTTTAATTCGCCATATCAAATCCAATTACCTATATAGTAAACGTCACTTTAATACATCAGTTTCTTAATATGCTATACCGATTATTGTAAATTCAATAGACATATGTAAAATTCAATTTGAAAAATTAAAAAATTATAAACATTGTACATTAATAATAATTTTTAATTACTGTTATTGTAAATTTCCTGTACACTTCTATGTTAAACATATTGTAAATTTACTAACATTTTCAACAGTGTAGATTTTAAAAAATCGGTGCAATTGGTAGGAAATTAGTTTGGAAGGATTTTTTTTATTCGTACGATTTAGCGATTAATCGAAAGTAACGTGATTATTATTTGTCCCGACAGTCGTGGCCCTTCGCGTTCCAGGGAGCCACAACGCCGATGATATTGAACAACAGTTGCGGCGTCTCATCGACTTCGAGCTCGTCGAGCCCGAATCACCACTATCGCGGCCAGAATCAGCTGGACAGTCATCACGAAATTCAGAGCTTCAATCATTCGAGCCACCAGCACATGTCGTCCCGTCACAGTCACGACACCCAGCAGCTTTCCTACTACTGATAACGATAATATCCATTAAAAAAATATATATTTTACCATTTTTTTTCAATCGTAACGCAATTTAGGAAAATATTTATTAAAACGACATTCGCTTTTTATATTTATTAATTATATTGATTATTTTCGATTGCCAAAGCAAATACCAAAGCAAATGTTATAATTATTTCAGTTGAAACTAGTCGAAAATAATGTTTGTGAATTTTTAAGGTAGTCCTGTCGGTACAGTCCCATTAAACGTGAGTTTCAGATCAAATTTCGATCACTTTTCGATGGATTCAAAGTCTGAAAAAATCAGGCATATTCAAGGTGCTGAAAAAATTGATTTTCCATAATATAATGATTCCAAAATGTCATTAACGAATTGAAAAAAAAACTAGTTTAACAAATCATCCGGCAACCAAACTTTTTTTTTATATGAAAACGATTCGTCCATTAAAAAAATATATGTACGCATTTTTCGGAATTTAGTATAATTTTTATTAACTGCATTTTGTTTATGTTTGAGCTGTATTTGCGAATCTACATGATCAATTTTCGGATATTTTGTGACTGTATGAGTCGTTTTATGACAGACGCATATCTAAAACCGTGACTATGCACACATAAAAAAAATTATCATCACTCTCAAAAACTAGCCAATATTCTGAAAAAATTCGTACATATTTAAAAAAATGGAGAAACCATTTTCATATAAAAAAAGTTTGGTTGCTGGATGATTTGTTAAACTATTTTTTTCCATCAATTCGTTAATATCATTTTGGAATTATTATTGTTATGCAAAATGAATCTTTTCAGCGCCTTGAAAATGCTTGATTTTTTCAGATTTTTATCTCATCGAGAAGTGATCGAAATTTTATCTGAAACTCATGTTCGACGGGGTAACCGTAACGTCGTATGAGCATCTTGTCTGACATCGCATAAGTTCGAGGGAGATTGAAAGAGAATTACAAACAGTTCTCGAAGAGATAAACATCGGAAAAAAATTGACCATATGGAAGGTGCTAAATAAATTGTTTTGGCACAATAATATTTAAAAAACGTTTTTAACAAATTACTGAAATAAATAATTGTTCAACAAAATACTCGGCAAACTAATATTTTTTCGTTATGAAAATGTTTTTTGTTTTTCTGCATTCGTTCGATTTTTCAGAATTTTTTGTGATTTTGAATTTTAACATTAAAAAACGCAATTTTGAAACTTCACAGAAAATTCTGAAAAAATGCATACGTATGATGATAAATGAAAAAAAAAATTCATTAAAAAAAACTAGGTGGCCGGGTATTTTGTTAAACAATTATTTATTTCAGTAATTTGTTAATAACATTTTTCAATTATTATTGCGTCAAACTAATCTCTATAGCATCTTCCAAATGCTTGATTTTTTTTCAGATTTTTATCTCATCGAGAACTGTACGTAATTCTCTCTCAATCTGCCTCGAACTTATGCGACGTCAGACAAGACGTTCGTACTATAAATTTTCGAAAAAGAATATCTTCTAAGTGCTCCGAAGAGGCTTCCGGATAAGAGCGGATGAAAAAAAAGAAGGATACGGTGACGGAAGAGACGCGGGATCGAAGAGGCTCCGCTTGTGCAAACACGGCGAAGGACCTTTTGTATAAATTTCAAGCTAGAATAATATATATCTCGTTCGAGCGTGGTCGAGCGCAGGAGCGCCAGGGCGCGGAGGCCAAGGATATCGTTTAGCGCGGCTTCCGCGTTTGCGTCAACATAGACCGCCCTTTACGCTCAGTTTATGTTTTCTCACATTTTTCGGGTTGCCCGTGTATGTTTCCTTTACTTCCGTCACGTGTTGCCGCTGCACTTAAGTTTAGATCATATTAGCGTAACTATCGGATAATTCGATGCGTGCTTCATGCATTATTATTATTATTATTTTTTTTTCATGTACTTACATTTTTATTTCATTCGTCTTTTTTATTTCTTTTTCTCTTACTCGTCTCTTTTTTTAATTCAATTGGCAGTGAAGTAATTAAAATTAGTGAGAATTCGTACAAAATCGATTTTGCCCGATTAAAAAAGTATAAGTAATTTCAGGATTAGTTCACTCTGAGATATGAAATTTCGAAACAAACAAATTGAATACCAAAAATGTAAATAAAAAATGTCGACCACGTATTTTGTCGAGGAATAAAAATGAAACTTTATTGAATTTTCTCGAATGAATTCATTATTATCCCAAGGAGTGACTTCACCGGTCATTTATATCCTTTATTAAAAAAGACATGGACAATCGACGTTGAATTTCGAGATAATCGAGAAGCCATTTTATTCGTATCGTGATTGGCTGTGGTTCGCCACCTAACTACGCTGCAGCTGCAATAAAATGCAATTGAAATAACAAAATAATTTTGTTACCCGATTTCCTTATTTTCTTCGCTTTCATCACGGCAAAAAAACTTGATTGGAATTACAAATTTTGGATTGCTTACACCCGTATTTGTTGTGGTAACCGTCGACCGGTTGATTTTCTCGACAATTTCAAATTGGTCAGAATGCTGATGTATCACTGTTGTATACCGTACGAAATGATTCAACATTTTTTTTTATTTCGATATCAACACATTTTGTTGTTGAAATGAGAACATTTTGTTAAATGAACCTTTTTTCGTTGTTGTGACAATAAATCTTTTTTCTGAATGTGGTCAGGAGCGCGAGGGAAGCGAGCGCGTTGTTGCTGGTATCAGTAGAAGTTAAATGAATTTTCTGTAACGGCAAAAGATACGCTTCATCTTTGCCGACAGAGTATGCTTGACGTTGCCGTTTTTCAATGACAGTAATATTTAAAGGAAATTTTCGTCTTGGAATTTCCAACATGTGGCATTATATAAAGTCGCAATGGATATAAAAAAATTGGTGTGCAATTTTTATTACACATGTATTAAACTTGTACGATTGTTAATCTTTATTTTATTCATTCAAATCTTTATACAACGATATAAAACATGTATACGCACAAAATATCTTTCTCTTCCACATTAAAACATTTAAAAAAATGCTTTTTCGACACACAACGTAGTTTGTATAACTTAAGTACAATTTATGCCATAAATATAGCATATAATTCCTACTCTATTTTGTGCAATCTGTTTTATCGTCACAACCTAGAAGCTTAAGGCGATAAACATCCCAGTCGAGCCCAGTGGGTATCAAAAACTGTAATGAACTTTTTTTACGCATATTTGCATTTACAGTGAAAAGAAGAAATTGATTCCCTACTGATTTCACCAGTGCAGGGAATGAATTTCTTCTTTTAGCTGTAAATGCAAATATGCATCAAAAACGTTAATTATAGTTTTTATTACCGCAGTCGGTATTTCACATGCCCTTAAAGATCAAGAGAAAAACGTAAAGCTATGTCAAGAGATAGCTTTAAATGCACAACAAACAGCTTTACTTCAATTAAATTTCACAAGATGTATTTTTTTGTCGGTTACTGCGACTAAATACTGATGTGAATTCCATTCCGTTACTTTGAGAGTGTTAATCGGATGAGAATCCAACTTCAGCGTCGTGCTTCGCATTGCTTTCAAATCCAATCTCTCCAAAGAGTCAACATCCTTCACAAATATTACAAGTACATCGCCTAGAGAGGAAAATTGAAGACTATACTTGACTGGCAAATATATGCAACTATTTATTAAGTCGTTGCTCAGCTGACCTGACGTTAATCCTAATAGCAGATTCCCAACGTGGTACCATATGGATTTCACTCCGCAACTGAGATCAAGATCACGCTTAACATCGTATTGCTTCCATTTTCTGCCGTTAATGGAGAAACCAAATTCCGTCCCTTTGTCTGCAGACGAAATAACGAATTATATTTATTAAAAAAAAAACTTTTATCCTTTAAGACCCCAAAAACAATGTCTACCCCGAAAAAAGAATTCGCATACAATAAAGCCCTAGCAATCTTGACGACCGTCGTTTTCGGCTGATTTACCGTAAAAACTACCGTCAAACCACCGGGTAGTTTTTTGCAACAAAAAAAAACGAAAATTGGTCGAAATCACCGTAAAAACGACCGCTCTAAAAAATGTTATGTGGTCGTTTTTTCGGTCACCGATGCATCAAAACGACTGTTGAAACGACTGGTCATAAAATTTATATTCGGTCGTTTTTTCGGTAAATACTTAAAAAAAAACACTATCAAATGGACTTACCTTTGAAGATTATGCTCCGTCATTTTCACGGTAATCGATGACGAGAAACCACCGTGAACACGACTGTCTGTCGAATGTTTAGCTCGGTCGTTTTCGCGGTAGTCGACCGGGAAAACGACTATCGAAACGACCAACTACATAATCAAACTTCAAATAGACAATCAAAATCTGGGACCTTCCGCAACAGTCGGAAGGTCCCAGGTTCGAGTCCGAGTCGTGACAAATTTTTTTTTTTTTTTTCGAAATTCGATAAAAAAAGGGGTTGTTTCGACAGTTGTTTCTCGGTCTTCACGGAAAAAACGACCGGTTAGAAGTTTTTGAATTGGTCATTTCGACGGTCGTTTTCACGGTGGTTTCTCGTTATCGATTACCGCGAAAACGACCGAGCTAAACATTCGAAAGGCGGTCGTTTTTACGGTGGTTTCGACCAATATTCGTTTTTTTTTGCAAAAAACTACCCGGTGGTTTTTACGGTGAATTGGCGGTGGTTAAGATTGCTAGGGAGCTTAATGAATCACGACGAGACTTACGTGTGGGGAGACTCATATGCGGCGCCGTCGTGTAATCGACGACACCGCACGGCTTTAAAAGTTGGTAAGCACGATACGGACAGTCCGGCAGCTCATCTGTGTGTATTACGTACATGAGTTTTAAATCGTCGTTCGATTCGCATGTGTACACTCTCACAATTGGAAGTCTAGTATCTGACATCAGCAGTATCGTCTGGGAACACCAATACAAGTTATCGCTGATATTCACCACACCAAGAGGTTTAATATTGCTTTGAACGGGTTCGAATAATAAATGTAATTATTTTTCGGGTCTGGATTTCGACCAATCACAGCGTAGTATTCTCGGTAATCGAGTTCGTTTGTTAAAAATGCCATCGGAAATTGCATCCGGATATTGCACAGTGCACTGTTAAAAATATACGGTGTCAAACGCTGCTGGTGTGGACTTTTTCTTAGTGTTACTTATTACAGTGTTAACAGTAACAGTTTTTACGGTGTTTACTTAACACCAGTCGTTCCGTTAAATTTATTCCTGTGTTACCGACGAAACATTGTAACACTTTTCGTTTTAAGGGCACGAATGCACGTTTCATGTGTGATTTTTTATTATCTCGTGAATGAATTAGTCGCTTTTCTCAGTTTTCATCGAAGAATTGAAAAAAAAAATCGAATTTTTCATTACAGATTCCCTCTACGGGTAATTGATCCGTTTTTTTTTTTTCGAAAATCAAAATGTTTACTAATTCATTAACGAGATTCACATTACTGGCGTCTGTATTTCAATTTTCGCTTCGATCCGTTCATAACTCGCGAAAAACGACAGTTCCGAACTTTTGAGGTGCAAAGTCGGTGTTTCACACTCACTTAATTAACACCGCTCGTTATCACCGTTGATTGGTTTGGACCTATATAGACACCGTGTTGTTGTAGTTTTTAACACCACATTTTTAACAGTGTAGCTCTTCACTTGTTTTCAACCAATATAATATTATTATAGACATATTTTATCTGTCAATATGTCCTGTTTCCTCGAATACTGCTCTGTGCTGAGTCGAAATCCAAACCTGAAAAATAATCCGACAAACACCCCTCGACCTCCAAAATTAATCGCAATATTTCCCTCTAGTTTTCCTGCTGAGCAACGATCGGGAGAAATTCCGATAATTTTGGAGGTCTCGGGATATTACTACTGAAAAGTCGCTATGGAATTGCAAAAAAGGAATGTCTCATATTGAGGTCGTTTGCACATAATAAATGCAAAAATTAATGAACATAAAAGGGCTGCTTACTGTACTTCCGTCAGCACGGGTGGTAATTAGGAAACCATATTTTGTGAATAACACCCGGACCGATCGCAACTCTATTCCAGAACCCATTTGTTCGACTTTCAATAAATAGCCATCCGTTTCTTCATCCGATACGCTATCCACGATATGACAATATTCGAAGCTGGAACTAGGCAAAGATATGAAGAACCATCAAGTTACCGAACGCAAAAGACCTTACATCAGCTGAAAAAAATTGGTCGCGAACCTTAAGCATGGTCTGCATTTGTCAGTCACGTATCGATGTATTAGCGCCTTCGTGCGCAAATTCCAGTATCGTAAGTCGATTATCGGGGTCAAATTCCCGTATATACTGGAATTTGAAACAGCTATGGTATCATCATCTAAAATAATGAAACATAAATTTCAGTTGTACATGTAAAGAAAAATGGTTTCACTATCCATTTTCTGGTTGTTTCTTAAGGAGGCTGGATACTCAACTAAAAATGATAAGCGTAAGCTTACATTTTTGGAGGATATTCGTCGATAATAATTACATCTCCATGACAATTTTCATTTCAATCGTCTGGATGGTTTTCGAGTAATCAAAAACTGAAGTTACGCTCTTATACACGGGTAACATTGGAAATTCAGGTAAAAGTTTGGTTATAACCCTTGAAAGCATAGAAAAATTATTAAGAAACGAATGAAAATAGATGCAAATTATTCTTGACATCTTTAGGAAGAACTGAGCGAAGGTTCAAATCGACCGTCTACATAGTTATTGAGCAATTGTAAAAAGAAAATGCCTTGATCTGATATCTGATTATAGAAGTATGGGTAATAATTGAAAACACATAAAAATAGCTAATTTAACCTGATCCGCTATTTATTCGTTAAAACTCGTCTTATTTACGAGTATTTGATTACTTGATTATTTCACTATTTGAGGTTGGCGGCCGCGTTCTAATTCCCGGGAATATGCATAGGCGTTCCCCTCTCGCCCCCTGCCCCGCAAAGACGGTATCCACCCTCCTTAATCACTAATGCAAAAAAAGATACAAAAAATATAAAAAAACCTGACCTACTCGTCCCAAATTGACGGTCGAAATGTACGCGCCTTGATTCGCTTCGAAAATCGGGTCGCCAGGGAACTTAGAGATGTCGTAGAAAATAATGCGTTCGTTTGAACCCGTTCCAATAGCGATTATATTACCTGCCGATTAAACGAAACAGAGTTAAAACAGTTTCAGGTCGATTGGGTAATGCTCTCGTATAAATTATAGTCATTTCATTTCTTAAGGTAATTCGAGCGCCTAGAGACCATTTCGCATAAATTCGAGAAAAATGAGAGAGAATTGCAAAGACTTCTCGATCGTCTAAAAATCTGAAAAAATTCATGCACATTAGAGGTACTGAAAAGATTAATTTTGCGTAATAATAATTCTAAAATCTTATTATCAAATTAATGAAAAAAAAAAAATTGTTCAACAAATATTTCGAAGACCCAATTTTTTGTCGATAAATAATGTCTTCGTTTTTCTGAATACGTATACATTTTTTCAGATTTTTAAGTACTGTTTGAAATTTGTGTTTTTTTATATGGAAAATATGTACAAATTTCAAAGAGTACTTAAAAATCTGAAAAAATTCATACGTATTCAGAAAAATGAAGGAATCATTTTCATAAAAAAAAACTTGGTTCATCGAAATATTTGTTAAACTATTTTTTTCATCCATTTGTTAATAACATTTTAGACATATTATTATGCAAAATCAAACTTTTCAGTACTTTTAATGTGTATGCATTTTTTCAGATTTTTAGACCATTGAGAAGTCTTTGCAATTCACTCCCATCTTCCTCGAATTTATGCGAACTGAATATATGTCACTGGAGCTACCTTAAAACATTCATTAGGGTTCGCTTGTTGACGCAATATGGACAATTACTTTTTGCGTCAACGCAATTGATAGTCGCATCTTCATCCTCGTGGAAAATTTCAACTGTTTGCGTGGTCGAGTTGCTTTCCGTCAAGTTTTTCCATCCTATCCATGATTTATACAGCGAGATCCATACTTCCGAATGCATTTTCGACCTATGAAAGTCATCGCAGCATATTTCCGGATGAGTGTTGTGCTCGAGTATCGAGCTCCATGTTACTTGCGGCACGTCTTTCACGCATTTTTCGTACCACTTACAATTTCTCTGCCGAGGACATAACAAACACAGTAGGAAAAACTTCTTGCATCATTCGTTTTGTCCGATTTATATACTTCGTGCCTTTTAGTGTCTTTGCCATTAGTTATTCCTTTATAATTAAAGACTGTTAAAAACGGTTAGTGTTTCAAATTAAATCGAAGGATCGTAGAATGCGGAATTCATTTTAATGTCCACTAATCATTCGCTTTCTTCCTAAATGTTGAGCATGGATGCAGCTTTTTCTGTCAACGCAGCTACTTTTTCATCTCTCGCGAAGATTTTTTTTAAATTAGCCAGATGTTACTAATATTAATACTTCTTGCGATTTGTTAATAACAAATTTTTTACGTTAATACTAAAGGCTGAAGATTCTGTAGATTTTGTTTTTAAACAAAAATGTTTTTTTGGAAGGAAGAAAATGTCGCTATTATTTCTGATAGAAATATAGCTACCTTTTATAAGCTACGTAAATAGCTACACAACATAAGAATTGCTTACAGTTTTTGATACCGACTGAGTAAAGAGCAGAATGAGTAAGTTTTCATACATTTTTTTCGTCGCTTTTATTTTTCAACAAACTACGCGAAGCACAGACACATTTTATTCCCCAATTAACGAACCGGTTTTATTCTTTACAAAAATTGGCACTTCGATTGACACTGTCAATTGCGCACCCTGGTGATAAGGTAGAAATCTCACTGCCATTTACGGCAGAAAACATCCGTAAGGTAAACGTCCCAGTGGCCGCACACTTAAGACCCGGTACAAGTTGACATGCGAATTTAGTACATAAAGAATAATGCGATCGGAAAATGGCTGCGACCATCTTAAAGTTTATTTCCTGCTCTTTCCAAAACACTAGCATGCGCGAAAAAGATATGGAATATTACATTATTTATATAACAAACACTGCGGAAATGTCGGATGTACCAGTGTTCGCACAACTATTTTTCGTTCTGTCCCAGTGCTCGAAGACAGGAAGACCCAGTATTCGCACAACAGGTCCCGGTGTTTGAACACTAAAATACCCACTTACCGAACACCAATAACATAACCTTGTTTAAAAAATAAAGAACTTTTTTAGCACAGGCCATGACATCTATCGTTCCGTTTGTACTTAAGTACTTGCAGGCGATGAATCGTGTACTCATGTGTGATAGAAAATTCGAAGTAAACTCGGTTCCTCAGTTTGTGCTGCGTTTCTTTGAATAATTAAGTATGCTGTGCGTTTACCGGGAACCTCGGCTTTACACGTCTGCACCAGTATTCGCACAGCGTTTGAAATACCGGTACAAGAAATGGTTTGTCCGTCCCAGTGTTAAAACAGGGAAGATATGTTGTTAAATCTTTGTTAACATAAAAATCGGTAGCACGACAAATTGCCCCAGCGACAAAATATCCGCAAAAATGCCCGGCGACAAAACGCACCAGCGACAAAATATCCTGCGACAAAACGCCCCAGCGACAAAATATCCCATTCTGTGTTTCATTAAATATCCGGCGTCAAAATATCCCAGCGACAAAATATCCCAATTGAAGTTGCGCCCCACGAAATAGCATGCGACAAAATGTCCCCGCGGGAAATATCCCAACTGAAAATCAATTAAATATCCCGCGACGAAGTGCCCCGCGAGAAATATCCCATTTTCGGTTTCTTGAGCCAGACCCCATGAAAATCCCGCCGCCCCCCGACGGCTATGAAAGAATTTATGAAACACGGTTGACGATGTATGCCGTGTAAATAACTGCTTTACTTTACTTTACTCTACTTTACTTAAGGGGGGGGGGTAGGGTCTGTACGGTGAAAAAATGACCCTTTTTTACCCATTTTTTTACAAGATACGGGCAGTGCATTCTAAAATTAATGATTACAGGATTGTAAAGCAACATTTCAAGAACATCTTCTGAAAATTTGAGCGAAAATTATTAATAACTACGCCGTTGACAACTAATCTCCGGAGACGCCTCCGAAAAAAGTGGTTTTGCGGTGACCGTCATAACTGGTCACTCGATTGTCCGAATTCAAAAAATCAAGTTGATTTCATTCGTTTATGAGTTTCCTCAGGTAACGCTATCGAGTTTTTATTTATTTATTTTTTTTTTTTCGATTTTTGGTAACACTTGAAAGTAAAAAACGCGATTTTCGCCGAAAAAATCGGCCAATTTGTTATTGTAAAAAAAAAATAAGAACAAATTTTTAAAAAACTCGACAGCGTTACCTGATGAATTATACTGAGAAAGAGTATACCAAGTTTCAAAAGGATCGGTGCAATAGATTTTACGGTACGATGGTCACCGACTTTTAAAACATGAAGTGTGGGAAAATCGCTTTAAAGTGAATACTTATATACGAAATGACACAGAGCTCGGATGGTTAAAATTTCATATCTCCGTCAGTTTTGCTCCGACTGCTCTAAAAATTTGATACAACATTCTTGAGATGTTAAGCATTAATAAAAATAATAAAAAAATTAATGGAAACAAAAATTTCAAGACCCCCCCCCCCTCCCCCCTTAAAGACTTTTTTATTTTGAAGAATTTCCGCTTTAGAATAACATTTGCAATTTGCTTACTTTTTTATTTTTTATTTTCTGCTCATCTCATTAGTGTTTCCGCTTTAGTCCAAGATCAGCAGAGAGATATCATTCGGATTTCCGCTTTAGGACAACTTAACTATACTTTAATTTACTTTACTTTACATTATGAAGAATTTCCGCTGTAGTATAACATTTGCATTTGCTTTGGGTAAATTGTACTTTCGGAATGGCAAAGAGAGCTAACAAAGGACAGGAAAGGGCCAGAGGATTAGTAGTAGCAGTAATGAATGAATTGTGACTTAATAGAGAAGATTTTTTTTCGCAAGGTATCTAATTATTTAGTGTAATGTTAAATTTGAATTGAGATATTTTGTCGCAGGATATTTGATGGATTTTGAAGTGGGATATTTTGTCACGGGATTTTTAATGAAATTCGAAGTGGGGTATTTTGTCGCTGGGATATTTTGTCGTGAGATATTTTGGCGGGATATTTTGTATTTGTCTCGTGACAAAATATCCCAATATTTTGTCACGGGATATTTAATGAAATTCGAAGTGGGGTATTTTGTCGCTGGGATATTTTGTCGCGGGATATTTTGTCGCTGGGATATTTTGTCGTGAGATATTTTGGCGGGATATTTTGACGTGTAGCCTAAAAATCAAGGTCCCAATTTGATAGCTTGTTCTTTCCTAAACAAAATAAGCTATAATTCGTGCCAAAATTATGTGAAAACCAAACGATGAAGGCTAAAAAGAGTTTGTCTTTTCTTCGCATTTTCGACAAGAAATATCAAGAAACTATCGCCGCAACGCGCGGACTAGGATAAATATATTAATTAAATGATTAATTGCACAGTATGACAATCGGCAATTTTCCTAGACAACAATTAGGTATTGATGACGCTCTCACAATTTTTGCATTTGCAATTTTATTGACGGTTTCCTTAATATAGTGAAATATATGCAGTCGCGTGCGGCGACTGAGACGTGTGCGGCCACTGATACGTTTACCTTAGATGCGAATGGGGTAAACACGTGAGTAGCATAACCTCGATCACTAATTTACGTGCTACGCTTACCTCTATAACTCGCGTTATCATTTCATGCCAATACTTCGAGACTCTTTTCAGCCGAACGAGATCGAGCACGTCCAGCAATTTCAGAATTTCCTCCCACATTTCTTCCGGCAGCATTTTTATCGAACTACTCGCAAACAAATTTTCAACTTCAACGCAGCGTCCTAGCTACATGTATTTTTATTATAACAGGTTCTATATATTTATATGCGAAACTGCCGAAACTTTTCGAGTTAATTGTTGATTTTTTGGACGCCGAAACTTCAGCATATGCGGCACTATGTATACTCAACGTGTGAGCAATACGCATTCCTTGCAACTGACATATTTTTAGCATTTGAATATCATGTATCCTCTCTTAAAAAAGACACGGACAATCGAAGTCGAAGCTCGAGATAATCGTGAAGCCATTTTATTCGTCTCCTGATTGGCTGTGGTTCGCCGTCTAACTACACGTCAGACCCACGCGCGCACGTTCAAACATGCCGTGACGTGCTCGATGCGTTCGGAATAACATGAAATTGAAATAATAAAATTAATTTTTTTACCCGATTTTCTTATTTTCTTCGCATTCTTCACGGCAAAAAAACTTGATTGGAATTACAAATTTTTGATTGCTTAGACCCATATTTGTTGTGGTAACCGGTGACCGGTTGGTTTTCTCGATAATTTCAAATTGGTTAGGATGCCGATGTATCACCGTTGTATACCCTACGAAATGATTCGACATTTTTTTAATTTCGACAGTGACACATTTTGTTGTTGAAATAAGAACATTTTGTTAAATAAACCTTTTTTCGTTGTTGTGACAACAAATATTTTTTTCTGAATGTGGTCAGGAGTGCGAGCGAGGCGAGTGCGTTGTTGCTAGTATGCGTATAAGTCACATAAAAATAAGTCATTCATTTTCCCTGTTTTAACGTCCGCTGGTAACAGTATCCGCAGCCACCCGCGCGCGCTTCGGGAGAAATCTCTCGCATCTCTCTTGTTGCGCGGGGCGCACGACGGTCCCACCATACCCGTATGGAAAAAATAGATGTGAAATATACGCTAAAAATATATACAGATTACAAGTTGCATATATTTGACATATATACCGTTATTAAGGGTGTACTTCCGAAAGGCGCATACCTCCGATCGATCTGAAATTTGGTATACTAATGTATTTTGACCTCCTAATCACGAATATGATAATGAAAATTTGCGCAAACCCCATTTTCAGTCATCGCACTGCAGTGACTGTTTTAGACGATTTTGGCTTTCCCCAGAATGCACCACGTGGAGGTAAAGTCTATAGCATTCCTTGTGTGTGTCCCCGGTGGCCCGGGTGGGGTCCAGGGGCGAAGCCCCGGTGGGGTCCAGGGGCGAAGCCCCGGTGGGGTCCAGGGGCGAAGCCTCTGGTGGGGTGCAGGGGCGAAGCCCCGCTCGGGGGGGTTCGGGGGGCGAAGCCCCCCGAAATGAAAAAATTCAAAAAGATTAATTTTGTATTTTAATTGTTATAATTATTAAATCGAAATATTTTATTTCACGTGAAAGGTGGCGAGATGGGGGCGGGCTACCTCTCCACGTAAAAAAATATCTGCACCACGCCATATTCGCGATATGATGAACGATATTGCTCGGATATTGCCCCCCCCCCCCCCCCCGGAAAAGTCCACTTTACGACCGGGTAATACAAAAAATATCTCTCGTTACAGTAGTCGGAGCTCTGTGACTATTTTCCGCTTTAGTAGTAATCGAAACTTTGTGAATTTTTTACGCTTTAGTGGTAATCGAAACTTTGTGCATTTTCTCCGCTTTAGTAATCGGAACTGTGTGACTATTCTCCGCTTTAGTAGTGATCGAAACTTTGTGAATTTTTTCCGCTGTAGTGGCAATCGAAACTTCGTGCATTTTCTCCGCTTTAGTAATCGAAACTCTGTGACTATTTTCCGTTTTTGTCGTAATCCAAAGTTTGTGAATTTTCTGAGCTTCAGTAATCGGAATTCGGTGACTATTTTCCGCTTTAGTAGTCATCGAAACTGAGAAAATATCTCTCGTTACAGTAATAAAGCTGCACACCGACCGCACAGATATCGGTGTCGGTACAAGGTTTTTTTTCTATTTCGATAATGAAAATGGCATTTGCGCAGATTTTCATTATCATATTCGTGTTCAGGAGGTCAAAATACATAAGTATACAAAATTTCAGATCGATCGGAGGTATGCGCCTTTCGGAAGTTTATCCGTTATTAATAATATACGTAACATATATGTCGTGTATGCTACATTTTGGCGCGTTTCTTATATACGACATATATACACACATATACACGACATATATGCACACTCATACACATAAAAATGCACATAGAAAAATGCATAATTAATCGCATTTAATTGTCCAGACATGTTCGCAAATTATGTCACACATTTTCAAAATATATTTTGCAGATATGATTTTTTATAGAATTTTTATTTTCAAAATATATGTTACATATCAGAAATATATATTAAACATATATGTTGTATAATACTTACGAAATATATAAAACATAATTCTTATATAATGTTACAGATACACAAAATATATAAAACATATATCCCGCATATATTCATGACATATATGCGGGATATAAAATCTATATGCAACATTTTGGCGGAATATATGTTACCCATATAGCATATATGTCGCATATTTTTTTAGCGTATATTTCAGATATATATATTTCCATACGGGTAGTCCTCTAGCTCATACCTATACCTCATACCTTCTTTGTACAATAAAAGGTTCATTTGAAAATCTAGGTGGGTCCTTTAAATGTTCGTTTCCTGAATCCGAAAATGTTGGTTATTTTTTTTTTAAGTCGTAGGACATATTGTTATTAACAATTTAATTGTTTAAACCGCTATATCTCAAAAACTATTGGAGATATCGAAAAATGTTCAAATGATACGTTGATCCTCTCTTCAAGACGAACATAAGTTGTCCTAACGTTTTTTGCCGTGTATGCATAGTTTTCCGACTTCTAGAAAGGTAAGCAATTTTATCGCCGGCCAAAATATATAAAAGATGTATTCTAGATATACAACATATATTTTGTCTGAAAACTTCTATATATCGGATATATTTTAGGATATATGTGAAATATACGGGAGCCAAAAATATATTTAAGATATATCCAAAATATGTTCAAAAGGTATTTTTATTCTATTATCGACCGAAAAGTTCTATATATCAGATCTATTTTCAGTAGTAATATCCCGAGACCTCCAAAATTATCGGAACATTTCCCGATTGTCCTGTTGCTCAGCAGGAAAACTAGAGGGAACTATTGCGATTAATTTTGGAGGTCGAAGGGTATTTGTTGGATTATTTTTCGGGTTTGGATTTCGGCTAAGCACAGAGCAGTATTCGAGGAAACAGGACATATTGACAGATAAAATATGTCTATAAGAATATTATATTGCTGGAAAAACGATGTTCGCATTCGGAAAATCGATATTCGGATTTCGAAAAACGAATTTCCGATTACATTTTTAACAAACGAACTCTATTACCGCGCTGTGTTTGGTCGAAATCCAGATCCGAAAAATAATCGTGTATATTTCTTTGCCGTGCACGCTCGGCTTTCAGGTACCGTAGCATCGCAACTATATGACGTAGCAACATTTGATAGAAGCGTTTTGCAATCTAGAAAATGTAAGCTGTACGATGGTCGAAGAAAAAAAGTAAACTGTCGAAAAATAATAAAATGGCGACGGGTCGAAGACCGGAAGTTATATGAAAAAGTGGGTTACACGATTTTTCAGATATCTTCGGCTCTAATTATCGGATTGAAGTTGAGAGGTCAATCTGATTCAATCCGATCGACAATCCGGTTGCCTGCAACTCGTTGGTTAGCAACGAGTTGAAGGCAACCCGACAACCAATTAGAAAATGAATAACCCGACAATAATCCTTATATCGAAAATCCCAGATATTTTACCCAACGATTCTACTCCAGAGGAATAAAAAAAAGTTGCAAAGTAGAACTTGGCACATTGCTTCCTTATTAATTTCCCCTTTTCACGAAGCCACCTCTATGAAGAAGTTTATTTATTCACTTTGGCTTCCTCATAGAGGAAGCTTTGTGAAAAATGAAAATGAATGAGGAAGCAATGTGCAAAGATCTACTTTGCAACTTTTTTTTTATTTGAGCAAAAGAAAACTCTGTTACAAACACCCTCACATCGCATTTTGATTAACTACACATTTTTGTCTTACTCTATTAACTTTTGCGGAAGTTATGGCGAAAATCTACATTTAAAAAAAAAATGCAAAATGCTGCATAATCCGAACAACTTTACAGATCATCACCAAATTTCGTACATAGTAAGGCTGTATGTTATTTTTCGACTGTAGAACATTTCGGTTCATTTGTTGAAATTCGACATGACTCAGCGCAAATTTTATTTATTTTTTTATTCTAAATATTATAAAACCCGAACCGCTTCACCGATTTCGCTGAAATTTTATACCAAACAACATTGAACGTGTCTTTATTTATGAAGAACTGTTTAGCTAAATTGTCGAACTTTTACGAAAGTTAGAGCAATCACGTTATTTCTTTGAAAAATAAAAAATTCCATAAACTCTGTATACATGGATACATTTAATTAAAAAAAAAATCATGTGAATTACAGAGTAGTTAATATTCTACTTGCGTGCCAAATTTTAGCTTGTTCCATCCTGCCGTTTGTGAGTTATGAACAATTCAATTTTCGGTGACTGGAACACACACACACGCATTCCACATACTGACATATTTTCTAAACCACTTTATGATGTCGAAGTTTGCATCGTTGGAATGCAACGAAATTCGGGAAAAAAATTAATTCTAATTAACCCAAATGATGAAATTAGTTGTAAAAAGTCGTCATGACAATTAGTTGCCGTGGTGATTTTTTATACCTAACTAGCAACAACGTGCTCGCTTCGCTCGCACTCCTTGCTTTTCATTTATCTTTTCCTATCGCCGCCAATACAGCCATTTAAGACGCGCGCGTGACTCCGCGGCGGCGATGACACAGAATCCATTTTGTATCGAAGCCGCCGCCGAGCAATCGAAACGCTTGTGAAAGCTGACTTCAAGATTTCGATATATTTCGAGATATTTGCGCCATGTCTTTTCTAAGAGGGGATTTGATAATTTGAGTTGATCAGAATTCTTTTTTTTCTGAATTTCGTTGTATTCCAACGATGCAAACTTCAATATCATACCACTTTTCTCGACGTTATAGGTGATTCTGAGTATGTTAACACGAAAATTTCGAAAAAAAAAAAAAATTCACGAAAAAAAAAAGTCTAAGTTGTTCGGCCAACTTCACACCGCTTTTGAATATTCGCGGGCTCCGACCGAGCACCAAAAAAACAAGATGGCTGTGCGCAAGAATGCGAGTTACACCCCGAATTTGCCCGCCGCGCGAGGTACGGTGCTGCCACCACATCGAGATTCTCGAGAGCCGAGGCGACGCAGCAACACAAGTGGTCAAGTGGACGGACGTCCGAGACAGGTCCGTGCGAGTCGTGCGACGTCGTCGTCCGTCGCAGTCCGTCGTCGTGCCGTCGTTGCCAGTGGGAAAAAAAGCAAGGAGCGCCCGTCCCGGACGTGTGTTGTGTCCGGATATCAATCGGCTCGCGATAAAACCGCCGCGCGCGTTTTATCGCATCAAATTGCTGCTTGGTTGACTCTCGCGAGTCTCTCGCGCGGGTCGCGCTCGTCTTTTGCCTGCCGCGGCGGCGAACCCCGCGGGTTATTAGCCACGCTCGGGCGAAGACACCAATGTTGAGATGAAGCTCAGGCGCGTAATTTATGGCACCGCCAGCGAACTACGCGGCAGAGACAGAGCGGACGGGGAAGACTCGGAGGACGCACGAGGACAACCCGCCCATCGCGGGCTCACGCGCAGCGCGGATTAATAATCAATGGCTCTATTTGAGACGAGACACGCGAATAAAGTCCTACTGGATGACACGGAGCGGCTGACCAGCGTCATTGAGAATGCCCGAACGATCGACGGACATACGGTATTTATATTGTTATTATTACGCGCCAATCTTATCATTATTTCTTCATTCACGAGACGTTATTATTGTTACGTGGTTTTTTTTTTTCTTCTTTTTTTTCGACAAGATTTTGCGAATTTTCATAATGTTGAAGTTTGCATTGTTGGAATGCAACGAAATTGCGAAAGAAATAATAATTCTAATTAACCCACATTATGAAATTAGCTATAAAAAGTCATCACAGCGATTAGTTGCTATGATTAATTTGTCAGTGGGATTATTGTTATTATTACGCACCAATCTTATCATTATTTCTTCATTCACGAGACGTTATTATTGTTACGTGGTTTTTTCTTCTTTTTTTTCGACAAGATTTTGTGAATTTTCATAATGTTGATGTTTGCATTGTTGGAATACAACGAAATTCCGAAAGAAATAATAATTCTAATTAACCCAAATTATGAAATTAGGTATAAAAAGTCATGACAGCAATTAGTTGCTATGATTATTTTGTCAGCAGGATTATTGTTATTATCATGCGCCAATCTTATAATTATTTCTTCATTCACGAGACGTTATTATTGTTACGTGGTAGTTTTTTTTTTTTTTTTTCAATAAGATTTTGCAAATTTGTATAATGTTGAAGTTTGTATCGTTGGAATGCAACGAAATTCCGAAAGAAATAATAATTCTAATTAACCCAAATTATGAAATTAGGTATAAAAAGTCATCACAGCGATTAGTTGCTATTAATTTGTCAGTGGGATTATTGTTATTATTACGCACCAATTTTATCATTATTTCTTCATTCACTCAACGTTATTATTGTTACGTGGTTTTTTTTTCGATAAGATTTTGCGAATTTTCATAATGTTGAAGTTTGGATTGTTGGAATGCAATGAAATTCCAAAAGATATAATAATTCTAATTAACCCAAAGAATCCTCTTTTAGAAAATGAAGTTAGGTATAAAAAGTCATCACAGTGATTTGTTGCTATGATGATTATTTTTTATACCTAATTTCATTTCATTTGGGTTAATTAGAATTAATGTTTTTTTTTCTGAGTTTTGTTGCATTCCAACGATGCAAACTTCATCTTCATGAATTTTCTAGGGGATTGAGACCTGTGCTACCTGTTCTTGTTTTCTGCTTTATTTTGTGTGTGGAGTGGTTTTTGTGTTTAGTGCGGAGTCCCCTATGGAAATAAAGTATATCCTAAATAATGATGTTGAAGTTTGTATTGTTACAATGCAACGAAAGTAAAACCATTTGTGATCATTAAAATATTAATGATCACAAATGATTATACTGGCTATAAAAAGTTATTATAATGACTAAGAACATGGCAAACAAATATAATTTGTCCACCTAATGGGAGTGAATTATTTGAATTTTTAATTCAATTATTAATGTTTTTTTGTTGCATTGCAACGATGCAAACTTCAACGTTATCCTAAATATATGAGTTATATGTATAATCAGAGTTGTAAATCCTTAAAACGTTTAGAAATAAAGTTGACAGTACAATTGGTTCTGTAATTATTAATCGATAATCGTAATATGGAGTAATTATAATAAAACGTGTAGATTTTTAGATGGCTGCGACGAATATTTTTTTTCAGCAACATTTCATGGTAATTTTTGTTAAAAAATTGAGAAATGCAGGCAATGCATTATGACAGTAATAGAGAAACGTAGTCTTCCATTCTTTTCAGAATTTGTCACTATTGTTTATTTAAAATTAAGTTCCTATGTAGCTCTATTCAAATGTTCTCACATCATTTTATAATCTCAGTGGGTTATTATTATTAAATAACGCTCAGAAAACAAACTGTACTGTAAGATTTATTTCTTAAAGTAATATGATGTTGAAGTTTGCATCGTTGCAATGCAACAAAATTAAAACAAAATATTAATTAACCCAAATGCTTATACTGACTATAAAAAGTTATTGCAATGACTAAGAGCATGATGAAAAATATTATTTCATCCTCTATTGGGGGGTGAATTATTTGAATTTTAATGGAATTAATATTTCAAAATTATTTGAATTTTAATGGAATTAATATCACAAACTTCAACGTCATAAAGTAATGAGGATTTACAATTCTGTATGTACATAATTATATGTAAAGGCAAGACATTCTATATTCAGTGTATATGTTTTATATTTCCACCGGATGTAATAGGAGCTGTTTATTCTGTGTACACCCTGTTGGGGTATACAGTAGAATCTCGTTTATCCAAACCAATCAAGACCCAGACTAGTTCGGATAATCAAAAGATCGGATAAACAAAATGTTTTTTTGGGGATGGGATCGTCAACAATATTCTTTTTACACAAAAACAGTAGATGTATATTAAATTTCTACATGTACGTTACATTCAAAAATGCTCAAATGAACATCTAAAAATTAATCATCTGAAAAACATTGAACGCTTTTTGTATATTCAAGCAACAGTCTATCTCTCGTGCTAATGTTTGGATAATTGAGCGTTCAGGTAAACTAAGTCATTGTTCGGATAATTGAGGGTTCAGATGATCAAGGTTTCAATAATCAAAGTTCTTCTACACATGGAATGGCGTTTACATTTTCTCCTTCCCATACATTAATAGTTCCCACAGAATCTATTATAAAAAATCATAGTTTTTTTCTTATGACTTACACTTAAAATTATACTTAATCTTAACAGGTACATAGGACACCTCAAAAAGACTCTCAAGTTCTCCGGCATTTCTATTTTCCTTACCCGACTAATACACACACATTGCACACCATACATTTCTTTTTATCCTAGTTTTCCATTTAATGTTTTCTCCCTGGTTTCTGAAATCCCGCAACATAAGCGCACAATGCAGCGACTGGCTTTATCTTCAGGCTGTTATTTATATTATTGACTTGCTGTGTTCTCATTACACTTTCTTTCCACTTCTTGATGTCTTGCACTAACTATTTCCCCAAATGTGGGCAATCTTGCCCACGTTTCTCTTATTTTTCTATTTATTTTCCCACTCTCCCAGTGTTCCTCTGCTCCCAAGTAATTTTTCCTATTCTTATACTAGCCACTGGATGTATTTTATCGAGATATATCTGAGATATATCTCGTACAGAGATAAATATGTCTGCTATATATGTTGGAGCAAAGATTTCTACATCTCATATATTTTTAGTAGTAATATCGCGAGGCCTCCGAAAGTATCGGAATATTTTTCGATTGTTTTATTTCTCAGCAGGAAAATCAGAGGGAAATATTACGATTAATTTTGGAGGTCGAGGGGTATTTGTTATATTATTTTTCGGGTTTGGATTTCGACTAAACACAGAGCGGTATTCGAGGAAACAGGTCATATTGACAGATAAAACATGTCTAAAAGAATATTATATTGGTTGAAAGCAAGTGAAGAGCTAATGTGCAATATCCGGATGCAATTTCCGATGAAATTTGTAACAAGCGAACTCGATTACCGAGAATACTGCGCTGTGATTGATCGAAATCCAGGCCCGAAAAATAATCAAATATATTTTATTTCCATGTGGGATGCGCGTTTGCCTACTTCTTTTGTATTATTCGATAAGCCTGTTTCTCTCATATTGATGCCTATATTTTTTATTTTGTTTTCTCTTCATTCTTTGCTAGGCATCATTTTTATTATTTTTCTTGAATGGTTTCTGGGCACACAGTAAACCTAAGTGAAATCAGCGACAAATAAGATTTATTGTTATTCTTCTCCCTGCTGGTATCATTATTTATGTATTCATCCATTATAACGTTTATTTATTTTTTTTCATTTTTCATAATAAATTTTTGCGAATATTGGGGGTCGACAACACTAAGAGAAACCAATGACAATTATAATCTTTTTAAAATTAGTTTTAATAATGTTTCATAAATTGTATATCCAATTTATTGATGGATGAACTCATATTATTTTTAGTGTTATCATAATTATTCATTTCTGTTATTGTTATTATGTATTATTATTATATTTAATATAGCTGTTTGTTTTTGTTTCAACCACTTCTATTTTTTAAACGAAACAAGCTAAAAAAACTTTAGACACTTAATTAGTAGCTTTTGAAACCGTGTTTATTCAAAATTCTGGGAACATCGAAATTAGCAAAATTAAAAATATTAGGACCATAAACATGTGTCGTCAATAAACAAAGTTCGTTGAGCGATAAATCTTAAGCTTGTCACACCTGTTGTTGTTTTTGTATTTTTGTGGATACAGCTACGAAAAAATCAACATTGCACGTTTTTTCTATAATTTTTATGAGACCTTAGGAATTAATTAATTAAACACATTTTAATGACGAAGAATTCGCCATTTTGCATTTTTTTATAATGATTTACAAATATATAAATATAACTGTATACAGTTTTAAATATGAGTGTTGAATTGTGTTGACGATTGTAACTGAGCCGCTTCCGTTTTGCGTACAGGAGTACGTGATAAGGACGCACAGGGGTCCTAATCCGGCAGGTTGTTGGCGAGTAAGCAGACGCTACAATGACTTCGTGCAGCTCAACGGTGCGCTATCGCTGTCGGGGCTCAGTTTGCCGTTACCGCCGAAGCGCATCATCGGTAACATGGACGCCGACTTCGTAGCTAAACGACAAATCGCGCTGCAGAATTATCTCAACGAAATACTAATGAATCCCATACTGGCGTCGTCGCTGCCTATGAAACACTTTCTCGATCCTGACAACTACTCGGGAGCGTTGCACGGTCAGAACTCTACAATTTACACTACGAAAAAAATTAATTGTATCAAACACTTTTTACAAAATTAATTTTTTTCAAATTAAATTTATGTTGATATCGTAACTTTAGTTTAGTCATAATATTAATTTTCTACAACCAGAAAAAGTCTCGAAAAAAAGAGAAAAAAACCGTTGCACGGTCAGAACTCAATAATTTATCCTATAAAAAAATGAATCAGATCAAACACTTTTTACAAAGAAAATAAAAAAAATTAAATTTATGTTGATATCGTAACATTAGTTTTCTTATAATATTAATTTTCTACAACCAGTAAACATCTCCAAAAAACTAAAAAAATGACCGTTGCATGGTCAGAACTCCAAAATTTATACTACGAAAAAAAATAATCGGATCAAACATTTTTTACAAAATTAATTAAGAAAAAATTCAATTTATGTTGATGTCGTAACTTTAGTTTTGTTATAACACTAATTTTCTACAACCAGAAAAAGTGTCGAAACAAAGAAAAAACATCGATAAACTCCGCTGTTAAACAAACAAAAAAATGCGACGCCTCTTTGTCTCATTGCAGAAATAGCGTTGCAACAGGTGTCGCTGGCGTTGCGCAGCGACGCGAATTACGAGATCGGGAAGCCGATCCCGGACATGGGATGGCGGCTCCGCAAGCACTATTACACGGTGAAGACGCGCCAGAATCCGAAGCACGAGCTGCTGCTCGCGTGGGTGGAGTTCGGGCCGGACAAGCATCTCCAGGACAAGGACATGCAGGGCGTGTTCAAGAGTCTTGGGACCCTGAAACACGCGCACATCGAGTCGATGGTGCATCAGCACGTGGCCGACAGTGGGGCGCTAACCATACGAAATTTCTATCCTAACGGCACACTGCGGGACGTGCTGTGCAACGCCAAGCCGAAACAGCCGTTCATTAAAAAATACGGAAACCCCAAGCAGCCCAAGTGTCTTGGCACCTCGGAAATCGCCACCTACGCCTATCAGGTCGGAAGAACAAATTAAAGTAGCGTTGCTATTATTGTATCACGGTTCACGTACGAAGCATTCTCTGTTCATTCAGAACAAATTATTAACTGATATTAGTAGTAGTAGTGTTGCTTTTATTATATCACGGTTCACATACGAAGCATTCTTTGTTGATTCAGCCACTTTTTTCGGCCCTCTTCGATATGCCCCGTAATGGGATATACCAAAGTACCACTAAGAAGCACCTTGTGCATTCTTTTTCACATTTTTATCTAACATTTTCGAAAATGCCGTTATTTTCCCAAGTGAACCTATCTCCGAAATTTAAAGTTACAAAAAAAGTCTCCACATAAAAGTTATCGCTTTTTGTAAGCTTTCGAATGGAATATATAACACAATTTTCACGTTTCGGTAACACCGATTTTTCACAGAAAAATGGAGAAACCATTTTTTTAATTCAAAAACGGATATTTCTTTTGGCTGAACAAATTACAGAGTATTCCTGCATGGTTGTCGATATCGCAAATAAATCGGCAGAGTGGCACGGATCGAGGTTCGGGTATAAAAAGATTTGTTTGTGTGGAAGTTTGGAAAATCCGTGCCACCGTCGTTCCGGAAAATTCGTTGTGTGGAAGAACCTTGATCGGTGCCACTCTGGTGATTTTTTTGCGATAGCGTCAAACATGCTAGAAGACTACGTAATTTTTTCATCCAAAAGAAAGCATCCGTTTTTGAATTAAAAAAAAATTCTTGTTTTTTTCGGTAAAAAATCAGCTTTGACGGAACGTCAAAAGTATTTTAGAAGAACTTTTATGTGGAGACATTTTCTTTGGTACTTTTAAGCTTCCGAGATATGCTCACTTGGAAAAAATGACGGCATTTTCTCAAGCTTTAGATACAAATTTGAAGGAAAAAAAAAAAAAAAAAAACGTTTAGTGTGCTTTTTAGCGGTACTTGAATATATCCAATTATGAGATAGATCGGAGAGGGTCGAACAAAACGTGGACTGAATCGACAGAGAATGGTTCGTACATATAAAAAAAACTCCTTGCTAGAAAAAGACAACGTTTATCAATTGATCGTTAAATGTTCGAAGATTTTGGAAGCGCTGAGCTATCTTCACGAGAAAGGCCTGCCGTATGGACATCTGCACACGGGGAACGTGCTTCTCACGCCAACGGGAGCGAAGCTTCTGGACATAGAGAATGGGCTTCTCGGGTTGCCGGCTTTCTATCGACCCTACGTCGTCCAGAGACGAAAGCTTCACGCTACGGTACGACATTCTGGCGAGAAGATTATTTATTCATTTATGACGAGCATAGCGCAATTACATCTGGGCTGAGTAACCCCATCGACCGATACAATTACGTGTGATCGACCAGACGGACGACTGACTAACAATTTATAAAATTCCAACATGAACGTAACACACAAATAAATTCTTGACTAACCTAAGTATTACTTAAGGGGGACTTCTATCCTGAAGCACCGTTTTTCATTTAATTTTTTTGGAGGGAAAGAAATAAATGTAGAAGACTGCGGTCTTGTTCTACTTGTTATTTACGTGTTAAAGTATACAATGGATTTTTTTTAAGTTAAAAATTGTCGGCGTCCCTGGTCCTCAAACACGGCATCCAAAATAAATGGCTACCACTCCCCTGACCACTGTAATTATGCGATCGGCCTGAAATTGTGCATACATGCTCAAGAAACATGTCTTCATGGAATGACGGAGGTTTTTTTTCGATTTCTGCAAAATTAAGAAAATGGCGGCGTTTAAACAAAAAAATCGATTTTTCCTCTATGTTTTTCGTATAAAAACATTAATAACAAAATAGAAAAATGAAGTTATCGAAAAAAACCTCCATCGTTCCATGAAGACATGTTTCCCGAGTATGTATGCACAATTTCAGGCCGATCGCATAATTACAATGGTCAGGAGAGTGGCAGCCATTTATTTTGGATGACCGTGTTTGAGGACCTTGGACGCCGACAATTTTTTACTTTAAAAATTCCATTGTATTCTATAAAACGTAAGTAGCAAGTAGAAAAAACCCGCATTCATCTACATTTATTCGCTTTCCCACAAAAAAAAAAAAAAAAACATGGAAAACGGTGCTTCAGGGTAGAAGTCCACCTTAACAATTAACCATGTGGAAATATTGCGAAAAGGCTTTCCTTGTAAGCAAATAACGAGCCACTGAAGAGAGGAACTAGGACACAATAATTATTGCCTAGTCTGTAGCAACGTGGAGGCCAACTATGGAACTATCAACTCGGTAGAAAGGAACTTCGACAAATTTCGTTGTTCCTCGTTCCTCTCTCCCCTTCACGGTAACGGATCACAGAACACACTCGCGCTGGTGCGTTGAATTTGCGATTGACAATGTTATACAGAAATAATAGATCTGCTGTCGTTCCACGAGATTCCAACGAGTGCAAATTGTTAAAAAAACTAGCAACAACGTGCTCGCTTCGCTCGCACTCCTTGCTTTTTTAAATCAAAATTTATCTTTTGTTGTGGTCAATACGGCCATTCAAAACGCGCGCGATACGTTATTCGGCAGCGGCCATCCCCCATGGAAATAAAGTATATTTGACAATATATAAGAGATATCCAACTTTTGGCCGAAAAGTATATAATAAATATATTTTTATCTATTTAAGGGAATGTGAAACATGTACCACGTGACACGTGAGTGCGAGAGAGATAGCTGCAATTTTGGAAACAACGCCATTCGATTGTTTTTTCGAAAATCAAAATTCTGACTAATTCATTCCCTCGGTGCACATTACTGGCGTGTTCGGGAGTAGATTCTGACGCGAATTATGAACGGATCGACGTGAAAATTGAAATAGAGACGCCAGTAATGTGCACCGAGGGAATGAATTAGTCAAAATTTTGATTTTCGAAAAAACAATCGAATGGCGTTGTTTCTAAAATTGCAGCTATCTCTCTCGCACTCACGTGTCACGTGGTACATGTTTCACATTCCCTTAAGGGCATGTGAAACACTCGGTCGCGCACCTCAAAATTTCGTGAGTAGATTCTGACGCGAATTATGAACGGATCGACGTGAAAATTGAAATACAGACGCCAGTAATGTGCACCGAGGGAATGAATTAGTCAGAATTTTGATTTTCGAAAAAACAATCGAATGGCGTTGTTTCTAAAATTGCAGCTATCTCTCTCGCACTCACGTGTCACGTGGTACATGTTTCACATTCCCTTAAGGGCATGTGAAACACTTGGTCGCGCACCTCGAAATTTCGGGAGTAGATTCTGACGCGAATTATGAACGGATCGACATGAAAATTGAAATACAGACGAGAGTAATGTGCACCGAGGGAATGAATTAGTCAGAATTTTGATTTTCGAAAAAACAATCGAATGGCGTTGTTTCTAAAATTGCAGCTATCTCTCTCGCACTCACGTGTCACGTGGTACATGTTTCACATTCCCTTAAGAGAGGAATAAAGATACAAAAAATACGTTCCGTTCTGTAAATTCGCAATGATCAACAGACCCAGGTGGATGTCTATTCGTTCGGTCACGTGCTGTACGAGATGGCGTTCGGGCGTCCTCTGCTCGACGCCACGTGCAACGAGTTCCCGCATCCGCATCCGAGTCTGAAGAATCTCCTCGAGGTGATACTCTCGCCGGAGGCGCTGAAGCAGGATCTCCCGACGTTCGCGAATCTCCTCGAACATCCGTTTCTCGAGGGCGCGAGGCGCGCGAGCCTCGTGGCCGGCGCCGTCGAGAAGCCGCACTTCAAGCTGAGCAGCCACCTCAAGGACGCGCTCCTCGAGGCCGCGAACAAGGCGGAGCAACGATTGCGCGACGAGCAGAAAGTCGCGAGGCACCAGAAGCGGCTCGTTAAGGTCCAGGAGCTCATGAGCTCCGACGAGGAGATGAAAAAACGCAAACACAAACTGGTAAGTCGCGCTCATTTTGGTGCGTTTTCTTAAACTCCCGGCTGACCCACTGGGGCAAAAAGACGGGACTTATGCGTTTCACGGCGATCACCTGATTTTGTCGCCAATGTTCTCGAAAACGGTGAAAAATTCTTGACTCAAATTTGGTACGTCGACTCTACGAACAGCGCCCAATATCGTTTTCCATAAATTGAGTTGATAAGTTGTCGATTTGAGTGGGTACATTAATTTTACAAATAACTTGTTTGAATATATCAAAATATCTCAAGATGGCCTTCATTGTTGCGTGTTCTGCACATCACATCATAGTGCATATGACAGAGTGTTTAAATTATTTTGAAAAGGATGAAACAAAAAAAAATTACAAAAATGAAAAAACTCCCGACTCAAAAAGCTTAATTAACAAACAAATTGGGTAAGTATAAAATTGTGAAATGATTAAATAACCATTTGTATATTGTCGGGAAATTTTCACACCTGATAGCGAAAAAATCGAATTATTTCATAATTTTGTACTTAGTCGGAAGTTTTTTGTGGTGGCCGCGGCCAGGGAAAACCAGGAAAACCGGGAAAAGTCAGGGGAAAAAAATTGGTTAGGGAATGAGAGAAAAGTCAGAGAATTAAAAATTGGTCAGGGGAAAAGTGAATTGTAGATAGAAGTAGATAAAAAGTTTAAAAAATATTTATAATAGTGTTTAATATCACTCATCGGTAATTGACAAAATAAGTAATTTATCGAAGACGTGCGCCAGTTTTGGATACATTTTCATTAGCGTCACTCATTTTTTTAATAGAAATCGTCAGAACTGTGGTCAGGGAAAAATCAGGGAAAAGTCAGCTAATTTTGTGCGGCGAAAAAAACGGCCACCTGTTTTTAATTTTTGTAATTCTCCGTTCGTTTTTTCATACCGCAATTTGTAAAACGAATGCATCACGATTGTTGTGCAGAGAAAGGAGCAAAAACTGGCTCAGGAGCAACGGTCGGCCAGTCAACTGAGTACGAACGGCGTGAACAAGCAACAGATTAACGGAAAGAGTCCGGAGCGTTCCGACAGCCCGACGAGTACATCAACAACGACGAGCGTCGGGACTCTGACGCCCCCGTCTCACGGTAAATCTTTTCTCCACACGCAATACTATCGCGTTCCTGTTTTCAACGAACGGAAAGAAATTCATTCGTTTACTAATCTATATATTGATATACATGTGTACGTCGCCGATACTAACGTTTTGCTTTGTCGCTACTTCGCAAAACCTTTGGGGCCAGGTGGACACAAAAGTTGATGGCGCGTACTGCGTTCATTCATCTCACGTAGGTTCTCGTTGAAAACAACAACAACAACAACAAAAGTGTTTCGTTCTTAATCCACTTAAATCCATCTGTTCGTATCTTTGCAAATCGCATGCGTCTCGCTCGTTCTCCTCCCTCAGCTTTTGGCCTCGTTTTCGTCTCTCTGTCTCCGGCTCGTTTCGTTCTGTCTCTCTTTCTCTGTTTCATTCTCCTCCCATATTCAGGTAGCTCTTTTTTTCTTTCGCGCAGATAAAAATGCGACTTGAAAACGTCAATTTTTCGGGAATTTAAATTGTCGGTTTTATTGAAGAAGATTAATTTAGTTTGCTTGATGATCATCTGTGATGTTTTAATGGCTTGCTTCGTTTTTTGCTACATGCTCGAACGACATACGGGGATACACCTTGTATTCACATCTTCGTACTTAAAGACGTAATAGTTCGTGCATTTTTGTGGTATTCGGCATACAACGACATTTTTCTCGCTGCTGAAGGGGTTAAGGTAGTCCTTGCGCCTAGAGGTCATTTCACATAAATTCGAGAAAAATCATAGAGAATCGCGAATACTTTTCGATGGTATAAAAAATTCATGCACATTTCGGGTACTGGCAAGATTAATTTTGCACAATAATAACTAAAAAATGTTAATAACAAATTGATTAAAAAAATTGTTTAACAAATCTCCTGATGAACGTTTTTTTTTTTTGGAATATGATTCGTCCGTTTTTCTGAATACGTACAAATTTTGCCAGATTTTTAAATTCACTTCGAAATTTGTGTTTTTACACACATATTTTCTATATAAAAAAACACAAAATTTAAACTGAACTAAAGAATTTGAAAAAATTCATAGGTTCCCAGAAAAATTAAAGAATTATAAACAGAATTTGGTCATTGGGAGAATCGTTAAACCAATTTTTTTTCACCGCTTTGTTAATAACAATTTCGAATTATTATGATGCAAAATTAATCTTTTCAGTACCTTTATTGCGCATGCATTTTTTCAGATTTTTATACCTTCGAGAAGCGTTTGAATTCTCTCTCATTTTTCTCGAATTTAAGTGATATTAATACTAGACGCAAGGACTACCTTAACTTCGTACTTAAGGGCATGTGAAACACTCGGTCGCGCACCTCAAAATTTCGGGAGTGGATTCTGACGCGAATTATGAACGGATCGACGTGAAAATTGAAACACAGACGCCAGTAATGTGCACCGAGGGAATGAATTAGTCAGAATTTTCATTTTCAAAAAAACAATCGAATGGCGTTGTTTCTAAAATTGCAGCTATCTCTCATGTTTCACATTCTACATGTTTCACATTCCCTTAAGGGCATGTGAAACATGTACCACGTGACACGTGAGTGCGAGAGAGATAGCCCTTAAGGGAATGTGAAACATGTACCACGTGACACGTGAGTGCGAGAGAGATAGCTGCAATTTTAGAAACAACGCCATTCGATTGTTTTTTCGAAAATGAAAATTCTGACTAATTCATTCCCTCGGTGCACATTACTGGCGTCTGTATTTCAATTTTCACGTCGATTCGTTCATAATTCGCGTCAGAATCTACTCCCGAAATTTTGAGGTGCGCGACCGAGTGTTTCACATGCCCTTAATGCAAACTTCTTCTAAGTAAAAAAGATCATCTTTCTGAAAAAAATGATTTTGTGTAAAAAATGTTTTTCTAATTCAAAATATCTAATGATGGTTTTGTTTGTTATAACTCGTAACTCTCGCTCTAACTAATACACGGGTGGGGGCTACAATGCGCATTAACCGACCCGATGACAATCATTGCAAGAAAATATCGCCAAGGTTTTTTAAAAAGTTACATTACCCTTCAACCCTTTTTAATTTTCAATTTTGTTTTTGTTTAATTCGCATGTTCAATTATGAAATTATCCAACGGTGAGCGTGAAATATTCCCCAAATCGTTCGTCCTACCAGCATGACGTTAAAAAAAAAAAAGAAAAAAAAAGAAATCCCGAACGAAAACGTCCTTTAGTTGCCGACGAATTGTTCGAAATTCCTCGATGATCGAACGTACGAAAACTTGTTCCGAAGGTTCCACGGAACTTCCGCCAGGTCGCGCGAGCGCCGTGAAATGCGACGCCCCGCGCGTCCCAATACCACCAGCGCCACCGATACCGATGCCAGCGCCGTCTTCCTCCTCCTCCTCTTCTTCTTTTAACTCAGTCACCAACAAGAGTAACAACAACAACAACAACAATAACAACAGCCACAACGACCACAGCAGCGGCAGCGGCAGCAGCGGCGCAGCTGCAAACGCGCCTCCCGTGGCGCCGCCTGGAAACGAGCGTAGCGCCCTCCTCGGCAGCATATGCAACTTCAACAAGACTAATCTTCGCCGAGTCACCAATGGGAATCATTGAATCTAGGTCACAATTAGGCTAATACGCGAATTCGAAGAGAAATACGAGAATGAAAAAAAAAAGAAGAAAACATGAACGAGGCCTCGGAAAATCTCGAGAGACTATATAGATATATAGATATATATTAACATTACGAGAAAATACTATATTGAAATATTATATCACTTATTCCGTCGGTAGAGTGAAACAGAGAAAGTGAGACTTGTCGTTCCGGTGAAGACGTAGAACAAAGGAAATCGGCCTGTTCGACTTTTTTCCCCCCTCCAAATTAAGGGATTTGGATTGTGTTCGGAATACGTTTGAGGGGGGTCGAGTTCTTTCGCAGACTACTCGAAGTGCGGAGCTCTCGGCTGTATTTCGTTCAGCCCCGAGAACGAGTGTTGATCTTCTTTTTTTACCCGAACTGTCGTCGGAGTTTTCAAATTTGTTTTCATTTTTCTCGCGATGAAAATCCGATTTTAGGCTCGATTCGTGTTGTATATAATTTTTCTTTTAAATGTCTATGAAAAAAAAACCAAGTCGATCGACGAGGGTCACGAAAATCGACGAAGAAAATTTGTATCATTGTCTGTTTTAAATAATGGCTGTTATACGTCCCCCGCCCCCGGGAAACGCGACTCGCGCGGGCTACGGAGGATCCTGTGAGAATAATTATCGTTATGTTGGAAAAGTGCGACGGAGCGATCTTGCCACAAGGTCTCCTCTTTGCAACAAAAAATATAGATATATCAAATATAAATATATATATTATATATTATACGAACACAGTGAAAATGTGAATAACGATCAATCGATTCGAAGAGATATATTCCAAAGCGGCGTTGAGACGTCTCATCGCTGAAATTCGAGCGGTTTTCGAGCGTCACCTTTTTCGTTCGCCATCGCACGTTTTTACACCGACAACAGGTTCGAACGGCTCTAAAACATTTTGCTTCTAGCTCCATTTGGTTTATCTTACGGCTCACAGACTTTAGGGACGTAGTCTCGGTGCAGTCCCGTCACATGTGAGCATCGAGGGAAATGTCGAACCCTTCTCGATGAGATAATAATCTAAAAAAACATATTGAAGGTACTGAAAAGATTGATTTTGTATAATAATAATTCAAAAATGTTATTAACAAATTAGTGAAAAAAATGAATTGTGCAACAATTTATCCGGCAACACAACTTTTTTTTCTGATGAAAGTTATTCATTCATTTTTGTGAATACGTATGATTTTTTTTCCAGAATTTTGTAATTTTTTAAAATTGCGATTTTCGTTGCCCATATTGCCTAAAAAATGCAATTTAAAAAAATTAGATTCAGAAAACATATTCAGAAAAATGAACGAATAATTTTCATCAGAAAAAACAGTTGAGTTGCCGGGTAAATTCTTTAACAAATCATTTTTTCATTAATTTGTTCATAACATTTTGGAATTATTATTATACAAAATCAATATTTCCACCTTCTACATGCTTAATTTTTTTCAGATTATTATCTCATCGAGAAGGGTTCGTAATTTCCCTCGAAACTCACATGTGATCGGGCTGTACCGTGTCTACCTCCTTAGAGAGTATTTCAAGATTGCAGCCGGTGATATTTTTGTCCCGAAATTGTAATTTTTCTTTTTTTTCGGCGGAAGGTGAAATTTTCGTGTGTCCCAAAAATGACGTTTGTTCACGTTTCGAAGACGCGATGTTTTAGAAAAATTTGAATGGCTAAAAGTGACATTTTAGAAACCTCCAAAAATCATGTTTAAAAATTGTCCAAGATTCGAAAGTTTTCGGCGAATAATTCAGATTCGGAGAGTCTAAAGAGTCTCGGCGTTCGATTCTTCTTCTCGTTGCGAATTCGACACTTTTTCGATGTAGAAGTACACGCGCTCGATTGGTGCGCACGGATCGAGGGCAAAAGTTGGAGAATTGTGTGCCAAGTGGGACACGCACGAGGCTTCCGAGTTTTGTCGCTTGCCCTTGTCCCGGAATTAATTGCTCTCGCGCCCGCGTTAGATGTTATTTACGTATTATAGTCTATTCTATTTCCATGCTACCTGGTACGTACGGTTACTGTAAGACTATGTGTTGGAAACATTGTTGGATGTGTTCTGTACCATATCTCTCTGTCTCTATCTCTCATCTGTGAATATTTAAAGAAGCGTCTAATATATACATTCTACCCTCTGCGAAATTAATCTTCGGTTATTAAGGGATCATCACAGTGTGACTCGTCGAAAAATCACTCATTTTCGTGATTTTTTTTAATGGTTAGGATAAACTAATCGGTCTGGTTTTTTTGTACAAATCAAGGCACTAATGAAGAGTACAAAATGATTTTTTGTAAGTTGATTTATTTATTGTTCAATATTGTTATAAATTATTGAAAAGTCCGGTTAAAAAAAGGACGTGCATGGTGTCCAGGTTTGCGGCCTTAATTCTGATCTGAATCAAAAATTTTAAAAAGATTGTTAATCTGTAGGAAAGCCGCTATCGTCCTATGGAGGTTTTTTTATTTTGACAAAATGGCGGCGGTTTGGACAAAACGTGTCGAATTTAGCCTTTTTTTCGACAGTTTTTCGTAAAAAAATAGGAAGGTAAAAAAACAGCCTCCATAGGACGATAGAGAGAGCCGACAAGAATGTTCTGTCCAAATTAAAAATGGATAGCTTGAAAACTCTTCCCTTGAGAGTGGACACCGTTTTGAAAAACACCATTTCGAGATAAACGCGTTTGAAGTGAGAATTTTTCATATAAAACGTTTACTTACGATCAATTGGCGATGCCAGATCCATTCGAAATAATACGAATTTCGATAAAACAATTTGAGAGAACGTTTACGACAGCGTATACTATCCGGTAATGCAAAAAAAAAAAAAAAACGATTTTTTGAAAATATCACACCGTTATGATCCCCTAAATCCGAAAACATTTTTTTTTCGACGACGATCCTATCGTCGCGTTTGTCGGAGAATTTTTTTCAGGGTTCAGCGGGAAAGTTTTGAGGGACAACGATAATTATTGGGTAAAGTCATGAGAAAAAAATCCGTTTTTTTTAGTTTGGCCATCTTATATTAAAAATACAAGGTACGTATACGCGATTCGCCTACAAAATTCGTTGTAGCGTTTTCTCTCAGGAAAAACGAAAACAAAGAAGTTTCAACATGTTTCTTTTCGCCCGTCGTGCTGTAACATTTTTCGTGATTTTTTATTTTTTTTCTTAACAAACAACAATTTTTTTAGAGTGCACTGACACATTTTTTAATCTTTTCTTCTTTTTTCATACATTATAAAATATATGTTAGGCATCGTTCATCGTGTTTTTTTTTCGCAGAATTATTACATATATTTACAATGGGTTGTCGAAGGTTACAAGAGACTTTTTAAAGTCATAACGATTCTTTTCGTTCTCTCGTGCAATCATCTCTCTTTCTCTTTCTCTCTAGATTACTTCTTTTTTATCTCCTGTTTCTTTATTTTCTCCTCTACTTTTTACGACTCTGGATCATAAGTACTCAGGCGCGGGAAGCGTGGCGGGGAGCGACGTGGACGCAGCTTTAATTCGTCTAAATGGGAACAAATTGACCGACTGAATAAACTTTCAACCGTCGTGTCGCGCTATTGTAAAAGCTGCCTACGTGACCGCGTGTCTCGCTCACGAGCGTCAACTATTTCTCAGACTTCTTTCTTACAGGCGTGCGACACTTTTGTCCGTGTCCACTGCTTTTTTTCTGTCCTTTTATTTTCACCTCGAATTTCTGCTTACGGCGAAGATGTGACGCAAAAAATGACGCCTAACATTTTCGTACTTTTTACGCCTAAGTTTTTTTTACTTGGGGTTTGGTTAATCGGATTCGGTGACAGATCCGAAAAACTAAAAAACTAAAAAGAAGAACTATTCTGACGCGTAGATTTTACGTCGCAGATTTCCGGCATTTTGTGAGTACTAAAATAGACGTACTAAAATCGACATATCGTCTACGGCTTCTTTTCCCCGTTTTTTTTTTTCTTAAATGTAGATTTTTTTTGCTTTACATATATTTCTACAAAATTATAGAGATACTCGTTGGAAAATAGATAAGTAGGGAATTGAACAGCGTGGTCTACTTCGTAGCGAAATATCTTGCACAAATAATGCACGAAATGCACCGTGAATTTTGCGGAGAATTAGAGTCAGCTCCGCCGCAGAGTGCATTTAACAAACGCGAACGATGTCGTCGGACATCGTCGCAGAGTAAAGAAAGAATTAACCAAACATTTCGATACTCAATAACAGTTTTTTGTTCGTTTCACATCTTTCAATAACATTCTAAAATATGTCCAAATGTTTTCGAACTTAAAAAAACCTAAACGGTCGAAAAGTCGACTAGCGCAGAGAAAAAGAAATGATTAAAAAAAAATTGATTTTCACACATTTTTCGATTAAACAACCCGAAAATTCTTTGAACGAAACTTTCCTTACCGGAGTACCGAAGTATTAAAATGAATCTCTGCGCGAATTCACAAAAAGAAAAATCGTTTCGACAGTCGATCTCATATTGCTCTTACGGTTATTATTATTATTATATAATAACTATTATTCATAACGCCCCGCATGTGTGTTATTTACCTCTACATTCCCCCACCTTCTCGGCTGATGTGTCCTCAAAAAAACGCGTTTTGAGAAGGACGGAAGACAAAAGAGCCTGGCCCAGTACTCGTAATCAATTAGAGGTCGATGGTCCACTGGTTTTTCCTGTTTTTTCGCGTTGTCCCGCGTGTGGTGTAAATCTGCGACATTTGTGGGCTATATAGAGTGACGGCGTGAACCGCCACTCTGACGTCAAAGCACGTGCAACTCTTCCGTGGTGGCTTTTAACCTGTGATCGTGGAAAAGGCGCACGCAACGCGTATTATTCATTTATTCGTTCGTATCGTCATTCGGTTTGATTGGAGAATTTTTGCCAACTTGTAAACGCGGAAAAAGTTGCATGAATTTTAAATGTACCGAGGAAAGTTCTTTGCATAAACTCGTTACGATTACACGTTGAATCTAGCGCCAGTTTCATTCGTAACAACTTCGGCTACGTTAAATCGACAATTTACGCGTAAAGGAAACGATGTTTGTAATCAGCGGTGTTTATTCGAGGAGCTCGTAACACTCACCTCTGGAGTTCGTCCTGAATACGATCGGTTATCGCTTTTCTCGCGTCCGTCTCGCTGGCCTTGGACGCTTTGAGCTCGGCCAGCATGTCGCTAAAGTCAATCGGCTCGCCGTAATTCATCGTCACCTTTTTCCGCGTTTTGATCATGTATGGCGGGTCGTTCGGCAACACGTCGTCCATTCCCAGGTGACAGATTGGAATCACCAGCGGCGTCACCGGTGACTCCATTATCAAACGACCGATGCCCCATTTTATCCTGTCGATTTCAAGTTTTTCAGTCACTTTTTTCTCCTCAATCTTTTCATCTTGAAAAATTATATTTGCTGGCTGCTCCGAATCAATCTCCAACGTAACGTAAATGTTTAGAAAAATATGCACGATGTGAGAAGAAAAAAAATTCCGACCGCTTTAAAATAGGAGCTCCCATTTTTTTCAATTACCATTTGACCAACGACGCTCATACGAACCTCATGTTTTCCTTGAGCATGTTAACCTTGCCCTCCGGAAACACGTGAACCCAGTCGCCGGAGCCCAATTTTTCGATGCAAAAGTTCATTGACTCCTGTTGAACGCCGTCGCCGCGCACGACGGGAATGCACTTGCCGAACATAAAGAAGTACGAGTGCCACACGTTGGTGAAACAAATGTCGTGGGCCGCCAGTGACCACCGCATTTTTCGTCGGTTCATAATGTGCCGGAGGTCCAAAGTAGCTGAAGAATTTTTTTTTTTTTCAGTACACACAACTCGTGATCATTTTTCGTCAAAGTGTTTGGGAGTCAAATTTTCGCAATATTTTCGGAACAATCTTTTCTTTTGACACACCGATGAAATGTTAGGGAATTTTTCATCCTTTATTCTCATTATTTATGAGAATAAATTATTATTATTATTATTATTTCATCGTTATTTCTCCTCGTTTGGCGAAATGGAGGCTTTTTAAATATCTTTTTACAGATGAAGTACACTAGACTGTACGCTTTATCCTTTCCGTTCTACGAAACCATTTATATCTCTCTATCTTCTCACTATTTATCTTTTGCAAACAACCCACCCCATATTCCAGGATCGTCGAAGCAGCTGTGATGATTCGATACTGTGATTAGCGGCACGTTCCTCGGTCTGTCGTCCAGCGCCTTTGATATTATGTGTTTGTTGTAGACTGTCGTCTTGTTGAGCCATTCTGTAATTTCGCAATTTCTCTGTAATTCCGGGACGCATTATTTTTCAACAGAGGAAATTTCGCTTTTTTATCGGATAGAAACGCGGAAATTTCAATTATTTCTGATATTTTTTTCGCTCAGTCTCGCAAGTGGCACGAGGCTCGAGCTTTCGACAAATCCAATGTCAGACAAACAAGTTATTCAAGGGCTTGGCTTGCAGTCAAGGCCTCGCAATTCTTTGCAATTGGTATAAATCCGTTTTTCGCGATAACCTGTTTTTTCCTTACATACAAATGCATTCTCATAATTCTATTTCCTAGCAGGTCTCAACCTTTAATGAAAAAAATAGCACCATCAAGACATGAAGATCTGGACATTCAATGCAAAAAGGCACACAGTAAGCATGAAACCCAACAATAATAAACGTGTTCTAAGAGTACCAAAAAATGTGCACAAAAGAAAAAAATATATAAACGTTTATAAGCATAAAAAAGCAATATTAGCAAGAACAAAAACGTCTACACAAAGTGCACCCATGATCTATAAATCCGTATAAGTAAAAGTTTAAACCCGTTTTTCGCGATAATTATTTCTTCCCTAAATTCAAATACATTCCCATAAATCTATTTCCTAGCAGGTCTCAATCTTTAATGAAATAACCACTATCAAGACATGTAGATCTGAATATGCAATGCAAAAAAGTGCATAGTAAGCATGAAACCCAATAACAATAAATTCGCACTCAAAAGTACCAAAAATGTGCGCAAAATAAAGAAATATATAAACGTTTGTAAGTATAAAATAGCACCAATAGCAACAAACAAAAACGTCTAGACAAAGAGCACCCATATAGATGAGATAACACAATCAAAACTACAGATCAGAAAGTGAAGAAAAAAAAAGTGCAGAGTCATAAAAAGCCTGATCAATTGCAACAAATACACAGTAACAATTCCAACAATAAGAATTCACGAAGATGCGATAAAAATACACAAAGTTTGATGCACGAGATTTCTCAATCAAAACCCGAGATCCGAGTATCCAAAGTGCAAAAAGTGCACGTTGAGCGTGAAACACCTGCACGAAGGTAATAACAACAACTGCACGGGAATAACGATGACAAAAAGGCGAGACGTAAAGTGCACGCGGATGGAGCATAACTAGATAGCGCTGATAGATGGAAAAACAAAAGCGCGGTAGCGAGAGAAGGAAGGAGGGAAAAAAGAAGAAAAAAAAGAAGAGGAAGAAAAAAGGCGGATCACAGACGTCGCTCGGCGAAGGTGAGAGAGATAAGCAGCCTCGGCCGCGCGGCGTTAAGCTCTCACCTATGATGATCTTGGAGAAGAGTCCGACCGCGGCGAACGTGAGACTGCTCGCGAGGCTCCACAGACCCCCGGTGTTTCGCAACCGCGGTATTATCCATCTTATGTCGTAGACCATCCTGCTCGAGCTCGCGTAAGCGCAGACGAATATTAAATTGACGGCCGAGCGACGTTTGCCGAGCGCACCGTGGGCCTTGCATGGGAAACCCCCCCGCGTAAAATCGTCTGCTCTTTCGTAATTCGAGTCGGCCATCGTCACGCCATCATGTTTCTTCCGTGAGGGACACCCGTCACGTGGCCCTTTTCGACGAGCGGCCACGGCGACTGCCGAGCGTCCGCGAGATCCACCGCGCATGCGCCGCGATTCCGCGGGAAGCTACCCGGGTGTTTGAATCGTTGGGTCTTGACGCGATTTGCACCTGTGGAGAGGTAGAGTGGATTTTAGTGATGGGCAATGGTGAGAAAAAGGATCGATGTTAAAAGAATCGATTATATAAAAAATCGATTGTGAAGAATCGATGTTTCTCGAAAAACATCGGAACATCGATTGTTTTGCATCGGTAAAGTAGAAAACAGTGAAGTAGAAAACGATGAAAATAATATCAGCAACATTATTTTATTCGAGTAATAAAGTTGCCCAAGGTCTCAAGGCACATTCAATACATGGTGATGCTTAAATCAGCATCGAATGATCATGATTCATGAAATCATGAGTACCCGGTGGCGGCGAAATTTGCTCGTATACCTATTCGATTTTTTTTTTCGCTGTTTCATAAATAAACATCGAACATCGATTAATCGGTTTTGAGAAACATCGGTGCTCGATTAATCGACAAACATCGCCCATCCCTAGTGGATTTCATTTGACACGGTTTTTGGGTGCTACTTATTTTGATTTATTTGTTTGTTTATTTATTATTGCGCGCAACAGTCTTGCGAGTGCATTGAGTAAAAACAATCGGTGTGATGTTGAAAATTAAGGATTTTATCGGTCGTCAACGATTTACGGGCTGAATTTATTAACCCATACAAGTTATTGTAAAGAGCATGTGGAATACCGCAGTCGGTAATAAAAATGGTAATCAACTTTTTTCACGCTCGTTGCCATTTTGTTGCTTCAAGAAGAAACTCATCGGATGCACTGGTGATTCGCCTTTGATGAATTCATCAAGCGGTGCCTTGCGGCATTCAAAAAAAAAAAAAAAAAAAAAAAAAAAAAAAAAAAAAAAAACTTCAATTTCAGTTAAGTGACGCATTGAAAAAAATGCGAAAACACTTTTTTTAACACCTTCTTTTAATATATTTGTGCCAGTAGACAACGAATTCGTCATTCAATCGTTTTTTTCTAAACCGTGATAGTTTTCATGAAAAACTTTTTTTTTTACAATTCTCGATTGAGTTTTGGCCTGAAATTATGGTAAGAACGTAATCAGCGGTAAATTTTTAATGAAACACAATAGTCATCAGCTGAATTCTACTCATAAAGTGATCGACATTCTTGAAGCAAATAATGCACAACAATTTTCGATTATACCGACTGGATACCGGACGGACGGGAGCAGGATGCACCACATCCTCAAGCATATTTTCTGTGTTTCAAGCCTCCCAGTGATCGAACTTACCGACTGCCACTGCAATCGCGAGCAAGCGCGCATTTTTACTGAGTGGTCCTGCGGTCTCTCAAAGAGTTCTGAAAACCCCCACCAAGATATTTTTACACGTTTTGTAGCTCGAATGATGAAGAAGAAAAGTAGATAAACCTGGAATAGCGACAGAGCGAAAAAAGTTACCATCCTTTTAGTGGAACTTAATGTTTTTGCTTAAGAGCATATGAAATCCCTTCCCTCCCGCCCGTACCGGTCTCAATCGGTATCAAAAGCTGTAATGAACTTTTATTACGCATATTTGCATTTGTAGGTTCAAGAAGAAATTCATTCACTGCGGATATCATCAGTGCAGTGAATGAATTTCTTTTTGAAGTTGTAAATGCAAATATGCGTAAAAAAAGTTCATTACAGTTTTTTATATCGATTGCGGTATTTCACATGCGTTTAAGGGGATGCTGGAGTAGATATACTGAGATTGGTCGGTAAAAATAAGCTATTCCGTAGTTTACTCTTCACGACGTTATAACGCTACACATATGCTTCAAATTTGACACACATGTTATATGAATATAAACGGTTTGGCGTTGATGCTATTGCGGTCCAAAATTAACAAGAAATAGAAAAATCGTACATTTGTAAACCTCCGGAAACCAGTACGGCCGCTCGAAATGTCAACAGCACCTGTGCTATAAGATATAATCATTTGGGTAATTCGAAATCCCATAAAAACCAATTTATAGATTCATCCCAAATTCAATACCGTCCTCCTTTATCATGTCCTTACTTGTAACAAATTATTTAGCTCGATAGCTACAAATTTGCGGAAGCTGGAGAATCTACAAACTTTTTATTAAAAATTCAAAATTGATTTAAAATAACCATATATTTGAATTTTTCTTTAAATTATCACAAACAAAGAGGTCAACATGCCCCACGTGTGTGCCAAATTTCAGCTCGATTGATATAGCCGTTCTTTAGGTATTTAAGTTTGAATTTTGCTTGCCGACAACACACACGCACGTGAAGCATTCTATGTCGATTCAGCTACTTTTTTTCGACCGTCTCCGATCTACCCTATAATTGGACATATCAAAGTATCACTGAAAAGCACCCTATGTGAGTTTTTTTTCCGATTTTTCTATCCAAGATTTTAGAAAATTCCGTTATTTTTTCCAAGTGAAAATATCTCGGAAACTTAGAATTACGGAAAATAATGTCTCCGCATAAAAGTTGTTTTTCGTTAGCATTCGAACGGAATATATAACATAATTTTCACGTCCCGGTAACACTGATTTTTTACCGAAAAACAGAAATAATTGTTTAATTCAAAAATGGATTTTTCTTTTCGGCTGGAAAAATTACAAGGTATTCCTGCACGATTGTCAATATCCTAGAAAAATCGCCAGAGTGGCACGGATCGATGTTCCGGTACAAAAAATGTATTTGTGTGGAAGTTTCGAAAATCCGTGTCACCGTTGTTTCGGAAAATCCGTCATATGGAAGAACCTTGATACGTACCTCTCTGGCGGCTTTTTGGGATGTCCTCAGATGTACTAGAAGACATTGTAATTTGTTTAGCCAAAAGAAAACATCAATTATTTAATAAAAAATAATAATATAACACTGATTCTTTACCGAAAACAAGGAATTTATTTTTTATTTCATGAAATTCATCGTAACTTCTCGTAAATTCTCAAAAAGCTGTTGTTCATTCACTGGTGACTGTTTAATTACTGGTGCGTTTACTCTACAGACATTTTTTTCTAAACCACTTTTCTCGGCGTTTCGGACCATTCTAAGTGTCCTGACATGAAAATCTCGAATAAAAATCACGAGAACAAAGCTTCCTCTAGGAGGAAGCAAAATGTAATAGAACAATTTCGTAATCCTATTTGGATACGTTTAGATTAATAAAAATCTGCGTTGCGCAAAAACACTGAGGCAACGTAAAAAAAACTTCCCTCGCCGCTGTTCAAATACTTTGACCACCGTTCCAAAACGATCACGTGATAATCGAGGCGAATGGCAAAGGGATGAAAACTGATACGTGTCGTTTCGAAGAAGTCAGCGAACGGAAGGCAAATGCCATGTTCCACGCCGAGAAGAAGATCGAGTTACCGGAGTTTCTTTTTCACATATTTATGTTGTTTTTTTCGCGATATCGCCTTACGCACGATCTTTCCCCTGTCTGCCGCACACGAGAGTCGCATTTCTGCGTTAGGATCCGCGCAAGTTTGAACGGTTTATGTCTTATATTAAGTAGCTTTTGCGGCTTCCTCCTAAAGCTGATTCCCGAGACCTCCGGGCCAATGTCGTGCGATATATTAAAGCGGAGAATTAAAGCTGCATCTTCGGAATGCGAACGAAAATACCAAAAATCATGATTAAATCGTATAAATTACATTGCGAAGAAATATTGAAAAAGATTTTTCCCTACTAACTACTAAGTAGTGGTGTAAGAATAGTGATCGAATCGAATATTCCGGGATTGTGAATATTCGATACATTTTCAAATACTCGAGAAAATATCGAATATTCGATAAATTTTCAAATATTCGACAAAATGTCGAATATTCCATAGATTTTCAAATAATCGACAAAATATCGAATATTCGATAAATTTTCAAATATTCGACAAAATGTCGAATATTCCATAGATTTTCAAATAATCGACAAAATATCGAATATTCGATACATTTTCAAATATTCGACAAAATATAGAATATTCGATAAATTTTCAAATATTCGATAAAATATCGAATATTTGATAAATTCTCGAATATTCGTATATACGATATATTCTTGAATATTCTATCAATTCTCCATTATTTTTTGTAGTTTCAAGAATGAACGAGTAACTGCTAAGCAATTTTGATTGAATATATTGCAATATTTCGAGATTTTTTTTAGATATCTCGAGCTACCAACTTTTGGGAAGGAGAAAAATAACGTCTTTTATTCCAGAAGATTATAGGAGGTTGTAGTTTTACGTAAGAAGTTATACAAATTTCGTACAATGAAACTACAAGTTTTTACGAAATCTATGATTTATAGACATCGCATACTTTGTAGTAGAAACAAGTTGTTGAAATGCCGTAGTGAATTGTATTTTTTTCCATCAGAGAAGTTGGATTATCCGAATTTACCGAATATTCGTTTCGAAGTTCGAATATTCGAATTTGCCGAATATTCGATTTAAAGTTCGAATATTCGAATTTGCCGAATATTCGATTTAAAGTTCGAATATTCGAATTTGCCGAATATTCGGTTTAAAGTTCGAATATTCGAATTTACCGAATATTCGATTCAAAGTTCGAATATACGAATTTACCGAATATTCGTTTTAAAGTTCGAATATTCTAGTTTACCGAATATTCTATTCAAAGTTCGAATATACGAATTTATCGAATATTCGTTTTAAAGATCGAATATTCGAATTTACCGATTTTAAAGTTCCAATACTCGAATTTACCGAATATTCGGTTCGAAGTTCCAATATTCGAGTTTATCAAATATTCACACACCCCTAACAAAAAGATAAAATCACTTGAGAATTTAATAAATTAATGAATTGTTAAATTAATATCAAACTCCAAATTGGTCAACAGATAATAAATCACGATATACAGTCTCCCGTTCTCCAAACAGCGCAAGAGAGACCAAGAAAGAGAGAGAAACATATAAAGAAAGAAAGAGAAAGAGGTGGAGACGGGACCGTCGCGGGGCCCATAGCAGGTGGTGGTGGTGGTGGTGGTGGTGATGGTGGTGGAGGACTCGAAGGAAGAGGAAGAGAAGCCGGGCCGCTCGCGCTCGTGGTAGGAGAAGGTCCCTCGCGGGGCCTTCATCTCCGTTGAGCCGCGGCAGTTCGACTCCGAGTCCGGCTGGAGTCTCGCTGTGTTACAAGCCGGCGAAGCGATCGCGCGTTTCCTTCGCACCGCGTATATATCTCTCGTTTCCCGCGAGTCCACCCGAGTTTCCCACCGAAAAACCCCCCGGTATTTCCTCCCAGATCCACCCACCGTGAGTCCCAAAACCCTTGCGATTCACCCGCCTCGCGTTTTGTCGCGAATTATTCTCGGAAAAAGTATAACCAACCAGTGAATCCGTGTGTCTGCATTGATGTGGGTTTTGTACCGTCGAGCGCGGTGCACCGAGCACCGCGGTGCACCGCTTCTTCGGAGAACGAGCCTTCGCTTCTACGGGTGGAATGCACCGTGTGTGTTTTAATGCTCCTGCCTTCAGCAGCAGCGTCGGCAGCAGCAGCGGCAGCAGCAGCAGCAGCAGCAGATCCCCTGGATAAAGAGTCTGCGAAGCCGCAGTGGCACGCCAGAAAGAGGAGACGAGACTTCTGCCAATGTCCCCGGCAACGTCCGACGCATCTTTCACGTCGAGGCCCCCTTAAGCCCCGCGGACTTGCAAACGTGGCTGTGCCTCGAAGAAACCCGGGAAGGAGGATTGAAAAAAAAAAAGAAAAAAACGACAACAAGACCTCATTGACTGATTCCCCGACGCGGGACTAAGGGGGCGAGCGAGAGAGCCTTCGGGGTCTCCACCTTGTTTTGCTCCTGCGTCTTTTCCTCGCTTTTTGCGAGCACCGCGGACGTCTCGCTCTGGTCATTCGTTTCCGTCGGCGGTTCGGCATCGCCTTCTCGCCTTGGGCGCGCTGGGGAAACCGCGCGAAGATGTGTCATCCGGGTGGACATGATACCGTTTCCAGGGTCTCTCGACAGAGGCAGGTGCGTCTCGATAACCGCCGGTAGAGCCGGCAGCAGCAGCAGCAACGGCCTCGTCGCACGCTTGGGAATATCCTCGCTCAATCCTCGTCCTCGTAGCGCTTGTCCTTCACTTTGTCTTCCTCGTCTTCTCTCTCCCTGTGCTCTTTTTGCAAAGCAGGGCTTCTTCTCGGACGCTCCTTGCGCTCCGGGCGCAGCACCGACGATTCTAGCGCGGCTAGGATGCCTCCGGAATGCCCCGGCGACGTCCCCCACAGGCGTCATCGACTTTCCCGGAGGCCGTACGAGGATCATTGGGACTTGGGTCCGATTGGGCCAGTTGCGAATTCTCCCGCTGAACTGGACAGCAAGAAGCATTGGGAATTGGACCATCTTGTCCTCTATTCCTGGAGCACACCGGTTACCACGCTAGGACCAACCGATTCGATTGGTGGAGATCGTTTTGTCGAACGAAGTGGATCTTGAGATCGAAGTAGATATCGATGACGAACGCCAGGGATTGCGGCCAATTTTGCGACAGGCGTCATCGATTTTCCCGAAGGCTGCACGAGGACCGCTGAAAGTTGGGACCGATTGAGCCAGCTGCTAACAATTGTCCCGCTAAACTGGACAACAAGAAGCATTGGGAATTGGACCATCTTGTCCTCTATTCCTGGAGCACACCGGTTACCACGCCAGGACCAACCTATTCGATTGGTGGAGATCGTTTTGTCGAACGAAGTGGATCTTGAGATCGAAGTGGATATCGACGACGAACGCCGGGGATTGCGGCCAATTTTGCGACAGGCGTCATCGACTTTCCCGGAGGCCGCAAAAGGATTAAGCCAGCTGCGAATTCTCCCGCTGAACTGGACAGCAAAAAGCATTGGGAACCGGACCATTCTGTCCTCTATTCCTGGAACGCACCGGTTGCTACACTAGGACCAACCGATTCGACTAGTGGAGATCGTTTCATCGAACGAAGTGGATCTTGAAATCGAAGTGGATATCGACGACCAACTCCTGCGATTGCGGCCAATTTCGCGACTTCATTCGCCTCGTCCCGTGCCGATTGCCATCCGTGTCAGTCCGCAGTTTCGGCGATCGGGTGAGACCGTCGTAATACGATCGTCGGAGATGAGTTTGCCGGGCGAAACGTATCGGAATAAAGTGGCGATCAACGTGGCCGAACGTTGCGGCTTCCTGCCCGTGCGAAACGGATTACAACCGACTACTTAGCAAGCGTTACGTACCGATTCGCATCTGTGCCAATCTGCGGTTCGGCGGTGAATGATTTTCATCCTGGAATCGAAGCCCGAAGATCGTTGGATCTCACGACGACGATTCACCAGCACGAATACGATGTCTGCGGCTGTCAAAGGTGTCGAATCCCCGCACGACTTCGTCCCACGTGCCAGTTGGCCATTCGTGTCCGTTCGCGGTGCAGTGACCACAAAACCGTTTTAGAGTGCACGCGACGCGACGGTTTCTCCAGTGCTCGCGAATGATACATCGATCATTGTCGTCGAACTACCGTTGCGTCGGGGTTTGCCGCGTGTGCCACACGGATTACCTCGTCTCGTCCTCCAAGGCTTTCAGTTCAGTGTCAAGTGTCCCAAGTGCCTGGCCAAGTTTTGTGTGTGTTTGTGCGTGACCAACGCTTCAGTGTCGTCAGTGTGGAAAATTGGATCTACGCCAAGTGTAGTGGATTTTGCGGTGATAATTCGACGCCGTGTCGTGAGGACGAACTTCCGTCCAAGCTCGTTTCTCGGAGGGCTGCAGCGGCGTCGGGCGAAAGCGGCTTCGCCGGGCAACTCGGCCGCGCGTCTTCCTCTTCCTCGCGGCACAAAGAAGCAACAGGTACGCGACTGGACGCTGTGCACGCTAACGAATGCCTTCACTGAGCAGTTTTGCCAGCCACAAGCGCGCGCTTCTTACTCTCGACGCTGCTCACGGCGGCACGAACGACGTGTATGAGCGGCTGTACGCACGCAGAGAGATAGATGAGTGGATGGATTCGTTTGTTGCAACTAGCACCGGATGATCCTACACGGAGAAAAAAATAATCAGGGGATGATGGCAAATCGATTGTTGTGTTGACGATTTTTTTTGTGTCAAAGCGATATTTTCAGCTGCTACAGGAAAATGTTCAGCTGCCGCTGCAAATTTACAGCTACTATAGCAACAATTTTGTTATAACTCTGTTGTTATTTTTCTTTGTATACAGGCAACCCCGTTACCGGCGAAGAGAATACAAAATGATGTTGAAGTTTGCATCGTTGGAATGCAACGAAATTTAAAAAAAAATTGATTGTAATTAACCCAAATGATGAAATTGGGTATAAACAGTCATCTTATTAATTTGTTTCTATGGTGATTTTTTGTATACGTAATTTCATCATTTGGGTTAATTAGAATTAATTTTTTTCTGAAATTCGTTGCATTCCAACGATGCAAACTTCGACATCACGATACAAATGAGGTGGTAGAGCGCCACGTCTCGGTGGCTCCACCGTAATAATAATAGAAAAAAAGGAACATAACTACACTTAAACCTGGAGAAACGAAACAATACATTTTCGTTTAGACCTACAAAATAAAATAAACAAATTTCACTTCAATTTATGTACTCAAATTAAACGAAATTCCGCTTAAACCTACGACTACAAACTACAGTACCGCAGGCACCAAATGCCTTCCGCACGCCAACGTCATCCACGTCGCAGTCCTGGGAGAGAGAGAGCGAGCTCACAATGCAAACGAGCGGGGAGCCTCTCATTCAGTCGCAAAATCGCCGGTAATGAAGATAATCCAGGCGGCCTGACTGAGTCTCCCGCGCGAAATCTTCACCATGCTTCGACCGAGGGAATCAGCGCGATGACGCGGCGCGCACTCGGCACCTCGGGAATCAACCTGCTTCGGTGCGGAGGATAACGAAGGCACGCCGGGCGAGCTTCCTCTCGCTCGCTCGAGCACCGCGGGTCTCTTCTTTGGCGGAAGAAACCGGAATATTCGGACGACAGGGACAGGGATCATTTGTCTTGAGGCTCTTTCTTTTTTTTTCATTCCTTTCCGTTCGGCGCGGAATGCGGTAGAAAAATATGACTTTTCGCGCAGAGCCGTTGCATTTTTTTGACGTGTGCGAATCCCTCGAACCTCCTTAAGAGGCAGTGATACTTCTTCCTTCACTGCTGAAAATGTTGAAAGCTATTTTCTTCCAAAATACTCGGCAGATAGAGCCCAGATTTTGGGAGAATGTGCGGAAGTTTCGCAGAACTGGGCTAAGTTCTGACTCCTCGATCGTCGAAGCCATTTGTTCAGGAGAATCAACAAACAAAAAGATGCGAGAGAGACAGCCCTACAGGCGTTTAACGTTGGGCGACGAAGTTCCGAGCGAAGTACCATCTCCTGTTAAGGAAGATCTTCTCTTTTCTCAAAACAGAAGACCTTCAAAGTAATTCCAGCCCCTTGAAATATTTACAGCGTATTCGTAAGTGGCCTCGAAACGACGAAACGCATATGCAAATGCTGGGAAAGCTCGTGAATTACACATGAACTATCACTCAGCATTTATCGTTACGATGATGCCAGCTTGTTGCAAAAAATAGCATAAACTAGTTCATACTATTGTTAATTCGTGTGCACCAGACCACACAACTAATCAGCATTGTTTCGGAGCAATTAAATCGAAACTGTTCAGAAATCCGGGGAAAAGGCATAGAGCTGATGTTAGCTATATGCTGTTAAAAATATTTAAGATAAAATTGATGTATATTTCTGCTGAATTCGTTACAAAAGTCATATTCTTTGATGCCCAGTATACTAAAATTGATGTACAGTCTCCGAAATTCGTTACAAAAGTCGTGATTTCATATACGTTGACTTTAATTTTATCGCGCGTACATTGAATTTTCATTTACTTTCGTGTATCAAATTGAATTTCCTACATGGGTTCAGAAAAAATACTGGACATTAAATTACTATACAGTGTATGAATATGCCAAATATTTTTAACAGTGAAGTTTACACAACAGTTTATTTTCTAGTTACGATTTTATAATGCTGACCTTTAGCTATTGTACAATAATATGTGAACTACTGAATATCAGTAAGAAAAACCAATTTTTTAATGAAATTTTCGGGGAGATTGTGAGAAAAATTGACAAACACAGTCCTCCATTATTTTCGCAATGCACTAACAGCATTTCTCCATTTTTTCAATAAGATCACCATGAAGTTTTATGGGAATTTAATATTTTTTGCCTCTATTTAAAAGTTTACACATTATATTATAACCATCACAAGTTATTATTATAACATAATTACAAAGCCAATGGTACCATCAATTTTATTTCTCTCAAAATTAGGGATTTACAACTCTTCCTGCCAGGCACCGCACATGAACGCGTGCGCTGCAATTGAAAATTTCGACGATTCGGGGGTTTGGCTACACTGAATACAACAGAAAACCCTCCTTAAGAGGATATGATACTTCGCTCGGAACTTCGTCGCCCAATGTTAAACGCCTGTAGGGCTGTCTCTCTCGCACTTAGCGCTGTCTCTCTCGCACCTTTTTGTTTTTCGTTTCTCCTGAACAGACGGCTACGAGTATCGAGGAGCCAGAAGTTCAGCCCAATTCTGCGATACTTCCACACATTCTCGCAAATCTGAGCTCTATCTGCCGAGGATTTTGGAAGAAAGTAGGTTTCAAAATGTTTAGCAGTGGAGGGAGAAGTATAACTGCCTCTTAAGGGAGGAACGCGCGACGAGCGTCCGTGGCAGCGGCAATAATTGCGGCAGCTCGCGGTTAAAAGATCGTCGGGCAGAGGGAGCCTCGACGAGTAACTTAACTACGTGTACGAACAGGCAATTCTCCGGGGGTCGGAGGGGAAGAGGGCGCGGGAGAGAGAAATCCGAGAGATAAGGCGAGTGGAAAAAGCGAGACGGAGGGAGCGTGCTGCACGTATATACAAATTTATTCGGTCCCGATAAAACGAGCCTCCCGTGTCCGAGTCGATGTTGCGCTCTCACGGCGAGAGAGACTCCGCCGGTCTCGCCGCGCGCGCGCGCTCTCCGCCGTCCGTACAGTCGCGGGGCCGTTTCTCTCTTTCTTTCTCTCGCTCTCTCTCTGGAGACTTGTAAATTCGAGGAAACTCGTATGCCGATCACGTACATCGTCGCGGGGCTACGTTCTACGGGCTTCCCGCGTTCCTCCACGCGCCCGCGAGTCTTCCTTCTTCTGCCGCTGCTATCTATCCCCTTTGACTTTCTTTCGTCTCTGTGCCGTCGTTTTTTGTCGTCGTCTTCCTCCTCCTCCTCTTCTTCTTCTTCGTCGTTTCTCCTCCTCGTCGCGAGGAGCGCGCGGAAGCGGCCGAGCTAGGAGCGCGCGCGGCGAGTTTGCTCCCTCGGTGCTTGCTCGCATTCCTCCGCTCTCTCGTGGTCCGGCGAAATCGCGAGAGGTTCTTCGTCCGGCCGCGGGGACTTCTAGGTAGTCCGGATGCCGCACACCGCGACTTTCGGATCCATTAGCCCCCAAATCACTTTCATGGAAATTAAAAGATTTTGGGCGGTCCACGCGGCTCAATGCTGTGCGGCGTTTAAACCTGAAGAAACGGATAATCGTCGGATGGCCGACGAGTTCCCGAGAGGCGATGATTTACTCGAATTCTGGGGACGAATTTTTCATCTTCAAAAATTAATTATCAAAGCTTGATACGTTTCGATTAGGATTTTACGCTCAGCGCGAGAAATATGGGTTTAGAGACCCAACTAATCCCAACCCGTTGAAGGGTAAAATTCTCGGGATCCTCGGGAACGTGATTTTCTTCGGTCGCCGATTCGTCGGTGAGAAAGAAATTTCGTGAACGGGTCTTCAAGCTGCCCGATTCGGCGTGGAATGTCCGGTACACGTGGACAAAACATCGGAATCCAGCGGCAAAAGGGGTCGTCCGGGCCCACAGGTGAAATAGAGAATAATGCGGTAAATCGGGGACGTTCTAATACCGGGAAGAGGGTGAAAACGATGATGAAGAAAAAGACGAAGAAGTGACGGAAGGATCGGGGTAATTAGCGAAGTTTTTTGCGAGGAATAAGAGTCGTTAGTTTCTCGGAGCTAGCGATAGCTGAGGCGAGTCGAGCGGTATGTTAATGGTCGCGATATGAGGAGAGGTCCCCATCTTGAGGAGAGTAGGCCCGGGCCCCTCTGCCTCTTTCTGTCTTTCTGCATCGTCCCTGTGTGGGTAATTCGAGAAACGACCAATTAACATTCCCAGAAAGGAATAAGCTTCTTGCTGTTGGTGGCGAGCGACCGCGCATCAGGGAGACAGACGGAGAAAGAGAGAGAAAGAGAGAAAGAGCTTCCACGACTCCGCGAGGAGCAGCACCGATCTCTTTTGTAATTGCGAGTCTCCGGGACGCCGAGGGCGCGCGCGCACGGTGAATCGTCGTCGCGAATGGCGCGCTCCGCGCACGGCATTTTAGACGGTTTAAACGCTTGTCGCGACCGTTTCCAGCTAATTTTTCGGTGATTCAAGTATTTTATCGGCGCGCAACACGCGAGACGCTACTCATGGTTTCGGTTGAGCAGGATTTTCGCCTGATTTACCGGGCAACGCAACGAGGGTCACGCTCGATAAACTGCGGAATATGAGCGGCACGTCAGGGTGGCGCCCTCTTTGTTACGGGCAAATTCGACGACTCGCTGCTTCCAGTTTTGTTAGTGAGATCCTTGACCACCAGGTTCGTGTGTGTGGATAGAAAGGTTTGGCCGTGACAGCTAATGATTCATATTGCTGTACCATTTTGCGATTAGTTGCGACAACTTACAGATTTGTCGCCAAAACCGCTTCGAATGGCTGCGGTAACTATTGACGATTTGTTCTTCATGACCTAAAACTGATATTACCTCTCTCAGAAAAGATATGGCACATCGAAAGTCGAAATACTGAAGCAGCTTTTCAAGCGCTTCGATTGGTCACGGCGGTTCGATATTCGATATGAAATTGATCGGATTGTCATGGCCGCTGCAATCACGCGCGCATTTTGAATGCCTGTATTGGCCACAAGAAAAGATAAATGAAAAGCTGAGTGCGAGCGAAGCGAGAATTTCATTGGTAAAAGTACACAACATCGGTAGGTCGTACTAACCATCCGAGGTGATGGACAGTTGCAATCGGTTGTATCGCACAACCACTGTGAAACCAACTAACCGCGATTGCTTCTCATACACAATAACTTGCTAATGGCATTTTCTACCATACATTCAATGCATTTTCTACCAATTTCGTGGTCCCTTCAACTACATCGTTACTAAAGACGATACTGTTGAAGCTTTAATTATGCCATTTGCGGTGCAATTCGCGTTAATTTGTCATAAGGATGGTACAAGTAGTTCAAGTCTATTTTGAAAAGCAATGACGCGATTGGTATGGACGAGTAATCGAATACTACACCGAGAGAAAAAGTTTCCTTGATACCAAAGAAATGGGTGGATTGACATTTTTTCATGTCAAGTATATCGTTTCTTTAAGGTAGCTCTAGCGCCTAGTGTCCATTTCGCATAAATTCGAGGAATTTGGGAGAGAATTGCAAACACTTCTCGATGGTCTAAAAATCTGAAAAAATTCATACGCATTAGAGGTACTGAAGAGATTAATTTTGCATAATAATATTTCTAAAATGTTATTAACAATTTGATGAAAAAAAAATTGTTTAATAAATATTTCGATGACCCAAGTTTTTTTGTCGATGAAAATGATTTCTTCGCTTTTCTGAATACGTATGAATTTTTTCAGATTTTTAAGTACTCTTTGAAATTTGTGTTTTTTTATATGGAAAATATGTACAAATTTCAAAGAGTACTTAAAAATCTGAAAAAAGTCATACGTATTCAGAAAAATGAAGGAATCATTTTCATCGACAAAAAAACTTGGGTCATCGAAATATTTATTAAACAATTTTTTTTTCATCAAATTGTTAATAACATTTTAGAAATATTATTATGCAAAATTAATCTCTTCAGTACCTCTAATGCGTATGAATTTTTTCAGATTTTTAGACCATCGAGAAGTGTTTGCAATTCTCTCCCAAATTCCTCGAATTTATGCGAAATGAATATTTGGCGCTAGAACTACCTTAAATCAAGGAGATCATCTCATTGAAATTCAAAGAAATATGTCATTGAAATCAATGAAAAAATGTCAATCCACCCATTTCTTTGGTATCAAGGAAACTTTTTCTCTCGGTGTAGTGCTCCATCCTACTCGAATTGTTGTATAAATCGTTCGTTTGGTTGCTACAACTAACAGCGGCATCTACCAACGAAATTTGGTTCCTGCAACTGATTACTTTCCGACGTCATAACTAAGCCGAGTTGTAAGGGAATTAGAATAATCCATTGGTTGTGCCAACTAATATCTTGGTTGTGTCAGGCAGAGTTGTGAATCCTCATTAATTTAAGAAACAAATGTTACAGTACCTACGCTTTATTCTGTGGGTGTGATTTAATAATAACAACCTGTGGCGATTATAGAATGATGTGTGAACTTTTGAATAGCAGCATAGACACCTCATTTTCAATAAAAGGAATTCTGAGTAATTGCGAAAAAAATGGAAGAGACCGGTGTCCCATTACTTTTGTAATGCATTAACCGCATTCCTCCATTTTTTGAGAAAAATTACCCTGAAATTTTATTGAGAATAAGTACCCTTCGCAGCCATTAAAAATGTACGCATTATATTAGAATTACTCCATGTTACTATTATTAATTAATGACTACAAAACCAATTGAGTCATCAACTGAATTTCTAAAAGATTTAGGGACTTACAAGTCCGGTGTCAGCTAATTCTGTTTTTCGTGTGGGTAATTTGCGTTACGCCTGGGTCTTGGAACGAAGACGATATTCGCACGTAAATTCGATCGGAAGTCCCGGTTGCCTGCAGTCACTCTTATTGACTGCGGCACCCGACCGCGTGGGCATACATTATAGCTGTACGGATGCTCCTCGCTCTACGTGGACTTTGCTTCCCCCAGGGGCTTCCTGGTTTATCTATCCCTTCCCCACTGCGCATCAGCAGCGCACACTCGTGGATCTCAATTTTTTTCCTTCCACGCTTGTTGTCTCTCATCTCGGATGAGCTCCGAAGTCACGGTGAAACGGAATATACCGGGAGCACCGGGCTCGACTTGGCCGTGGCTTAATGAATTCCTTCGTTAATGGACCTTCTCTTGATGCCTCCTGTTTTATTATAATTATCGGCGGGCGAGTGGGTGGCTGCCCTGTTCCGTCGCTAGATCCGCGTGTACCCAGCCCCAATTAGGTCAAAAAGAGAATAATCAAGTAACCGAGGTGAACGCCGCGAGACCCATCGGCATTCTATGGCGTACACCATGGTCTGCCTAGATCGCGGTAGGACGGCACAGAATCCTGTCGATGATGCCACGTGGAGTGGGTAGAATTCCATCGCTGACTTTCTAATTATGTCAGTTGGGCATTCCACGAGTGTACGGAGGATTTTATGTCACCCCATAAAATCCTCTGGGATACAATTCTACGATAATCAACCATTTTCCCACTCGAGTTGGAATTTCTGGCCTCTTTTTTGGAGTACCAAAAAGCTTTAGAGCCGTCGTTAAGGGAGTTCTTACGATACTTACTAATCAAATGGCGAACTGGTCGGAAATGTTTGTAAATCATGAGTTCAAAACAACAAGCTGTATTCAATTAATCACTGTGAGAATAAATATGTACTTCCGAATAAGTTTCATTACTGCAGAAAATCAATCTTATTAGCAATAGTAACTTATAATTACTGATTTGACTCAATACTGTTTGTTGAATAAAAAATTCGTGACAGTTGATGGCGATAACTTCTCTTAATTCACAATTACTTTTGAAATTGTTCGATAATACCAACATTTTTGACATTAGAACAGATCAGAAGTATCTAAGGAATCTCTTGCACATTTAATATGTCACAAAAGTTCATATTATGAAGGTTAATTTTTGTTTCGAAGTGCAAGTTCGCTTGTTTTTCCATAAGTGCCAATATATAACCGTACATTGTTTTCGGATTTATGTTTATTTTCTTGGCCAGTCAGGTCGGTAACCGATCTTCAAAATTCGTAATCGCAACAAGACCATCTTTAACTATAATATAATAAAATACTTGGCGTCGAGACGCTACTGCGTCTCTTGATGAACTCTCAAAGTTCACAAACATCGATCGGCAAGGACTACCTTAAACCTCCGGACATGGCACATATCGCGTTACTGAAAGCCATTGAGCTTATCCGCCAAAAAGCCGATTATAGTGGCAAAAGGGCGTATATGACCATAGGTAATGGCATAAAGTCATATGTGTAAGACATAGCGTATGGATCAGAAAAAAGAAGACTTAAAATCCATAAAGTGTATGGACCAGAAAAAACAAGATCTAACATTCATAGGGTGATGGACCAGAAAAAAGACTAAAAGCCACAGGACGTATGTACAGGGGAAACGCTCTTGTGCCTTTATCATAATTTTTAAATATTACATGAAGTTGCATATATACGCCCTTATGGCTTTTAAATTTTAAAAGGGCGTAACTTGGCGAATAAGCCTAATGGCCTTTAGTAATGTGATATTACCCATTTGAAGTCAACGGAGGTTCCATTTGAAATTAACGGAAGTTGAAAAGAGGTTGATCGGAGCTTCAGAATGATGCACAGCCTCTCAGATGAATCTCGACAGATTATACAGGTTGAAATGAGTTGCGGCCTTGCGTAGAACCTCCGAAATTGGCAGTTATTACCCATTTTCATTATACCAAGGCTTTTCGGAGGTTCTATATTTCAACTCGGACAAGGCCACGGCCCTCGTATCACAGCGGAAAACAAAAATACTCCATCGCAATGTCTTAAATCCCACATACTCGGTGCCCGGTTGTTTCCTCATTACAAAATAACATAATTCCATGGAGACTCCGGAGAATCGACTACCAGTCGAAGCACCTCACGTGCCTCTCGCGCTCGGCACTTACTCTTCGTCACCCAGGTCGTAGGTGTACGTAGGACGAGTGGCGCTGCGCGAACTGCGAAGCGTCTTCTCACTCTCTCCTTCTCTCTCTCCTTCGCATCGAGTTCTCGTGCGCATCAGTGAGAACCTGCACGCTGGATGGGATCACGCGTGCTACTCCGCACTCTTACCTTCCGTAGCCCGATGACTCCTGCTGCTGCTGCTGGTGCAACTTATATTCCTGCAGCTCCTCGTGCTGCCGCCGTTCTCCCCCACCCGTGATAAGTTGAGCTACGAGAGTCGAGTCCAGCTCTCCAGCCTATACGGGCGATGCTGGTGCACCAGCCGCACCAGCAGCGAACGAGACCGAGAGACTCGACGAGGCGCAAGATAGAGAATCCGCAACGTAGGTGCTACGGTCATTACCGCTCGTTAATCTTGCCGTGCGGACCTTAATAAGCACCTACGATCTCGCTTTTCCACGTCCAGCCTTCTTTCTCTCGTCTCTTCCTCCTCTTCCCACTCTTCGTCGTCTCCTTTATTCCTCTCGCCACTCGCTTTTGCCTCTTTCCACACATTTCTCTGGATCCCTTTTTCTTTTTTTTTCGGGTTTTTTCCCCTTCGATTCTTCATTCGCACGCGTGTTTTCTGCCGGAGAAATGCGGAACACCATTGTGACGGAGATGTAAATCCCTAAATCTTTCAGAAATATTGTTGACTGTACGAACGGACGTTTTGTGATTATTACTTAATAATAGTTACGCGAAGTATTTACAATATAATGCGTACATTTTTTAATGGTTGCAAAGAATATTTATTCGGAATAGAATGTCATGGTAATTTCCCTGAAAATATGGAGAAATACGGTTAAGGGGTTGTACGCAGTTAAGAGGCCGAAAATAAGCGATTTAAAAAAAAAAGTTCTGGAAAGACATTTTAATTCATTTACTTCAAAATTGGTATGCATATAGAAACACCTTTTAGCATTGTGGTTATATTTTTATTTTCGGAAATAATTATTTTTAAGGCCGCTACAGTGGATCTCCGGAAGCTCCTCTAAAAAAAGTTACTTGGCGGTGTACACGATATCTCGTGACTGGATCATCTGATATGAAAAAAAGTTGCAAAGTAGAACTTTGCACACTGCTTCCTCATTAATTCCCCTTTTTCACAAAGCCACTTCTATGAAGAAGCTTATTTATTAACTTTGGCTTCCTCATAGAGGAAGCTTTGTGAAAAAAGGGAATTAATGAGGAAGCAGTGTGCAAAGTTCTACTTTGCAACTTTTTTTAATTTGAACAAATCTTTGCACTTTTTTTAAATTTGAACAAAAGAAAACTCCGTTACAAACACCGTTACATCTAATTTTGACTAGATACAAAGTTTTGACTTACTTTAATAACTTTTCTATAAGTTACAGCGAAAATCTTAATTTTTTCAAAAATTCATAACAGCGTAAAATCCGAACGACTTTACCGATCATCACCAAATTTTATACGTGACAGCGCTGTATGTTATTTTTTGACTGTTGAATATTTTGGTTCAGTTGATGAGATTCGACGTGATATAGAGCAAAATTTATTTTTTTCGAAAAATTCAAAATTCTATAAAACCGGAACCGCTTTACCGATTTCGCTGAAATTCAATACCAAACAACATTGAACGTGTCTTTATTTATGATGAAGTATATAGCTGAGTCGTCGAACTTTTACGAAAGTTAGAGCGATCACGCCATTTTTTTGAAAAATTAAAAATTCGATAAAATTTGTATACATGGATAGATTTAATTTAAAAAAGATGTGAGTTACAGAGGATTTAATACTCTACTTCCGTGCCAATTTTTAGCTCGATCCACCATGCCATTCCTGAGTTATGAACAATTGAATGTTCGGTGCCTGGACCATACATACATACACACACACACACACACACACACACACACACACACACACACACACACACACATACACACATACAGACATATTTTCTAGACCACTTTTCTCGACGTTTTAGGTGATTCTAAGTATGTTAACATGAAAATCTCGAAAAAAAAAAATTTCACGAAAACAAAGCTTCCTCTATGAGGAAGCAAAAACAAAAAAATCGTTAATATAACGTATTATCTCGTAATTAATCGAAGGAATAAGCAAATTATTAACAAAAAAAGTGGCGGCTACTAAAAAAAAAAATTCGATTCTCGATCATAATGTTGTCCTGAAATTGTTCATAAAATGGAAACAATTTATCGCTGAGCAAAAACCTTCGATTAATCACTAAAAATATATATTTAAAAAGCTTGTGTAAAAATTTGATACCGATCGATGCAAGAACACGTTACACGTAGTAATCAATTTATTTTGCATCTTACACACTGAGTCATCTATTTCATCGCCATATAATGTGTTCTCCATTTCTTCGGCAACTTCTAGTATGTCGATTTGATGTTAAATCGATTTTTTGAAAATCCTAACTGCGTATAACTGCTTCCATATTTTTCGTGACGGCTCATCATTTTTTATCGGCAATGAGGCATCCATGCAGTTATTCAAAAGTTCACACACCATTATAATCGCTACAGGTTATTATTGTAAAATCGCACCTGCAAAACAAACCGTGCTGTAATATTGAATTCTTATTTATTTATGTATTTATTCAATGATCACGGGCAGAATCTATTTACAGGATGATAGGAAGCCATCATCCAAAACAACATGAAACAATGAAAATCGCACTCAGAATATTCGCTCATAACATTCCATGCTTATTGTGACGTTCTAAATCTATTCTGAACCTACGATTTGACGAGTATAGAGTGACTGAGACTTTATATTGACTTGTTTTATTCTTCTGGGGGAAAGATCGTGTATATCGACTCCTTAAATTGTGAGAGAGATCCCTCGAAAAGCTGCGAAAATACTGCATGATCGTTCCTTAGCTTCGCAATTCTTGGGAGTCAGGTGTTGTATGCCTAGTTTACCCGGCAGAAGGGGACCACAAAAGTTGTAGAATCCCTAGGTTCTCTAAGATCCTCTCTTCGCCGCAATAGTATGCAGAGCGACGGCATGTCGAACTCCCGATTAACAATTTTATATAAGAACACCAGATCAGCGAACATTCTTCGATATCTAAGTTTCTTAAACTAATGGGGTTTTACAACTCTGCATTATGGATCACGGCACGGGATTTGTTGTTCGTTGATTTTGGCCACGGAAGATTCGAAGATCCTTCGTCAATGTTTTCTACCCGGTTGATACCTGCACAACTGAAGGGAAAAAATTGCTCTGTTTTATCGGCACGAAACTCGACACCCTTAAAAACAAGTCAGCATGTTTCTGCATGAAGAAACAAATAAAAGGCCGCAAACAGCATTGAAAATGATAAAGACCAGGTGCCGCGACGAAGGTGCTGCCGCCAAGAGGGAGCTGCGTCCTTCGTCCGTGAAAGTCCTAACCTATCTCGCGCGCTCCTCGTGGCAGCGAGATATTCCGGATAGCGCTGAGAACAGAGGGGATCGCTCGTGCCTTGTGCGCGAAACCTTCCTTCTTCCCATAAGCATATCGATCCATCGTTCGACGATTTATCCGACAATGAAATACGAGCCGGTTGCGCACTGCGATAAATTAACGTTCTCGGGTAAGAGATACATAGACGGAGAAAAGAAAAAAGAAATACGGCAGAGATCAAAAATGTGCGCCACATACGCATCTCCGTTATTCTTCTTCCTCTTCCTCTTTGTGCTCGAGCTGACAAGCTTTTTTTTTTCACGACGCCGCGAGACATCCGCGAGAAAATGAAGCAGCGAAAACACGGGCGAAAGAAAAGAGCCGGGAAAATATGTGCGTAAGTGTGAAACGAAGACCCGGGCGATAAATAATCCGACTTAACGATTTTGCAAAACCCAAGCGTGCGAGCATTTTACGAACCTGTAAACTACAATTCACCGACGTCGTTTTACAGGTTAGGTTGCGCGCACGCGAAGCCGCGATCGTCTGCGCATGCGCACGAGATCCTCGAGTGAAAGAAGAAACGAGCAGAGTCTGTTGCAGCAATACAACCAGGATTTTTTTTCTAAATAAGGTCTGACGATAAATAAATCGGATGGCGAAGAAAAACAAAATATCTTCAATGAAATTTAGCAGAGATAAAAATATCGGCGAAACAGTAGAATTACGTGTCACGACGTTTTACGAGATGACGATGAAGGATTACGACGTGAAACTGCTTCGACATTGACTATATTCAGTCACAAAATAGAAAATACAAAATTTACGTCTCCGCTCAACGATCAATCATGCCGCACGAAAAGCGACATTAATCAAGTTAATTTTTTCTTTTCAGTATCAAGAAATCGTATCTCAAAAGCTGAATAATATCTTCAAAGCGATTCGAAAGAACGAAAAGAAAACAAAATGTCGGGCGATTAACTTACCCAGAAATTTACATCTTCACCGTAGCATCTGGATCAAATATCGGAGCGGACAGGTTTTCCAGTTCCACGGCGAATGAAAAAAGAGCTGAGACAGTAAAGGAGCGAAAAAGGTGGTTCTTGAATATAATTGAAGCAACCGAGAGCTCTGCGATCGCCGTTAATCGTTCAACGATCGATAACCTTGAAGGTGAAAAAAAGAAAGAAGGGAAGAAGAGGAGGTGTAAACGCTCATGGCGCAGTTTTTTTCATCTCATTCTCGTCCGTTTTAGCGCGACACCCGTTAATTATTATGTGCTTTGGTTATTAATTCACGGCCGGAGACGTAGCGGTCGGCGCATGTACCGAGGGCTCCGAGACGATTCCTGGCGTAAACGCCGGTTTCCCTCCTATTAGAGGCGAGAGCCTTAATTAATTACCAGCCGTTTCTCCGGGGGCACCTTGGCCTCTCGCTACTCTTCTTCGCCGTCAAGCGGGTTAATAGCGCCTCGCCGCGTCGACCTTACGCCTCGCGCGCGCTCGCGACTGTCGATCATTGAGAAACGTGGACGACCCTCGTTGCACCGGCTTGTCACGTAGTTGAACCCAATTGCACTTGAGGCTCATTATTCGGCCAACTACATTCTGACCGAACACCATCTAATCAGGGTCGCGCTCTGTTCTTAGAAACAAATTATTATTATAATTATTTTTTATAAACTCAAATGAAGCGCGAAAATAAAATTGTCGCAATAGTCACAAAATAGGCAAACAAGAAATTGTATTCGTTTAGTACACTTCTGAGCAATTTTTATTGTTGTTGTTGTTGTTGTTGTTGTTGTTGTTGTTGTTGTTATTGTTATTACTATTATAAGTGTAGGATAATCGAACAGGCCGGGGTCAAATGACATAATGAAGCCAGAATTCTTCTAAGACCCCAAAGGGCTTAAAGCTACATTTTTCTAAGTCCCCAAGGGACCTGGGACTGCATTTTTTAAGGGATCATCACAATGTTAAATTTAAAAAAAAATCATTTTTTTTTGCATTATCGGATAATATACACTGTTATGAACCTTGGAGGTCCCGCTTTAGCACCTCCAGGCCCAAGCTGGCTGGGGTCAAATGTCAAATCCAAGCCGGAATTATTCTAAGTCCCCAAAGGACTTCCCTCCAGTTCTCTCCAGTGTAACCCTCTAGTTATGATTATGATTACTATGATTATGATTATTATTATTATTATTCGAAATAATAGAAATTTTGTCGCGAAAAAAAAACGAATATTAACTAGGATTATTACGAGTGAATTCGTACGTTACATCGTGGCACATAAGTTTTTTTTATTCGCAGTAAATGCATAGAATTTTATAGCGACATTTTTATTCTCGTGCACGAAGAATTGCAGTAGCAAAGCTAATATTCCGCCGCCGCGTTGTCTTCCGCAGGATGCTGTCGGCGAGCGGACAGAGCAACGGGGGCAATGGCGGAAACGTATTCAGCCACGGCGTCCAGGCTTTCCAGGGAGCTCCGTGCAGTCAGTGCAGGGAACTCTGCCCCTCGGGCTACGTACCTCATTTCTGGCGGTGAGTACCCTTTTCCTTTTCTTCCTTATTCTGTCTGCCATGGGAAATGTTGCACCGCCGACCGGGCTCGGCAATGCGCGAGAGCGTTACCCCCTCGGTAATGCGAATAAACCCAATTCCACAGATGCAACATTTCAGCACTGCGTTATTTTGACGTAATGGTATTTTCCAACGTGTTGTTTTCACATGGGACCAGTTACTCTGGTTTATATATTGTTGATGCGGTTACGTAACTAATCATCCGAGGACGTGGATGAATCAACCGAACGACAAAAAATAAAAAAATCCAATACGGCGCGAAAATAGCCACGACTAAATTCCGTCTTAAAAAAGCAGTGGGTAGAATATCTCGGATTTTCGATATAAGTATTGTTGTTGTTTTATTCGTTCTCTAATTGGCTGTCGGGTTGCCTGCATCTCGTTGCTAAATAACGAGCAGTTTCAGATGAGAAAGACGCTATCTTCCCCCTATTATTTGGGGCGCAAAATACAAATTATACCATTAATTATTAGTTAATAATAGCGCCACACCGGGCACGGCCGGGGTCAGTGATTTCCAGGGCTCCAGTGATTTTGACAAAATAATGGTTGGGCGCCAATTAGTTTGACGAAACTAATAAAATGTTATTATTCAATAAATATTAATTCGACTATTGGCGATAACATCGATTATTAATGCGGAAAGGGGGTCGATTGGATGACCCGATGGAGGAATGCGTTGCAAAGGTAAGCAGATATAAGAAAGACGCGTGAGAACACAGACGAATTAAACTTTACTCACGTTGACGATACCTAATTTATTGACAAATTTAGTTAACAAGCCACAGTCACTCGACGACACTGTTTCACACTTCGACAATAATGATGTTGACAATATTAACTAACACGTGCCGAATTATAATGGACAATTTAATCAAGATTGACAGTTGTAAGGTTTTAGTTAGATCGATTATGTTGAGCGACGAGACTCCTCGAGGACCGACGTGCCTCCTACAATTCCGACAAGCAAGTGATTTTCGCTTGTCGATCCTTCTACGTTTCGCTTCCGCGTAGCACGCTTCGACTCACTCTATGACCCTATTGGTCGATAACGGTCGATATGATTCGTTGTGACGCAGTCGATGCCAGCGTCTTCGACGAACGGTTAGATGAAGACATTTCGACGTGTAGGAAAAACGTCAAAACATCAAAGAAAAACATCAAAGGATGTAGGAAAAACTAGTGGCGTATATATTGTGAAGGATAAAAACGCACAGCAACGACCGCGTGGATACGCGTTTTGTGCAGCAAAGAGCGCGTGCAGCAATGAATGCGTGTGGAGCGAGATGTGGAGGATTAACTTCTGGTGGAAATAAAAGTTTCGTTTAGCCATGGTGTGCATTCAAATCGTGCAGTAAACGCCGCGTGGTTAATAACGTTTGTGTCGAAATCAAAGTGTAGGATTGAAATGTGTAGTATCAAAATGTCATGTAAAGAGCGCGTGAAGTATGAAAACGTGAGGGAATAACAGCGTGAATAATCAGGTTTGTGCAGTAACGGCTGTGTCGTTTTGAGAATGTGTTGCATCCGTTTGCGCAGTAAACTGAATGTGTTCGAACGGATTGTATAGGAATAAATGTGTACAATCAAAATGTGCACCCATATGGAAATAAAGTATATGCAAAATATATAAAAGATGTATTCCAGATATACAAGATATATTTTGTCCGAAAACTTCTATATGTCGGATATATTTTAGGATACATACGAAATATAAGCGAGCGAAAAATATATCTAAGATATATCTAAAATATATTCAAAATGTATTTTTATTGTATTATCGTCCGAAAAGTTCTATATGTCAGATATATTTTCGTGTATATTTCTTTTCCGTGGGGGCAGTACCGAAATGTATTGTAAAACTTGTGTCATGTTAAAAAATGTGTAGAAAACGTCGTTTGCAGAATAGACTTTGTGGAGAAACCGATGTGAGGAACGACAGTGTGTTGTATCAAAATGTGCAGGAAAAAATGTCTGCCCACAAAGAATAGTGTACGGATTCCCCGTACGATGTAAGATATCCCTAGGAGTTTTTCAAAGCATCAAAGGATTCACAACTTATTAACTGTTTGTTTCCGAAACATGTTTTACTATATCTCTCCGTATTAACGTATTTCTATGAAGCAATTATACATTTAATTAAATGTTTTGTTAGATGAAATAAACATTTCATCAAGAAAGCTTCTGCGTTTCATATTAGTCACATCAGTTCTGAATTTTCAAGTGCATTTCTACAATTCCTGTTTCTTTAATAAGTTGTTCCGAGGTAGTACTCACGTAACAGCATCATTAGTTCTTAATAAACAAATATATTCACACTTGTTATTCGAACAGAAAATCGACTGATATATGCAAATTCCTGACGTCATGTTTTTTGGTGCATTTTTTTAAAAGAATGAACCTTCATAATAGTTCAATTATGACGAGCAATAGCTCGTTTTTATTATTTGATGTTTCTTTATCGTTTGAGCGACCAGATTTTTTGTAGTATTAGGGGAACAATAACGCGCGGTCACGCGCGCTGACAGGTTAGCCGCGCTGCAGCGCTTATGTCAAATTGCGACAAACTGTCAAATTTCGCGCTATTAAACAACGACTGCTGGTGGTCACGGTTCACGACCAATCAGAGCCCAAATAGATCGACAACTCACGTTGGCGCGTGAGTATTGTTGTAATAACCTAATAGGAGACATACAAATGGCTGTAAATTTTGAAAAACTAGAACTATGAAAATCTGGTCGGTCCGTCAATGGAGGATCTCACAATAATTAAAAGGAGCTATTGCCCGTCATAATTGAACTGTTATTAAGGTTGAACTATTATTTAAAAAACTGCACGACAAAACATGACATCGGGAATTTGCATACACTAACAACAATGTGCTCGCTTCGCTCGCACTCCTATCTTCTCATTTATTTTTTCTTGTGTCTAAATAAGATATTTGTATGTTTATACAATTCTATATGAGATCGCGCTCTTTTAGATTAGTATGCTAATCTGACTAACGAGCACACGTAATGTGGAATAGAATATTCCACTATGAACAATATAGTTATTTAAAACACGCGCGATTCGAAACTTTACAGCGATTATCAGTCTGAAGTTGGCTCTGCGACGTAGCCATCACCAACCAATCACGGCACGAGTTATTCTGGTTTCATTATTTCGATATATTCGACTTTCGATATGCCTTGCTCTTTTTAAGAGAGAATCAGTCGATTTTCTATTCTAATGATGGATGCGAATGTATTTGTCTATTAAGAACTAATGCTGCTATGTGAGTAACACCACGTAACAATTTATTAAAGATACAGAAATTGTAAAAATGCTTTTAAAAATTCAGCACTATTTTGACTAGTGTGACGCGCAGAATCTTCCTTAACTCAACAAGATAGGTTCTTGGGATAGTCCCCAATACTTACCCAATTTGTTTATTAATTAAGCTTCTTTTTCATTCGGGACTTTTTTTTTAATGTTTTTAAATTTACAATTATTTTTATTTCATCCTTTTCAAAGTAATTCAAACACTCCATCATATGCGCTACGAAGTGAGTCGCAAAATACGCATCAATAGCGGCCATCTTCAGATGGTTCGATGTATTCAAACAGGTTATTTGTGTAAAAGTTATCCACGCGAATCGACAACTTATCAACTCAATTTATGGAAAAAGACATTTTGGGCGCTGGTCGTAGAGTCGACGTACAAAACTTGGTCAAGTAATTTTTCACCGTTCTCGAGAATATTGGCGACAAAGAAATCGCTCGAATTAGTTGTTCGCCGTGAAACGCGTAACTCCCGTCTTTTTGCCCCAGCGGGGCATTCGGGAGTTAAAAATGTAATCTGAATGATAACTATTACTCGGAAGACCCTCGTCGCGCAGCTTCGTGCAAAATACACATAGAAGCGTATTTACGACAAAGTTTGTCCAACCAATCGGCGATAAACGCGGGAAAGTGTTACTCCGGCAAATAGGCTCTCGGCACTTCTCTCGCGTCCGGACGCTGCGCGTCGCGAGTGCGCGTGGGTGCGCCTCGCGCTTCGGGATGCCGCACACGCGTGTCGCGCGCGAATCCCTCTTTTACCGATTATTACGACGACCCGGCCCGAGGATCCAGTCGCAGCAGCTCCCGGGTGCGAGGAATCCCGACGCGAACGATCCCCGAGAGCGCGAGCGCGCGGTAGTCGTTTCTTCCCGCGCAAAAGTCCGCGATAAACGTTCACACGGCGGGAAAATAAGGCGAGAAGTGGCTATTCCTCTGTGGCGTGTGTAAAGCACTGACGTGGGCGTTCGAAGTAGCGACGTTACTTCAGCCACAGCGGGCTCTTCGGTGCTGCTGCTGCTGTTGCCGGTGTAGCACTCAGCGGCATTAAGGGATCATCACAGTGTGACCCGTCGAAAAATCGCTGATTTTCGCGATTTTTTCTTTAATGGTTAAGTTAAACTAATCGGTCTGGTTTTTTTTGTACAAATCAAGGCACTAATGAAGAGTACAAAATGATTTTTTGTAAGTTGATTTATTTATTATTCAATATTGTTATAAATTATTGAAAAGTCCGGTTAAAAAAAAGGTCCTGCATGGTGTCCAGGTTTGCGGCCTTAATCCTGATCTGAATAAAAAATGTCAAAAAGATTATTAATCTGTAGGAAAGCCGCTATCGTCCTATGGAGCTTTTTTGTAATTTGACAAAATGACGGCGGTTTGAAGAAAACGTCGAATTTAGCCTTTTTTCCTAGTGTTTCGTAAAAAAATAGGAAGATTAAAAAAAAGCTTCCATAGGACGATAGAGAATGACGAGAAGAATGTTCTGTCCAAATTTGAAATGGATAGCTTGAAAATTCGTCCCTTGAGAGTGGACACCGTTTTGAAAAACACCATTTCGAGATAAATGCGTTTGAAGTGAGAACTTTTCATACGAATCGTTGACTTACGATCAATCGGCGATGCCAGGTCCATTCGAAATAACTCGAATTTCTATTTTTTAATTTGAGAGAATGTTTGTAACAGTGTATACTATTCGATAATGCAAAAAAAAACGATTTTTCGAAAATATCTCACTGTGATGATCCCTTAAGGTACCTTCTTTTCCATACCAGGTGTCTCGTTTCCCTCTGTACGTGTAGCTCGCTCGCCGCTTACTCACGCGCACCTTGCCCACTCCGCTACACACGCGTGCTAAGCTCTAACCTCCGTGATCCCATGGCATCCCAATACGGATTCTCACCGGTTCACACATACACAGCGCCATACCGCGTTTTATTCACACTTCTGTCTCGCCTATACCGGTGATATTATATTACTCCAGGCTTACGCCATTTGGATACACCATTTCTCACTAACCCTTATGCGCGCGCTGTAACTTTCTCGCCACCGTAACTGCTACTTGTGTTATGCGTATCCGCGCGCTGCACGGTGCGCGTAATACACGCGAATATGCATTCAGAATCTCTTGCCGCTCGTGGGACGCGTAGAACCCCCGGGATCGTTGAGGATCGTAAACTTTGTGACTCAAGTCGCGGACACCTTCGGGTGTAAGTTAGGGATTATGCTTTTTTCTAACCGTCGACCATACGCACGTTAGATTAAATAGTGAGTAATCTACTGATTCATGTACTGATTAATCTACTGATTAATTTAATGATTAATCTTCCCATCAATCTTACGTTTTAGGAACCACGAACCATCTAAGGAAAATGAACATGATGAAGGCTGAATACTGACGAATATCTTTCGCGATTGCTAAGGCTAAAAAGTTGCAAAGTAGAACTTTGCACATTGCTTCCTCATTAATTTTCATTTTTAACTCCCGACTGCCCCACAGGGGCAAAAAGACGGGAGTTATGCGTTTCACGGCGATCAGCTGATTTGAGCGATTTCTTTGTAGCCAATGTTCTCGAAAACGGTAAACAATCACTTAACCAAATTTTGTGTGTCGATTCTATGACTGATGCCCAATGTCTTTTTTCTTAAATTAAAGTGATAAATTGTTGATTCGCTGTGATAAATGCATTTTGCGAATAGTGCAAATAGCCTGTTTGAATATATCGAAATAATACAAGCTGGCCGCCACTATCATGCTAAAGTGTAGCTCACTTCAGGGCACTCATCGTGCTATCGTGTAGTTCACTTCAGGGCCCTCACGATAGAGTGCTTGAATGTCGCCTGTAATTGAGGTAGCAAATCAAACCGGGCTGGTTTACCTTTCCCAAGTGTATGTAATGTGCGAATAAAAATTGTAACACATGCCGTTATGGCGATAGCCACGAAACAAGGAGAAGAAGAAGTGTGAAAATGATTATTTATGGAATACATTATTAATACAATATTTGTTTTATTTATATTTTATGGAACACATTATTTCACAAAGCGTTTTTCATCTCTATGAAGAAGCTTGTTTGGCAATTTTGGATTCCTCATAGAGGAAGCTGTGAGGTACGAAAATTAATGACGAAGCAATGTGAAAAGTTCTACTTTGCGACTTTTTAATATTCTTCCTACGAAGAACATGTTACAGGTATATAACACAAAAAGAACACTGTAGCAAACACCGTTACATCTCACTTTGATTAGGTACAAGGTTTGATTTTACGCTCTTAAGAGTCAGTGATACTTCCCCCTCCACTGCTAAAAATGTTGAAACCCATTTTCTTCCAAAATACTCGGCAGATAGAGCGCAGATTTTGACAGAATGTGCGGAAGTATTGCAGAATTGGGCTGAACTTCTGGCTCCTCGATACTCGTAGCCGTTTGTTCAGGAGAATCGAAAAACAAAAAGGCGCGAGAGAAGCAGACCTACAGGCGTTTAAGGTAGTCCTTACGTCTAGTATCCATTTCGCATAAATTCGAGAAATATGAGAGACAATTGCAAACACTTATCGATGGTCTAAAAATCTGAAAAAATTAATGCACATTATAGGTACTGATAAGATTAATTTTTTCAGATTTTTATACCATCGAGAAGTGTTTGCAATTCTCTATCATGTTCCTCGCATATATGCGAAATTAATATTAGACGCAAGGACTACCTTAAATTTGGGCGACGAAGTTCCGAGCGAATTATCATATTCTCTTAACTTTTGCAGAAGTTAGAGCGAAAATCTATGTTTTTTGAAAAACTCAAAATGGCGTCAAATCCAAAGCAGCTTACCGATCATCACAAAATTTTGTATGTATCAGTGCTGTATGTTATTTTACGGCGGTAGAACATTTCAGTTGAATTGTTGAGATTTGACGTGATTTAGAGCAATATTATTTTTTTTCGACAAATTCGAAATTCTTTAAAATGAGGACCGCTTTACCGATTTCGTCCATATTCAGTACCAAACGACATTAAACGTATCTTCAATTATGAAAATATGAAACTACATAAAATCTTAATGGCTGTCTATATTTTGTAAAAAAAATGCAATGTTCAAAGAGGGGGAACTACTCTAATTACGTGCCAAATTGCAGCCCGATCGCTTGAATGGTTACTGCGTACGAGGCGGTTGAATTTTCGAACCCCTACACATGCATACGGACATTTTTCCGAAATCACTTTTCTCGGCGGTTTGGACCATTCTGAGTGTCCTGACATGAAAAACTCGAAAAAAAAAAAATATATCATGAAAACAGATTCCTCTGAGAAAGTAAAATACGCGAAGCAATGACGGGTCGTAAGAAATCCAATCAGGTCGGCCTTTTTGTCGACCACGAGGCGAATGATCACCGTGGAAAAAAAGAAGATTCATCAGCACTGCCCAATATGATGTCGTCCGGAGGATTCTGGGATCGGATAAATAGCGTGACGAACGAAGTCTACGGGACACGGAAGGGAGAGAGCGAGTCGGGGTGGCAATGGCGAGTCTATATCGGCCGGGGGGTAAACAGGTAGCCGCGACGAGGATGACCAAACACGCTTCTTTCACGTCCCGTGCATCGTGTTATCGCGCTGCAGCGAAGCGGGACCCGCGACTGCGTTTCATTGTATCGAGAGACAGAGAGAGCGACGTGGCGAACGGAGCGTGGCGAAAGGACCCGAGACTACCGGTTTCAGGGTCCCCGTGAATACGCCACGCTGAATCGGGACCCAGGCAATTCTTTTTTATTTTGCTTCTTTAATCTCCGGGGAACGTCTGATTCGTTTTATTTTATTCCGTTTCTTTTTCTCCGCTCTCGAGTGGATTGAAAAAGTCTGAAAAGTTATATGAAACTCATTGAGACTGATGAAACGCGTATAAATATATTTTTTCATATTTTTAACACGAACGAGAGGTCGATAAAAATATAAAAAGATCGAGCGGCATTTTTGTATGCAGGAATTCTTTCACGATTCGATAGTCATCGTGTGAGCGAACGAAAAATATTCCCGAGACACGGAGAGATAATTTCGGCAGTGGTCGGTAAGATTGAAACGCGATACTCGCCAAATTTTCATGCTAATGACAATTAGCGAGCGGTTAAGTCACCGCGCGTCGCGCTGCGACGGCCCGATAATTAAAACGCGAACATGCGACGTGTCGCGAGGTGTCCATCGGGCGTGGCCAACGGTGGGGCCGCTCGCACGCGAAATTCGCCAATAATAACTGCGGCCAAACGAGGGCGCCCGCATCGCGTCGTGGATTATTATTACCGTGCCGACAGCGGCTCCGACTTTGCAGCGACGATTATAATGTTTTCGCGCAGTCATATCGGCTCGTGTATCTCATTAGTGCAGAATTGGGATGCACGAATATTAAGGTCGTCATGTTGCGAAGACTTGAAACTCAGCTGTTCGGGCTGTTGCTGGTTTATAATTTAATTATTAAATTTTACGTCTACGACATTTTAAGGGACGTTACCGGACATATCAACGAGTAATCGGACCATAAAAATCGGTTTTTTTACAAAGGGCTTACGGTGGAATCAGAAAACTTAATCTTAAGATATAAATGAAGGCTCTTAGATCTAAGACAGAGTAAAAAAAATTAAGTACTACATATTTGCTAGTGTATTAAGAATCCATAAAAAAAAGTGGGATCACCGGACGTTTCATAAAGCAAACTCGTATTAAAGTATACAAAATTATGCTTTTCACAAAAAGTGATCACGATCTAATTACGATTTTCCAAAATAAATTGCCAAATATTTTTGGCGTAACAGTTGCGGAGATCGAAATACTACGCATAATTAATTTTTTATGAAATACAGACTACGGTGTCTATGACTCGGGCGTACCGACGTAACTACCTTAAGATCGTCCTTGCGAGTGGTAGCTGACTTTACATAAGTTTAAGAATTGCAAACACTTCTCGATTATATACAAATCTGAAATAAATCAAGCATATTAAAGATGCTGAAAAGATTGTTTTTGCATAATGAAAATTCCAATATCTTATTAATAATTTGATTACAATATTTTTTTTATAAATCATCCGAAAACTGAATTTTTTTCGTGAAAATTATTTTTTCTGAATACGTATGATCTTTTCAGATTTTTTAATTCACTTCGAGTTTTGTGACTTTCCACACATTTTGTCCAGATAGAAATGCAAAAATTCAAAGTGAATTGAAAAATCTGACAAAATTCATACGTATTCAGAAAAATGAGCAAATAATTTTCATGTAGAAAAAGTTTAACTTTCGGGAGATTTGTTGCACAGTTTTTTTCATCATTTTGTTAATAACACTATGGAATTTGTATGATGCCAAATCAATCTTTTCAGCACCTTCAATATATTTGATTTTTTCCGATTTTTATACCATCGAAAAGTGTTTGCAATACCTTCTCATTTCTCTGAAACTTATATGAAGACAGCCACCACTCGCAAGGACTACCTTAAGGGGAAGCTGAAGTAGATTTATTTACCGGCATTTCTCGTGTAAGAAGTGCTTTTTCGTAGAACATATTCGTAAAATATACATTTTTAGCGGACTCTAGAATGTTGAGAAAACTTCAAAGTATCGACGTACGGTCTGATTTGGCAAGTCTGAATTCCTGAAACGATTATATTTTACAGCAAAGGCACCGTTGACGTTTCGAGGGTCCATATTGGTTTTGAGAGGTTCAGAAATATGTATACGATTTTTTTACATTTTCTCTTAGTTTTTAACCGAAATCCACATTGACGCCGACTCACTAATATTCACATAACATCTCTCTCAAATTTCAACTACGTACGTAGCGTATTAACGACGTATAGAGTGTTCTACGAAATTACATTTTTTACACGAGAAATGTCGATAACTAAATCTACTCCAGCTTCCCCTTAAACGTATTCCGTTCGTGATACTCAGCGTCACTCATCTTTCGCTCGCAACTCCGCCAGCCCTGTGCGAAACAAGTGGTGCAACGTGCGAACAGCGGGAGAAAAATGTCGCAGCCGTAAAATGGGTCGTCGCGCGCGAAACCCACGAAACGGTATTCCCGAACGCGTCACGCTGCTCGTCGGGCGAGAAGGATCGACGGCGGAGAAAGGACTCTCCGTGCACCTACCTGCTTGGGGCGCGCGAATCCACCGGGTGTCTCGGGGAGAATCAATCATTCGTATCGAATCGAGCCATCTCGCGTCGCGCCTTCTTCCTCCTCCTCCTCCTCCTCTTCTTCGATCCTTCCACGCCGCGGCAGCTTCTTCTTATTCTTTACCCACACACGCGGGGTCGAGGCACGAGAACGATACTCTCCTCGCTCGTGGCTCCCGACCTCTCGCAGCGGCAGCAAAAAAGCCCTCCCCAAGGCAAACAAATACACACAGTCAACGTTGATTCTTCCGTCGCTGCGGTTGATCCTCTCGCGTGGCGAATTATATCTAATAACAGTGACACACGCTCGCCAGTTGCCGGTGCGGAACTTCTTTTTGCGCCGAAGAAATGCCACGTGAGAGGAAGAAGAAAAAGAAAAAAAAGCAAATGAAAAAAAGCAACAAATGAATGTGAATTAATGTGAAACACAACCACAGCCACGGCCAACCTGTAATTCCTCCACGAGGATTCGATTCCGACATGCAACAATCGTCGATGGAATCGAGCGAGGAAACGGCGCAACGTAGTTTCTCGCGAATACGGGAGGAGCGCCGATGCGGCGCTGGCTGGGCGCGAAATTGCAGGGTCTGGACGCTGGGCAGCCAGGTCGACGGAGGATTGGAAATAAAAAAAGAATCGTTGCGAGCGCGAGAGGAGCGAGCGAGGGAAAAAAAAGAGGGTAAGCGAGGAGGATGATCGTTTCCCAAGGGGTCGTAGGTCGAGTCTGCCGCGACTGGCGAGCGGCTCACGCGAGTCGGCTGCGTGTGTGCCCCGAACGTTGAAGCAGCAGCCTCCTCACGCGCCTCTGAAACACCCTGAAACACCCGCTGCTCTCGTGGCTCCGATCTCTTCCCGCGTCCACGACGAATCGACCGCGCGCAACGGACGAGCGAACGGCGCGAGTTTTACAGCGCACCGTGGCTCACTCGAGAAAGAGGGAACGATATGGGCGCTGCTTTCACTGTAATTAACATACCAAACCTCGGCGTAATGCTCGCCGGCCGGTCTTGGTACGATCTCGTCGGTTGCGCGGGCGAGCGAGGAAGAGGGAAAGGGGAGAAAGGGCGAGAGAGACGGGGAAAGAGGTCAGGATCGTTGGGGCTCCGAGGAAGAACCCTCTCTCATCCTCACCTACCTCGCGCTTCTTATTCTTATTCTACTTCCCTATATTGAGGGCTTCGTTATTCCTGAATTATAGTGCTACGAGCGCACGATACGAGAGCGCGCCGCGCTCGTGTGTATATATATCTGCGCAATAGGATCGGTGAGCACCGTGCGCTCTCGGAATTCTCGGTAGACGATGCTGGGCGGATGCGCGGGCTTCGCGGAAAGATTTATTCAACGTTAATGGAGAACAAAAATTATGCTTTATCGTCCCGTTGGTCTCGCGAGTCGTAGCCGAGAGTCTGCTAATGGATGTGTAAACATTTTCAAAGGCCGTTGGAATTACACGGATCATTTGGGGAAGAAAGGGAACGCTGCGGTTGGATCATGCGTGCGGATGGAGATTTACTATTTTTTAACGACGTTGATGCACAGTGATCGCTCGGCCACAGTGGGGAATAAATTGCGTATGAAGCGTTCTCTGTCGGTTCAGACACTTTTTTCGACCCTCTCCGACATTTTTAGTTATCCAATTAGTTATCCAACATTTTTAACGACGTTGATGCACAGTGATCGCTCGGCCACGGTGGGGAATAAACTGTATATGAAGCGTTCTCTGTCAATTTTAGTTACCCAATAGGTTATCCAACATTTCTAGAAATATAATTTCTATAGATTTTTTGAGTCAACTTTTTAGAACATGCCATTGTTTTTTCCAAGTGAATATATCTCAGAAACTTAAAGTTATTACAAAATATGTTTATTCATAAAAGTTGTTTTTTGTTAGCTTTCGAACGGAATATCTAAAATATTTTTCACGTTTCGGTAACACTGATTTTTTATCGTAAAACGGAGAAATAATTTTTTTTATTTAAAGATGGATTTTTTTTTGCTAAAAAAATTACAGGGTATTCCTGCATGATTTTCGATATACAAAAAAATTGCCAGAGTGGCACGGATCGAGGTACCGGTGTAAAAAATTGTTTGTGTGGAAGTTTCGAAAATCCGTGTACCGTTGGCCCAGAAAATTAATTGTGTGGAATCGATATTTTTGGGATATCGTCAGACATATCAGAAGACTTCATTTTCATTTTTTCAGCCAAAAGAAGACATCTGTTTTTGATTTTTAAAAATTATTTACTTGTTTTTCGGTAAGAAATCGGTGTTATTGGGACGTGAACATTATTTTATATATTCCGTTCGAAAGCTAACAAAAAACGACAACTATTATGTGAAGACTTTTTTTTCAGTAACTATAAGTTTCTGAGAAATGTTCACTTGGAAAGAATAACGGCGTTTTCTAAAATGTCGGATAAAAAATCTGTAATAAAAAATGTCAATGCCCCTTTTGCCCCTTTCTGAGAGTTTTGAAATTTCATGAAAACAACAAATTTCAATGCATGATCGATGTGTCTGACGACACCGCCGACCAATTATAGCATGATTAGAATGGCTTCACATAAACATAGCTGGCAGCCACCAACTTTTTAGAACAGGATGTACTTTGATATATCCGTATGGGGCAGATCAGAGAGTGTCCAAAAATGTAGCTGAGTCGACAGAGAATTCTTTATATCTATCTGTATTATTTGAAAAAGAAAGTGTGTTGCAAGTTTTGAGGTGAAATGTCGATATCGATCGTCCCCCCCCCCCCCCAAATTTCCAGAATATTCCCATCTTCCCCGGCTTATATCGAGTACATTCGCCGACTTTTTCCCCAGCGGCTCTTTCATCCGCGGATTCGGCGAGTACGGCTAGAACACTCGAGCGCGAAATGACTCTGAAGTGTGCGGAGCAAACGGGAGCCAAGTCCCGACACTCGAGAGTGCGCCACCCGAGTGCACTTGCATTCGCTAGTCGGACCAGCCAGGCCTTTGCGCCTAATGCGCAGCCTCGATCCCCAGTACCACTCAACGGTTGCTCCGCATTCGCCCCTCCCTCGGTCTTGCCACCTGCGATCACATCGACCCTTTCAGAGCAGTCTCGTTGGATGCTTCAGCTCTAGCCCTTCGAGATATCGCTGACGCGGTATCTGCTGGAGTATTAGTCATTGAGGCAACCGCGATTGCGGACAGTTGAACGATCGAACAATCAATCGAAACATCCACCATAATGCAACCTACTCCGTCGTCGGGACTCGGAGCCAGAAGAAAACGCAACCGTGATCAATGTCATCGAGTCAGTACGTTACGACTGCAATACTAGATGTTCTTTGGACGTCATAAAGGTTGGATCATGGAAATGACGACTTCCCCGTCCGTGGATAACGTCCTGGATAAAATGCCAGAACAATGATCATGTCTTGATCGTGCGAACGGATAAAAATCCCGCGGAGATTGGTTTTTACGACCGCGATTTCCTCAGTCGTATCTCGTAGAGTATTAGTCATCGAAGCAACCGATTGGGGACGGTTGAACGATCAAACAATCAATCGAAACATCCACGATAACGCAACCTACTCCGTCGTCGGGACTCGTGACCAGAAGAAAACGCAACCGTGATCAATGTCATTGAGTCAGTACGTTACGACTGCAACTACTGGATGTTCTTTGGTCGTCATAAATGTTGGATCATGGAAATGATGACTTCCCCGACCGTGGATAACGTCCTGGATAAAATGCCAGAACAATGATCATGTCTTGATCGCGCGAACGGATCAAAAACCCGCGGAACTCGGTTTCTACGACCGCGATTTCCTCAGTCATATCTCGTGGAGTATTAGTCATCGAAGCAACCGATTGCGGTCAGTCGAACGATCGAACAATCAATCGAAACATCCACGATAACGCAACCTACTCCGTCGTCGGGACTCGGAGCCAGAAGAAAACGCAACCGTGATCAATGTCATCGAGTCAGTACGTTACGACTGCAACTACTGGATGTTCTTTGGTCGTCATAAATGTTGGATCATGGAAATGATGACTTCCCCGACCGTGGATAACGTCCTGGATAAAATGCCAGAACAATGATCATGTCTTGATCGCGCGAACGGATCAAAAACCCGCGGAGCTCGGTTTCCACGACCGCGAGGCTACATCAATGATTCCCTCAGCCGTAACTTGTCCGCGGTCTGTCCGCATCCTCCGTTCCATCACTTACTTCGTAGACAGTTTCTTCGATTGGTCGTGCCCATTCGATTCGGTATGCCACGAGCTATTTTGTAATCCGCGCTTTTTGTCCCCCTCCCGCTGGACTCGCGCAACCTCCGGCAATAAATTAGGTTCTTCGTTGTCGCCCCGCGGCAGCAGCGAGCGTCGGGACGGCGAAAAAGCCGCGTCAACCGAATCAAGTTTTCAAGTTTTTCCGAGCCGCGCCGGACACGACGCACGAGTGCGGCGCAACCGCGCTGGCCGGGCGAGCGAGACGCGAGACGCGTTCTCACAAGGGTGAGAAGAATCGGCGAGATAAACAAGAGTCTCCGCGTCTTTTCCTCGCGGCAATAGCAACGGCAGAAATACACAGAGAGCGCGGAGAGAGATCTGGAATCGCGATCGACGAGTTGCTTCATACCGTATATCGATTGCACGCTTGGACCGAGCTGGCTTCATGGACGACGGTCGTCTCTCTCTCTCTCTCTCTTCTCTTCTTCTTCTTCTTCCTCTTCCTCCCGTCTTCTTTATTCTCTTCTGTGGCTGAGCTGCTTTTGCTTCTGTTGCAACTTCGCGGGCGCTTCTTCCAGCAGCAGCGAGGCGAACGACCAACGGCTGGCTAAAGGACTCACTGCTGCTGCTGCTGCTGCTGGGCGCAACATGATGATCTTTACACCTTCTCACAAATCAATTGTATTGAAGGTGTTGAAAAGATTGATTTTGCTTAATGAAAGTTCCGAAAAGTTATTAAGAAATTCATTTAAAAAAATTGTTTAACAAATCTCCCGAAAAGCGAACTTTTTTCATGAAAATTATTTATTCATTTTTCTGAACACGTATGAATTTTTTCAGATTTTTTAAATCACTTTGACGTTTGTGATTTTCCGCATATTTTTTACGTCTAAAAAAGAAAAATTTCAAAGTGAATTGAAAAACCTGAAAAAATTCATATGTATTGAGTAATATGAATAAATAATTTTTATGAAAAAGTTTGGTCTTCGGGAGATTTGTTAAACAGTATTTTTTTCATCTATTTGTTAATAACACTTTTGAATTTTTATGATCCAAAATTAATCTTTTCAGCATCTTCCATATGCACGATTTTTTCAGATTTTCATACCATCGAGAAGTGTTTGCACTTCCTTCTCATTTCTCTGAAACTTATGTGAAGTCAACTACCACTCGCCCATTTTAGGACTATTATATTTTAGGACATTTAAGGACTACCTTAAACATATTGCTTACGTGATACTCAGCGTCATTCATGTTTTGCCTGCGATTGCGTCAACCCTGCGTGAAACACGTAGTGCAACGTGCGAATAGCGCGAGAAAAATGTCGCAGTCGCAAAATGGGTCCCTTCTGCTTCGCTCCCGTCTTCCTTATTCTCTTCTGTGGCTGAGCTGCTTTTGCTTCTGTTGCAGCTTTGCGAGTGTTTCTTCCAGCATCAGCGAGGCGAACGGCCAACGGCCGGCCAAAGGACTCACTGCTGGTGCTGCTGCTGGGCACAACGTGATGGTCGTTGCGCGTTCTCGCACCGACGCACTCACGACGAGGGATCCGATGCAAGATCGAGGGAAAGAAAGAATGTCGTTTGTGTTTCGTCCGACAAAAACCAGAACCCCCCGTTCAGCGATCGCTCCTCTCTGTTACCTTTCTCTCGCTCCTCGTCTCTCTTTCTCTTTATCCGTAGCGCTCTCGGGTTACTTTGATCACCGGCGAGGGTCTCTTCCTTTCTCGCGGTATCGGGTGATCCCAAAGTCTCGCTTCTTTTGTTTGCCATTCGACGACGAGTCGACGACGTTTTTAAAGCATTTTCCACGTTGATTCTCAGGGACATTTTTTGTTTTCAATGCAATCTTAAATCACCGAAAGTCAGAGGACACTTGTGAGTCTGGTTCTCGCCGGTATAAAAATGTATTCCTATTTGATTCTTCAGTTTTGTTCAGCCCCTTTTACAGTCGACGTTCGAGAGTCTTTTGACCCTCTTGGCAATTTCGATCTGCGCCGGTTGAGAACAATTTGGGTATCCCTTTACCTAGTCTCTCTGGGGATCATAAAGCACTTCACAAATTTACGCAAATACGAGAAAAATTATTGTAAATCTTATCGCAAGTCTTATCTCGATGATGGTTTCTTCCTTTAGTCTCGCTTCTTTTGTTCGCTATTCGACGACGCGTCCACGACGTTTTTAAAGCATTTTCCACGTTGATTCTCAGGAACTTTTTTTGTTCTCAATGCAAATTTGGACCGTCAAAATGACCGAAAGTCAGAGGTCACTTGTGGGTCTGGTTCTCGCCGGTATAAAAATGTACCTCCATTTGATTCTTCACTTTTGTTCAGCCCCATTTACAGGTGAACGTTCAAGAGTCTCTTAACCCTCTCGGCAATCTCGATCCGCGCCGGTTGCACACAAATTGTGCATCCCTTTACCTAGTCGCTCTGGGGATCATAAAGCGTTTAATGAATTTACGTCAATAGAAAAAAAAAAAAAATCATTGCAAACGATATCCCAAGTCTTAGCGGCGAGGGTCTCTTCCTTTCTCGCGGTATCGAGTGATCCCAAAGTCTTGCTTCTTTTGTTCGCCATTCGACGACGCGTCCACATTTTTTCGTTCTCAATGCAAATTTGGACCTCCGAAATGACCAAAAGTCAGAGGTCATTCGTGGGCCTGGTTCTCGCCGGTATAAAAATGTATTCCCATTTGATTCTTCATTTTTGTTCAGCCCCTTTTACTGTCGACGTTCGAGAGTCTCTTGACCCTCTCGACAATCTCGATCCCCGCAGGTTGCATACAATTTCTATATGCCTTCACCTAGTCACTCCGGGGATCATAAAGCGCTTAACAAATTTACGCAAATACGAGAAAAGTGATTGCCAATCTTATCGTCCGTCGGTTTAGATAATCCTTGAAGTGCTTTCGCGTTTTCACCGTCTCCGGATGTCCTTAAGATTCCTCGCTTTATTGTTATTGTCCTATAATCCCTTTGAGCCACCGCGGTAGCTGTATAATTTTTTCGAGGGGCTCCGCGATCCGAGGCAGATAAACGGGGCAATGTGTGATCGTTAATAGCGTTTCGAGGTAAAATAGTTGACGCTGAGAGTCTCCTGGAAAGCACGGCTACTCTGTGTGTGGCGCCGCACCGAAAACACCGCGATTGAGGATAAATCCTGACGCTGATAGCCGCGAAGAAGGCTTTGGGTTGGCTCACGAATCGGGCTGTACGTTCGGTAGGTTAGATGACGGCTCGACGGAAAACCATTCCGGAGGCCCGCGGACGCTCTCGAGGTTGATGTTAGTGCTCGGAGTAGCCGGTTTGAGAGTGGGGCACGTGTGCAGCGGGCTCTCCGAGCGGACGGCCGTGTGTCCAGCCTCAAAAACTCTCCTTCTCGCTCGATCCACGTTTCTCCCAGTGGAAGGCTTCTCGCGCCACGGTTCGACTTTGCTCTTTACGAGACAGCCTCGCTTCGACGCCCGCTAATTAGCCCGAGCCGAGACCGCGCGCTCGGCCGGTCTTGCCTTTTCGTCGGGCGCGACGATATTCCGCGGCTGCGCGCGGCGAAACCCGCGGAAATTAAGGTGGTTCACCGCAATAACCGGCCGACGTCGAGATGGCTATTGCACTAATGGATTTTGTGCGCAAACCGCCTTATCCGGCAGTTACAATTCTGCAACGTCCACCCTGTGGCCTCGGGCGGGAAATTTCGATTCTGCGGTATTTACTTTCTACATATTTTCGTCTGAAGTAGGGAGGTCCTTAAATGCAATTTTTTTTTGGGTCACCCCGGGTTATCGTGAGGAATAAGATAAAAATAAGGTGTGCAAAAGGAATCCGAGATCGATGCATATTTGGAGGTCGCTACTAGCAATTAAAATAGTAGATTGTGATACTAGTGCGTGAAGGCGGCCGTTATCGCGCGGAGGTTAGGAAGCGGCGCACTCGCCAAATCGAGTGCTGCAACGACACGAGGCGAAGCCGAGTGTTGTTTGTAGCACGAGAGAAGGCGAGTGCACCGCTTCCTAACCTCCGCGTGACGGCCGCCTTCACGCACAAGTGTCACATACTATTTTTTGTAACGAGTGTCAACGTAATGTCGCACATCTTCGTGCCTGCAAAGCGTTGCGTGAAATTATCTTGTAGATAGTTTCACGCACGCCATTTTACTTCACGCACCAGATGAAGTACTTCACGCACCAGATGGCGCACGTGAAATTATCTACGTTTATCTGAACATAATACGCAATTTCACGCACGCTTTGCAGGCACGAAATGTGCGACATTACGTGCATGAGTTACAAAAAAAATATAAGTTTCAAAGTTTATAAATTCAACATGATAATGAACAGTTCTAAATTAGTTCGGAAGCACTCCCCACTTTCAAAGTAATTCGTGGAACAAGAAAAACTGCAAAACTTAAATGAAATCATTTTGGATTTTTTTTTTGTTTTTTTCGAATCAACGGAAGCACTTTTGGAGATCGCTACCGACAGTAAAAAAAAAAATTTCGATATTTTTAATGTTAATTATGAAATAGTGTCGAAGATAGAAGACCGCAGCAGAAAAATAATTTAGGAGTAAATACGGACAGATATCTGTCGAAACAAACTTAAAAAAAAACCCCGAAGTTTGTCGTGTGTTTTGGACGTTGTTACCGAATTTGCGTCCTGATGGCCGCAATTGCAGGAAATTCTCGTTTTCTTCACTAAAATTGATAAGCGTTAAGTGATTTTTTTCTAATTTTGATACAACAGCTAATTTCGTTACATACACCTTCCCGTATTTACTTCTAAATTATTTTTCTGCCGCGGTCTTTTACCTTCGACACTACTTTATAACTAACACCGAGAAATATAGAAATTCTCGGTTTTTTTTACAGTCGGCAGCGATTTCTAAAAATGCTTTGGTTTCGTTGAAGTTGTGCAGTTTTTCTTGTTGTGCGAAATACTTTGAAGATGGGGGGTGCCTCCGAAGAAATTGAGAATTTTTCATTATCATCTCGAATTCATAAACTTAGAAACTTATAGCTGGTAGCGGCCTCTAAAAATGCATCAATTTTCTGTACATCTTACTTTTAATTTTATTCCTCATGATAATGAGGAATAAAATGTGTGACGAAAATGTGGGGTCAAGTTACCAGGTGTTTGTCGGTCAACATGCTTTAAACCAACAAAAAAACCGACTCGCGCGGGCGCAGCGCCCCGCTGGCGGTGCGAACGAGCGCTCGAACCGCGGAGTCCTCTTCGCGTAGTCGGCGGATCGACGGGGAATCGTTAAATTTATCGCCACTGCCAACTGCTACCAGCACTTTATACCTGCGGAGAGACGCTCGCTGCGGCTGCCAGACGAAAACCTTGTCGTTCCGGCCCGAGCAACAAGTGTAACTTTGTCGGACATTCCAATTCTCTCGGGAGTCGAGAAGTATAAAATTCAGCCTACGCCAAAGCCGCCGGCGCGTAGATTCGAGGATTAACGAGGCAATGACGGAAGATCCATTCGTAAAGATATCGAGACGTAATGGTTTATGGCCGATCTCTAATCCCACGAAAATCTTATCTCGCGTCATCACTTAACAACCACTAAAAACTTCGATTTTAATGGAAACGCGTAGTTGGGGATTTTTTATGGCCACCGAATACGCGTTCAGCAACGAAACTCGTGAAAAATGAAAAATATTCAAATATTTTTTCAAAAAATGTCAAAAAAATGAAAAATATTCAAATATTTTTTCCTCTCGCGGACCGAAATAATTGACCCCTCTTTTCGTCCCGTCTCAGCTTTAAGGTGGATGTAAGGCTAATTCGGTAAAAATAAGGCGTTTTTAAGGAAAAAAAATTTGGCGATTTTCAGATAGTGTTATTTTATTCAGTCAATTTTCATATAATAATGCAACATTTGAACAATATTTCCCTAAATTTTCATTGCAAAATATTGAAAATTGTGCGAGTGACAGTGAATCTCCGGAGGCACCTCGAAAGTTTTGCGGTGTACATCATAACTCGCAACAGCATCATCTGAAACAAAAAATCAAAATGCATTTGATAAAGGAGATGTTTCCCGAGGTAACGCTGGGAGAATTTTTTTTATTTCGATTTTTCAATTTTTCGTAGCACTGGGAAGCCAAGAAACCGATTTTTTTTTTTCAGCGAAAATCGGTTTTTTGGCTTCCAAAAAACCGATGATTCTGTTGCGAGATATGATGTACACCGCAAAACAACGTTTTTTTCGAGGCGTCTCCAGAGATTCACTGTGACTCGCTTAATTTTCAATATTTTGCAATTAAAATTTAGTAAAATATTCTTTAAATGTTGCATTATTATATGAAAATTGACTGACTAAAATAACACTATCTGAATCGCAAACATTTTTTTTTCGATTTTTTGTACCGCAAAATAAAATTATTAATAACATACCTTGTTTTCACCGAATTAACCTTACCCCCCTTTAAGACCGTAGCAATTAAGGATTATCGTCTCAAGGTCGAGAGAATTTTTAATCACAATTTTCATTCACGCGGGTTCTCGCCTAATCATCTTATCGCAGTATCCTGGTGGCCGCCTAATCCCCATAACCGTAACAGCGTCTGGGGGGGAGACTGAAGAAATAAAGGAGGACAAGTGGAAGTGCGGCGTTTAACGGTACGCCAGATGCCTCGCAAGCTCGTTGTCTTGGCCTCTGTCCGCCGGTGCAACGATCCAGCCGCACGAGCCAGTCGCAGGGACGTCCCGGTCGCTCCAGGCTTCCTACGCCGTGTCTCCTCTTCTTTTCTTTCCTCCTCCTCGTGCGGCGTCGCGACCGCTCTTTCCCGCAGGCGACCCGAGCTACGTGTGAATGGGCGCCCCGGCGACGAAAGACCCTAATCAAGGAAGCACGAGGAGGTCTGCAGGGACCAAGACAAACACAGAGACACATCGCGGGGTCGGGGGAATCTCCCGCACGTGACGTTGCCTAGCCGGGCCAGTTTCTCGCCTCGCATGTTACGATCATCTGTGTCGACTTCTCTCCGGCTCTTCCCCCCCCTCGCGCCGCCTAACACGGGCTTTATTTATTTTCCGGAACGACCGTGGCGCCAATGACCAACCGTAAACAGGCCGCCCGAGCCGCCCCCCAACACGGTCTTTCATTTTCGCGGCCGTTCTAATAATAAACTCCTAAATTATCGTCCGTTTTACCCTCCGGTCTCATTGAATTCGGCGCTAGAAGTCGGAGCCTCACGTAGGACTGGTATATTCATTACGAACGCCAGATAAATCGTTTCCAAACGCAATATATCCGTGACTGGGTCCGTTCTAAAGGACTCGACTCGTGATCAACCCAGCCTACGTGAATCCCTATAGTAGGAATGGGCGATGTTTGCCGATTAATCAAGCGTCAATGTTTTTTTTTTTCGGGTACATTTTTTTCTCCCATATTTGTCAAAATCGATTAATCGATGTTCGATGTTTATTTATGAAACATCGATAAAAAATCGAGTTTGCTCTGTGCGGTATTACGAAGTATATAAAGTATAGTAGTCTCTGTGCACTTCGTATCTACGTAAATGCATTATCACTTTTAGAGAAACTAGCAACAGCATGCTCGCTTCGCTCGCACTCCTTGATTTTTATTTATCTTTTCTTGTGATTAAGTAAGATATCAGCATGTTTGTACAATTCCATATGAATCCGCGCTCTTTTAGGTTAGTTGTGACCATCTGAAATCTATGTGACTCTGTTTCTGCATCAGTGTTTCGATTATATAATCAACTTTTGATGTGAAGAATGTATTCTATTCCACACATCTGTGAAGAATACAACCATTTAAAACGTGCGCAACACGTGACTGCAGCGGCCATGATAGTCCGAAATCGACTTTATATCGAATCCGCCGCCGACCAATCAGAACGCTTGAAAAGTGGCTTCAGTTTTCGATATTTCGACTTTCGATGTGTTATGTATTTTCTAAGAGAGGATAAATCAACAGTCAGTAATTTCATTTTTACGGCGCACGAGTAAATTTCACCAACAATAGATTCTCATGGTGTCATGAATCGTGATCATTCGATGCCGTTTCAAGCATCATTATGTATTGAATGTGCCTTGTGATCTTGGGCGACTTTATTTATATGTATCAAATAATTTTGTCGATTTTTCTTTCGATTTCTTATATTTTTCTGCTTTATCGGTGTAAAGTAATCGATGCTCCAACATCTATTTAGAAACATCGATTTTTTGTAATAATCGCTCCTTTCGACATCGATTTTTTTCCTTGACATCGCCCATCCCTAGAATCCCTACCGATTGATGTTCCTCGAAAGCCCGAAAAAAAAAAAAGAAAAACGGACTCAGCCCGAATCCAAAAGCTAACGCCGAGCGTAGTCGCGCATTGGCCTCGGGCGAAGGGCCCGCTCGGACGGTGATAATCGTCGTCGGCGTCCGGCCAATCGCGAATTTATGATCGACAGACGAAGCGCTCACGGCCAACCGATTGTCGGGATTTTGAGGTACCTGGGCCGGCGACTGGCGCGACAAGATCGACCGATGAGACCAGAGCCGCGTGGTGTGGAATAGGCCCTGTTGCAATATGCAGTAAAGCACGGGTGCAACAATGCGAGGTGTCCGGGGCGATGAGAGGGAGGCGGGGGTGGTGGGCGCCCGAAGGGGCCGCCGGGGATGGCGCACCGCGCGCTTCCACCCCCCCGGATATGTATGGGGTGTCTCGTTAATCAAGAGTGTCCTGGTATCGCGCGCTCTCGTGCGGGAGGGGAAACACCGGCCGTACGCAGATACGAGTATAGTTACTACAGTCGCTGTATTGTGGATTTAGGCATCGCGGCCCGGGTGGGTTGAGAGGCGCGCGCGCGCGCGGGCTGCATCGTTGAAGGGCTCACGGGCAGCGCGGACCAAGCGGCCACAGTGTTTAACGCTTGACAAACGAGCGTCGAGGTACACCGCGTAAACAGCGTGTCCCCTGTCCCTCTGGTCCTCCGGCCCTCCGGCCGGGCTCTGGGCCTCCTGTCGCCTATCCCTCTGGATCTGGCGCCCTGTAGGCCTCGAACATTGCGCAGCGAACAACGCCGTTCACTGACTCCTGCCCTCCCGACGTATTTCGATATTGGAAAAAATACCTTATAAATCTTTCCATTAGCCCGAATGATTAACGATTGTCCGCGCGGGTTAATGCGCCGCCGGGACGGTGTAACTGCGCGGCGCGGCGGCTTCGCGTTTAGCCTCACCGTCGCCGTCTGCGGCTTTTTTCTACCTGATTGTTATTATCTGTTTTATTTTTTTTTTATTGATTTCTGAGAATCGAATTTATAGTCCCAAATTTGAACTGAAGTTTGAACTCAAGATCCACCTTCAGTTGCAACTGAAGATCCACCTTCAGTTCCAACTGTAGTTCCAAATTAAGTTCCAACTGTAGTTCTAACCTAAGTTCCAACTGAAGTGCTAACCTAAGTTCCAGCTGTAGTTCTAACCTAAGTTCCAACTGTAGTTTTAACCTAAGTTCCAACTGTAGTTCTAACCTAAATTCCAACTGTAGTTCTAACCTAAGTTCGAACTGTACTTCCAACTGTAGTTTCAATTTAAGTACCAACTTAAGGTCTAACCTAAGTTCGGACTGTACTTCCAACTGTATGTTCAATTTAAGGACTAACTTAAGTTCTAAACTAAGTTTCAACTTAAGTTCCAATTTAAGTTCCAACTGTAGTTTCAATGTAAGTACCAACTTAAGGTCTAACTTAAGTTCTAACTTGAGTTCCAACTGAAGTTCTAACTTAAGTTCCAACTGAAGTTCTAACTGAAGTTCCAACTTAAATTCCAACTGAAGTTCTAACTGAAGTTCCGACTGAAGTTCCAACTGTAACTCCAACTTAAGTTTCAACTGTAATTGCAACTTAAGTTCCAATTCTAGTTTAACTTAAGTTAACTGTAAGCGGGTAGTGGGGAATTTGCGAAGAATATGCTGCAGTTCCAACTTAAGTTTGAACTTAAGGTAGAACTTCAGTTGGAACTTGAGCTCAAACTTAGGTTCAAACTTGAGACTATAAACTCGACGCTAACACTTGGAGTTTAGGTTACTTCTGGGCCCTTTTTTGTGGGCAAAAATGCAAATCCTTGTTTCGGAATTTTTATATCCAGCAGCCGAGTTGTAAAGGTTGTACATTCGTTTATCGTTTTCGGCCCGTGTCGGTTGCAAAAGATTCTTGTATCTCGTCACTACAGGATCATAAAATATTTTTACGAACCTGAAGGTACGCGAAAAATGATTGCAAACCTTATCGTCGCTTGAGAAACAACCCCAGCAGTTTTGCGATTGCACTCTGCAGATGTCCTCAAGATACCCTTTACTATTATTGTTTTACAGTCCTTTTGAGCCACTGCCGTCTGAAATTCTTAAACAGCCGTGCGTCGAGCGGTCGAGACAACGAGAGGATTCACCGCTTGTCTCGAAATGTTTTGTCCGTCGGATTCTCTCAATTTGGTGTAATAAATCGGCGATGCGTGGTCGGAGAGCCGCAGCGATTATCACACAGCCTCGTCCGATTCTCTCAACGTCTTCATAACACCGAAGCCACACGAGACGCGGCTCGCGGTACTCGCGAGTGAGCGATGAGCCCGGGGAGAGGGGGAATGAGGAATTACGTTCGGAGCTAGTTGCCTTCGGGTTTAAAGGTTTAAGGCCAATAGCCAGCGTGCGGTCGCTGCCTTGTGGGCAGTGAGCGCAAGGTGCCTGCATACATTAACATAAAATCAACCGCGAGACCCCGCTTTTATCCCTCTCCCCTCTCTCGTTTTCCTTCTCTCTCTCTCTCTCTCTCTCTCTCTTTCCTTCTGCGCCCAGCTCCACATTTCTTCAGAGCTCCGCGCGTACCGCGTGGCTGTTCTCTGTATCTACTAGCCGGACTGGCGATTCTCGCGTGCCATCCCCGACTGTTGTTTTCAGCTCCCTCGAGAATCCCAGGCATTCGTTACCCTATCGATTCGAGGAATCTACGTCCTCTTAAGAATTCCCCATGGCTCAGCTCTGTTTCGTTCATTTTTCTGTCAAATTCTCTTTTGAGGTTTCCATTTCACGCACTCGGTAGCGTCCGCGTGGTCGCCAATGGAATTTTTCAAACGCCTACACCATTAAAAATGTTTGCGAATTTATATCACTGTCAATTTGATTCATCAGCTGATATATTAAATTTAGTACACGTGTGTAGTAAAATTCCAAATTTTTATACTCAATTTCTTAACTTTCATGTTAAATTTCCTAATTTTTGTAGGATTCAGTAGAAAATACTGTAATTTTACATTTCACTTGTATGTCAAATTGAATATACCAGTTTATGTAAAAGGGCTTTCTTTGCGCGTAATGGAAGCTTATGCGAAATATCTTTAACAGTGTATTGCCTGTTAATTTAATACTTAATAATTACCTTCTAAGAATATAAATTTTCAAATCGTAAGTTTTTCCGCGAATTATATTACAGTAGGATATTGATACACATTGTATTGAGTAATCGATCATTCGAAGTGTACTGTGTGATGGATTCACGAATTATACCGGAGATACCCGATGTGAACCGAGGAATCAGTAGCCTCGGTACCACCGAATTAAGAAGAACACTTCTCTCTTAAGTATCGTGGTGGGCAGACGTGCTCATCAGCAATTAGACGACTCATACTACCAAAGTTAACTACTTCGAATATAATTGTAAATTTCAATCAAAGAAATTGTATATATATTAATTCATTTATATTTTGGAACATTTAGAGAGATTATTATATGAAGAATTTTGGTAGTTATTGTATAAAAAATAAATATATGACGTGAGATGCTAATAATAAATATTCCCGTGTCGATTTGTCTTATTTTTGTATGTTTATTTGTAATTTATGTCCAGGAATATTCAACTCTTCTAGCTGTTATTTATATAAAATTACGTGCACCAAAAAAAAATCTAATATAAAACGGAAATAATATTTAACTAAAATAATTTTTATTACAACTTCGATTTTTCTTAACCGCTACAGTTGTAATTAATATTGAGAAATTCTTCAAATGGAATGCTTTAGTTCAGATGTTCTCAGCAGCGTCGTGAGTGGCGTGGTTGTCGCCGTGCACTTGGCGAATACCTCGTATGAAATTAGCGATGAGTGCGATTGCGAAATAGCTCTCGAGACCTTATTAATCGGTCGCCCTGTAACGCGGAAATTCATCAGCCGGTGTAGCTTTGATGATTTTGAGTAATGCGGCTGCTTTGAAAGGAGCGCGGTTGCCGCGGTGCTCGGCGCACTCGGCTCTCGCAAGTAGTTACAACGTCATAAACTCATAAGGCATCGGTGGTTTTCTGCTTTTGCGTGCCAGTCTACCACCTGTCATGCGGCCGAGCTACAGCGTACAGCGCCGGAGGGATCGAGCACACATCGTCCCGTCCCTTCCGTCCACCTCGGCGCAGACTCATCGTTTTAATGCACACACAACCCAGGAAGCTCGTGCGTACTCCAACCGACGCAGCGATAATCGATAACCGATGAGCCACGATAATTTGGCTCACGAGCCGCTGGAACTCGTCGCCCTACTCGCGTCGCCGATAAGTAACTCGCCGATGTCCCCGAGACCTTGAAGGCTTCGCACGCAACCAACGTGTCCGCAATATATCGCCAGTATTTTTAGACTCGAGCCCGGAAGTCGTGATCCCTGAAACAGTAGATCATCAGAGTTGTAAATCCCTAAATCACGAAGAATAAAAATTGACAATATTTCAATTGGTCTTGTAATTATTAATAATAATAACATGGAGTGATTATTACATAATATCGTTTTTTAATGGCTGCAAAGAATATTAATGCTCCATAAAATACCATGGTAATTTTCCTGAAAAAATGGAGAGCTGCGGTTAATGCATTACGAAAGTAATGGAGGATGATGCACTTGTATTTTTTTTCGCAATTGCTCACCTTTTTGTTGTTGAAAATGCGGTGTCTAAGCAGCTATTAAAAAATCCACTCATTATTTTATAATTACCGCAGGTCATTGTTATTAAGGAGGTAGTCTCGGTACAGTCCCCTCACATGTGAGTTTCGAGGGAAGTTTCGAACCCTTCTCGATGAGATGATAATCTGAAAAAAAATCAAGTAAATGTTATTAATAAATTAGTGAAAAAATTAATTGTTCAACAACTTACCCGGCAAACCAACTTTTTTCTGATGAAAATTATTCATTCATTTTTCTGAATACGTATGATTTTTTTTAGAATTTTGTGTAATTTTTTTAAAATGCGGTTTTTGCCACCCATTTTGCTTAAAAAAATTAGTCAAAAATCTTTAAAAATTCATACGTATTCAGAAAAATGAATGAATAATGTTCATCAGAAAAAAAAATTGGGTAGCCGGATAAATTGTTGAACAATTCATTTTTTCATGAATTTGTTAACGACATTTTGGAATTATTATTATACAAAATCAATCTTTTTCAGTACCTTCGACATGCTTGATGTTTTTTTTTTTCATCGAGAAGAGTTCCAAATTTCCCGCGAAACTCACATGTGACGGGACTGTACCGAGACTACTTCCTTAAACCACACCTACAAAATGAATCATACTGTAACATTTATTTTTTAAACTAATAAGGAATAAGGATTAAAAATTCCGCAGTAGATACATAATCGCTCATAGCCATGATGTTTCCGCCATTTTTACTTGGGACCAGCTAACCACTAGGCTTTCCACGAATTAATACTCAATGACTCGAGGATATTTTGAACGAATAAATCCAAACATTTTCCGCTTCTAAATTATCCCCAAAGGAACCTCGATTAAACCTGAGATATCCGGCGATCTCTCGAGATCGCCGCAGGATAAAAGGGTAGTGCACCCTCGTGAGAGGGTTCGGCATGAAATAAGTCCGGTATAACGTTCCACAGCGCCCGGCGACGACGCAGCCACGGCGTGATTATCCGGTACGTTAATCTTACAGTCGGAGTCTGAGTTTCGGTGGTGAATTTCGACACCGCAGGAAGGCCAAAGCCACCGCGCGTCATCGTCCTCACGTTTCTGACGATCCCGTGACGTCCCTTCGTCATCTCGCGCCTCCTAATTCTCCGCCCCAAAGCATCTGCGGCTCGGACCGCGATAACCGCCTCGCGTGAATTAAACGGCCACCCTTCTGACCACAAAATTCTTCCTGACTATTAGAAATTTGTCATCAACTTTGCTTCAAACAAAATTGAAACAAGCGGTCCAAGGAAAGCAACCCTCAATTTTAGGTGACTCTGAAAAAGCAAAAGTATAGAAAACCCAAGAAAAAAAAATCGTGGAAGATCAGACCATGAATCTCATTCGACAATTCGTCCCATTCATTGAAAGCGAATGCGCTTTTCGGGGTTAAAGATCCTTGAGCAAAAGGACGAGGTGACGGTGAAACCGGGAGAGCCACCCTCGATAACAAGAGCCTTCTCGTGGCTCCCGGACGAGAAGGTGGCAAGCGAAAGCGAGGGAGAATGAGAGAGAGAGAGAGAAAGAGAGAGAGAGAGACGGACTGCGTGAGTGTGGGAAATTAAATGGGGCGGACTCTTGATTAGTTTGCCGATTCAGCCCCCAACGAACTGTTTGCCCCTCTGACCCCTCCGGCTACTCCCACGCTTAATCCAGCATTATGAATATTTCCTCGTTCCCTCTTGCGCCCTGTGTGCCTCGAACCTCTCCCTGGGGGCTTCAGAACTCAGCCCCTCCGATCTTAAGTGACCCGACGGCCATTTTTTTCCAGCACTTCAACTCTTTTTTTCGCATCCTCATGAATCTCATGATAAAAATTCAGCACCTCCCCCTGTCCTTCGATAATGATGATTCGCAGGTAGCAACCAATCACTAAAGGTATCCGATACGGCTGTCGGTATCCGCGGCCTTCGAGCGTTTCATCATCGCAAGTGCCTTCGGATGAATTGTATCGCAAACGCCAGGAGTCTCGGTCGCGCGTCCCACAACATTTTCAGGGTATTAGATGTCGAGCCGAGCATTACGTCCGGACCGTAACCGGACGATAAACGAAGGAGGGACGCGAAGGTATAGTGGTCGAGAGGAACGACCACAGTGCGGGCTATAGAATGGCCACGCGGGGACGTTTATGACGAGGCTGCCTCTGAGTTACGATCTCAATACTGCAATAAGTGCTCTTAGCGGCTCTGTGCCTTCTTTCTTCGCTTCTCCCTGGCGCCCTCTCGCTCCCTCCGTCGCGCTCCTTTCCTCCTTTTCCGAGACGACTCCGCGGCCCCACGTCGTAGATTTACGCGGGTAGTCGACCCCCAACCCGCCCCACGCCCCGCGGAACCAAGAGAAATATTATTTAATTAACGATAGAGAAGGCTGAGGGTGATAGTGGTTTTCCTCCCAACTCAGGAGACCTCAGAATCCACTTCATTCCTTTCCTGTTGCTTTGCCTTCTCTCCTTCTTCCCCTTTTTCCCACCTTTGCTTATTCAGTCGCGGGGCTATGGCCGTTAATAAAAAGCGGTATTTCCTCTTTTCCAACCACTTCCACTTCGTCCCGACGTCTCTTCTCTTCCTCCTGCGACTCACCCTTCGCCTCGTCTCGCGGGAAGGAAATAAAGACGAAGGATTCTTCGGCAATGTCGCCGGGAATTCTACAAGGCTGTCGGCTATGTAAAACCCCTGCGTTTGTGATCACCGTTGAGGATTAAAAAAAGAACGACGTAACACTTCAGGCGCATGAATCAAGACAGGATTCCTAGATGGATCATCATGATAGATCCATATCGAGTGTCAGATGAATCCCGATAACGCTCCCATAAGTGACTGTAAGACGTTGCAAAAAGCTAGAAAATTCTATGTACGATGTTAGACAGGATTTCCAACTTCCCATGTGGTATCATATGGGGTGTCGTGCTAGCGACAACATCCGGAGCTTTCAACCGGAACCTCCACTGCAGTATGCAGGACTTAGAAATCCGAATTTAGACAAGAGAGATGCATTTCCATAATACCCTGACAACACCAAAGGGTCTATTTGTGAGCATTTAGCACTCTAAAGTCCACTACCTGGGTTTCTATTTTCAGGCTTATGATGTTCAAAAAAGCATTCGTTATTGGGTGTCAATCATAACATTGCGCCTGCAAAAGTCAGACCGCTCATTCAAAAGCGTACTCTTAGAATCCTATATGAGACCTACACATGACGTCCATCCGGTATTATCAGGGATAGATTCGTGTTAGACTTCCAAGGCCAATAACGCTACCGTGTGCCATCCGAGTTGAAATTTCTGGCCTCCCTGGAATACTTTTTTTCGAGTACGAAAAGACTGTATAAGGCTGTATCAAGGGATTGGAGCCTTCGTTCAACCTCCTCACATGGCACATATTACCCATTTGAAGTGAACGAAGGTTAGAGGCATTGTAACGGCCCTTCATATAAGAAGGCGATTCGAATGAGAGAAAAGCATAGGTGACATTGGCGCAGTGGTTAGCGCTCTGATTAAGGAATGAACATTCCGGGTTCGAGGCCCGGAGATCACAATATCTTTTCTCTCTTCGAAAGTTCGCCAATGTATCCGCACGACCATCCTACACACATCCCCGAATATTCGGCACAGCCGTTACAGCATTCTTGAAAATAATTCCACAGATCCTCAGATGAATCTCATGAGACCATACAGGATCAAGCGAGACTTCACGGCATGCATAGAACCTCCGAAAGTAGCAGTTATTACCCATTTTCATTATACGAAGGTTTTTTCGGAGGTTCAATATTTCAACTCGAGCATTCTAAGTCATGTAAAACATTGGAAATTCCTGTTACATAAAGGCAGGATGCATATATCGTCCCATATCGAGTCTTACGGGGAGCCGCGGTGGGAATAGCACGCGATTGTCATTCCCACCGAGACTCCCGGATTCCTCGACTGGTGCCATCGACTCCTTCTATTTTCGTCGGATTCCTGAAAATTACGTAAGTAGCTGCGGAGTCCCTTACGGTAGGTCTTGGACGGGGGGAGCATAAACATGCTACCTCTTTCCTGCCGTTCCCGCTACGCAGTCGGCTTCACCGTTTCCTGCCCTCTTCGGCGCAACCCAACACAATCGGCTAACGGCGAATCGTTGCCCGAACATAGCGGTCCGCGAGTCCAGAGAAAGCGGATACCCGGAGACTGCGAAGATTACTTCCACTAGGAATGCCGGCTACAGTCTCTTTTTGGTCGATTAGTCGTCGGCTACGACTGCAAACGCAGCGCCCCGAGGGTTTGTTATTCTCGCCCGGTCGGATGAATTCGGCAGCCAAACCCGTCTAAGAATGTCCTCCTTTAATTGTCCAAAAGCCCCGCGGTGGCTCTAGGCGGCTCTTTCTCTCTCTGTCTCTCTTCACCTTTCTATATATATTTCCCAACCAGCCGCGGCGGAGCCACCAATCCGTGGAAGTCGAGTAAGAAACGCGGGGGGGCTTAAACGACTCCGGAAAGTAATCTGCCTAATTACCCTGCAAGAGATTCATTCCGCCTGGGAAGAATCGTCCGCGTCTCGGCGTTCGCCGGGCTTTCGTAAGACCCTTTAACTTTATTCCCTTACCCTTTTGGCCCATCACCACCCGCGGCAAGATTCTCCTTCTTCCAGTTTCAGGAATTTTCCTCTCGAAGATTCCGACGCTGAAAGTCTCGCTACCAAGTCTATCGCTGGGTGTAGGACGGCTGCTGGAATGTTTCGGGAGTATCCAGTCGTTCCGACAACTGCGGGTGCCTTCCTTTCTCCCTTCTGATAAGTAATCCGCCTATTTGCATTCTTATTTGTGCCCTGGATGAAAGCGCGGTCTTCAGTTGGACAAAAAAAATGGAAACCTGTGCATTGATCCGTGACAATCACCATCAGTGAGGATTCATGTGACTTTATCCCGAAGAAATGTATCCCTGTCTATTGATCCCCACAAGCTGGTCCCGAACGATTACCCCCACGTCAAAATTATCCCCAACAAACCGATTCCAAACCAAATTGGTCCCCTGGAGGAAAAAGATCTGACATATCAATTCCAAACCAAAAAAAAACCTAATTTCAATTTCTATTGTTTTAAGGGGAAAATAACAACATAAAAACTAATTCCCAAACAAATAATGAAAATAGAAAATTAAACTAATTAAATTAATTTAAAGTGAAAGAAAATAAAGAAAAGTAAGGTAAAGAATGAAAGTAAAGTAAATTAAGTAAAGTACAGCAAACTAAAGATGAGTAAAAGTACAGTAACGTAAAGAAACAAAATTGACGCGGGATCGACGTGAAACACGGGTTTCCACACGGAGAAAACTGGTTAATTGAGGTCACAATTTTTTAGATGGTTGGAGGCAGTTGGTTGCAGAAAAGATAAAATTGTTTGTGGCAACGACGTTACATTGCTTCCTTCAGCCATGTTTGGTTAGTTGAGACAAGTAGAACGTTTGGTTGACTTTACCAATGGATTGGTTGGCGTTATCAATCGATTGGGTGACATTACCAATCGATTGGTTGGCATTATCAACGCGACATCGATTGTTTGGCATTATCAACGCGAAATTGGTCGTATCAACCAACCGAGGTGATGGATAGTTGCGATTGGTTGGTTGACACGACTACTGTGAACCAACTAATGACGATTGGTTTTGATACACAATAACTTGCTAATATCATATACTACTTACCGGTTGGTTCGCACCTATCAATTAAGTGGTTCTCCTAACTACACCTTTCTCTACATACAGTTGATATTGGGACCAATTTAACCGGGACCAGTTAACATTGGGACCAATTTAACCGAGATTAATTTGGAGCATCACTTCACTGGAGATCAAATAACCAGGGAGGAAACCGAGTGCTCCCCATCAGTGATAAGTAACTCAAACACCGATGTGATGTGGATAACAATTATCCCGACTCTCATTCCTGTATTTATGTCAAACCTGAATTCGGATATCGAACAACAAGTTTCCAGCTATTCCGAAGTATTCTCTCTGATCTGAACAGTCGCGTTTCATAGCCGGATGAAATCCCATGACAAACTCTGGCTTTCTCCCTTCCCTCGCTCGCCGGGATTGTAATTCGTTTGGCTGTGACGGCGCCCGCCAGGTGACGACGTTCCCTGCTTTAATAAGCGAAACCACGCAGCGTGATATTAGCCTGTCAACGAATTCCCCTCTCTCCGCTCCCTCGCCGTTCACCCTCCTCTCGTGGCTCCTCTCGTTCCCATTACTTCTCTGTCTGCCGCCACTGCCTCCGAACATTATTTATAATGCACTCACGGTGCGCGCATCCCTCTTATCACTCTCCCTCGTTCTCCTCTTCGTCCAGTCTCGCGATCGCCACCAAATACGGACGCCGAGTCTGTAAATGTTCGCGCCGACTAATCCTACCGCTATTCCCACTGGCTTTCCACTGCGCCTCGAGGACTCGTTATCTCCTGTTTAGTCCATTGGCAATTTCACATGGGTATCTGGGCAAGAAAATCTTGCTGATCGACAAATTGTTACGAGACAATTTAACAAAAAAATCCCTTCGACAATGAAGCCCTCTTGACGCTTTCTCGTGCTTGTATTGCAAGCCCACGAAACAGAGGGAAGTTTAAATATGTCGAATAGAGTGTTTCAAAAAAATTACTTGTTTTGTCATGATTCTTTCATCATGCCAAAGTGTAGATTTTGATCTTGAAGTAATCCTTGCAATAGAAGGACACTGACAAAAAATCCTAAAAGATGCCGCATTGGAGGTTTCCCCCTTTTGCGAGGTGTTTTATAAAACTGAATACAATAATTTTACGAGGTGGGAACTTTTTTTCTTTATTATTGGTACTCGAAAATAAATGTGTCCTATTTGTTTTTCTTTTTAATAAGTTTGGCCAAAGAAATTACTATTTTATGCTACTCCCACCCTCCAAAAGTGTAGGTTTCGAAGTTCAAGCAAACTTCGTAAAAGTGGAATACGAGGGCTACTGGCAAAAGGTGTTAAGAGGTGCCACATTCGACGTTTATAGCCAACGAAATGCAGCTCCTCGAAAACTTAATTGTAAGCGACCCCCCTTTCTCCTTCTTTCTTGAGATGTTCTCGTGCCCTTTTTTCACGAGGTTTACTGAAAGCTCGAAACCAACAATTTTAGATTGTGGAAGAAGCATAAAAACGAATCTTTTTGCCAACCTTGTTAAAAAGTAAAGAAAACAGACAACAATTTTTTTTCTGCCGAGTACTTAAGACAAGGAAAAAACGTACCCACTTTGTAAAATTATGGTTTTCAATGTACAAAAACACCTCGCGTAAGGGGGATGATGACATTCGAGTTTTAGAGGTGCCGCATTTTTTAGCTATACAAACATCCATGCCGCGCCTCTTAGAATTTTTTGCCAGTGTCGCCCTTTTGCAAGGTTTATTTCAAAACCGAAATCTACACTTTGACGTGTTGGGAGAGACATTTTTAAAACATATTTTTTGACGAAACACCCTAATGTGAAACCAAGCGAGTTTCACAACCAAATGAGATACGAATGTGATAACGCGGAATGAAGGCGCCGCGAGGACTGTGTATCCCGAGCAAGATAACTGGTCCTTTGGCGCGTCGCGACGCACTCGGACTCACTGGCGAAAGATCCATTCCGAGAATTCGCAACGAGCGAAACGACGGGTCGTCGTCCGCTGGTATCACGGGGCTTTCCCCGCTGGAACGTTGGAAAACAATTTAACGAGGAGAAAAGTTGGCTCGGATGCCCCGGGCTCCGGTGCGCGCGGACGCTGACGCATATATCTTGGTGAACGTATAGGTATTTTACGAGAGTACCAAGTGGGCGAAAGGATGGGAGGCGAGGAGACGACGCCGGGCGTCGCGACGCCAGACATCGTGGCTCGGCGCCGGGCATCCTAGACGACGCCGGGACAATGCCCGGGCTAGAGTGAATATAGCTACCTTCGCTACCTACCGGGCGGCGAAGCCAGCGGAGGAGAGGAGCAGCTTCGCCTCGTGCCGGAAAATCCTGGCCAACATCCACCGCAAGGGAAGAACGACCGGGGAAGAAAAAAGGAGCGAGACGACGGAAAAATAGTAACGTTATGGGACAACGAGAGAGTGAGTGAGAGAAAAAGCTTCGCGGTTACTCGACTGGACTGCCGCTTCTGCCGCCGCTGCGACTGCTGATACTTGGTACCCGGGTTATGAGAGGATGGAACAGGAGAAAAATGAAACTCCCGCTGCTGGCACGGGCGGTTTTATTTTCCAACCGTACCAGACATGAGAATCGGTTCCACTCCTTTCGCCATGATTTCCCGGCTTTTTTACGGCTGTCTGTGTGGCGCGACTTTTCGGGCTTTATGCTCCGAGAGCTTTCCGAATGAATTCGTATTCATCGCTGCGCAGTCACTCGTTGCCGTTATTATTATTTCCGTGTACTATTATAAAAATACCTCGCCGCGGAATCGCCTTATCAGAGGTCTCTGCTCAAGCTCGGATTATTCTAAGATCCCCTATGAGATTCTCTTCCGGACACCGTGTTTTTCCACGTCTTAACGGTCTGCGCCATACGCGAGCCACGATAACCTGGTGGTTAATAGTAATGATGAAAATAATAAAAATACTGTTGTTTTGCTTAAGGTGAAACAACGGTAAACTTATAAGCCGCTAATGGTCCTCGACGGAACGCGACAGAAGTTGACGAACGTGTTTGGACGTTTTGCGGACACAAATGCGTCTGGATCGGTTGGATTAAGGGGAGGGATAAGGTTAACTCGGTGAAAACAATGCATGTTTTTAAGAATTTTTTTTTGCGGTACAGGTAGTGTTAGTTTATTCAGTCAATTTCCATGTAATAATGCAACATTTGAACAATATTTCCCGAACATTTTATTGCCAAATATTGAAAATTGAGCGAGTGACAGTGAATCTCCGGAGGTGCCTCGAAAGTTTTGCGGTGTACATCAATTCGCAACAGCATCATCTGAAACAAAAAATCAAAATGCATTTGACAACGGAGATGTTTCTCGAGGTAACGCTGGGAGGATTTTTTTTTATTTCGATTTTTTAATTTTTTGTAGCACTTAGAAGCCAAAAAACCAATTTTCGCCGAAAAAAAAATCGGTTTCTTCGCTTCCAAGTGCTATGAAAAATTGAAAAATCGAGATAAAAAAATCCTTCCAGCGTTACCTCGAGAAACATCTCCTTTATCAAATGCATTTTGATTTTTTTGTTTCAGATGATGCTGTTGCGAGTTATGATGTACACCGCATAAATTTCGTGGCGCCTCCGGAGATTTACTGTCACTCGCTCAAGTTTCAATATTTTGCAATGAAAATTTCGGGAAATATTAACCAAATGTTGCATTATTACATGGAAATCGACTGAATAAAATAACACTATCTGTATCGCAAAAAAAATGTCTTAAAGCATGCTTTGATTTCACCGAATTAACCTTACCCCCCTAAAATATAAACGCGAAGAAGAAAAATGCATCGATACGGTGACCGTGAACGGACTCGGGTTTACGGGGGCTCGTACTGTACGCTTTTATTTATCTAGCCCGCGTCTCCGGAGCCTGAAACTCCGGCAGAAATGTCACGTATCCAGAGAGACGGAGGACAAGTCGCGATCCGGTACACGAAGCGCCCGAGGATCTGGCGTACACGTCGAGCGTGTGTGCCCGCTCGCGTCCGATACGGTGAATCTGGTCGCGTACCAGTCTCTTTCTCGTTTTTTATCTCCAATAGCGCGTTGCCCGCGCTGCCTCGCGACCTCTCACTCGATTTTCTCTTCGCCTCGCCTCCGGTGACTCGTCTTCCCACAGCAGCAGCCTCGATCTCTCGGTCCTCGCTGATGCTGATATCTCTGTCACTTTGTCCTCTCTATGTGTATAGAAACGTGTGTGTGTTTTTTTTTCTAGGAGGCTCATCGCACACAGCGAGGACAATTCTCTCGCTGGCTTTTCAGACGCTCCTACACTTGTCACGCAGTCTTTTCACTCGGTGTCTCTGTCCCTCTGTCTCGTGCGACGTCGACGCAACGCGTGCTCGCTAACCATCAGTGGACGCATTGAATTTCAGCTTCTCCGTTTCCACACGACCGGTTTTAGAAAAATCATAACAGCGCCGCTGGTCGCCGGTTGTTGACGTTCTTTCTCCACGGCGAAGAATAATTTAGTGTATCACGCCGCGACCTTGGTTGGATCGTGGCTGAAACGAAATATCAGAGCTCGATTAACGTCAGACTGAAGAGCCAAACAAAAAAGATAGAAACGTGTAAGAGGTTCTGAATCATCGCTTTAGAAATTGAAACGCATTTTTTTTTTGGTTCTCGCGTTCACATCGGGCGGATAGTTTTGGACGACTAAAAGTACCTCAAGTAGAGGAGCAAGTCATCATTTTTTTCTGAATATCTATATCACTAGCTGTTGCTGTAGGCTTGCCTCTATTTGCGTCTCTATTTCTATTTTTTGCTCTTCTTATTTTATATTAATTTTATTTTCTCTGTTTATGCCTGTCACTTTTCTTGCCTTTGCATTTAGTTTTCAGTTTCAGTTTCCTTTTTGCCTGTACATTTTTTAGTCAGAGTTTAGTGTTTAAGATAGGTTTTGTAAGTTTAGTTTGTCTTGGTCCGCTTGTTTCTTTTACCCATAAAATATTTGCTTGTATTGTTCGATTAAGAGGGACTTCTACCCTGGAGCACCGTTTTTCATTTTTTTTTTTTTTTCTGTGGGTAATCGAATAAATGTAGACGACTGCGGTTGTATTCTACTTGTTATTAACGTTTTATAGTATACAATGGATTTTTTTGTTTTTAGTTAAAAATTGTTGGCGTCCCAGGTCCTCAAACACGGTAATCCAAAATAAATGGCTGCCACTGTCCTGACGACTGTAATTATGCGATCGGCCTGAAATTGTGCATACATACTCGGGAAACATGTCTTCATGGAATGACGGAGTTTTTTTTTAATTACTGCAAAATTAAGAAAATGGCGACGTTTAAACAAAAAAAAATCGTTTTTTCACCTGTTTTTCGTATAAAAACATTAATAAAATATCGAAAAATTAATTTATCGAAAAAAACCTCCGTCATTCCATGAAAACATGTTTCCCGAGTATGTATGCACAATTTCAGGCTGATCGCATAATTACAATGGTCAGGAGAGTGGTAGCCATTTATTTTGGATAACCGTGTTTGAGGACCTTGGACAATATTTATCTTTAAAAATTCCATTGTATACTGTAAAACGTAAATACCAAGTAGAAAAAAACGGCCGTCGTTTACTATTATACGTTTCACCACAAGAAAATGAAATGAAAAATGGTGCTTCAAGGTAGAAGTCCCCCTTAATGCACAATGCGCTTTATGGGACACAAGTCCCAGCGGACGAAATAAACACCACATTCTCTCTCAATCTAGGAATATATTTATCAGCTATATTTTAAAAAATCTCAGACCTGAAAAATGCACAGTGTAATCAACAGAATGAGTATCATCATGTATTGAGAAAAGGGGGGGGGGGGCTAGAAACGACTGAACAGATGCAGAAGAGAGACCACAAAAAAAAGCAGAAGAAAAAAAATCCACAAGCCGAAGGGGCAACAAATCGCGCGCAGTCACGATCGATTCCGCTCGTTCGAGCGCGAAACGAGATCGATTCTACCTCGGCACTCGTACCAGGAAGACAATCACACGGCTCTAGTCACATTCTGGACAGCCGTGTCCGGTTCCCCTCCCCTCGCTGGTGTTACGGGCCTCCCTCGCTCTACGTCAGAGATTTAAGCCCCACGTACGTCCTACACACGTTGTCCAGACACTGTTATATATAGTATATACACGTATACATAGGTAGGAAGCGGCGTGTCTGACTATTAGTTCTGACCAGCCGAAAAGCCCTAGCTTGAGGGACGGTGCAGGACGCGACGGAGAGTGAGGCGAGAGATAAGGGCGACCCCCACGAGCCAGTAAATTAATTACAGCTTAAAATATCGTTAGGATGGTCCACGAGGTCCGCTCGGTTCGGTTATTAACGCAGTACATCATACTTGCGGCTCGGATATCTTTTTCGCCGCTCCTCTTTCCTTCCTCCCCATCGTTTTCGCCTCGTAACTTGGAAAATAGGTATTTTTAAATCAAATAAATGGAATAAATAGAACAAGTCGTTTATTATAGAGGAGAACGGGGGAACTATGGTCACCGGGCAATGCCGGTCACCTTAATTTTGATAAAGCCGGTCACCTTAATTTTGATAAACATTAATTAATTATTATATCGATTTTTTTTCCTTCGTCAGCATTCCTACATGATGATCAATTAATTTATACACTCTTTTGCATATAAGAAAGACCGTCATTTAAATAAGGTTTTGTGAAAGCTATAGACGTTAGAATAACATCTAATCGTCATTCATGTCTTTCGGTTCTTTAGTTTCAGTTCCCCCATGTTGAAATCGTTATGTTGACTCCCTAAGTAAATATATTTAAATTTAATATAATATATCTTCGCGGTTGTCGAGGTAACGATTATCACGACCGCGCGGCAATGATAGTCGCATTTATAATACGTATTCAGTCGAATTAATTAGAGGAATGACTTAGAATGGAATACGAATTGATGTGTCGAAAGATATACATAGAAAACACGTTCATTTTGATGGAGACTTCGGTGTTGGTATGAAGTTAGAATTTTGTAGTTAGAATTTGCATTTTTCTGTAAACAGTACATTGCATTTTATACGTGCAATTACAGATGCCTCGCTAATAGTATAAAGTTGCGCTGTTAAAAGGAAATTTATATTATGCTTCGTTATAACGTTTGAAAGTCACCCATAATCGACCGCAGTCGCCAAAAATGCGAACGTAATTACTCGAACCGTTGGACAATGGAGGTCAATGCACAGGTTTTTATAATTCTTGAAAACCCCACTTGCTTAATTATTCTCGCACTTTTCATGCTATTACTTTTCAGTAATAGTTGATGAAGTATCCTATAACCATCTCTTTTCGCAGAACAGCCGTTTTATTTACAGAAAATAGGAAATATTCCTATAAAAAATAAAAAATAATTTGCAAAATAGTTGTTTTCTTTGAAAGCTTAGATTTTGTAATATTTAATATTTATTCCATTTATCGTCCGAAATGTTATATCCGAGCCAATATTTTCACGCGAGCCGTGCGACCTGCGACACGACGCTACATACTCGAGCCCCGTAGCACGTGTGCCACCCAACGAGCAGTTAAACAGAGATTATCCCCCGACGCTTCCCCGTTACTCCCGCGTCCCCCGTCGCTTTTTTCCCCCGCGATCGGATACACCTCGCGGGAAACGGGGGTCGGAGGGATGGAAATTGTGAAATATCGTCGAGTTTCACGTTCTGGCAATTACAGATATTGGAAAGCCCCTGCTTGTAACCCCATGGAAGCTTCTGCGGAGTATCGTCGGATATTTTGCAAGAGCAACTGCAAACTCGTTGCTCCAACGGTTTTTTTTTTCGGCTCTGCTTTATCTCCACGCTCGTCGCTCGAAACGCTCGCGAATCTCGTGGGATAATAAAAGGTCGTGCGGATTGGTCGGAAGTTTCCACACTTGGCTGCGGTATTAAAGTCCTATCGCGCGGAAATATCCGTTATTATCGTTCCACTCGCGGTATCCTAACTGTCAATATAAATCTCTGTGTGGATTACAGATTTTTTTCAACCCTTTCATTAATTATGATTTTTATAAATTGTAATTTTCTTAATCCACAAGTTTAAGTTTGTTGTCCACAAGTGCGCCTCGTTTAATCAATTAATATTTAAAAAAAAACGAAAATAATCAAGTTTTTGAGTTTTTCGTGAAAACTATCGCGTTTAGAAAGATAGGGTAGAGGTATCAGTAAATTAATAGTTAAGCAGAATAATTTGTTTATTATGGGTTTTTATAAAACGTGATAGTTTGAGACTGTTTGCGAAAATTTTAACGATTAACCAGAATGTTGAAATACGTGATGCAGCAGAAAAAGTCTCGTATTTTTATCGCGAAGTGTATAAAAGTAAATACTAAAATCCAAAAATCCAAAAACACCAGTATATGAACGGGCCAATATAACTTACACTTTTAGTCGAATTAGGCTTCTGCGACAAAATAATCGCAGCAGGTAGCTAAAAAAGAGACAAATTAAGAACCTAATGTTCGTCCAAGTCGTTGTAATTTCTCATGAACTCTCAAAAAGCTGTTGTTCATTCACTGATGACTGTTCATTTACTGGTGCATTCACCCTACTAATAGCGAATTCGTTGCGTACGGGCGAAAATACTTCGAAATAAGGTGTTAACAAAAATAAAGTGTCTTCGCACTTTTCGAAGTTTCGTCACTTCACCAAAATCGAGGTTACTTTTTTGAATTTTTTTCTAAGAGGGATAATTTACGTAATATTCTTAAATTTGCAAAAAACCACCCAGTAGATTGAGAAGTTTTCAAGAGCCCTGCGTGGCTTTCCGACCGTTGTATTCACATTATGCACTCATTTCCATTCTGTAACGCACGAGAGTAGTTCGAGAGACCGCGCGATGCTCTCTCGACGAGAATTCATTGAAGAGGAGAACAGAGAGCCCACGCTCTCCACCGCTCCGGCTTTCACTCGGTATTCCACAAGATCTCCATATAGTCCCCGTCGAGCACTCGATCCACTTCTCATCGATCATGTTCCAGACTCGTTGGACTCGATTTTCAGCCGCGGCGCCGTTTTCCAACATCGTAATTGATAGGCGTAGCGCATCTGTAGCGCTTTACAATTACCTCGGTATCTCCCGCGTTCCCATATCGAATTGCCACGGGTTCCTCAGCAAATTATTAGATTGAGCATGCCATTATATCACTCTTAACTCTTAGCAAGTCAAATCGAGATCCATATGTTATTATCGTCGTACCATAAACCGTCATATATATATACCCTAATTTATGTTATTCAATCATTTCGTTTAGTCACTGGGTACGAGATGTGGGTACAAAGAGTCTGTCTGGAGGACTCGGAAGTCCAAGTCCGCAAGGTGTGAACAAAATCGTATAATTCCACCGTCCAAGGCGTCTTTTGTTCCCTCCAGTACAACGGCTGGTTTCGTTCATTCTGCGAATCGTCGTTATACCGATTATCAAGCAACGTTCGATCTGCGAGAGAGTGGCGCGCGCGCGGCGTACACGAACAGTTGTCTTCCGGTCTTTCAGAGGCTGCCGAGATGCGCGTTTATAAGAAAGCCACGAGTTGAGTGTAGATTGCCGGGAGGCGATAATGGGCTCCCCGCTAGGACGTCGACTTACCTCCTGCCTACTACCTATTATACCTCACTATACCTTCCATCTATATATATCCAGCGCGTTTTATAGATACAACCAGCCGCGCACTATAACATACGAATGTGTGCGGCATCGTCGTCGTCGTCGTCGTCGTCGTCCTCGCCGTCTTCGCTGGCTCTCCTGCCCCGATCTCCGTCTCGTGTGCACTCACGGCGAGGAAACTAGAATGCGAGGAGGACGGAGGTGGAAGGAGAAGAAGTGGCGAGCGGAGGTGGTGCAGCGGGCTGGGAATGCATGCAGGAAGATGCAACGGCGAACGTGGAAGACAAGGAAGAACAGAGGGAGCCTCGAGCCACGCTGGTCGCGCGGCCAGTGGCTCCCAATCGAAATCCCCCGTCGCCTCATCGAGCACCTCCTCGCTCATCATCATAATCTGGATTATATTTCAGCTTTCAGCCCGCAAACGGCCCGAGCCTTCTTCATTATTTTATTTGCATAATCTGCATGACGATTAAATTCATAAACTCGCGGGCAATTACTGGTCCCGATGGACGGGGAAAAAGTGACCACTAAACAGACAGGTTTTGACATTCCCGGGCCGTAAAACCGTGGGCATCCATAATCGCTACTTAAGATTGATTAAAGGCGTCTTACGTTGTAAGGAGCATCGAGTCTTCAACTTCACGATAAACCAACTTCTTTTCCCGCGTTTAATGTAGTATACGAAGTCAAGTCAGACTCTTCGATGTGTTCACCGAAGACATTGAAGATGGGCCGCAATGGGAGAGCCCCTTGTAATCCATGCTGTCTTCCGTTCGCACCCTAAAATACAGCTAATATGGCGTGAGAGACTCATATCTGCATGACGATTACATTCATAAATTCGCGGGCAATTACTGCTCCCGATAGACGGGGAAAAAGTGACCACTAAACAGACAGGTTTTGAAATTCCCGGGCCGTAAAACCGTGGGTATCCATAATCGCTACTTAAGATTGATTAAAGGCGTCTTACGTTGTAAGGAGCAATGAGTCTTCAACTTCACGATAAACCAGCTTCTTTTTCTCGTGTTTAACGTACTACACGAAGTTAAGTCAGACTCTTCGATGTCTTCACCGAAGGCCTTGAAGTTGGGCCGCAATGGGAAAGCCCCTTGTAATCCGTGCTGTCTTCCGTTCGCGCCCTAAAATACAGCTAATATGGCGTGAGAGACTCATAACCTCATCTTCCCCTTTCCAATTCCGCCAATTTTCTCTTCGGCTGCCCCGACCAGCACAAATGGAAGGGGGGAAAAGAAATGGTAGGGTTTGATTGGGTGATCGGAATTAGCGAAGCTACGCACGAAACACGCTATTCCGAGGGGGAAGAGCAAACTTCTTCCTTTCTCTTTCCCCCTTTCCCTCTTTCATCGTCTTCGTCCAACTTCGCTTCGGTGCCTCCTGGTTTTCCACCGACATCATCCTCAGGCGCGACTATCCGCCGTGCTATTATTGATCGTAACTCGCCCGAGCTAGACTCTCACTCTCGTCTTATTTCATCTCGGTTTTTCCTCCGACTTCTTCGCCACCTCTCCCCCCCCCCCCCCCCCCGCACCGTCGCCTTATTTTTCTACCTCTCGCTTTTCCCCGCCGCGAATTCTTCGGAGTTTCACCCGCGGAAGGTGGGTGCCTTTCCTCTTCTCTCTGCCCCTAGCTCCAATTTCCCCGCCCTACCTGTTCCTTCTTTCCGGCGCGCCGAGTCGACCTCTCTTACCGAGCCTGAAATAAGTTTGTTAAGGACGACGCGACGACGGGACTCGCTCTTCCTTCGCCCGGGGTCTCCAACTCCCGGAGGATCTACCCTTGATTCACGGGCGAGATATGCCCTTCGCTTTTTTTCCTCGTACCTCCTCCTCCTCCTCCTCCTTCTCCTCGCGGTTCCCTTCACTCCTCGTCGCTTCTTCCACGTCAAGAGCTATACACACCGACAGCTCCATCGCGACCCTCCTTGATTCTATGGGATGTGTCAGCGCGGAGCCTCCACTCGCAAAGTACCACAGGGATCGCTGTACAAAAAAATACGTAATCCCGCTGACCGATTCTGTTTACACGTGTCGTGATGTTGTCGTTTGCAGGTGATTCACTCGATTAGCATGGCGCGACGACCAGTTTCTTCCGTTGAAATCCCGAATCGGCCGGGACCTGCGAAAGTATCCGGCGCTCATAGGACACGTGTAATCTCCATACCAGGCCGGCGTAAAAACCCAACGTTCGTCCCGGTCTGTTCGCCTGGCTTAAGGTATGACGACTGACGGCGCGCGGGAACGCGTCTCCTTTTTCGGCGACCCTCCACGCAAAACTCTCCCTTTCGTAGACAGAGCGCGTATTACACCGGCCAGACACTCTCGCCGTTTCTCGCTCAGATGTCTATCTCCCGGCGTGGTTTATAAGGAGCAGCGTCAAGCGGTGAATTAGCAGCAGGTGGAAGGCAAGAGTGGTACGGCTTTTGCGCGTCGTAGATCTTGCCAAGTTCCCGCTCGGCCGCGCCGGCAGGTATAGCCAAGCTGCTCTTCTTTAGTCCCTTCTTCTTCTTCGTCGTCGTCATCGTCGTCGTCGTCGTTGTCGTCGTCGTTGATGGTCATTCTTTTCCTTCTTGTGGGTCGAGCCAACAGTACGCGGAATTGAACTTTGTATTCGGGTAGCGAACCTCCTGGGGCTGTAGGAATGGTAATTTGTCGGTGCCATATTGGAATCAACGGCGTCACCGATGTGACGTACCGCGCAGGCGCCATATTGATTTCCATAGTCGTTACCGCAACCTTTACCCACAACGTTTACCTTTCTTTGGACAATTCTCCGGATTATCGTTATCGCATCAATCTGCTGTGCAGAACATTTTACTGGAATCCAGCTGGTCCCCAGCAGAACCGAAGAACCGTTAGTAACCGAAAAACTAACGAGCTTCGGACAAACACACGGTGACTTCAGTTGTATGTACGGTTCAGGATTCGTATGCCGTTATTATGAGTAACCGTGGTAATAACAGAAGAATAAATAATAACGAAGGATAATCGGTTGCTAACATAAGTCGGTTCTTGGTTATTTGCAGGTTGAACCAACTCACTAGCAACCTTGGCTTACGTATTACGTATAGCAACCTTGGCTTCACGGTTCATTTTCTTCCAAAACAAAGGTCCCTTTGTCGGTAACTTCGTGGTTGTGTAACGATAAAGAAACTGAAAATGAACCTCATATTGAATTACGGTCTCTTGTAAGTGACCGCAAAGCAACTACAAAATGATGGCTCAGATCGGAATCCAGTCCGATGTCCGTTTGGTTTCGAAACAGGAAATGTAATGCTCAAAAATTCGATTCCTATTGGGATACCTGGGTTACGTGACTGGATCCGGAAGAGGATCCGAAGCAATCTCAAGCTGATTTTTATAGGGATCGAGAAGAATAATAAAATGGCACAAAAACACGCGTTGACTATAGCATGATGATGCTTTATCGTAGTTCGTCCGGGTAAGAAAATCGCGCAGCCGAGACGCAGTTTGCCTCGAACGTTATCTTCAATTTATCGACACTAACGCCACTTCACAACTTTAAGTTGCATATTTTTATTTCCAAATCTGTATCCATCTGCATTTCTGTGAGAAATTCCGTTTTTTTTATTTCTACGGCGTTCCTAACTGCACTAAATCATTCTGCAACTGCACATTCATTCAAGGCAGCGCTGTCTCTCAGTTTGCCTTTCCAAATCTGCATCTATCTGGATTCCTGAGAAGAATCCCATTTTGGGGAACCCACATCGGGATGTCTCTGGATTCTTATAGGGAGTCCGAGTTGCGGAGCCCGGATGACATCCTGATCGAAACCGGATTGTAAATGAGGACTCCGCAATAGATTCTCTACACAGGCTCAACGTACACCGACAGAAAAAGTTTACTTGATTCCAAATAAATGGGTGGATTGAATTTTTTTCATTGATTTCAATGATATATTTCTTTGAATTTCAAAAACGCGGTCTCCTTGATTCAAAGAAACGATATACTTGACGGCACCTGATCTGCCAACGTTTGGCGCATTTGCGATAAGTCTTATTGTCGTTTGTCGTACGAGCTGGTCTGTTATGTTATGGTCAAGTCAAGTCAAGTCAAGAAGATAAACATTGGTCATTCAAATGATTGGTTAACATATTTAAGCAATATAGTACGTAACCAAGAACTTGGTCGACATATCCTATAATTTGATTGATGACATCATTCAAAGAAAACATAATATTAACTTGAGGTTATTGTTTCATTGACGTCAACGAAATATTTCATAGGTTGAGATTTCAAGAAAATTTCATTGAATGAAGGAAACTTTTTCTCTCGGTGTAATGTCTTTTGATTATCCAAAGTGTCAGGTATCTTCGGCTCGCGTCTCGTCGCCATATTGAAATCCATAAGTTCAACAACAAGATCCACTTACTGTCTTGCACCATCTGTGGCTTTTAGCTCAAACCGGATGGGAAACGGATGCTCCCACAGTGTGGGAAATGGCAAATCATCGGCGCAATATCGGTTGCGATGCGATTGCCCCCACAGCGTCCGGTGCTAAGGTCGGCACGCACCGCAATTTGTTCACTCGTCCCCCGCTCGTTCATTCATCCCCGTCTTGTTCTTCCTCTTTTGACACGATCGACGCCGACCGACTCGGTGAACCCGCGCAGCTTTGAATTAACGTGCATCAGGCGGTGCGCTAAGAGCGCGGTATTCAAGTCCGTAGGTTCAACCGTAAGATCCACTTACCGACTTGCACCGCCGTGTGGCTCTGAACCCACAACCAGGATTGAAAACAGATCCCACAGCGCTGGGGGAAATGGTGGATCGTCGGAGCAATATCGGTTGCGATTGCCCGACGAGCATCCGGTGCTAAGGTCGACACACACACACAAACACACCACTATTCGTTCGTTCCCTCGCGCGTTCATTCATCCCCGTCTTGTTCTTCGTCTTCGGACGATCGACGCCGACTGATTGGGTGGACCCGGAGCTTTGAATTAACCGTGCGCAGACGGACGAGAGCGCGCTAAGAGCGCGGCAACCGCAGAGCACGAGGGTAATATAAAGTGCATCGGGCACAATCTACCGCAGAAGCAATTTCTTCGAGAGTCGCGGGCGCGCGCTATCGAGATGCAATGCATTGCCGGGGATGTGCGAGGTGCGCGCGCGCGCGTTCGCTCGGAGGTCGGTGGGGCGTCTGATGAGGAGGAATCGGGATGCCTGTGTGTTGCCTCGGAACTAGTTTACAAGGGTTACGCGGGGCCTACTGTACAAGCCCAGACAGATAGAAGCATTCCTTTCTTGCCCTTTCTTTTCGTCTCGCTTCGTTTCGCTTCTTTCCTGCACCCGGGGGTAATATAATAAACGTGATATAGCAGCGGGCGCAGGCGGTCAGCAGGCTCGCTCGCGCGCGCGAGCTTTCCAACTGGACTCCGCGTGCACGTCCGAGAGGCAGCCGCAGGGAGTACGAGTCGGGTGGCAAAAGGGTGGGGGAGATTCCTGGGCGAGGCTCAAATTGCTCTCATTTCCCCGGGTCCCCCGCCCCGAGTCCGCGCGCGCGTCTGTCCCTTTCGCTATTAAATCAAAGCGAGTGCCAGGGAGAAGGACAAGGGCAGCGGCGCGGGAGAGTCCACGGCGCAAAAAGCCCCTGGCGTGGGCACTCGGGCGGGTTAATGCGGCAAGAACGGGCCCAGTGTGAGTCCCACATCGCGGCTCTCCCCGCAAGGTAAACCAACGCAGCCTCAGCCGTGTACAAGTTTTTTCTTCTGTTTCTAGGCCGGTCCCGACGGAGCGCGCAGACTCTTTCGATGCGCCAGCCGGAGGCTACTAAGCGCGAGTCCCCCTTCGTCTTTTGCAGCTTCTGACTGACATCGAACCTTCTTTTGGAGCTTCATCTTCCACGTGGCCAGCTTCGCAATCCTAACTATGCTTGCGCCTGCAACGGCTGGCCGAGAATTCGGGGACGTGTGTAGGATGGTTGTACGGATGCATTGCCGAAGTATCGAGGAGAGAAAAGCTATGGTGATCTCCGGGTATCGAACCCGGAATGTTCATTCCTAAATCAGAGCGTGCCGAAGTATTGAGGAGAGAAACGCTATGGTGATCTCCGGGTATCGAACCCGGAATGTTCATTCCTAAGTTAGAGTGCCAACCACTGCGCTGATTTCACTGTCACAACTTTTCTACGGGTTTGTACACATAAACAGTTGAAACGAACGTTTATTGCAACTGACAATTGTTAATTACTATATAAATCAAGAACAGAACAGACAAAATAATCAACCAAGAATAAAACATGCAAGGAAATATAATTGATTACAAACGAACATACGAGGAGTAACTAGCAATTATAACACGGCACTTAAAACACTAATTAATAGGCAGTATACTTCGCTCGGAACTTCATCGCGCAATGTTAAACGCCTCTCGCACCTTTTTGTTTTTCGATTCTCCTGAACAAACGGCTACTAGTATCGGGAGCCAGAAGGTCAGCCTAATTCTGCAATACTTCTGCATGTTTTCACAAAATCTGAGCTCTATCTGCCGAATATTTTGGAAGAAAATAGGTTTCAATATTTTTTTGCGGAGGGGAGGGGAGTGCCACTGCCTCTTAAAATTTTATAAATTCAGGGTTTGAAGAATGCATTCAAAATATTGTAATGAAATCAACTTAACACCAGAGAATTATTATTCGAAGTAGCTTGTTTAAGACATGATTAAGGAGTGACAGTTGGACTGAATGAGGTGCATCAAGGATAGACTTGGATGCCCAGAGAGTGGGAGTTATAGGTGACCGCATGAAAGCCTAAATATACTGATGCGCGGCCAATGAACTCATTGCGAAATGCAACGAGAATGCACAGGTCACTGATTGAGGCGCTGATATTGATTCTTAAAATGCGCTAAAGTTCTGCTACCAAATGATAATGTGGGAAAAATGGCCAGTACGTAAAAGTCACCTATGCTTTTCTCTTATTCGAATCGTCTTCTTGTACGCAACACTGGGTTGTCACACGACCATCGAAAAGGAATAACCATTGGGATATCACCTGGGACTGCCCTGCGTGACACCGGTGGTTAACAATCTGCGGGATCTCGCCGGAGGTTTTAGCCGCGGGTCCGGTGTATCTTCGCGATTTTCCGAAGGGGCGGATCGTCAGGAGGTACGATAAGGAGAGAAATCCAGTAGCGGGAAGAGTGACTGCGAGGCTGAGGGGGCTTTGCCGGGACATTAAAGCGGCTGATCCTGCAGAAGGAGCCTCGCCGAGATACTCGCCGGCGTAATGCCGGAACGTACGGGTGGATATCCCCGGAGCTGAATCCCCGGGCTGACGTCGTCAAGTACCGGCTTACACCCTATAAACGTGATTCGCCGGTGGGAAAGCACCGAGCGCCTAGGTGCTCAGGAGAGGACGACGCTGTGTGTGAAACCCTCGCGGAGCTCTCTCGCGCCAACAATCGACACGGTACATCGGACTTTACTCACTTTTATTTCTTCTGCGTCGTCTCATACATCTCTGAGATTCGTTGTCTTGGTGCTCGAGGCTTCTTATCGTCCACTCGTAACGTAACCTTGAAGCGGGAAATCCACGTTCCTCTCCTTTGTATTCAGGCCCAAATTCACAGTTGACTCCGAGTGTCCGGCTCGTCACACATCACCCTTGGCCTTCATCGTGTCGTCCATAAAACACATCGGGGGTCCTGCAAAAATCCATATCGTCTTCTTCGTCTTCTTCGACATGGTACATCGGACTTTACTCACTTTTATTTCGTCTGCGTCGTCTCATACATCTCTGAGATTCGGTGTCTTGGCGCGCGAGGCTTCTTATCGTCCACTCGTAACGTAACCTTGAAGCTGGAAATCCACGTTCCTCTCCTTTGTATTCAGGCCCAAATTCACAGTTGACTCCGAGTGTCCGGCTTGCCACACATCATCCGTGGCCTTCATAGTGTCGTCCATAAAACACATCGGGGGTCCTGCAAAAATCCATATCGTCTTCTTCGACATGGTACATCGGAGTTTACTCACTTTTAGTTCTTCTGCGTCGTCTCATACATCTCTGAGATTCGTTGTCTTGGCGCTCGAGGCTTCTTATCGTCCGCTCGTAACGTAATCTTGAAGCGGGAAATCCACGCTCCTCTCGCTTTGTATTCAGACCCAAATTCACAGTTGACTCCGAGTGTCCGGCTCGTCACACTTCGCCCTTGGTCTTCATAGTGTCGTCCATAAAACACATCGGGGCTCTCGCAAAAATCCATATCGTCTTCCTCGTCCGCCTGCAGCTAGACCCTTTCCTTTTTATCCCAGCGTGTTTCCCCCGAAGCGTGACGTTTGCCCGTGAAAAATGGTCCCTAATTTGACAATGGGCAATGTGTATATATAAAAAGAAAGACCGGAGCGCGGGGTGTTGGGTGAAAACGCGACGGTTTCGAGAACGAAGTTCGGCTAGCGATATATCAAAGCCAACGAGGTGGAGGAGGAGAGGAAGACGGAGGAGGAAGACGACGACGACGCTTGGCCCTCGTTCGTCTCGCGCAACCAACTTTTACCGTTTAATAAGTCGCTGCTATTTTTCACCCACGCGCTGCCGGGCTGCGCCCATCCGGAGCGTCGAGTCGCACCCCTTGTCGTTCAAACGGCGCGCGCCGTCCTCATCTCTCTCTCTCTCTCTCTCTCTCGAACCCGGTTTTCCTTCTAGCCCTCTCCACTAATCGAGCCCGGGGTTTCCCCTCGCGAAATTCGCGTTAAACTCGTTTCCGATGCCTCACAGTGAGGTCACGTTTTGCCGAGCAGGTGCCCCTCACGTATCCCCATACCTCACTTCTTCTCTTGCAATGTCTTCAAGGTGAAACGCGCACTCGCCGATCAGCAACGGCGCTGCCGCTACCTTCTCCCTCGCTCGTGAAGCAGGTACTCGTTCCCGCCTGGCTGCTTAACTCGACGCGCGCTGTCCTCGTAATGCGACTCTTGACTCTCGCACGCACCTCTTTCGCAGCATCCTCGTTACGGGTTCTTCTCTCCCTTTCCGCGAATTTAACCGCGAGCGGTACGGTTTCGTTTTTACATTCGGACGAGGCATTTTTCTCATTTTCCTGAAGAAGCGCGAGCCTCCGTCTCCCGGGATTTAACTCGTTTGTTCAATGGTGGCACAGGAACGAGAAACTTTTTTTTCATTGATCTCCTCTTGCAGCTGTCATTGCTGTGTTCTTGCGATACCTCAGCACGTTTCTGACTGTCTCTTCGGTGGCTTTTTTTGAGTCTCGCTGTCCCGAAGTCTCCGAGAATGAAGATTTATCCTACTCGACAAGTGAATTGAGGCCTCGCCCACACGGTCGATGCACTAAAATGTCCGATCTGATCGGGCGACAGAATCCAGATCCGTTAGAAAAAAAAACAGGAAATTGCGTATTCGCGAAGTGTAGCCAATTATACATTCACAAAAATGAGAAAACACGCGAGGCCCAAAGGAGGAGGATGATAAGAATTACGATCAGTTCTCCTATCGAGGGAGAAGAGTACGGGAACGACCTTTTTGCGATTTGGCTAACGAGGCGGATTCCCTCCGCGGAATCAGCGAATTAAATAGAGAAGTAACGTGGAATTCTGACGGAGTTGTCCTGAAAAGAGACGTCAGATCGTGAGGAAAAACAGAGGTAGAAGCAGGCGAAGGCGAAGACGACGAAGGCGAAGGCGAATGAGGAGGAGGAGGAAGAAAGGAGGATGTGATCGGGGAGCAAAGTGGCCCTGCGGATATCGAGCTTCAGCTTTCGCTCTCCGTTCTCGGCGTCGTCGCGTCCGACATCGTTGGATTCGTGCTTCACTCTCCGGCCTCGCTTTTGTTGCTGCCAGCACGCGCGCCACCTCCCCATCGAGTTCCCGGTGCTGGTAGACGACCGGGATAGAAATGGAAAGCGGAATTCGTGGTGAATTTCAATGGCTCGCGAGAGTTCGTGTCTGGAAAGCTTCTAGCGCGATCGGGAAAAGGCTTTCCCCTCGCCTCACGGTGCCTCCCTCCTCCTTCTTCTCCTCTCCACCAACTTCCCCGGGAAAGTTTCGAGCTTGAGAATCCAAACTCAGCCAGTCCCTTTCACCTTTCGTCGATTCGATAAGACCCCACTAAGTTTCGGGCGTCCCTTTGCTCTCCAGCTCCGTCGTCTTCTCTCTGATCTCTCCTCTCGCGATTATCCCGCTCTCCTTTCAGACAATAGACGACTCACTTTTGCCTCCATTACACCATTTTTATCCGCATCTTGGACCTGGCGTATAAATACATGGACAAAGGCGGCTCGGAATACAATGCGTAACAAAAATAGACTGAAGATAATAAATAAATGAATGGCTTGAAAATGTTTTCTTCAAGTCCTGTTTTTCATCAACTCTCTGTACTCTCGGTGAAGAGCCCCACGTACGTTCTTCCAAAAAAGAAAGCGTGCCAGAATATCTGACCTTGTAGGGAATTAAGCCGTTCCAGGGCAGCCACGGAGTTTCGCTCTTTATATATACATATATATTTATTTTTCACCTCATCCCATACTCACCAATTTGCCCGTTCTCCTTGGCCGCGGTTATCCACTACTCGCGGCGCTTCGTCCCCACGCGCGCTTAAGTAGTCATCGGCTCACGTGAACTGAACGTTAAACGAAACCGTTTTGCCGGTGGCCTCACGCACTCCGGTCCCTTTTCACGTTTTCACGCTCATTTTTGCTTAGCAAACTTTTTAAAACTTTTCGCCTTTTAAACTTGGTTCTCGCGAGGCTGCTTCACTTTTTTAACGTCGTAAAATATTTTCCATCTCGAAGTTACTGTAAAACAAATGGGCAAATATTGCGAAAACGAATGGTACAGTTACTGTGAAACGCGTGACATTCAAGCGGAATCTCGCGTCTTAATCTTGATCGAAACCGTCTCAAACCAATTTTGAAGAAACGCCTGTGAATTGAATGAATCGTTCTCTCAGCAGATTCGCTCGATTTTTTTTTACTCGCGTCACCAGATTACTTTTCTTCTCGAACAAATTAGGGGAATCCTCTAATCCGGCTGCGCCTTCGGCTGCTCCCTCGACGAAGGGCAAGCTCGGCGGAAAGAAGAAATCTTCGAGAAACGTTCTCACCAGCCGATCGAATAATTTATAGGTAATCGAGCGTCGCAATTCCCAAGTTTTCTTCATTCACCGAGGATAGCCCGCGCGCGCCCATAGTCGCCCAAAGTGTCTGGAAGAGGGACGACCCTCTTAAGACCCGCCGCAGTCGCGCTCACGGAGGATAACGACAAGGACAGAGCGAGGCGTATCGAGTCTCACGCGAAATGTCGGCGAGTGAAAGCTACAGGGATTTTCTTGGGAGGAGGAGAAGGAGACGACGAGAGAAGGAGCGAGGAGAGGTCCACACCCCCGTAGGATTTACCATAAGAATGGTTGCCATTATTCTCATAGATCCGAGGTGGGTGATAGCGGCAGTCGGGCGGGAAGGAGATCCCGAGTCGAAAATGGCCAAAGCCGGCTAAGGGGCTGGTGACAGATGCTCTGTATGCAAATTCACGCGGGACTTCTTCGTGCTTCCTTCCTCTCTCGTCTGGGCGGAAAACGCCTCCTGTGCACCGGTGTCCCATCGCTATGAACACGGGAAGCCATGGCATCTCCTACTCAGCTTCCTCCACTTTTCATTTTCCCTCTTCTTTCGAAACTTCGAGAAACCTCATTTCTCCTTTGTCTACATGATGATTCGGAATGTGGATTGCGGTGAGGTGTTTTCCATGGGATTTAATGAGTCAAAGAGCCTCCTTAGATGTCACTCACAAGCTTTCTTGCCTCTCACGACCTTTCGGCTGAAAGTTACGTTCAATTTTTGACAATTATTCAGTTTATTTCCTCCATGCAAAAAGAATTTTTAAAGTATATTCAAAAGTATATTTTTGAGTGTAATAAATATAATTTTTACGAAAAATTAGTTATGTCGAACATACTTTTGGATATACTTAAAATGTATATATTATGGCACATATACTTGAAATATACTTTCCATGTATTCAGCATGTATTTAAAATGTATAATAAGTATAAATATATATTTCAAGTATATTTCGTATATATTTTTTAATATAACGAAAAATATATTTTTCACTATACTTTTTTCCATGGGGGTTACCACAGACTCCGCTATGGCCATGAAAATGTTCTAAAATCTTACTGTCAAAAAATGCGTCGCCACAATCTATGAAATTTCTCTTCACGTTGATATTTATGTTTGAATTCTAGTAAAATCATGTATCTGTTATAACGCGGTCCACCTTGGACTCGAGAACTTACCCTTGATAAAGCCCTTGCGATCCTCCCACCGTCGCTCGTTTTCTCCCGTTGCCTCCCGAGTCTCCCTCTCACTGTCTTCCTCATTTCCGAAACGGCGGTGAAGGAACAAAGGACCGAAGGAGGAGGAGAAGGAGGAGGAGGCAGAGGAGGACGAGACTCGGTGGTGTATCACGTAGAATGAAAAGCGAGAGGCACTGAGAGCGAGAGGGAATTCGAGAGCAGGGAAAGGGCGTTAATTGAAACGAAAGCCTGATGCGCCCATCACGCCTTATTCGCTCCTTTCTCCTTCCCCTCCTCGGGAGCTTCAACTACCTCGCTAAAGATTCCACTCGGCTCCCAAAGGCCTTCTCACGTTTTCCTTCTCCGTTTTTTTTCGTCATTTCTTCTTCCTTCTTTCCCGTGAAATTCTCGAGCCCGCCCCCAGAGAAAGAATAGCTCTCGTTACCGTCGACTGGGGAAAGGATTATTGGTCGTCGATTCAACTGTCTTCACTTGTCTCAAGCTCCTCGGGTTTTATCCCATTTTCGGCTAAAGTCGTTTTGCTATATTCATTTTTTTAAGCCTCTTCTCAACGGAGAAACCTCTGTGGCAGTTCCTCGTGAGGATTATTTCTCGGGATAAAACGAGGGAAAATAACTTTTGGGCTGCGGATGATTCGTAGATGTTGAGAAAAATTGAGAGAATAAAAAAGTGATTTTGCAAGTGGACAAAAAGTGGCCAAACTACACCGGCTGCTTTACCTTTGTTCTCTCGGAATACTGGGCCATTCTGTCGAAGCTGCTGAGCAATTCCTCGCAAGCCACTGGCGCCCCAACCCCCTTCACCACGATGCTGCATCGAATTTTCGTGGCGAGGACGCAAAGGAGGGTCGCGCCTCGAAATTAATTTAATTAGCGGTCGGCCTAGCTTCTCCCGAACTCCTGTTATACAGTCGTTAATAACACCTGTCGCGAGGCATTGGCAGCAATGCGCGCGGCTTAAGGCGCAGTCAAGCGTCTCTCTCCGACGCCCGAGAACTTTGATTTTCAAAACGGCGATTAGTAGGCGCGCGGTACCGTCAAGGAAAGCCGTGGGATCCCCTCAACCCTTGCAATGTCCATCACTCTTGAGCCCTTCGGAAAAAAAAACATTAGCGTCAAAAACTCCCGTTAAAGAATTACTATTGCATCACAATTTTTACGTAACTACTCCATACACACGCATCGTGCGCTTACCCGGTTGATGTAAATTAAATGAATTTAAAAAATCGTAACTAATCAATTTTTTTAATTTTCCGCGAAAACTATTGTGAGTAAAAAAAAACGAATGGCGAATTCGTTTTGTATGGGCAAAGATATATCGAAATAAGGTGTTAAAAAATTGTTATTGTTTGTTGTTGTTTTTTCTCATACTATTTTCGAAATTTCGTCATGTCACTCAAAATCGGGAAAAAAGTACTGGGGAAAATCTAGGGAAAAAATATTTTACATTCAATAAAAATATATTTTTTTTGCATTCAATAAAAATTTTATTTTTTTATTTATGATAGTTGGTCATGCAACTTACCAGAAACGGCGATAATGGTCATCAGGTTTTGTAAAATAATCACCACACTCGCAATTGTCTCTCCCGGGGGTAACACCAATCGTGTTGATTTGATTACATGACAAGAAAACATTTCACTTATCAGTTGTTCAGTGGAAAAAGTGAGTCAAGACAGAAACATTTTTTATTTTTCGATTACCAACGTTTATCACTATCGGCAGCAGTTACAAATGGTATAAGAAAAAGCAAAATTTTAAACATTTAAATGAAAATTAATTACAGTTTTCTTCGTGCGTGCAATCATAGATCATAGATTTATTTATTTTATATCATTCAATACCCGAAGGACGAGGATCATTTACCAGCCTGGCATTGGGCCTGACGTTTGATTCTCGGTCTAGGGTCGATGTTCACCGCGCCTAACGAGGGTACCGTCCTCGGTCCAGACGCCGAAGCAAGCCATGAGAGTGCAGCAACTGGCGTGTGCGCGCAAGCCGTGGGGTGGACACACGCACGTGTTGCAATAATGCTTGAAACTTTTTCCGGGTTCGCAGGTTGTGGCCGGCAACTTTAGACAAGCCAATGTCGTGCAATCGTAGCCAGTACCATCAGCGACGCAGCGACAACCGACGCAGTCTTCCATTTTTGTGTGGCCGGGTTCGCAGACTGTTTTCGACAATGGGCCACCGGTATCCCTTGCAGGCTGCGCGTTAACCGCTAATGAAACAACAGAGACGAAAGAAAAAAATTAAATATAAAAAATTGATAACGTTATTAATTCTTAATGTTTTAATAAAAATTAAAGATAAAAGAATTAAGCAGGGTAAATGCACCCGTTGTAGCATTTACCCTGATCAGTTGCGATCATTTTCACTCAAATTTATTTCAATTCCTGCTTTCCTATTTTTCCATATTGATGTTTTGAAAGTATTTATGTAAGTTAACAAGATTATCCATGCAACTTTGTTTCGTTTACACAACAGAAATAATGTGGTCCTTTCGTACTCGGTGGCCACGCCTGGAGCAAAGTTGGCTAAAAACGTTGTTTCTAATTTCTATCCTAACAAAATTATATATTTTTAGACTTTATATTAATAAGATTTTTTTTTTATTACGTCTATTTTTTGGATTAATAAAAATGTTATTTTGATCAAACAAAAATGGAGTTCGCCACACTTGGTCATCAAGAGACGCGGTAGCGTCTCGACGCCAAGTATTAAAAGAAATCTATAATGCCGCCTCACGAGACTCTCACGACGAGACGCTAGCGCTACTCTTACTTTACAGCACGTTCGTCCTTTTTCGTCTGCTACGAAATTCTAACTGGAATTATCTGAGTCAACACGTCGCGAACGCCAAATGTGTCAGGTTCAATATTTTTTATTTTTTATTTTTTCTTTCCAATGAACCCTATTTCAATCAAATCGGTGACCGCAACGCTAATGTCTGGCCACTTACGATTTCGATTCTGTCAAAAACTTTTCGTCCGCACTCACACAACATCGATGCGAATTTGTCCGATCCGTATACGTGCATGGCGTGTACCAGCACACTCTCACTTCGTCTGTAGCTCTAATTATCTCAGGCAATACATCGCGGGCGCTAAATGTGTCAGCGCCAATATTTTTTATCTTTTTCCGCCTTATTAATGAGACCTATTTCGATATAATCGGTTCCCGAAGTGCTGATATCTGGCAAAATGTCACTTTTGTCTGAACTCTCACATCGAGACAGATTTGTCCGATACAACTTACCGGAAACGGCGATAACGGCCACCAGGGTGAATACGAAAATCTGCATTTTCGATATTGTGAAATAATCACTGCACTCGCGTTTGGCTCCTACGCAACTGACTAAACGTTTCTCAATGGTACGCCAACGTTCGTAGAAAATAAATACCATCGGGAGATGTGACGAACGAGGGGGTCAGACCAATCGCATCAATTCCATCACATCGAACATTTTCATATGAAAATTAATTTTAGACCTTAAGCTCACTAGCATAGGTCACCGGTGTTATCATTTGACTTCTCTCGGATCTCTCTGGTCATTTAGTCTGCCACTTCAATTGCGAACGTATACAAATTACTGTGAAACACGTTGCGTCATTAATACATAATATTGACACAATCAGACGGTTTTCGAGCTCATAATCACAAAAGCAACGATAGTTACCAGTCTGTTTTGGTACGTGGGATTCTCCGAGCGGACCGGAAATGTGTCATTATGAAATGTCAAATGTCAAATGTGTCAAATCCGTTTCGAACTTTTAATTTTAGATAACTGTTTTTTCCTAAATTAAACTGTGAAAGTTGCCGTAGGATCGAAATGTCGTGGAAAAAGCGTGTGAATACTAGAAATGTGAGGGAATACAAGTATGTAGTATCGGGTTTGTAGAGGACCGAATGTGTTGATCCGCGATTGCGGCGTATCGCAACGCGCGGTAAATCTAGTGCGTGGAAAATGTTTGTGTGGGACGTAACGTGTACAACTGAAATGTGTGAACTCGAAGTGTCGTAGAAGAAGCGTACGTATATTGTAAATGTGAAGGATTACCAGTGTGTAGTATCGACTTTGTGGAGGTACTCATGTGTTGGATCTGTACTGTGGTACATAGAAATGTGCGGAAAACAAGGGCTGCCCTTAATATCATAACAAAGATTTTCATTTTACCTACAATTAAGGGTCAGATCGAAGTGTTCGGATTTCCAGGCTGTGTGGAAAATTGCAGAAAAAGTTTTGCACGTTTTTTTGCGGTCGCGACGAGAGGAGGAGAAAACCCTCGTATCCCGGACTATTTCGTGGCTTCGAAGCGTCGAAGGGTGCGTCGCTAAAACAGCAACTCGCGGTGGTTCTCGCACCCTTCTCTTCGTTTCGCCGCGAATCCTCGAGTGCCACCGCGCACTTGTACATTATTCGTACGCCCGTGTTATATAGTCCCGGAGCGGTATGGAAAGTGCGTGAATATCTATAATACAGGAAGTCTCTGTCGCCCGAAAAAAGGAAATATTCAGTGATATTCGAGCGACGCTCCCGGTAACACGTGCAGATAACTGGAGCCGTCTTGCTCTCTCTTTCTTTTCCTCCTCCCCTTCACTCTCCGCGTTGAATACCGGCGAGATTGTCTTCCTGAATTTTCCACGCGTTCTCAATGGCAAAGCATTCCTCGACAATGTCTCCGGCTTCCCCAAAATGTCTCACGAGTGAGTATCTTTTTCGTCGTAGGACCATTGTATTTCTTGCAATACGCCGAAAACAAGCTCCAACCTCGAGACGCCTTTCGGCGCGATTTGCATACGTATCACATGCGGGAAAGGCGTCACTGTAAATGTGTCACGTGCTCGTGAATTTTCAAAGTTAACGCGCGTAGAAAAGTCACGTGACAGATGCGGTTGGCGGATATCGAGATCGTAACGAAAAAGTTGAGGCACTTGAAAAAATTCTCACGTTGTTTTTATTAGCAGTCGTCACAGTCGTCACAGGCGAAAAGTAACAATGTGGCCAATTTTCAGCAGCAACCCGACCCGAAAGTCCAGCGAAAGAAGCAGAAACGCAAGGAGGGTGAACGAAGAAACTAAATGCGAAAGGCGAGACAAGGCGACGAAGGGTGGAAAAAGCTCCTTCGCCTCGAAGTCGCGAGTGCAGCTCTCGAGACGGCGTATAAGCCGTCACGAAGTAGCGAGACGGGGAGCCTGGAAGTGAGACCGCGCCCCCTGCGATGAAATTTCATCGGCGAAATTCAATTAAGAGTAATACCGTTCGTGCGGCGTTACTTCCGCGAGTCCAACGAGCTTTTTCGGGCTGTTTCACTCAGGCAAATCTTCGCGGCAGGGTTCGCTCGACAAACGAGCCATTATCACTTTTTTCTTCGAATCAGCTTTATGGGCACAGCAGTACCAAAATACTTTGGTCACGATGACGACTACCAATTAACATCTTCGATTCAATCACTTATCCCGCACTGCTGGTTCGTGATTTTTCATAGATATTTCTATCAGCAGTGCGTCGTTTATACAGATCCCTACTGATACTCAGCCCCAACTCGACACAAGCAACTGGACACATAAATTCGACACTACTTACTCGATACGGTAAAACTCGACACATCACTAACTTAGACGGCAAAACCTGACTTATCACCAACTCGATACAGCAAAGCTTTCCCGTGGTGTATGTCGACAGAACAAGACAGTCCCGTGGCTTAAGGTAGATGTATCACAGAATCATTTTTTCAAGAATTTTATGAAATTTGTTACACACGTTCTTTAATACTTCATTCATACATCAGTGCAATTTCAATCAATTTTACCGTTCCGAAGCCGAAATATGCAATGTCGAAATTGGCTTGATTTACCTGTAGCGTATGCACGATGGTGCGTAAACGGTACATTATTAATTATACTGCCAACTTTTTTTTCAAGAAGTTAACAAAAAACTAGATGGAAGTAGAGGGAGACTTCACGAATATTCTACAAAAATTTGAACATGATTTACCGTTTAGTTTAAGAAATATAGCTTTGAAAAGTACGGTGCTTTCGGTTTATTAGATATTTCTGTGAGCGAACGGTCGCGTGGAGGGGAAGTGGGTACAACGATCTGGCAACAGATCGCCCGCAGTTTGGCGCTTAGTTCAAACAGCATACTGCCTGAAATTTCTGAATTTTCTGTTGAAAATTCAGAATTCTGCCCTTAAAATATAAAAAAAATTGTTTTTTTTTTGTACTTATATTGAACGCATATGGCAGCACCGACAGTTTTTGCCAAGTACTGGCGACTCGACGATACGCCTTCCTTTACATTCTATAACCTTCCATTCCTTTACATTCCATAACCTCAAAATTTTCCTTAGCCACTTCGCTTTTACGTCGCTCTCGCATTTGTGTCAAAGACGCTGCGATTTTTTTTTCTCCTCTATTTATTTTTTTAACGAATTTTCCTTTGTGTCGTGGCTGATTTGACATTGTTCAAGAATCAATTTTCGATAAGAATATTCCGCTTCGTTTCATTGAAAAACCGTCGTCTCGAATACAGCGTCCATATCAGTCTCTATGCTTTAGATGGCCGCGGTATACCACAGCTGTTTTGCGACGACGTCACGATCGTCATTCCCACACGCACACGTCTGAGTGCGTCGTCTGTATACGTGAATGTTTCCATGTATTTAAGCAGAGGTTGGAGGTTGGAGGTTGCAGTTCCGGCAAAACGTTCACTCGCATCGATATATCAAAAACAATAAATAGAGTAAAATTGATGGCAGCAAACAATATGTATTGTAATATCTATTGCTGCCTCGGCAATACTGTGTTTTGTTGATTTATTCACTATGAATTGATCGAAACACCGATATTCTAAATATGCAGATTGTATGTAACTTTTAGTGGAGATTGTCGCGATAGAACTACCTTAACTTGACATGAAAAGACTCCCGTGGTCCAACTCGACACGGCAAAACTTTCTTCTGATTTACCGTATAATAATTCTGATTTAGCATTATCGTACGGATCCAATATGTCGCGTGTTCAGTTAGGTCTGTGTCGAGTTGAACTCGTTTTCTTGAGCGCCGTGTCGAGTTGGGCGATGGTACAGTTTTGTCTTGCTGAGTTGGGCCATGGTACAGTTTTGCCGTGCCGGAATAGGCCATGGTACAGTTTTGCCGTGCCGGGATAGGCCATTGTACAGTTTCGTCGTGTTGAGTGGCACTATGGGAGAGTTTTGCTGTTTCAAGTTTAGCCACATGAAAGTCGAGTTGCGCGACGGGAATTTTGCTGTGTCGAGTTGCGCCACGGGAGAGTTTTGCCGTGTCGAGTTTTGCCGTGTCAAGTTAGTGATGTGTCGAGTTTTGTCGTGTCAAGTTAGTCATGTATCGAGTTTTGCCGTGTGAAGTTAGTGATGTGTCGAGTTTTGCCGTGTCAAGCTAGTGATGTGTCGAATTTTTCTGCGTCCAGTTGCTTGTGTCGAGTTGGGTCTGTGTTCAGTTGGGATCTGTAGAAACGACGCACCGCCATTTCCAGCACCGTCGTTTTGATCAGCACAGAAAGAAGCTCAAGGGTTCGCTCGCTGCCTCCCCGCAATTCGTGGAAACTTAAAATCACAATGGCCATTCCCATCCTTTTCCGCAGGGATGGCGCGAAGTTCCGTTCGCTCCCCTCGCACCTCTCAGCCGCCCCGCTCTTTCTTCCGCATCGCGGACTTTCTCAATTCCGGTGCTCGTCCCTCCCCCGGGGGAATCTCTATTAGTGCGGTTCCACTCGGCAGTTTTGTCGCGCCGTTGCCCTTCCCCGCGCCTCCTGCCTCGCCGCGTATCGTAAATTATCCCGCTGGAAAACAACGCAAAATTCGATCGAGAAATCGTTTGAATTCCGTGTCCCGCTTGGGCGGCACCCGGGACGGATAGTCCGCACGATTCCCGAATGCTAATGCCACGGGTTGCAAGACGCTCGGACGGCGAGCGTGCGCCACGCACGTATACTCGTTTTTGGGTCACCCCGGCCCTCCCCACCCGACAGACCCTACTTTGCTCACTGCAGTTGTCTGTATATTTTCGGCGTAGAGAGCCGCCCTCCAGCCCTCACGACCCTTTCCTCCCCGTTCCTTCGTTCTCTCAATCACTCACACTCACCCTCGCCATCTCACTCACTCCGACACTCACACAATGTTTAATTCACACTGTTAAAACAATCTGTGTTAAATTTAGTATACAAGTGTTAAAAGTTTTCTTGCGGATACAGTTCATGATATTTGCAATACGTAATTTCATTTCCAATAAATGGTATATTAAAAATAAGAGTATCCAACTGGAATGTTGCTGTACAACCGTATATTAAAATGTGTACAATTTGTAGTAACTCTACAGTGTACAAAATCTACTAGAAATTTAATGTTCAGTACTGGAAGTTTTTATGCATAAACTGGTATACTAAAATTCACATACTAATGCAGTCCAGAATTAACTTATGACACAGTAATTTTTATTATTTGTTTGATTTGATTTATTATGAAAATCAAGTTACGTATTATAAATTTCATGAGCGGTTTCTGAAAAAAAAAAATTAAAGCCCTTGGTATTCCCGTATAATTTGGCGGTGGTTACGATGTTTTTCTCTCCGTGTACGCAGTTTGTAAATTTCATATAGCATTGTATAGTAATAATGTTATAAAGTTCACAATATTCTTACCATACTGTATAATATTTTCCAGATGTACATAACGAAAATTCATAGTTGTATATTATTTTTCTAAGTCTTGTTTAGTAATTAATCAGTCATATACAAATATGATATTATTACATTACGCATGTAAAAAAACTCTTCAACTGTGCTTTAACACCGAGACTCATATATAAAATTCATCATGAGTATATTAAAATCAATCACGTTCATTAGTTTTATCGTACATTATGTATGAACATTTATTTACTATACTTGGTTCGTAAATTTCATACACCGTTGTATAATAAAAATGTTGTACATTTCGTAATATTCTTAACAGTACACACTCGCTAACACACTCGCCTCTTTCACTCACTCAGAATCTGCTTCGCCCTCAGTCACCTTCACTCACGTTCTCACACTCACAGTGTCCTCCCCCTCTCCCACACTCACCCGCAGTCATCATCTCCCGCCCCTTCGCGCTCAGTCACAGTCTACTTTACATTCGCACTCGCACTCACACTCACTTGCACTTTCCTTCCCTGTCCCGAGTCCACGGGAAACGCCGTTACGGCACCGGAACGCGAGAAAAATCGAGTCGGAGAGAGAACGACGAGTAGACGAAAGAGAATTTCGCAACGGGCGAGCGCGATTTTGCCATACAGCACAGGGACATTTTAAAACGTCCCGCAGAATTTACGAGGCGTCGCGCCCCGCCCCGTCCTCGAGAGTGCTCGTGGGAATTGAGAGATTTTCCCCGGTGCGGCACAGCCAGCGCGCTTACTTCTCGCTCCTCCCCATCTCCCTCCCTCTCTTTGTCCCTCGTCGTTCGATTTTAGTGTCTTTAATTTTTATATTCATCCCATTAAGGACGCTCGCTCGGTAAAGTCCGTCGAAAACGATTACTAACATTTTTTTAACAATCTTGGCCAACGTTCGCGACAGCCCGCATCGATACCAAGTGCCTCGCTGACTCTGTAAGCAAAATTGTTAACACAGCAACGAAATAAAAAAAGAATCGCGAATACGCTTCACGGCAAAATAACGCGGAAAAAAGAGAGCGGCTCACTGATTTTATCTGCAAACTTTGGGAATGAGCTCGAGGGTCTCCTGTAAACGGTGTTTAAGAGAAAATGCTCGCTCGCGAACGAGCGAGGCTCATTTCCAGCTTTTACACCGGGCCCCACTTGATCCTCCGGTCGGGCTCGTTACTTTTTATTTTCGACTTATATTTTTCGTCTTCCCCCACTTCGGGCCGCTTGCTCCGTATACACGACCCCCTTCGTAGAGAAAGGCAAACGATTCTTTCCCGAGCGGGAAATAGAGAGTTGGGCTTGCGGTGGAGAAGGGAGTATCCCCCAGAGGACGAAAAAAAAAAAAAATAAGCAAGAAGAATAGGAGGAAACGAGAGGGAAAAATCGAGACAGGAGCATTTGTATTCCAAGCACGTGGGCAGACAGCATCGATACGCGAAAATCGAATGTCATGAGAGAATTTGAATAAAAGTGCCCTTAGCCGGGAATACGCCTCGTAGCTTCTGCTCAGCATATTGTCATCAATTTTCCCTCCCTCGATTTCCCCGTTTCGCTTTGCTTCATTCGATTATACTCTTGTTGTTTTCCTATTTTGTTTAGCATTTTTTCTTATCGTTGTGCAACTCGAGGGCTTGGCTGTACTCTTAGCTGGTACTACAATTTATTTATCACTTGTCGAACACATTTGCTCGTTATTATTGTGATTATTTATTTTTCTCCAGTACTAAAAAACAGGGAGGAAGCAAGGATAATATTCAGCGCAGCCGTTGAATACTCACGCGAGAGATCGAAGCTAATGTCTCGCTTCACTTCGTGGTCTGGAGAATTGCGGAACCCAAGTGGATGCCGCACTTGGCGCTGCATTGCAGTGCGCCTAAGGCATCGGCTTTCACTCTCGATGGCAGCGCGTGTACCGCTCAAACTGTCTCACCAAGTTGTCGGCGAAGAAGGAGAGAGGCCTTACAAGTTTCCTACCCTCGTTCGTCTCCGTTGGTGAGTGCACGGAGGGCACTTCAGGAAAGTGCTCACCGCCCAAACCCATCCCGGCATCTCGAGCTAGCCAAATAGTCCGCTTTCGTTTTTATTCTCTTCCGTCGCAGTGGCATTTAACGACATCGACATTACGCCGACTCTCTTTTCCTTTTTGGCGGGAAACAAAATATCGCTCTACGTGAAATCTCCTTTTCTCCCGACTCCGCTAAAATAACCCCATTTTGTGTCCGCAACGCGGGCAGAAAATCCCTCATTTTTGACGCGTGACTTACGCATGCGCAGTCTGCTTTCATTACCTCCCTAGGGAGGTAATCAGCTCATTCCTGCCCGCGCGGGAGTATTGGGAACCGTACTACGCACGCGTGTCGTCACTTGTCAAAAATGAGGTTATTTTCCGTCCGCGTTGCACACACGAAATGTGGTTCTTTTTTTAGCGAAATCGGGAGAAAAGTATAGTACGCTACATGGGAGGAGTGCAACTTTTCACCTCGTGTGAATTTCTGCCCTCGCTTCGCTCGGACATCAAACTTCACACTCGGTGAAAAGTTGCACTTTCCTCCCTTGTAACGCAACGTACTATTTTCCAGAGTTTATGGGATACATTTCCACACCGAGAGAAAAAGTTTCCTTGATATCAAAGAAATGGGTGGATTGAATTTTTTTCATTGATTTCAATAAAACATTTCTTTGAATTTCAAAGACAGGGTCTCCTTGATTCAAAGAAACGATATACTTGATGATATCCGGTCCGTCAACATTTGGCGCATTCGCAATAAGTTGTATTGGTGTTCCTCGCGCGAGCAGGTCTGTTATGTTATGGTCAAGTCACGTAAAATCAAGAAGATAATCATTGGTTAAACCATCAAAGTTATTGGTTAACATATCTAAGTACTGTGATACGTAACCAAGAACTTGATCGACATAATCTATAATTTGGGTGATGATATCATTCAAAGAAAACATAATAATAACTTAAGGATATTATTTCATTGACGTCAAAGAAATGTTTCATAGATTGAGATTTCAATGAAATTTCATTAAATCAATGAAACTTTTCCTGTTGGTGCACTGCCGTCGTCAGGAAGCTGACATGATCAAACTCATCCGGATGTCGCTTCTATTCTCAGAGACACCGGCTGAGCACTCGGACCTTCGGGTCACTCGACGAGTTTTCTGAGACTTCCATTAGCTTCCCCGAAGAAACCGTGGAAGACTTTTACGTGAACGTCGCGTGTACGTTAAGGTGGCCGCTTCGCAAGGGCTGAAACGTCTGATACGCCGGATCAGCTACCCTCTCTGTTTCAGCCGCTATCCCCGTCCTCGTTCGCCCCGAGGGTGGCAGACACTTGCAACCCCTCGAAAACCCGGTGTTTTCCACGAGACCAAATAGAATTTGTGGTCCTGCGGTCCTCCCGCGCCCTTTCATCGTCCTCGCTGTGTATCAGCCTCCACTTTGAATACATACGCGGACCCCGGAGTCTAGTCTTTTCAACTGGCGGTACATTCAGCGGGGAAATAGACCATTTCCCGGTGATCAGAGTCTACGGGAGGACGTCGCTGCGGCTGAAGGCTCTTCTAAAATCCGTCCACGTCTGAATTATTAGGATTTGCCGCGCAAGAGCTTTTCCCCGAGTGCTCCGGGCTTTCGAGGCCGCCTCGAACCTACGCAATCCGGCGAGCGTGCCAGGTGTCGTCACGGGCGTTTTATGACCGGTCACCAAAGGGCAGTATACACCGGATGTCGTTTACATGAGAATCGCTCATTGGGGAACTTGAACCACTGCCAGAACGCATTATTCGAGAGGGACAGCGGCGACTGTGCCCGGATTGCGCCACTTCCATCAACGTTTCATCCTTCTCCTCCACCCCAGTCGGACAACAGTTTGAGCGTATGCACGAATCCCGGGTAATATGAGGGTTCAACCGCCGGCGGGCAAAAGCAGGAGTAACGCACGCCTCGGAATCCTGTATTTCCATCCGCGGGACTTGATCGTCATTGTCGAATGAAGTTCATGAAGGACCTTGGTCATTCGGCCAATCCACTTTGCCAGGGGGATTCGTTCGTCAAACCCTTCGAGCGTTCAATCTTTCGGATGATGCGCTTATAAGAAAACTTGGAGTTCGTTGCAAAATTTTTTTGCTTTATAATAATTGAAAAAGGGCTAGTCGTTGGGTTGTTTTTTGTCTGCAACAAGGCGGGTTGAAAAGCGATAAAAATGCCAGACGTCCTTGCAGAAGGATGGATTAGGGTGGCCCAACGCGGGGAGACCCAGCACCCCGATGGTCTAGCGACGGAAGATCGGTGGTTTTTATTAGTTCCTCAGAACACCGGGCAGCCTCCCGCGGGGCCAAAACTCTCTTGAGACAATTGAAACGATACATCAATGCTAGGCAGGCTCTTGTTGCCGTTCTTCTTCGGCTTGTTTTCCCTCCCGACTGCCTTCGCCACGCTTGTTACGTCTGCTATGCTCGTCTAGTGAAACGCTGGAACGTTGTGGGTGGCCAAGAGCTCGGGAATAGGCGGGGCACGACCGGGGAAAACTACAAAGATCCTGAAATGCAACGCAAATCAAGGTACCAAGTGGTCACACCGCCTTCATTTGTTCAAATCATTTTCATTTAGTTTCAATCAAATTATAAAGGTATTCCGAGTGAATTAATCTGTTATTCTTAACACCACTTAAAAAAAATTTGTTTGAAAATGTATAATTTGTATGTGAAGTTTTATGCGTATAGGGTAAATTCATTTTACTATACTATTGCGTCAAATTTTTAATACACGGTATATTTAATATACACGGTAATTTTAATGTACAGTGTATAAAATTTAATCGATTTAGTATTAAATTTGGAAAAGCATTTTCCTGAAAGAAAATGCCTATAATTACCGCCGGACAGCTTAAGTATCTGTACTATAGTATTTCATAGATAAATTATGAATATTCCTTAAAAAATACATCCACGAATGCTTATTATTGTCAGCAATCGTCTGGGTCGGGATTTGAACTACCGAACCAAGAATACCTGTCTCTGCTTACCTATCTAAGATGCTACCGATTACGCTATTGCCTACATGTGAATTTCGTTGATTCAAATGCCCTATATAATGTGATAGGAAAATAAAGTCCGTAATTTCATCCTCGACGTCACGCACTCAAAATACTCCTCGAGCGCTCGTAGGGTCTCAGCTTTGTCAATTACATTAATTATGTTTAATTACTTCTACTTTATTTTGTTTCTACAGCAATTGTCAAAACTTTTATTATTGTTGAGACGTCTATTCTCAAAGGATCAATATCACCAATATGAGAGAAGAAGATAGCGAGATAATCTCGTATACTATCCACAAAATTAATAAGGATGTCAAAAGGACCGAGAGAGCAAGTGTTAAGAGTATCGATCTCGCTATCGATCGAGTCGGCAAATCCATTGAAGAGCTGATGAAACGAATAACAGCGCACGATAATTACTTTTTCGTCGACCGTCTGTGAGCACGGAGGGTCAGCCCTCGAGGAGCGTCGACAATTGCTTAATAGACGAATTGTATTGTCATATATTGAAAAATTGTATAAATTTATTGAAAACATCCTTATAGGATCAAATAATTTGTCAAGTGGTGTGAACTGTGAGGAGGTAGAGGAGCACTCACGTGAGTTATTGTGATACGTTTATATTTCTGGCCTTGAACATTTTCTCGCTTTCTGTCGACCATTTAAATTGTGTTATATTATCGGGTCCTCCAATCCTACCCGCCCTGGAACATCTTGACAGTCAATTGATAGTCAAAGCTTGCCGTGAGCATCAGTAATAAATTGTCAAATTGGTTTGTTAGCGTTATAAAAACTAACTGGCGCTCAAATAATATAAAAATTTCATTAAAATTAAATGAATAGGCAACGTAAATAGCCAACTAGTAATTTATATTATCAAAATCAACAGAGCGCTGACAGCCATTGACCCAGGCTGCAACAGATGCCGACGTTATTATTTATTATTTAAATATTTGTCAAATTTGGTCTTTTACCTAGATTAAAAGGTGAAAAATAGCATCGGTATCACTAAATCACACTGAAATTATAGACAAAAGATGAATATCATTCGCAAAATCGTTTTGGAGCAGTTATACAAATCAGTGATTTCAACCGGTAACAACTAAATGTCACTGGATAAGAAAACAAAGACAGTTCGTATTAACATAACATATGTTGTAATTTTCTTGCACTTTATATCAAATTCATTTACCTGTATAGTAAACGTACGTCACTTTAATATATCAGTTTCTTCATATTGAATGCCGGTTATTATACATTCAATAAGAATGTATTAAATTTCATTTGAAGATTCTGAAAATCACAAACATTGTATAGTAATAACATTTTTAGTTACCGTATTGCACATTTCATATACACTTGTATGTTAAACATGTTGTAAATGTACAAACATTTTTAACAGTGAAGGTCATTAATTAAGTAAGGACAAGATCGTCGAGGGTATCTACGGGGAAACCTCCTTAATTGTCAGAAGCTCGGTTTCTAAGCCAGCAGCTAGAGAAACGTTTCGGAATAGCACATTTTGTACAGCTATCCGTGGACTCTCTTTGTAATCCTCGAAAGCCCAGCAACGCAAGAACGGAGACCAACCGCGACATTGAATCCACGTCCGGACCCTCGGAATCCTTTGCTCTCTCGGTTTCCCCTTTTCTGTGATTTTCCTCGAAGCTCCAGGCGGTTCGAGCCACGTGTCCGAAGGCACTAAACTCGCACTGCCAGTAGTTCCGCTGTCCGCCACTTGAAATGTGCACAGGTTATACGTGCGCAGTGATTAGATATTTCCAGACACGCTTCCAAGCAGTTTATTCCAGGATATATTCCAGACGACCACTTTGTTATCTCGTAGTCCTATCGTTTTCCACAAATGGCTTCCATTCTGGCGGTGCTCCTGCGTGGGCTTCTGCTAAAGGGGATTATCTTCCCGTGCCGCGGAATTGGGCGATTATCGGTGATCGAGACCATTACACACCGCCGAGGTCTCGTGCTCTCGTGGGATTTCTCGCGCCTATCCGTTCGAGCCTCGATTCCGCGACACCTGAGCCTGCTGATGATACTTTTGTGTCAAACGTGACGCGCGATCCGATTGACCTAACAAAATTATGGGCTCTCCGCTTTGACTCGACACTTTTTAGCGCTTTGTTCTGTCGATTTGTTACGGAGTTAAAATGTCCGACCAATAACAATAACCCTCCGTGTGTAAACTATATTTTTCCATGCACGGTGTGTACACTGGGTCTTTCAGGGAACAGTTGAGTTTTCAAAATGTTCTACGCTTTCAAAAAATCTGAAAAAATTCAGGGATACTCCTCGAAGTGTCTGCTACACAGTCCAGAAGTTCCCGAAATCAAAAGCTTATAACTATTGTTAATAAAAATTGAGTTGTAGTCGAAAATAGGGACAAAACGAGTTTTTGTTAAAAAATTCATAACTTCGCTATAAACGAATGTAAAAAAAAACTGTTATAGGGTTTTGTAGTTTAGACTATGAGCTTTCAAAAGAATATCGGGTCATTGGGGTAGGCTTTGAAAAGTTGAATTATTTCAGTACCTGAAAGTGGGGAATATTTTACAAAGTCAGGCATGTTATAAGTACACTAAACGATAATTATCCGACGCAGAATCAATGTCAGGCGTTAGAATAATGTAATACAAATTTATTTCCAATAAAAATATTGGAACATGGCGGATGAATAAGCCAAAAATGTAAAATATGTTGTTTTCAACATAAAATAAAAGTACAATGAAAATGGTCAGAAAAAGCATAAAATTACAAGAAACATGTATTTTAGTCATGAAAAGACCGAAAAACTACGAAAAAAGCAAAAAAACTGCATCCGTTTACCTATGAAAACACCGACGCCGTGTGTACACTGACCCTTTGAGAGAACAGTCGCGACTTGCACAGACTGGCGTTTGCCTGCTATTGGCTAAATCCGGGTGCTACTTGAGTCTTTTGTCCACACTACCAACTAGATTTTTTAGGGGGGGAAGTCGAAGCCCGTACTTCATTCATTGGACAGAAATTTCAGTTCGAAATTTCGACTGTTCCTTAAAAGACCCAGTTTACACACGGGGGGATAATTTTGCAAAAATTAAAAAACTCCCGACTGAAAAAGAATCTTAATAAGTAAACGAATTGGGTAAATAAAAAATTAATAATTACATAACCATTCGCATATCATAGTCGGGAGGTTTTTTCAACATTAGGTGAAGAAATCTGGTTATGTCATTATTTAACCATTTTTTATTTATTAAAATTATTTTTCAGTCAATATTTTTTAAATTTTGTAATATTTAATTTACTTCATTCTTTTCAAAGAAATTCAAACACTGACATCTGCGCTATGAAGTGAGTTGCAGATTACACATCAATGGTGGCCGTCTTGAGATATTTCCATATATTCAAATAGGCTACCTGCAAAATTTATCTATGCGAATCGACAATTTGGCAGCTCCATTTATGGAAAAAGGCATTAGACGCTAGTTATAGAATCGACGTACGAAATTTGGTTAAATAATTTTTTACCGTTTTCGAGAACAAGGCGGGCAAATCACTGAAATCAGCTGATCGTCGCGAAACGCATAACTTCCGTAATTTTATTTGAAAATTGTTGTAATAGAAAAATCTCAATTGAGGCACCTCTAAACATCATTTGTCAGCGAATTTCTATGGTACAATTGATTGTTAGGTCAACTTCTCGAGCTTGAGCCATCAAGACAAAAATAAAGTGCGATAATAAGCAGTGAGAAACGGAAATGAAAAAAAAATCATTTATTTATTTTTTTTTTGCTCCAGCGAGGCAGTCGGGAGTTAAAAATAGAAAATTCTTTACGAATCAAAATTGGTACACAGTCGTTTCTAAACATATTGGGGCGTTTTTTGTACATCGCAGAAGTGTCAAACCGACGCGTGAGGCGGTGTAAACAATAAAAAGTAGCAAAAAAATTGTTGTGAAACGCACGGACGAGCCACGGCGCTTTGAAACTGCGTGGTAGAACTGCAAAACGATGAGGCAGAGAGAGGCTGAGCCGACGGGAGGGAAGAGTCATCAGACTCCGAGAGGGAAGCAAGGGAAAAAAACCTCTCTGGGCTGTGGCGTTGGCTCTGGGGGATGAAACGGGGTTGCTGCATTTGTATTCACGGTGGCTTCTCGCACGGTTGATGAGCCCCGGCTGACGTATCGTCCTGCCAATCCCCCGGCTCATCCGTCTCTCTTTCTCTCACCCTGTCCTCGACGCGCCTACGTGATCTGTCTGACAGAAATTCGTAATCGAAGTGAGGCCTCCATCGCGTTTGTCCTGCGTTGCCGCGACTCTTCATCGAGTTATCTCGGGTCGGGCGGATATGGATAAATGCGTTTAAGATCGCGGAAAAAAAAAATTCCTACCGACTGTTCAACGAGAAATAATCAAAGAAAAAGGCAATCGACGACAAACTTTATGAATAGTAAATTTTCTAGTTTTTGAAGTCAGCCCTAAAGATTCTATCAATTAACATTTTTTTTTTCTTTTTTTCTTTTTTTTTTTTTCAAACCGCAAACTGAATTTTCTCATATTAAAAATGACTACTGATCCTCAATTATCGGAACGACGAAATGGAAAAGTGACTTCCCAATTTTTTCCGGTAAAAGATTAATTTAATTTAATTTAATTTAATTTATTAACGGATCACTCCTTTCAATTTACAATAGTGTTTAAAGTGGAGCCGCAGCTGAAAAATTCCAGTTTATACAAGAAACAACAATTAAATACATCTATGAACTAAATTAAACTATTAAAGAGAAACCTAATGTAAAACATTCATAAGCCTATTATCACAAAATTATTCACAATACTTCTTAGGCCGTCGTTCATAGTGAAGGATTTTCTCGCGTGCTTGAGCAAGGAATGAATTGTAGGATATACCCATGAAATTTAACGATGGGAATTCATTTCCCAACCTCGCCAACCGTTGTATGGTAGAGTTCTCCATGTAATTTACGTGGGTCAGTTTTTGTTAAAAAAAAAGTCGTGACGTTGTTTGACGCACATTTCTTTGAGGAACATTTATCGACACACTACCGATGAGGATACGAGCCCATTAACAAATCTAAATAAATAGCAGACATCGTTTAACAATCTTACAGACGTAAGCGATGGTATTTCCATTAGCGTAGAAATGTTCGCATAATCGTGGTTATCAATGGCCATCGAAAAAAATTTCATGAAAATGAAAATTTTCAATCTGTCGCCCGTTGCCACAATTTTTTTGTGACGCCCTGTAGTCTCGCCGTCCCGGGACCCTGGGAGTTAGGGGGTGGTTGCCCTCGTCGCTCTGAATTATTGGGAAAACACGTACGCCCTCGTGGCGCCCCCACCGTCGAAACGCATCCCCTTTCCACGAAGAAGAAGCTTAGGGTGGGGGGCAAGGCGCTGGACTCTGTTTTCCGTTCCCCCCACGAACGCGTTTCATCACGCTTTATTACACACCCGTTAAATTAATGAAGAAAAGGCTCTGTGTGCACCAGGGATTGGGATAGCACACAAAACCTGATGGTGAACGTATATACACACTGGAGTGAAGCACTTCACCGCATAAAATCACGAGCCAATTCCCTTCCATTAAACCTTGGAGAGAGAGTTTTCTCTTGGTTGTTCTCCCGTTTCTCTGTCTCGCTCGGCATCTCGCAGTCTCGGTGACTCGATTACGAGACGCGACGCTTGATTGATCGATCGGCTATCCAGTTTCGTTTGACTTGTCTCACTCGGCGCGTTCCTTTGCCTCGTCTCGATTTCAACCTGATGCTACGGTTCCCCGGCATATCTGGCACTCGAATAACCGGAGAAAGCGTGGGCACTAGCAAACAGAGCGCGAAGGGAGCAGGAAATATAATAGTGAAGAAATAGTCTTTTTATGATGACAACTGTTTGATTGGTAATCATTTTTGTCGTCTGAAACCATTTTTTTAAACCTAAGTCTAAAATGACAAGACCAGAGTTGTCAAGTCCTAAGTCCTAAATCTTTTAAAAGTAAAGTTGACGGTACAATTGGTTCTGTAATTATTAATTAATAATAGTAACATTAAGTCATTATAATAAACCGCGTACATTTTTAAATGGCTGTGGAAAATATTTTTTCTCAGCTGAATTTCATGGTAATTCATGGTAAGAACCATTAATATTGTGATAATAGTTATCGTTATCTGTGTGTAAACCAGAGCTGGATAAAATACTCGAAAATACTCAAAATACAAAACACAAATCCTTTTTGTACTTAAAATACGTTGATAAGTACTTCGTTTAAGTACTCTTTAAAATACGTAGTAAAAATCAATGGTATGTCTATTGCTGCTGAATAGGATCATGCAAAATCATTCCAATGTGGTATAAGGTGTATAATTTATTTTTATTTGGCTACTTAAACTGACATTCAAACATTTCCGAAGCATATGATCGTTTCTGCTGCTAATTCATTTGTTGTGTTGTCGATTAATCGCCGACATACGTTATAGGGTAAAATCACCAGTAAATGAACAGTTAAGCAGAACAATCTGATTATCATAGGTTTCAACAAAACCTAACATTTTCAGACTGTTCGCGAAAATGTTAACGTTTGACCAAAACGTTGAATTATGTGATGCAGCTAAAAAAGCTCGTATTTTGATCGCGAATTGTACAAAAATGAATACTAAAAACCAAAAACCCAAAAACAGCAGTAAATGAACGGGCCAATCGAACCTACACGTTTATTCGAAAATAGGCTTCTGCAACACAATACTCACAGTAGATAGAGTTAAATAACAGACAAATTAATAATCTATTGTTCATCCAAGTCGTCGTAATTTCTCATGAATTCTCAAGAAGCTGTTCATTCACTGGTGACAGTTCAATTACTGGCGCATTCATCCCATCAGACTCGGGAGTGCTATTGTGGAACGCCTTTGGCACAAAAAGAAAAAAGTATATTGTAAACATTATATAACATTATACTGTTAATCTCTCCCAAGCACTTCGGCTGCAGCTAATCGTACAATCATTCTCGAAAAATAAAAATGCTTCCGAATATGGAGCAGACGCAAAAGTATTTACTAATTTGTACTTAAACGTATTGAAAACACCAGTAAAGTATTTCAGTACTTACAATACTTAAAAAATACTATCTATTTAAAATACTGCTCTGCTCTGGTGTGAACTAAGTATTCAGTAGTAATATCCCGAGACCTTCAAAGTTATCGGAATATTGCCCGATTGTTTTGTTGCTCAACAGGAAAACTAGAGGGAAATCGATTAATTTTGGAGGTCGACGGGTATTTGTCGGATTATTTTTCGGGTTTGGATTTCGGCTAAGCACACAGCAGTCGAGGAAACAGGACATATTGACACATAAAATATGTCTATAAGAATATTATATTGGTTGAAAACAAGTGAAGAGCTACTGTGCAATATCCGGATGCAATTTCCGATGAAATTTTTAACAAACGAACTCTATTACCGAGAATACTGCGCTGTGATTGGTCGAAATTTAGATCCGAAAAATATTCTATTTTGTTTTGCAGCTTGCAAGAAAAGCTGTAGAGGGTTTTTCTAGAACAAAATACTGAAAATTAATGGAATTTTCGAAAATTTCTGAATCACCTTATAGTCGCGCAGAGCAGAGCGACGTGGAAAGAGAGCAGAGGACAACTCCGGCGTGTACGCTGAGAGCGAGGAGATCCGCGCGTTGGCACTCGCGGGGGCGGCAAATTTGACGCTGGCGCTGCAGCAACCCCCGACGGAGCGCGGGGGTTGGCCCGCACTCCACGTGTTTCTCGCCGAGCTGCTACGGGCGTAGCCGAGTCACTCCGACCTCCGGATTTCAACTCGATTCCCCCAGCACACAGCCGCAGCTCTTGCTCTCTGTTACGGAATGTTCTGAGTTTAGTTCGCGTGCCGCGACTACAGCCAACGCACCGCAATCTCCTACGGTCTCCCTCGATCCGCGTTTCCTTCTCCGAACCTTCTCGGCCGACAACGTTTTTTTTTTGTTTTTCACAAGTTATTCCGCAATTTATTTACATCACCGACGCTATTTTTTTAAGGGAATAATAATTATCTTTTTTTATGAATCGCTGTCAAAAGGTTAAAATTATTTTTCGACATTCCGAGTTTTTTGTTACGTGGCAAAGATTTATCGAGTTTTCGTGGTGAATTGTTGGTTACAAGTGCGCGAACAATTTTTAAACAAGGATACACCGAAGAAGTGCAAGAATGTCTAAATGACAGATCTGTGAACATTGGTGCAAAATCGCAGGTAAAACTTTGAGATTTATTTCTGAGATATGATCAACAAATATTAACGATTTAATGAATTGCCACGTAGAAATATCAAAATTCTTATCAAAATAGTGAGGAAAGAATGTCAAAGAAGAGTTAGAATTCTATTTTACGTAATTGGATTGAATTGATCGATTCTTGAATTTTTGTCGGCATCGTTATGTGGTTGGAATCTCTTTGGTTTAATTCTTATTGCTTGGTACCGCGTCGCCGGTATCTCATGCCGATTCGATATCGGCCTATGAAAATAACTCCTGGTCTCGTCGGCCGAAATATTCGTCGGCGCTTCGCGTGACAAGATATCGTTAATCCTCGGGTACCGCTCCGCCGAAACGCATTTACTCACGCTCTCAATGTCACTTTGGTCGATATAAATTTGTCCGCATAGCCCGCGGAACCGTGGCAAGGATTCGTTCCCGGTTGAATTGCTCGTTAACACAATGTTACGTCCATTATGGTGACATTAATGCTATTTTTTAATTGAAGACTCAAGATCTATTGCTAAATGTCAAAAACAGTTTATTTTATACCCAATTTCATATCAATAACGTAGAAAAAAATGGTTACCGTAATAAAGAAAATTGACCGAAACTTAAAAAGTGTATAAAACTTATTGAACGATTTTTGAAAACTAATCTGGTCGTTAAGTGATACGACGGATAATGACAAATTCATTGTATTAGCAATGATACTAATAATCAGAGCTGTCAATCCTTAATTCTTTTAGAGACAAAGTGGATGGTAGAATTGGTTTTGTAATTATTAATTAATAATAGTATCATGGAAAAATGATAGTATAATGTGTATATTTTTATGGCTGCAAAGAATGTTTATTCAGAATAAAATTTCACGGCAATTTTCCTGAAAAAATGGTGAAATGTGTTTGATGCAGCACAAAAAGTGTTTAAAACTTATTGAACAAAGTGTATAAAACTTATTGATTATTAGTATTATTGTATTACCAATAATACTAATAATCATAGTTGTAAATCCCAAATTCTTTTAGAAGCAAAGTTGATGGTACATTCAGTTTTGTAATTATTAATTAATAATGGAGTATCATGGAGAAATTATAATATCGTATGTATATTTTTAATGGCTGCAGAGAATATTTATTCACAATAAAATTTCTCGGTAATTTTCCTGAAAAATATTGTGAAATGTGTTTGATGCAGCACGAAAATAATGGAGGGCCGTGTTCTTCCATTTATTCGCAATTACTCACAATTTTTTTATTGAAAATTAGGTATCTATGCAGCTATTCAAAAAATCTCACATCATTTTACAATCGCTGCAGGTTATTATTATTAAATCACACTTACGAAACAAATCGTGCTGTAACATTTGTTTCTTAAACCAATGAGGATTTACAACTACAACTAATAATAATAGCGATAGCAATAACAGTTTACCGGATATAAAAAATGTTCCGTTCGTCGAGTTTCGACGTGAAATTGATATATATATTTTTGTTCACTGACGATCGGAGTGCGAAGACGTTTACCACGAAGACGGATCGCTCGCACCGGCGTGGAAAATTGAGTCTGTGATCACCGTCCGGAACCTTTTACACCGTGGAGTCATCACGCGCTTCACTTGCAGTCATCGTACTCACTTGACTCTATTTCCTCTTTTGCCATACGCCAGGCCGCGCGCCACATCGACGCTCCGAGAAACACTCGAGAAAGAGAGACGGCAAAGTGCACGAATCACCGGTTTCGTTGAACCGCGCCTGCCGTCATAAAGATTGGCCTTGTACTCGACGGACCTCTCCGTCGCTCCTTCGCTCCTCCTCGTTTTCCGTCCTCCTCGACTATCGCCCAGTCTGCGGCGATAATTCCGCGTACTCTGATTAACTCTCGATGGAACGTGGAATTCATGGGAGTTCCAATCGTGCGTAATCACAACCTTTTCACGTTCCTTTAATTGCTTTTCCACAGAGTTACTTTTTTGTCTAAGGAAAAATGAATCTCCAAACAAAAATCCAACAAAATATAATGGATTGCAAAAACTGTCGAGGCCAAAATCCTGATTCTCGTAGTCGCCCACTCGTGCTATTACTAAAGAAAAATGACAAGACCAGAGTTGTAAAATCCTAAATCTTTTAGAAATAAAGTTGACGGTACAATTGGTTCTGTAATTATTAATTAACAATAGTAACATTCAGTCATTATAATAAACCGCGTACATTTTTAAATGGCTGTGGAGAATATATTTTGTCTCAGCTGAATTTCATGGTCATTTTCCTGAAAAAATGCGGTTAAGGGGAACCCTGGATCTCCGTTTTTCTTTTTATTTTTTTGTGGGGAAACGTATAAATGTAGACGACTGCGGTTTTTTTCTACTTGTTATTTACGTTTTAAAGTGTACAATGAATTTTTTTTAAGTTAAAAATTGTCGGCGTCCCAGGTCCTCAAACACGATCATCCAAAATAAATGGCTACCACTCTCCTGACCACTGCAATTATGTGATCGGACTGAAATTGTGCATACATACTCGAGAAACATGTCTTCATGAAATGACGTAGATTTTTTTCGATTACTGCAAAATTAAGAAAATGGCGGCGTTTAAAAGATTTTTCCTCTAGGTTTTTCGTATAAAAACTGAAAAATTAAGTTGTCGAAAGAAACCTCCATCATTCCATGTAGGCATGTTTCCCGGGTATGCATGCACAATTTCAGGCCGATCGCATAATTACAGTGATCAGGAGAGTGGTAGCCATTTATTTTGGATGTCCGTGTTTGAGGACCTTGGACGCCGACAATTTTTAACTTTAAAAATTTCATTGCGTACTATAAAACGTAAATAACAAGTAGAAAAAAACCGCAGTCGTCTACTATTATTCGTTTTCCCATAAAAATATTAAATGAAAAATGGTGCTACAAGGTAGAAGTCCCTCTTAATGCATTACGAAGGTAATGGATGAACGTGCTCTTCCATTCTCTTCACAGTTGCCCACTATTGTGTATTGAAAATAAAGTGTCTATGCAGCTATTCAAAAGTTCTCACAACATTTTATAATCGCCGCGGGTTGTTGTTATTAAACAACACCTACAAAACAAACCGTACTGTAACATTTATTTCTGAAAGTAATGAGGACTTACAACTCTGGATACGACGATGTATATCCATCCTGCGGTGCGTCGTCCGGAGCAGACGCGAGAGGGACGAAGAGGCTGAGAGATTTCGAGGAGACAGCGCGGCGCCACCGTGCAGCTTCTCCACAGAGAAATTTCTTCCCTCTCTGTCGATCCTCTTCTTCATCCCTCTCAGGAAGGTTCCCCCTGGTCTGCTTCGCTGTTTTGATGCCGGAGAATCCTCTGCCAGTCAGGGCGTGATAACGAGCCCTTTCTCCGTGTTCCTTCACTGTCCCCGCACCGACGCACAGCGAGAGACACGAGAGCAGTGCGTCTGTTTTTTTTTTGTTCTTTTTTCCTTCCCTTTTCCGAGCATCCCTGCACGCAGTCTGTAGCTGCATTCAGCCCAAAGGAAGTGGAGAAGCGGAAGCGAAGTGCGCGACGAAGTTTGCGTGACACGAGGCGACGGATTAGTACTTTCTTCTCGGCACTTTAGCGTGCATCGCTCTCCCGTCTCACAGCAATTTTCGCCTCAAATGTCGCTTTTAATTACTGACCGTTTTAATTAGCGCCGAAACATTCAAGCCAGTCGAGTGGCCTCGACGTTTCGAATATCCGACTTTGATGCACGCGTATAGATGCTCGCGTGAACATCCCGTTTGTAGGAAATATAAAATAAACAACATTGAAGAGGTGGAGTGGTAACCTTTTTTCGTCACCCACTTCCGAGCATAAAATGTTGTTAATCCTTGCTCTTTTTTTCTCACCAATTAAATGTCGTTCGAGCAGACGCAGCGTGATCTCTGAATAAAGTCATGTAATATCGTTTCAGGTTTTCCGGCGGATCTCGTCATCTCCCTTTCTTTCTTCTTGGTGCGCTCGAAGCATTGCGGGATATTCCGAGCGGAGAGTCACTCAGCGAGCACACATGGGGCGCGTCTCTCGTTCCTCTTTGTTCTTGTTTTTTTTTTTTTTTTTCTTCCTTATTCGAGACCATTGAGACTGATTGCACGCGATGGCCCGGCAGAGGTATTTAGAGTGCGACGGCTCCGCGCTCAATAATTCGCATCTTCTCTCTGTTTCTCTCTATCTCCACTTGTCCCTCTTCACGCACAACCTGATTCAGCCGAGAAAATTCATCGGCCTCTTCCTTTTTTTCGGCCGTCCCGCGTCGCGCTGTCCCGTCGATAAGATCGTCCCGGGACGAGCAGCGCCGCCGCTCTATCTTCGTCTCTAGGCTCTCGCTATCTATCGATCGCTCTCGGAACTCGTTTCTGACTCGCTTTCGATTTGGAATTCTCTCTTTATCTCCGATGCGTATCCACTAATTGATGTCTTAGTCTGCACGCGTGTATTTGAGTATCCGACATCATCTGGCGTAGCCTCTCCCGGCTGATGCTTGGAATTATATCAGTGTCAGACGTTTTGGAGTTGCCTTCCAATTTTCTATCCTGGAAACCCTTCAGTATTTCTTTGTCGTTACTTCGCCGCTTCCTGGTCATTACCTTGCTTTTAATGAGGCATTCTCCACCAACTAGGCCACTTTTTCTCGACGCTCTCGGATCTGTTTCATAATTGGCCATATGTTAGGACTACTTAAAGACACGATGTGTGAATTTCTTCAGATTTTTTCATTTTCTCGTTTCGGAAATGAGTTTCGTTCCTTATTTGAAGTCGGTATACCGTGGAAGATTAAAGTCTGGTAAAAAAATGTAGAAACAAAAAGTTGTGTTTTTCTGTGAACTATTTAATTCAAAATATGTTATATTTTGAAAAGCAATTTTGATTAAAAAAAAACGGAAAATATTTTTTCTTTCAATGTGATACCTTCTATCTCGCTGTAAATTTTCCAGAGTATTTGGCAGAATATTCAGAGCGTATACAAAAATTGACATCGTGAATATCGAAAAATGTTACGGGTAAAGAAAACATTTTACAAAGATAATTCTCTGTAATTCTCTGTAATTGAGAGATAATTATCTGTAATTCTCTGTAATTCAGAGATACTTCTCTGTAATTCTCTGTGAAACATTTTTTTTAGCCGTGAAAATGTCCGAGTTCCACGATGCCATTTTTTGCATACGCTCTGAATATCCTGCCGAATATTCTGTAAAATGTACAGCGAAATAAAAGGTATCGCATTGAAAGAAAAAAAATTCTCCATTCTTTTTGTGAAAATGACTTTTTTGGTGCCATACAAATGTTATATATCTTGCATTACATAGTCCATGGGAAAACAACTGTTTATGGACGTGTGGAATTTTATGGAATTTTATTTATATGGACTTGAAAAAAAAAACTCATTTCTGAAACGAGTGAATTGAAAATCTGAAAAAATTCACAGAGTACCAATATATTAGTACTTTTAAGTAGTACCAATACATGGCCAGTTGTGAGAGAGACCGAGTGGGTCGAGGAAAAAGTGTCCGAGATGATGGAAAATGCCTCTTCTATGCCAATAAGCATCATTAATTCGTCAATAGCTCATCACCGTTTAGCCAATTCATCTCCTATCCGTCCTTGACAAATAAGTTACAGATGTTCGCACCATGTTTCTCGCAAGCCGAAGTTGACAGCGCAACAGACACTAGCGAATGTTGTTGCGAGGGCGAACGGCGCGATGATCCCGCGGATAACAAGCGGTGTTCGGACAAAGTTTGCTCGCGTTGGTCCCGGGATAGTTCAATATTTGCCCAAGTCCCGGGAATTAAATCGACCTGCTCCGTGGATTCGGCAGGTTTCGACGTAAACTCGCGGGGCGTCTCTTTGCTCTTGGCAACTTGTCGGGCGGGGAGGCCGCATTGTGCCGAGTGTACACGATGCAGATGGAATCTCGTATAGGAGACCTCGACGCGGACCCTCATCCTTATTCTCCTCTTTGCCTTCTCTAATCCCGCGTGGACTTTGCTTCGCGCAACACCAGCGACACGAAAAAAAAAGAAACCCCCCGAACGGTCGCTCTTATCTCGGCAAACTGTGTTACACTTCGGCCCTCCTCCCGCCTCGTTGATTCCACCTCGAGATTATCTCGGCTGTTAGTCCGGCGAGGCACGACATCACCGATGTTCCTGGCAGATTCTCCTCTCCGGGAGGCTCCGTTGCGGTCTCCGGCCGCGAGCCTCTCGTGAAAGGGACATCGTTCAGGGATTAGTTTCGCGTTAGGTACTTCCTGGACAAATTGGTGCGTCCAAGATCGTCTTCGATTGGCAGGATCTCTTGTTGCGAACACGCGTGGCCTCTGACGTGGATCTTCGTTCGGACGCGGAACAGCCTCACACTATGAGACACTCCGCTATCCGTGTCCTGGATAACTTGTGAATTATTGCGGGATTACGTCAATCTTGATCTCCCCGAGGTTCGGTAGCGGATCGTAGCAAGTTCCAACACCGAAGAAATCACTGAAAAATCGTGGAGTGCTTTTCGTACATTTAAAACACCGAGATTTTGGTCGAAAGCACCGAAAATTAGTTGAAAATTAGTGTCTTTCAGTGATGAAAGGCCGTGCTTTCTCGCTGTCGCTCGTATAAAAAATACCTTGAAGTAAAAAAAATACCTTGATCTTTCATGACCCGAACTGTCCAGGAAGTTCCTAACGCGATTAGTTTCGCGTTAGGCACTTATTGGACAAATTGGTGCGTCCAAGATCGTCTTCGATTGGCAGGGTCTCTTGTTGCGAACACGCGTGGCCTCTGACGTGGATCTTCGTTCGGACGCGGAACAGCCTCACACTATGAGACACTCCGCTATCCGTGTCCTGGATAACTTGTGAATTATTGCGGGATTAGGACAATCTTGATCTCCCCGAGGTTCGGTAGCGGATCCTAGCAAGTTCCAACACCGAAGAAATCACTGAAAAATCGCGGAGTGCTTTTCGCACATTTAAAACACCGAGATTTTGGTCGAAAGCACCGAAAATTAGTTGAAAATTAGTGTATTTTAGTCATGAAAGGTCGTGCTTTCTTGTTGTCGCTCGTATAAAAATACCCTGAAGCACGGAACTTTCATGACCCGAACACACGAATTTTCGGTACTTTTTCGGTGCATTCGACCAAAATCTTGGTGTTTAAAATTAAATGTTCAAAAAACACTCAATGCTCACCGGTGCTTTTTCGGTGTCTGTCCTTTGTTCTTTGCGTGCTATTTTCAGTGCGCCAACCTCCTAGGAAATTCAAGGACATGAATTCGAATCGAACATTCGATTCGATTCGAACATTCGATTCTATTCGAACATTCGATTCGATTCGAACTTCGAATCGAATATTCGATATTTTCGAACATTCGCACACCCTAGATATAATTCACAGATTTTGGGGCATTGGGCACCTGTACCAGGATTAAGTCAATTGCATCATAACTCACGGATCCTCGCAGAAGCCAAAATTATCGCTCACTCGGTGACGCGTGGATGTTTCACGGGGTCCCTTCGTCACCCCGAGCTGTCGTCTCGTTAAACCGGTACGCAAATTCTTAGCTCAAGCAGATCCATCAACGTTACACCTTATTAGCTGAACACCATTGCCAACGAACCCGGACCGGGCGGATCCCGGCTCCCTAATTCCAGCGGCAACTAATTCCAATAAATATTATAGAACGCCGCGGTGGTCTTCGGGCGGGTAACTTTGCCTTGAGGTTTGGAGTCGCTTGACTCCAAAGCAACGTGGGATATATGAGCACACAACACATTCGCCACTTCCAGAGCCAGTAGCCATTTTAATACGTAAATTAATACAAATTCGCGAAACGCGGTTTGACCCCGTGGGAAAACCGCGTTCCCCTCGTTTTTGCGCCTACCTTGGCGCGCATGCCCCATCCGGCTACGCGCGGGGAACGTGCGAGTGGCCGCGGGTTATGAATATTAAACGGGACCGGGAATAGCGCTTTATTCTCGTGATGATCGCGTGCAGAGCGGGGGTTGACTCGGCTTCGGTTATGCGAACCCCCGCGCCTCCCGGCGGAGATTCCCTGGAGCAAGGTCCCGACCGCGTTACCGTCTCGCCATTTGTAACCCAGGAGAGTCTGCGGAATTCCGCTGCCGTAGGAAGACGAGCGCGACTAACGCAGTCCGTGACGAACAAAGCGGAGGCTGCATAAAGTGACGCGGACCTCGGTGAATGACTACGAGCAAACAAGATATTTTTTGCTTCCTCATAGAGGAAGCTTTGATTTCATGAAACTTTTTTTTTCGCCATTTTCGTGTCAGGACATTCAGACTGGTCGAAAACATCGAGAAAAGTGGTTTAGAAAAAATGTCCGTATCTGTGTGTTGGGGTTAAAAAATACAAACGTCTCGTACTCAGTAACCATTCAAGCGATCGGGCTGGAATTTGGCACGCAAGTAGAGTAGTTACCCCTCTTTGAATGTTGCATTTTTTACAAAATATATACAGACATTAATATTTTATGTAGTTTTACATTTTAAAAAAAGGACGTGATTGCTCTAACTTTCGTAAAAGTTCGCCGATTTAGCTAAATAGTTCTTCATAACTGAAGATACGTCCAATGTTGTTTGGTATTGAATTTGGACTAAATCGGTAAAGCGATTCGGAATTTATAGAATGTCACATTTTTTAAAAGAACAATTTCGCTCTGAATCACGTTGAAAAATAACACAGCACTGCTGCGTAACAAATTTGGTGGTGATCAGTAAAGTGGTTTGGATTTTACGCCATTCTGAAAAAAATGTATATTTTCGCTATAACTTCTGCAAAAGTTAAGAACGTAAGACAAACCTTATAGCTAATGAAAACGAGATGTAACGGTATTTGTTACAGTGTTTTTTTTGTGTTATATCGCGTTACTAAAGGCCATTGGGCTTATCCGCCAAGATACGCCCTTTTAGAATTTAAAAGCCATAAGGGCGTTTCTGTATGTAACTACATGTAAAATTTAAAAATTAAGATAAAGGCACAACGTATCTCCTGTACGTACGCCCTATCGCTTTTAGGTCTTATTTTGTCTGGTCCATCACCCTATGAATTTACGTCTTCTTTTTTCTGGTCCATGGATTTTAGCTCTTCTTTTTTCTGGTCCATGCGCTATATCTTACACATACGACTTTATGCCTTTACCTATGGTCATATACGCCCTTTTGCCACTATAATCGGCTTTTTGGCGGATAAGCACAATGGCCTTTAGTAACGTGATATATACGTAACATGTTCTTCGTAGGAACAATGTTAAAAGAGTTGCAAAGTAGAACTTTGCACATTACTTCTTCATTAATTTTCGTTTTTCACAAAGCTTCCTCCATGATGAAGCTAAAATTGACGATCAAGCTTTTCATAGAGGTGGCTTTGTGAAAAACGAAAGTTAATAAGGAAGCAAAGTTTTACAACAACTTGCAACAGTGCAACAGTTGCAAGTTGGCAACAGTGTAACAGTGCAAAGTTTTACTTTGCAATTGTTTTTTTTTCTCAAGCGTCTGAGGGGATTTCATTCCACCGTCGCGAATAAACGAACTGGTGAAAAAAGATCAGTGGTGCCCCAACTTGGATTCAAAAATATCACGACAGAAGGCCCCGCGCGGTCGCACGTGCGCGGTTTAAAATAGATTTTTCCCTTTTGGCTCGTTCTTTTTCTCCCTCTCGTTTCCTCCCCGTTTGTCATAGGGTCTCGGGACGCGTCGCGAGAGTTCAATGTCTCTGGATATTTTGGGTGTATTTCGTGCGACTTGTAAGAGCGCTCTGGGTGTCTGGAGGCGCTTCGTCATTCTTTTCCCCTCAATTTCCTTCGATGGAAACGTCGTCGTCGAGAATTCTTTTATTTTCTACCTCTTCTCACCACAGCAGCGGGGCTTAAATATTTGATACAATTGCACAGTACTCCGCAACACGTCGCATCGTTCGTAAAAGTGATCGGTTTCCTCGATCCTGCACCTGCTCGCTCGGTTAGTCGGAATGAAAGACAAATGAGAAGACTACTACGTGTGTTGAGTATCGATTGTTTGCAGGCCCTCACTCTAAGTGCCACTGCATGTTCTTCAAAACTTCATTATTTGTTTGTGAGTGATTGGTTTTTTAAACTCTCAGTCTCAAGCTTTTTTGTATAATGTAATAGGGTGATCTCTAAATGCAACATTTTCGAATTTGTTTGGGGTCACCCCACATTATCCTGCGAAACGAAATAAAAATACGATGTGCAAAGGGAATCGATGCATGCTTAGAGGTCGCTACCAGGTATTAAAAAAAATTATAAGTCTCAAAGTTTATAAATTCGAGATGTACATGAAACGTGCTCAATTTCTGCGGAGGCAACCCCCTACTTTCAAATGTTACAAATGTTCAAATTTTACATAATTACCAGGAGCAGCCTGGAGAGTGTAACCGCACCCACAACGTGGAATGCAATTTTAAGTTATAATTTTTTATCTCATCGAATCATCGCTCTCATTGAAAAAACTGATGGTGAATTCGTTGTGTCGATTCACCTCGCGTTCCGCAAGGTTGAACGCGATATCTTGAATTCTGATTTTTTTCACCGAATTTTAAAGCTGAACCTTCAAAGATTGCAAATTCTTCCACAGGGCAGGTGCACCGGTTGTGGCCGTTTGCACTATAATTTATTTCAAATCGTTATTTTCTTGTATTTTCGTGTTGATATTTCGGAAGTATCCGTACAAGTTAAGAGGCAGTGATACACCGGTGGGAACTTCGACGACGTCGGTAATGTAGGGTTCTGTAATCCTAGTTAAAATGAAATTTTTTTTTTGAATTTCGAAACGCCAAAAGCTTATGCCCTTTTTGCCATCATTGTCTATTTGTGTTTCAAATTTCATCGCGATCCGTCGCACCGTTTCGGAGAAAACACGTTTCAAAGTTCTGAAGCGATGAGGGGGGCGCGGGCGCGGGGGTCGCGGGGTGGAGGGGAGTATCACTGCCTCTTAAGAGGACTATGGAGGATACATAGTTATTTGTATTTTAACAATACAAATAAAATTGTCCTTTCGAACCTGGTGGCCAAAACCGGTACTTCTACCCTACATACGCCCTGTTTTTTTTCCCAAAAGAGACAAAATTCGTTTTCGAGAAGTTTGGAAACCCTACACGGAGAAAAATATTAGTTGGAAAAACCAATAAATGGATTCCTACAACCGCTCGAAGGAGTTGATATACCGTTAATTACAACAGTGCGTTATAACTACAATCCGTTGGTTATGGAAACTACTCGTTGGTTATACGAACCGCCAGTTGCTTATAGGCACCAACTACTTGGTCGCGTCATCTAAGGCTATTGGTCTAAACAGGTCTGCGATTGGTTACAGCAACCAACACGTTGGTCTTATCTACTACTTTATCATAACCAATCGCGATTTAGTTGCTGCAACTAATTCGCAGTACAGCATACTGTAGAAGTACCATTTGCGGCCACTGTACCGCATTGGCCATTTTCACTGCAATTAATTTAAAATATTTATTTTTCCATATTCAAATGCTGATACCTCGAAAGTATTACATACAAATTGATAAGATTGTCAAGCCCATTTTTGTTTTATTTAGTAACAAAAACAATTAAACCCTTCTAAACTTGGTGGCCTCAATTGTACCAAAGGTGGCCAAAAACGGTACTTCTACCCTATGCTGGAGATGATTCTCCCAACTACTTTTTTTTTCTCCGTATATCCGATGGGATATTTCCCGCTAATTCTGAAAAGCACCGCTGTTTGCCCAAAACATCGAGAATTCTACGAGAAAAACGCGAAAAATGTTTTTTCTCTCTGCAGAGTGTTTGAAGAGGGATACAGTGCTTTAAACTTTAACTTTAACTCAATAATTCTTCATCTCAACTCAAACTTTAACTTCAACTCAAATAATAAAGCGCAGTATTTCCACCTGAAAGCAGAGTATGTTTTGTAAACTTGCGGTCTTAAGTATCTTCTTCCAGAAACATGGGATCGATATTTATCCCTCGGACGAAGGGTGAACGTGCCCCGCGCGTCCCTCTAAACAATCAACATATCCCGGAAAGGCTATCCGACGGGTTTCGTGTTTACGAAATTAAATTTCAGACTGACAGGTTGTCCGGGCAGGTCGGAGGGTAACGCGAAAGTGGGGTCGGTGTTTCGTGCAAGAGTTGCCCAGCAATCGCGCGGGACCGGCGAAGGAAAACCAGCAGCGTCAGCATTGACCGCCAGACTATCGTCGCACCGGCAACGACCCGAAAATTCGCGTTGCCAGCAGCTCAGATGGACTGCGCGCCACTCGAGAAAAAGTCCAATGTCACGCTCGGAAATTGCTTTCCGAACCTAAAATGGAATTCCCGGTTACGTCGCTTTTCAAGCGCGTGCAACCAAAGTGGCCGCGTGTTTTCCGGATTAGTCTCATCATCTCCGCTAGAGCGAACGCGATTACGCCGCGTCTTCGAACTATCGTGCCCGACAAACTTCACTCGGCGTTTTTATCCACGCGCCACTTGGACTACCCAGTGCCACGAGTGAAGGGTGAAATCGCTGATTTCACGTATTGAATTTAGTGTGTTGGTAACGGATCACACACCATTCATATTTTACAGAAAATGTTTGTAACACTGAGAACTGGGGTGGTCCTTAAGGTAGTCCTTGCGTCTAGTATTAATTTCGCATGAATTCGAGAAACATGAGAGAGAATTGCAAACACTTCTCGATAATTGAAAAATCGGAAAAAATTCATGCACATTAAAGGTACTGAAAATATTAATTTAGCATAATAATAATTCGAAAATGTTATTAACAAATTGATGAAAAAATTTTGTTTACAAATACTTCTATCAGCCAAGTTCTTTTTAGGGAAGTGATTCCTTTCTTTTTTTGAATACGTATGAATTTTTTCAGATTTTTAAGTACTCTTTGAAATTTGTGTTTTTTTATGTGGAAAACATGTAGAAATTTCAAAGATATCTTAAAAATCTGTAAAGATTCGTACGTAAACATGTAGAAATTTCAAAGATATCTTAAAAATCTGTAAAGATTCGTACGTAAACATGTAGAAATTTCAAAGATATCTTAAAAATCTGTAAAGATTCGTACGTATTCAGAAAAATGAAGGAATCATTTTCATTAAAAAAAACTTGGGTCATCGAAATATTTATTAAACAATTTTCTTTTTCATCAATTTGTTAATAACATTTTCGAATTATTATTATACAAAATTAATCTTTGCAGTACCTTTAATGTGCATGCATTTTTTCAAATTTGTATACAATTGAAAAGTGCCCGCAATTCTCTCTTATTTTTCTCGCATTTATGCGAAATGAAGACTAAATGCAAGGACTACCTTAAATACAAATTTTTCGAATTTTTTTCGGGGCACCTCAGATTATCATGAGGAATAAAATAAAAATTAGATGTGCAATGGGAATCCGAGAGCGATGCATTTTTGGAGATCGCTACAAGCTTTTAAATTATAGGTTTATAAACTTGAGATGAAACTGAAAAAATCTCCATTTCTTGGTAGCCCTTTTTCCCTCACGTTTTTATTGAACAGATTGTCGATCCTACACATCGGTTTTTCCACTAAGTGTATCATGCAAACGACATTTTCGATACTACACACTTGTATGTCGGAATGTACTACTGCTTTGATTTCTACCTTATCGATGAGCGATATTCTCATGAGTAGAATCCGATGCATACAAGTGTGTAGGATAACAATGTGTAGAAAAAATGTATATGAAAACAATGTGTAGGATGTAATAACAAAATATTATGTAAAGAGCGCGTGAAGTATGAAGATGTGAGGGAATAATAGCATGTATAATCAGGTTTGTGCAAAAACGGCTGTATTGTTTTGAAAATGTGGTGCATCTTTTGCGCGGTAAACTGAGTGTGTTCGAACGAATTGCATATGAATAAATGTGTAAAGCCAAAATATATCGTAAAACTCGTGTGATGTTAAAAATGTGTAGAAAACGTCGTTTACAGGATCTAACTTAGTGGAGAAAACGGCACCCCCACTTTCAAAGTATTTCGCATAACAAGCAAAAGTGCAAAACTTCAACGAAATCGAAGCATTTTTAGAGATCGCTACCGACTTTAAACCCAAGTGAGAACTTTAAAATATGTTCCGAAATTGATCGGGCAATAAGTACAATGAACGAAAATTTATGTTATACGTGCAAATGCGAACTCGCAATACGCACGTAACATCCACATTATTACTCTCACATCGATATAATCCCACTTGTGTTCCTCCGCGATCACGGACCGAGACGAATTCTAGTTTTATGTCTCTCGCCCAACGCGCAGCTGCGTGTGCGGAGGAGCCAGAGAGACACATGGGACCCCGTGAGGATAATTCCGTGTCAGAAACACCCAGCAGCTCACCCTTCCTCGCTCGCGCACCCTCTCCCTTTTCTTTTCTCCTTCTCAACCCTGCTCAGTCTTCATAGTCGTTGATTTCTCTGCTTTTATTATTATTACCATTCTTTTTCTTATTAATCATTTTTTAAATAACAAATATTTCAATGGTTTTCAGCCCCATTGTTATTAATATTGATAATAATAATAATAACAATAACAACAACAATAATAATAATAATAATAATAATAATAATAATAATAATAATAATAATAATAAGGCAACAAATGTTACGAAATAATTGTTACAATTCGATGCATTTTTCGCACAAACATTATTATAATAATTTTTACAATTCGATGCATTTTTCGCACAAACATAATAATAATAATTTTTACAATTCGATGCATTTTTCGCACAAACATAATAATAATAATTTTTACAATTCGATGCATTCTTCGCACAAACATTATAATAATTTTTTTTTTCGCTCCAGTTATCCTTAATCATGGAAAAGTGTCCGTTATGGAAAATCAATTTGATTGCACCTAACGTTGCGATTCTTGGTAACGAGAATAACAAAGGAAAAATGCCCGTCGTGCTCCGGTGAAAGCGTCGTGCACGTCTGTTCTAGCCCGCGCCGGCCCTTTTCATGCTAATTAGGCGGAGTATATGACGGCGTGTTGTAGTACGTGTGTCGAGGCGGCTTCACTCTCCTGCCGCTAGATTCGCCGCCCTCTCAGGGCGTCGAGCGCCGAAGGAAACCTGAAGAGGGCTCGAAGCCCGATGGAGCGAAGACCCACCTTCCCTCCCCGCCGCATATCGACTGCCGAACCTGCGAACCTTCCCTGCACACTTCTTCAAGTGCAAATTGAAAAAAAATGTCGATCCTCCATTTGTCACTCTCGCTTGGCGCCAACTTGCCCATTATAAAATAGTCTGTCGCCTGAATTTCATTTTTCTAGACATCTTTTCGCGAATAAAAAATACAAAAGGAACGAAAAATTAACTATGAATAATATTTTTCGTGATCGAAAAATTAGTTGAAACGAAAAATCGCTGTGTAATAGATTTTTCCACATCGACGATTTGTTTACAAAATATTTATTACCTATATTTTTTACATTTTACATTTTTTTAATTAAGAAAAAAATGTTAAAAAGACGTCGAGTCTCCATTTGTCACTTTCGTTTGGGGCCAACTATCACATTATAAAACAGTCTTTCGCCTGACGTTCTTGTTTCCTAACGTCTTTTCGCGAATAAAAAAGTACAAATCGAACGAAAAATTAAATGTGAACAATATTTTTCGCCATCGACAAATTAGTCGTGACCAATATTTTTCGCGATCGAGAAATTAATTGTGAACAATATTTTTCGCGATCGAAAATTTAATTGTGAACAATATTTTTGGCGATCGAAAAATGAATTGCGAACAATATTTTACGGGACCAAAAAATGAGTTAAAACGAAATATTGCTGTGGAATAGATTTTTGAACATCGATGATTTTTTGCAAAATATTGATTACCTGCATTTTTTTAATTGTAAAAAAAAGAAGCGGTTAAGATATTTTTCTTTGTATGATCCTGACACATATACCGATGACGTAGAGCCGACGCCTCGTGTAGCGTGGATCGAGCGACTCGGGTAGCGTGCACTCGGTTCTTAGTCATAGTCCCGACGTGCGAGGAACCCAACCCCCCTATCAGCCCGTGTGGCTGTGTGCATGTGTCTTCGGCCTAGGCGGAGAGAATCCCTTGGCATCGGGTATCGAATGTGTTGCGCGGTGCACAGCACACACTATGTAGTACACTACACGTATACGTGAGTATTAGGCGGGGGGCACACGAGTCTCTTTTCAGAGGGGTGCGTGCCCCTTGTAGCGCGAAGCGTGTTCACCCCCGTTAGCCGGCTGGCCGGCTAGTGTTCGACCCGCCACAACGAAGCTCGCATCTTTCCTTCTTTCCACCAGTCACGTAAATAATAACGCGAGTTTGCCTCGAAATAAGCGAAAACACCGCGAAAAAAATGATCAAAGCTCCAAAAGTGTTTTGCGTTTTGTGAGACTCTCGCGAGTTCGTTGTGATCATACGAGTTGGATACACGTGAGACTGCAGGATTTTGGTGACAAAAAATTGTTATCAACGTCGTCGGATTTTTCGTTCAATATGAAAGTGCTGTTTTCGTGACCGTGACGAAATCACGCTTGTAATGGGGTGCGACGTGGATGTTTAGATTGTGGTCCAGTGTGCGTCACCTTGTGATCATTTTCTTGCGACGAAATTGCTGCAAGCGCATTTTCGATTTCTGGATTTTTGGATTGTTGAGGAAAAAAAAAAGGAAAAATAAACCCGACAAAATGAGGCACTCACCGACTCAGCATTACTTCACCAGCTGCCCGAGATGGCAGATGACCAACGTGTTCCGCGCTCAGATAAAATTTGCCACTATAAGGTAACACTTATCGGCTGCGGTAGTTATAGCACGAAAACTGAATTTGAAATTATTTTTCATACGGTGTTTCAACAAAAAAATATTTGTTTCAAATGCTTCGCCCAGCACGCCAAAGTGTAAATTGATATAAATCTTGCAAAAGGGCGACACTGGCAAAAAATGCATAGAGGTGCCGCATTGAAGGTTTATAGCTAAAAATGCGGCACCTCTAAAACTCAATCGTCAGCGTCCCCCCTTTTGCGAGGTGTTTTTGTACATTGAAAACAATAATTTTACAAGATAGGCACTTTTTCCCTTATTTGAAATCGTCGAAAAAAAAATTGTTCCCGTTTTTTTTTTAGTAAATCCGTGAAAGAAGGGCACGAAAACACCTTGAGAAAGAATGGGAAAGGGGGTCGCTTACAATTAAGTTTTGGAGGAGCTGCATTTGTTTGAGCATAAGCGTAAAAAATGTGGCACCTCAACATTTTTTTCCAGTAGCCCTCGTGCCCCCCGTTTACGAGGTTTACTTAAATTTCGAAACCTACAGTTTTAGAGGGTGAGAAAAGCATTAAAAAGTTATATTTTTGGCCAACCTTATTAAAAAGAAGAAAAAAGGTTTTCTTTTTTCGAGTACTTAAAATAAGGAAAAATAAATTCGCACCTCCTAAAATTATTGTTTTCAATTTACAAAAACACCTCGCAAAAGGGGGACGCTTGCAATTAAGTTTTGTAGGTTTCGCATTTTTTTGGGAAAAACCTCCAATGCGGCACCTCTCAGCATTTTTTGCCAATGTCGTCTTGTTACAAGGATTACTTCAAGATCAAAATCTACACTTCGACATGGTGGAAGAACCATTGAAAAAAGTTATTTTTTTTAAATACCCTAGTGTGTATGTACCATATTCCATGGTCATTCCCAGTCGCAGAATGTGCATTAATTACAATTTACGAGAGGGTATAATAAACCGAAGCCGCTGTGTATATTAGGGCTGAGCCCGCGAGAACTATAAACGCGCGCGTAAATAGCGATAACGTACGTGCACCAAATATTATCTTGTTTGTGCAGGGCTAATTCGCTGTATTAAATTTAGCGCAGTCATACCTGGGGTATTAATTTACCCCGAGCTTCCCCGCGAGAGATACCGATGTTAAGCCTTCGAGGCTTAAGCTTCGGGCTTCTCGATTTCGTGGACAAGCTAAACCAGCGCCACGTCATCCCCTGGTTTCCACGAAACCACATTATTTTATTTTGCCTTTGGGGGCTGGACGAACCGGCCGCACGGGATATAAGAATTAGCTGACATAGCCAAGAAATTAGTTGGTCCAACCACTGGATTATTCTAATTCCCTTGCAACTCGGCTTAGTTGTGACAGCCAAAAGGAATCGGTTGCACGAGCCAAGTTTCGTTACTATATACCGTTGTTAGTTGTGGCAACCAAACGAATGGTGGACACAGCTATTCGAGTAGGCAGAAGCATAAGTATCCAATTACTTGTCCATACCGATCGCGTCATTACTTTTCGAAATTGAATTGCACTACTTGTACAATCCTTATGACAAATCAACGCGCATCGCGCCGCAAACGGGGGTGGGGGTCAAAACAGTTAATTACCAAAATAGCGAATGGCTAAAGTAGCAAATTTCAAAATAATGAACGGTCTGAATCTAGAACAGTCATTACTATGAAATTCACAATTTCAGCCATTCGCTATTTTAGTCCCATTTTAATAAAGAGGTTGGTCAAAATATCGAATGATAAAAATAGCAAATGGCTGAAATAGCGAATTTCACAATTATGGCCATTCTAGATTCAGACCGTTCATTATTTTGAAGTTTGCTATTTTAACCATTCGCTATTTTGGTCATTAGCTATTTTGACCCCCACCCGCAAGCGACACAATTAAAGCTTCAATAGTGTCGTCTTTAGGAATGATGTAGTTATAGAGCCCACGAAATTGACAGGTGCCAACCAATCGGCATGGTAGAATATGGCATTAGCAAGTTATTGTGTATAAGAAGCAGTCGCGGTTAGTTGGTTTCACAGTAGTTGTCCACAAAACCAATTACATCGATCAATCATCTTGGTTGGTTAGTACGACCAATCAATGTTGTGTACTTTTACCAATTAAATGTTCACTTTAATAGTATCGTTTTTTCGGTTATGCCGATCAAATCGTTAATAGTTACAGCAACCATTCGAAGTGGTTTTGGCGATAAATGTGTAAGTTGTCGCAACTAATCGTAAAATACTTACTGAGGTAGAGCAATGTGAATGATTAGTTGGCATAACCAAACTTTTTTTCCTGTGGTGTCATCGACACTCAAACCCCCTTTCCCATAGGCGTCCATTTTCCATCCATGGATTTCGTTTCCAAACGACGAACGCTGTAAACATGGAAAGACGTTACATTCCGCGAGACAAACAAATTTGCTAACAAAAAATGCCACGTCACGAATCGTGATTTCGTCAAAAACGTTTTTATTCATTTTTCTCCGTCGGACTCGCCTCCCATCACGTGCGTGCGAACCTCCCTTACCGAGTCTTCCCTCGGCGACGTCTTCCCACCAAGGTTTTTGATGTTGCCCCAATGGGGAACTCCTTCCCCTTGGCCTTGCACGCTCCCCTCCTCCACCTTCTCGTCTCTTTTGTCAAGCTTCGAAACGACACATCTCGTATTCAGTCGGTGGAGTCCTATCAAAACTTGTGGCTGTGGTCACACGCAGCCGTAAGAGAGAAAAACTTTGCCCGAGCTTATCCCGGGTTCTTCGTCCCCCTGAGGATCTCCTCTTATTGGATTTTCGCCATAAGCCGCGAAGCATCCTCTGAAAACAGAAGCAAATATCGCCGATCAGACGCGGGACTCCAAAGTGCCAATTATGTCGAATACGCGTGGAGAATTTTCGGCGAAGAAAAATGTTCGTGACGCTTTTTTTCCGTGCGTATCGAATTTTTTTTGTTTGCTAAATTTCCTTGTAACTTCGGCGAAAGATTTTCAAACGTAAACCGATGAATGCGGGACGCGATTTTGTTTTCTTTTGCGCGAATTCTTTTCCGCCTTTTCATCCCTCAGGTTCTGCCGGAAATATCTATTTCTCTCCCTCGAGCTTTTCGCGAAAGTTTGTCATTCGCCTTTATCAGAATTCCCCGCTGCAGCGACAAAGGCGGACGGGCCGATGGTCTCTCCTCCAGGCCGGAGCCTCGGGGCAACCCCGCCTTGGCTTCGCAAGACACACTGACAAACTTTCGCATATTAAAACCTCCCCGGTCGAATATTAAAACATTCTTCAAGGTACGACGCTCTATTTCTGCCTTCCACGGTGAGACCGGCGGCCGTAGAAGGCAAAGCCGGAGAACCAGAAGATGATGGAAGGCATTCGGAAATTAAAGCCGAGAGAAATTCTTCGCCGCGAGTCTCTTTGTGCAGATTGGTGAATTATTGCGCCCGATGGATACGAATTCCTGGGGAAAGCTGGGGCGGTTCGGTATTTTACGGCGTTTGCCGATTCGAGAATCAATTCCTTGGACACTTTTGACCTCATTTGTCATCCTGACTGTGTAATATCTTTTATGTGTAAATGTCGAAGAAATGGATTTAATATTTGCAAGAGATTATTTTTTTCAAGGACCAGGAAACCTCTCTCGGATATCACTAAACGGTTCATTTCTGGGCATTTCGTACACTAAAGTCCACTACCTAAGTTTCCATTTTCAGGCTTATGATGACCAAAAAAGTATTCGTTATTGAGTGATAATATTAGCACTGCGCCTGCAAAAGTCTGACCGCCCATTCAAAAGCATACTTTTAGATTCCTATATGAGAACTAATACACAAGACTTCCATCTAGTGTTATCAGGGTCGGTCGGCAAAGTTCTGTGTGAGGCGCCTGAAGACAGGCAACCAGGTGTATCTGGAGTGTAGAAAGGATTGTCAAGTAGCAGGCGCCCAGATGAGTGGCTCGCTTCATCTGCACTTCGCCACTCAGTCGCTCACACAGATTTTCGATCTGCAATTTGTTTACGATATTATTTAATTATTCGACAATTCATATCTATTTTCTTTACACTCAATTACATGAGAGAATTAACTTTTACTTATGATAAACAAAAAGGTAGTGCTTCTACCCTGGAGCACCATTTTTCATTTTATTTTTTTGTGGGAAAACGAATAATAGTAGACGACTGCGGTTTTTGTTTGTACTTGTTATTTACCTTTTATAGTAAACAGTGGAATTTTTTAAGTTAAAAATTATCGGCGTCCAACATCCTCAAACACAGTCATCCAAAATAAATGGCTACCACTTTCCTGACCACGGTAATTATGCGACCGGCCTGAAATTGTGCATACGTATTCGGGAAACATGTCTTCATGGAATGACGGAGGTTTTTTTCCATAATTTAATTTTTCGATTTTTTATTAATGTTTTTATACGAAAAACATAGGGGAACAATCGATTTTTTTGTTTAAACGCCGCCATTTTTCTTAATTTTGCAGTAACCGAAAAAAAAACCTCCGTCATTCCATGAAGACATGTTTCTCGAGTATGTATGCATAATTTGAGGGCGTTCGCATAATTACAGTGGTCAGGAGAGTGGTAGCCATTTATTTTGGATGACCGTGTTTGAGGACCTGGGACGCCGACAATTATTAACTTTTAAAAAATCCATTGTATACTTTAAAACATAAATAACAAGTAGAAAAGAACCGCAGTCGTCTACATTTATTCGTTTCCCCACAAAAAATCAAATGAAAAACGGTGCTCCAGGGTAGAAGTCCCCTTAATCACACTTCTTTTCAACGCATAACGATTTAAAAAAATATATGACGGTCACTTTCGAATTTTTGCCTGATTTCATGAAAAAAAATGTCTTACGAAAGTTTTAACGCTTAATGTCCGGAGGGGAAAAAACGATTTAAAACTTTAAAATTGTCATTTAATTTTATGCTAAGCGTTTTTTTTTTTTTTTTGTAAGTGAGCCCATTCTCTGTGGAAAACGTATTGCTACGCTTCAGGCGCCGTGCCAAGCGTGACTCTTTCTTCCGCATGTACCTTCCACGTTTTTTTCTAATACCGCCTCTCGCTTCCGACTATTCTCTCGAGCGTGAAGAGATAAGACTCGCTAAAGCTCGCCAAATCGTACAGAGAATACGACGTTTTTTGCCATTCCGCGTCGTTTAGTAGAGACATAAAAGAAAAGTAGCGAAAGAGAACAAAGAGAGCCGAAGGATTTGGGTGGGATATTTACCTTCACGACTGCGAGAAGGACGGGAAAGGAGAATCGCAAACGATCTGCGCGGCAACAATTTCAACGAGACTCACGAATACCTGTGCAAAAACTTTTTCACGATCGCCCGCGTCACCTGACGATGCTGAGGAGTAAAATATTAACGAAATCAACACTTTATCAACATTACAAATGTTTTTCTTTGTGTTTCAGGTGAGTTGGAAATTCCGAAATTGGTTGCTAACCTTAAGACATGATGAACTACAAAACCGCAAGTACATGAAAAACGTGTAAACGTTGAATATTCACTAAGTTTCTACGAATCGTTGTAAAAGACACAAAATCATTGGAACAACGAAGTTCAGATCCGAATGAGAATCCAACATGGTCAGTACGGACGCCGTTATTTGGGCTATGGCAAAAAATGTTGGTCTCGCCCCAAAAACTCAATCAAGGTATTGTGACGAATATCGAGATCAAGGATTACAGGAACACAGGATATGACAATTGACAAACGAATAGAGATGATCGACTTCATAGTGCGCGAAGCATAGGAACATTTATAATAAATAATATCCGCCCCACAAACAAAGATCCCTGTTGTCACTTAGTCTTCCGTTGCAGTATGTAAAAAAAACTGTATCTATTTTAAGGACGTTCAGATAATTGGACTACTCGCCACCGACCGTTTGAAATTTTTAATGGAAAATACATGTATTTTTTCGATGCCAATACTCAAATATTTCCTACATCCATAATATCGGTGAAAAATATGTGTAACTTGGCACACATTTTGGGCACATTATGAGGTATATAACGCAATTTCTGCAGATTTTTTAGCTATAGCTCAAAATCATATCTGATTTTTCTCCTTACAAGCATAACAAAGAAAATGAAAACAAGTCTTTTAAGATTTTCCAATTCTTCAATGAACAAAAACTCATGAAGTATACCTTTTGCCGTTAATGGCGTCATTCTCAGTTTCAAAAGGTGGTCAGTCATTGTTGTGATATGGATATCAGCAGTCCGACAGTGGAAAAGATACATCCAAGCGTCCGACTGCTATAAAGAGGTCTCGGGGCTGGTTACCAGCGACACGAACGGCCGAATTCAACGAGCTTTGACTAATTACCCGGTCGCCCGGTCTCGCTCGCGGGTATAAAAAAGGAGCGGTGGCGGCGGACGTTGACTAATGTAGCCGTCGCAAAGGTGGAGGTTACCTATACAGCGGGACGGGGAGGAAGGGCAAGGGCTGCGTATAACAGAGAGAGAGAAGGAGAGAGCTTGCGCTCCATCGGGACAGAGGGCGCGCGTGCGGCGCGTACACCGGCCGAGTCAACGAAGGCAAGAGCAGTGAGTTGTGTGTATACAGGCAGCTGGGTAGCGACGGGGGGCTTCGGGGTCTGCTACTCTTCCTCTTCGTCGCGTGGCACGGACGCGGTGCACGAAACGACAGCCAGAGTCCTATTAATACTCGCCGCCGCCGCCAGTCGGGTCGACCGTGGCGTTTCCCAGTCCCGAAGACCACGTGCACGCCTTAATTACACGGAAATCCAATTCGGGCGGCCCGTCGCGATTTCGTATTCAAGGCCGCACGAATCTCACACTCCTGGTACCCCGAGGATTCTATGAATTCATTTTGCCGCGACGGCGAAGGCGCGCCAAGGGTCTGGTCGGGAACGGGGGGTGAGGGTCCTTCGTGTTTTTTTTTTCGATTTTCGCGGTGAAAAATATATCACCTGCTTCAAATATTAACCCGTTATTTACCGATAATTAGAGAGTGATCCATACAATGAATCAAACCTCACCGAAAATGCATATGCTCAATCAGAAAGTTCCTCCTCTCCACTATGCTAAATACCTCGGAATATATGTATGTTGAGCAAAAGCTGAAGTTTAATTACCATCTCGAATAATGCAAATCCAAAATTACTACAAGAGCTTCATTCACACTTCAGGAATATCACATTTAATAACCGGGACATTCATATAAAACACCTGAGCAGAATATATAAAAGCATATGCTGACCTTTAATTGAATACGACCATCACATCTTCCTTAACAGCAAAGAAAATGCGTTAAAAAATAAAAACCGTTAAAAACTGCTAACCCCTTGTAAATACCTTACCCAGAAACTCCTCTACGAGTTAACAGACACTCCAATAATACCTTGATCTAAATAACTGACTAGTAAATTTGCTTCAAACCAACTCTAAAACATCTAGCCTCTGTGCACCCAATCACCGCAAAATATTACTCGCAAACACAAACTCCCCAAATACACAACATACCAACTCTTATAAATATTAAACAATGATGAAAACGTATAAAAACAATTGTTGATGATCTTCACAAACTGCTAATTGTTAATCATAGATTATAAGCATATTTCTTTTAAAAATTTAAAACAACCCCAATCTAATACCAAAGACCACCTGGGCTGAAGGACTACGGTCAATGGCCCGTTGCCAATATAGTGCCCCACGGATAAAAACAAATAAACAGATAAAATAAAATAAATAAGAATAAAAAAAACTATGTAAATACGAATACAACGTACATTGTCAATAAAATATAATTTACTACTATGTCCTAGAGAGGGATGAAAAGGTATAACTATCAGCGTAGAATTCATTTCTGATCGGGAAAGGGGGTTGATGACCCTTCTTGTTTTTTTATTTTGGCAGTGCCAAAAAATTAACTGCTTTAAATATTAATAAATTATTTACCGATAATTAGAGAGTGATGAGAAGGTATAATTATCAGCGTAGAATAAATTACATATTTTATCTCCGTTTTTATAGTACCAACGGTCTCGTTGTCGTCTTTGAGCACGTGAATTTCGCGGGTTTTCCAATTTTCTATATCATCCCGATTCATCAGACCCGAAAGCCCTTACTTTGTCTGGAGCGAAAAGTACTTTGCGATTTTTTGTGGCCTTCATCCACATAAAACGCCACAAGTTTGTCATTCCATTATGACGGAAAAGTGCAGCTGGTTTCTGCGTCAACCCTCCCGGTCGCTTCGCTCGGTTCCTTTGTTCCTTTCCCGATCGTGCAGCGCATCGACGTCGCCCTTCTCCTTTTTTCTTCTTCCACGAAATTGCTTCTGCCCTTCTCGCGATCTTTTTCCTCCAAAGGCTCCTTCTGAAGTCGATGCAATAAAATGCAATAAAACTAAAGGAACGTAGCGCTCTTTTACGATGAGTTGAGCTTTCAGAGCGCCCTTACGGACAGGGCAAGAGTAGAGTTCCTCCCGATGTATATAACATCGCTGCAGTATATCTCGGATTGTGAGAACGTGAAATAAAATGTGTCGCGCGCGGCTCGTAAATAGTCCGGGGTGGGGTGCGAACACACCCGGATTTCGAGACTCTTTTTTGCGTCCTCTCCCGCTCTCGCGCGGGGGAGATCCGAAGGGGTGCGGAAGGGGTGCGTGGCCGGGCAATAAAATCGTTGCCAACGATAGCGCTCGATGCTTAATACAAAGAAAAGCAAAGGGTGCTGCGATAAATCGTGTTTCAAAGAGCTCGGAAAGCTCTCTCATCTGTAGTGAAAGGTGTGGACATTTCCTCAACAGTTGGGTCAACCAAGTGAGACTAAAGTGGAAGAGCCAAGGATCAAAACGTTAATCGGATTCATTCTAAAAACCAATCGTGTTGCAAGTGTGTTGTTTCTTCTATCTTTTACATTGTGATGAGTTTTTACACACTTTAAGCGTGTTGGCATTTACATGGTAAATTATATCTGAAAGGAACACGCTTAAAGTATGTAAAAACTCGTCATAATGTAAGAGAGGAGAAAAAACACACACTCAACACGCTTATTCTTGCAGTGAATTCCCAACACCACAGTCTCAAAAATGCTTAGATAAGTGTTTGTGATTTACACCGCAGTTTGTGTCGAAATATCGCATCCCAACTTAGGATAGGCGATGTTTAGGACAAAAATTGATGTCGAAAGACTGGATTATTAAAAAAAATTGATTATGAAGAATCGACGTCTCTTAATAAACATCGAAACATCGATTATATTACATCGGTAAAGAAGAAAAATATAAGAAATCGAAACAAATTCAGCAAAATTATTTTATACAAATATCAATAAAGGCGCCCAAGAACTCAAGGCTCATCCAATACATAATGATACTGGAAATAGCGTCGAACGCTCATGATTCATGAAATCATGAGTACCCATTATTGGCGAAATTCGCTCGTACACCTAAACCATGAAAGTACTGACAGTTCATTTATTTCTACAAAAGTGATAATGAATTTACGTAAATACGAAGTGCACAGAGATTATTATACTTTATATACCTTGTAATACCGCACAGACCGAATTTAATTTTTATCAATGACCCATAAATAAATATCGAAAATTGATTAATCGATTTTGACAAACACCGAAGAAAAAAAATCGATTACTCAAAAAAAAAAACAAAAAATATCGGTGCTCGATTAATCGGCAAACGTCGCCCATCCCCAGTCCCAAGGTGCCCATGTCCTTCAGCAGCGTCGCGTGCTCCGACTGCCAACACCGAAACGCGAAATCTGGCCAGCCGGTGAGGTGTCCACCCCGTGGCAAATACAAGCGCTGAGTGCGGGAGACCCGTAACGGGGTGTAACGTATTCGATTTGGTGAAATAATGTGCCGGGTCGGGGGGGGGGGGGGGGGGGGGGGGGGGGTAGGGATGGCTGTCGTATTGTGCGCGGGGTGATGATGGAAGGTATCGAAGGGGCAAGCAAGACGCCATTACCATGAATGAAACAGGAATGGCGCGAGGTTCCGAGAGTGCGTACGAGGTTGAACGGGGGTGGCGCGAGACTGGACCGGGGACAGGGGGTCAGGGAAAAACGCTTGGCAAAAGCCGGTGCGCGGGGGAAACGATGGTGAAATGGGCCCCAGAGTGTCCGGCAGTGGTGGAAACAGGAGGAGCCGGAGAAACAGAAGCGGGAGCGAGGAGGCAGTACATAGCCGGGGAGCCCGGCTATTTCCCGCAGCTATATTCCCATGAATCGTGCTCGTCGTGGTCGTCACCACGGGAGGTATGGCCAGAACGTTACGAGCAACGTGCTCGCTATAATAAAACTATTGAACTGCGGAGGAGATCGGGCGACGTAGTTCTTGACCAGGGGGAGGCGAAGGCAGGAAGGAAGGAAGGATGAGAGAAGGAGGGAAAACCTGCTTTCTCCCCCTCTCGGCCCGGTTTCCTTGGGTCCACTTGTGCTTCCCGGCAAAGCTATGGGACATAAATGCCAGGGAGCCGGTTCGTTTTCCACGCGGACCGTCTGCCACGGTCGGCCCATATAGATTCAATCACGACGGGACCTCCGTTTCCCCGCTCGTTCGCCATCGGGAGAAACGGCCCGTGTTTATACGACCCACGCGCGCGCTCACGAAACAGAAACTCGCCTCCCGCGAATACCAAACAGCCGCGTCCGAGCCCCGAGTGTAACACCGGTGGGAGCGAAGGCGGGCGGCCTCAAAGTCCGCGGGTGGTGGCGTCTTTGGCGCGGTCTAATCGTGACGAGAATCTGGCGAGCGGTGTGCAGCACCCCCCCGGGCTGGACGACTAGTGGGGAGGCAATGAGAAATTGAGGAAAGTCTGAGGGTAGTTTGGGGAGCACACCTTGACTCCCTGCGACACTTTCGTTCCTCCCCAAAACCTTGGAAAAAAGTGGCAAAGTAGAACTTTGGACATTGCTTGCTCATTAATTTCCCGTTTTCACAAAGCCATCTTAATGACGAAGCTTATTTATTCACTTTGGCTTCCTCGTGGAGGAAGTTTTGTGATAAAAGGAAATTTCGGGCAATTTTTCTTTTTTCGCTTTGATTCCTCATAGAGGAAGCTTTGTTTCTGAGAATTTTTTTTTTTTCGAGATTTTCATGTCAGTACACCAAAAAACATTTGTTAATTTTTTCCAATGAAAAATTATAAAACATAGTAAAAGACATACCCTTTACTATGAAAAAAACAAAAGAGTTCGAAACCTGCAATCATTTCCCCCAAAAAAGAAATCACAAAAACACGCCTTTTGTCGGCCGCCAACTAGGTGTAACCCCTTAACGAAGCTTCCCCTATGAGGAAGCCAAAATTGGTCAACATACTTTCTCATGGAGGTAGCTTTATTAAAAGTTTAAAATACGGAGAAAACAATTTGCAATGTTCTACTTTGCAGGTTTTTTTTTCTCGAAAAATTCAAAATTGTATCAAATTCCAACCGCTTTACCGATTTCGTCGAAATTTAATGACAAACATCATTGAACATGTCTCCAGTTATAAAGAACTATTTAGCTACATCGCCGAACTTTTACGAAATTTAGAGCAACCAAGACATTTTGTCAAAAAATAAAAAATTCGGTAAAACCTGTATATACGAATATATTTGGTTAAAAATTACACTATTTAAAGAGGCGTTACTACTTCACTTGCATTCCGAACTTGAGCTCGATCGATACTGCTGTTCGTGAGTAATAGACAATTGAATTTTCTGTATTTGGAACATACCTACATACACACACCCACATTCGGATATTTTTTCTAGACCATTTTTCTCGGCGTTTTAGGTCATTCTGAGTATGCTGACATAAAAATCTCGTTTATTATATTTTTTTTTAATGAAAACAAAGCTTCCTCTATGAGGAAGAAAAAACGATTATAGACGTGGAAGAGAGAATATTTCAGCCGGAAGGGAATCTCGGAGAGAATCCGCGCGCTTGATGCATCCCGGTAACTCTTTTCTGTCTTTCAACCTCAAAGCCTCAATGTCGGCCGGTGACTTCCTTTGGCGCGGTTTAATCGCGATGAGAATCTGGGAAATGGCCAGGGGGGTAAGTGGGGGGAACGAGAAATTCACAAAAGCCTAAAGGTGGTTCGGGAAGAGTATAACTTTTCGGCGTTCAGGAAGGAACGGGACCGTGGCCGGGGAGCGTTTAAAAAAACGGTTGGAGATGGAAAAGGGAACGGTTCGCATGAAAGGGAATCGGGGAGAGAATCCGTGCAGTTAATGCATCCCTGTAACTCGCTCCTGACTCTCCTCGTCGTTCCCCCGCTCCAGTGCCCTCCCCGAGCAGTTCAAGACTATAAAATCGCGTTCGAACCAACCCCTTGGCTCCTGCGACGTCCCTTCGACCCTTCCTCCCGCCCCGTTCGTGCCATATTGAATATGGGATGCCATAAGTCAAGCGATAATGCAATATACTGACGCGGCACGTTTCTCCTCTCATCTTGCACATATTTCCTTCCGATATTCGTGTAAGGTTCTCTATTAAATACGGATTTAGCTCGCGATCAACTGGCCCGACATTTCGCTGTTCGCTCTTCTCGCTACTTTAGCGCGGAGAAAAATGCTGACGCGGTGGAAACGATGAGGCGTCAATTGAAAATCGACGAACCCAGGATCTTCCAAGCCGTTCGAACGGAACGAATTCGGTCGGGATAAAATTCGACGAACGTTTCGTCGTGCCCTGGAAAACGCGGCACTCCTTACATTTGCTCGTCGTGAAACACACGGTCGACCCCCATTGGAGGATGGAAGAGAGACGACCCGAAGGTCTAGAGCCAATTAATTTGGAGGATGTTAGCAGCCGATCGTAAAACCTTGGAATGCTCTCGCTCCTCTATATCTTCCCCGCTCGTGTGACTTCGATTCAGGCGCATGTGGCGATCTTCCTTCGCTTCATTCCCGTCTCGTTCGTTTACTCGATTCGCCAGACTCGCGCGCCACATGCCGCCAATATACTTCATCCTTCCTTCAACCTCGCACTCAAATAACACTGCACTATATTCCCCGCGCATACACCCGACGCAATTGCGTTGAGTAGCGAATCGCTGTTGTGCACGGGACGCCTCCCCACTTAACCGGCTGTAAATCGTCCACGAATTGAGAGAAGTGAACGCTTGTTTCTTTTATGATTCGCGTGCTCGGCTCGTCTCGTCACGGATCGCCTTCCCCGTCGATCAGCCTCGGTGAATCCAAGTTCACTTCTTCCTCTCGGCGAATTCACTGAATCTCTGAGTCCAGGGAGCCAGGAACTACAAAAACCGGATGCTTTACCCTCGGGACGTTAGGCCCGCCAATTAACGTTTGGCATTACCGCCGCTCTCGACACTTTTATTGGGCCTTGTTTCGCTGAAACGAACACCCGCCATAAAAATTATACGCAACGTTGCGTAGGAACGAGAGGACGAAAGCTAATTTTCGACTGACCCATCTGATTCCTTGTTGGCATGATCGTCAGATCATCACGCACATCTGACTGTTTCTCCACCGTGATCGTCGGCCCACTGAGCAAAATGAACAGATTCCGCAACAATACAGAGTTTTGCTACATCTGTATTTCTTATTACAGCCATGAATATATTCGCATGGTGTGATAGTCGGTTGGCAATGTTGCGACGAATAAATTAGTTGAAGAAAAATGTGAGTTCAATTGGTTTATTCAATGTTGAGGGAGAGTAACGTCTAACAATATTAGGGACTAAAGTGTCTATGGTCAACATGTATTTAAATTTACGTTTTATGGAAAAATGTTATTATAACTTGCATTTATGATAACTTGTATCCATTTGTTTTTACAGGGCATTCTTGAAACGAATGATATAGATATTCTTGGTGTCACAGAATACAGGAATTTCATTATTAAGTATTTAAAATCTGGTATTTAAAATCTGGAGATAAGGTCTTGTGTTGCCCAGACGTGCGAACATTCAGCAGCTCTGTATTGAACAGACCGAACGAGATAAGCACACAAAGCACAGCAGAGCACAAAGCGGACCTTCAAACCGACATGCGTATGGAGCGCGAAGCACGACGTTCAAACCGCACGGAGTAAGTCGCTATGAAGTACCTGAATACGTTTGTAGGTATTTCTCATTACTGCCTCTTTCACGAAACGCCTCTCGCTATCGCTGATCAGCGTAACTTACGAACCGCCAATCGCGACGTATCTTCGCCAGTAGAACGGAATGCTGCATCCATGATTGGCAGTCCGTAAGTTACGCTGGTCAGCGATAGCGAGTTGCGTTTTGTGAAAGTGGCAGTAATGAGAAATACCTTGAAATCCATTCGGGTACTTCATAGCGACCCGTACGAAGCTCGAAGCGCGACGTTGAAACCGTTCGGAGCGCGAAGCGCGTTGACCAGACCGTACGGAGCGCGGAACGCAACGTCCAAGTGAGTGCCTTAATTTCCCGAAGGGACATTTTTCCCTTAGGCCATTTGGGAAAACCTGGCGCCCTGAAGGCTCGTCGGGTTGCTTGTTAACAATTGAACTCACGATGAGGATCGCTTGCCAGTTGCGTTGGACTTGAAATGTTTTCCACCACGATTGCAGCAAAATTTTTGCGTGTAGAATTGCTACGAGGGATGATGTTCTTCGTGACACCTTTTTTTCACGAGCTTTTTTTTACTGCGTTGTCGGTAGGACGGCTCGAAATTTTCCAAACTTGCCGGACGAATAATATCCCGCAATTCGTCCGGTTGCCGGACGTTTAGATACTCCGTTGATTACTAGGTACGTACACGAGTGTTTAGACGGTAGAAAGTGTAAGTCGATTCTTTGCTAGCCCCAGAGGCGCGTGAATAAAATATCAACTTAGACGTTTTCACTGTTTTGGTTTTCGACTGTCCGGTGTAACAGTCAAGAGCCTCGACGTCTCATTACATCGATTTTCGTCGCGCTGAAACTGCGAGCGAACCAAGAGAATTCTTAAACGCCGAAATTGTCGGCAAAAATGAGTGAAAAAAAGCGGCCGCCAGTTCGTTTTCGACTCTCGGCTGGCTATGAACGGCGCGAAGAATTATTTTCGACTTAACAGGTTCTTGATGTCGGTGGTGGGCGCGTGGCCTTATCAGAGCGCGACATCGTGTTACCTCGCGCTCGTCGCTTATTTTCTCGTTGGTGGCAGCCATTTGTACTGTAAGGTACAGAGCGACGAGAATTCTGCACGGAAACAAAAATATCATTGATTTAATGAAACCTTCGCTTGCGGACTGCCAAAAAGAATATCTTTAGATTAAGGTAGTCGTCTCGGTACAGTCCCGAAATGTGAGTTTCGGCGGAAATTTCGAACAGTTCCTCGATGAGATAAGCATCTGAAAAAATCAAGCATATAGGAGGTGCTGAAAAGACTGATTTTGCATAATAATAATTCCAAAATGTTATTAACAAATAAATTGTTCAACAATTTACCCGGCAACCCAACTTTTTCTGATGAAAATTCATTCATTTAATTTATTCATTCATTTTTCTGAATACGTATGAATTTTTTCATAACTTTGTCTAACTTTTTTTAATTACGGTTTTCGCCCTTAATTTTACTTAAAAAAAACGCAATTTAGAAAAATTAGACAAAATTCTGAAAAAATGCATACCTATTCAGAAAAATCAATGAATAATTTTCATAAGAGAGTGGGTTGTCGGGTAAATTATTGAATAAATCATTTGTCCATAAATTTGTAAATAAATTTGTTTAATTATTATTATGCAAATTTAATCTTTTCAGCACCTTCCACATGCTTGATTTTTTTAGATTATTATCTCATCAAGAAGGGTTCGAAATTTTTCCTGAAACTCACATTTGACCGGACTGTACCGAGACGACTATCTGAACTCTAGTTATTATTGTCACTATCCGAGTGTACATTGAATCAAATTCGAAATTGTAGGAATTAGAAATGAGACTGAATAGACTACACTCTTTTTGGCCGCCCGCAAGCGAAGGTTTTATTGAATCAATGATAGTTTTCTACTCTGTGTGGATGATTCCTTCAAGGAAATTCCTTCAACCGAAAAAAAATTGTAGGATTTTTTTGTCCAGTGAGAAATTTCTAATAAGAACTCGATTTGCGATCCTCAGATAGCTTTCGCAAAAATGGCCTGGCCTGATCCCATCGTTCTCGTCGAGTGCGCTACGCCGATTCTCTCCGAATCTATCAGCGTCGTGAAGTGTCTAAATCTCTTAATCAATACCCGTACGGTGCGTAAAAAAGCATGGCAAATTTTAAGAAAAGTTTATGTCACATTTTTTAAGTCACTTGTGAGAGGCTTTTACATAAAAAATATATATTATTATAGTCGCGAAAAGCTACTTCATTTTTATCGTTTATCTTTAATTGGTTATGACAATAAAATTCCGAGTCGTAGATCAAGAGAATGCTGGACCAAGTGCTCAGTGAGAACGAATGGTCGCTGAGCTCAAAGGAGGCCGCGATTATGCGTCATTACAACCAGGGTGTGCGAGCCACTACTCTGATGTGGACATGTGAGAATTGATTTTTAAACAAAGTGATTGAAAATAAAAATAAAAATGCTTTAGAGACGTTACATCTGATTTTCGTTCGCACTATGAAAGCCCTCGGGTACTCGACTCTGTTGCTGTACAACTTGATGCCGGTGCTGCCGCAGATTCTCGGAACATTGGGAAACGGAACTCGGGAACTACCAATTCCAGTTTACTATCACGCAGACATTATTGAGGATCATTATTATCCGATTTTCGCGCATGGATTTTTCGCGGGATACGTGTTCACCACCGGTATCATCGCCGCGGATACGATATTCGTTCTTTTCGCGCAGTACGCGTGTGGATTGTTTGCCATATTGGGGTAAGATCATGGGATAAGGTCGGTAAAAACCATAAGGGTTAGGGTTTAAAAGCATAACCTTTTTTTAAATGGTTCTTCCGCCATGTCAAAATGTTGATTTCGATCTTGAAATAAACCTTGTAATAGGATGACACAGGCCAAAAATGTAAGGTGCCACATTGAAGGTTTATCCGAAAAATGGGGCACCTCCAAAACTTAATTGCAAACGTCAACCTTTAGCGAGGTGTTTTTGTAAATTGAAAACAATTTTACCGAGCGGGATCTGTTTCCCTTATTTTGAGTACTCGAAAAAAAAAACATTTTTTGCCAACTTTATCAAAACGAAAAGAAAAACAGATACCAATTTTTTTCGGGTACTTAAAATAAGGAAACAAGTATCCGCCTGGTGAAATAATTGTTTTCAATATAGAAAAACACTTCGCAAAAGGGGAACGCTGACAATCGATTTAAAGGTGCCGCATTTTGACCTAAAACCTCCAATGCGGCGCCTCTTAGAATTTCTTGCCAGTGTCACTCTTTTGCAAGTTTTATTTCCAGATCGAAATCTACACTTTGACGTGTTGGGAGAAGCGTTTTTTTTTTACAAAATCTGTATCGGTCTTCTGATCAAAATTCGAAGCCCTTAAAGCTGAAATAAAAAATGTTTGCTGACGTTTCAGTTACAGATTGGAAAACGCGGTTACCGAGATCGACGAATACTCGGACGTAGATCCGAGGAAGTGTGACGACGTGACATACAAAAATTTCTCAGACTGCGTCGAGCGACACATCAAGGCAATCGAGTTGGTATATTTAATTGCAGAAAAAAGCAATAAGTAGCGTTACGATGAGATAAATTGAAAATCGTTGATGGCCCAAGGGGCGTCGATGTTTGAGTTGCTCTCACCGCGTTTTACGAACAAAAAAGGTTCTCCGAGCTGCTCGAGTCCTCCCACAAGATCTCGTTTCTTCTCTCGGTCAGCCTTAACTTGTTGATCATTGCCTGCTCGGGGTCTCAGGTAAAATCTCCCACTCACGCAAATTTTATCTCCACCTCACCGACTACGACAGATGTATCTCTGATTTACATTTCCCCACAGATGATCAACAACTTGAGCAACAACAACCTGTACCTTTTTTGCCGCCAGAGCGCCATGGTATTGAGTCTCTTGAGTCGTACGTTCGTGGAGAATTTTTTCGCTCAACGTGTGTTGGATCACAGCCTCACAGCTTATATGAGCATGTAAGACGGCATTTTTATAAATCACAATTTTTATGCTGTTTTTGTGCAGGTTGAAGATATTTTTGAATCATCAATCAGGACGTAAATTGATTGAAGTATCGTAAAAAAATTGTGTGTCACCGCAGATTGCAATGCAAATGGTACAGAGCTTCGCTTAGAACGAAGGATCTTCTGGTCATGTTCATATCGAGAAGTCGCGCGCCCACCATCCTCACGATGGGTGGAATCTACGTTCTGTCGATGGAGAATTTCAGTTGGGTGAGTGATTGACGACGTCGTCGTGACGACAAAGCGTCCTCGTTGACCTTTAAGCGAGATAAAAATTATCGTCACAGGTTCTCCGTACTTCAGCCTCGTACTTCACGATACTTCACTCGATGCAGTGAATCGTTACGAACGGCATTAATATGGGACTTCGAATTCTGGTTGAATAGTATATTTTTATTAACTAATAAAGTATTTTAAAGCATACACGACTCCAGTTGCACTGACAATGGCCGTGACCCTTAGTTTACTCATTAATCTTTTGCGTGAAATAGTACCTTTTATAGGTAGAAGGTGTAAATAAAATACAAACAACTTTTTTGAAAAGTTTCTACGTTTTTATCGTAAACTGTGTTGAAGTATGAAATTGTAGATCTAGTTATTTTTGGCGATATGATTTTTCCACTTGTCACCAGATTTTGTTTCATCTTTTCCATTTTTTATTTTATGGTTCGCACAAATATGGCAACAAAATTCTAAAAAAAAATCACAGATGCTCCGTATGACATAGTCAACGATATAACAAAAATTAGTAGAAGGTTGGAGCCGGTCGGATTTTTTGCCGTGTGAAACACCGTGGAATGACTCAGCTCTAGCAGCCAGATATTTGGTTCGCAGAGCCGTTCATTTTTCTCAGTGAATTCCCTTATTCGCTCCGCCGAACATCCCGCAGAAAAAGACCCCGCAATCAGCACAGAGCTCCGGCGCTTTTTTCACGTCCAGCGAATTAGCGGAACGGAATTACCGCGGCGGTACTTCACCGGGATCGTTTTTTGTTCCCGAGTTCCACGAGTCAGCGGGAGAGGGGTTGTTGCCTTCCGCCTGGCAAGTGTGGATAACAATCTGCTTCGAGCCCACGGGGCGGAGGGAGGGATCGCAGCCCTCTGTGCCAGGGTTGGCCGTGTGCCTCCCGGGTGCACGCGAAGCCGACGGTGGAAAGAGGGCGACCGGTAATAGTCCACGGCCTTATCTCTGGACCAGGCTGCACCTCGCGCCAAACCCACCCGCTCCCCTAGATTTTGGAAGCGGGTGGCTCGCGTCGCCCTAGAGATTCCCCGGGCCCGCGGTGCCGATAATATTTTAGTTTAAATTTAACCGGCCGCGGGCTACCCCTGATTTAGGGGCTTTTCCGTCGAGCCCACCTCGGCGCCGACGAGCCTTGCGGTCTCGGACGGGTCGCGGTGCTGCAGTGCGACAGAGGTGGCCGCGGGGGGACAACGTATGCCAAAACTAGATAGTCGACGACGATAAGCTAAACGTTCTGCCCCTATATTACACCTTCCTCGCTACCGTTCCTGGATATATAGGTATTCCCACCGTGAGGCGATACCTGCAGGTCGCGTAGCCCCGGGCCGACCGACATCGTCATCATCATCATCTCACCGTCGTCCTCCCATCCCCCCCGAAGCGTATTATCTTCGGTCTTCATCGTCGTCGACGCCCGTGCGGCAGACCGAGACTCTGCTTTACGAGCGCGCCCTCTGTGCCTCGCGTCCCCGCACCAAAAGCGCTTCACGCGAAATTACTGCAGAGGGAGTTTGGGGCCAAGTGTCGCGCGGCGCGACGAATATATAGAAGCCCAACCCCCGAAGCACATGGTTATCCAAAGTTCCGGGATTAGATACCGTGAGCGAGAGTGAGATTCTCGACAATGAGGCTCAACGTGTCTCGTGGAATATTCGTGGAGGGAGCCACCGAACGACCGGGAAAAAGGATATTGCGAGCGCGGCTGGAAGGGGTAATCTCGTTGCTCGTTCGCTGAGAGGTTGACGCGGGAAAATTAAGGAGAGGTGAGAGGCTAAAGTGCCTCAATCCTTTCGGAAATGCTTTTTGAAAGCTTTGTTTTTGCTTCCTCGTGGAGGAAGCTGTGTTTTCGTGAAAATAAATGTCCTTCTAGATTTTAATGACAACATCTTATTGTATAAATTTGATGAGTAACGCGGTATTGTTGTCGAACTATGCGGCCTCTGATTAGTTGTGGGTAACCGGGACAACCAAGGGTTCGTTGTGTAGTATCACGAGTTTGCCAGTTTGTCGCAATCTGCTGTGAGCATTGCAGCAACCTCTGTCCGTGCGCGTAAGCGCGTATTATTGTTCCCCTAGTACAATAATACCAGTAAAAACGGTAAAATACGGTAAAATAGTGTTTGTGTGTATGTATGTAACGGAAAGAACTTTAAGAGGATAACTGCCGCATTTTTGGGCTATCGAGCTGAAGCTTTGCATACAAGTCGAGTTATTAATAAGGTTTTTTGGTGTTGAAATTACCTCGAATCGGCTAAGGGATGCAACAGTTATAAATATTAACTTTTTAACATCTTATACTATTTCAATATATTCATTTTTTGGTGGCCTTCATTCAATGGCCCCAGGGGAAAACCCTGGCGTGCAACATTTTATTTGCATACGCAAAAAACATACGCCGAAATGCAGGATCGCCGTGCGTCAATGTGCAACGTTCAAACTCTAACGAGAATCGACAAGACTCTGATGTATGGGAAATCGTATTTTTAGGTTATGTAATTGACTGATTGGGTTCGGCAATCATACGTTTCGGTTTTAAAATGTTTTTCTGAACCGAGTACCGCTTTATTAAGAAAGAATTGAGTGTAAATATATATAAATGTACTGCGGCCTAAACTGGTACATAAAATTACCATGTTGTACCAGTTGCGGCCACGTCATTGTAACTATTTTATTTCATGACAGAATATTGCACATTTAGTCAATATTTTGCCATGAAATACAATTTTACAGTATTGTAATTATTTCCAATCAAATCCAAAATACAATTTTGATAAGAAACCCGCTGAGAAGCCACCGCCTACTACGAAGAAACCGGCTACGAGCAAACGGGCTACGAGAAGGAAAGAGAACGTAGTGTAAGCGCCTTCTCGTAAGCGTAGGTGCTTTATCTGACGTGAAGCAACGTCATTTTTTCGAGTTCCTAAAGCTGTATGTATTAAAATAACAAAAATTGATGTCAATTTATATTTCAGTCTCAATAAACGATATCTGATAAATTAATTTCAAAGATATGGCCACATACGGGGCATTAAGGATGTTATACAGCTTCACACTAGTCAAATCAATGCTAAATTTTTAAAAGCGTTTTTACAATTCTTGATTGTTTAATCAATTGTGCCGGGGTGTTAGTGACGTTACAGCATTAGTTCTTAATAGGCAAATACATTCAAAGCCATGATTCAAATAGAAAGACGACTAATATAAGTAAATTTCTAATGTCATGTTTTTTCGCGCAGTATTTTAAAAGAATAAACCGTAATAATAATTCAATTATGACGGGCAATAGCTCATTTTTATTACTGAAAGACCCTTTATCGATTGACCGCCCAGATTTTGGATAGGATCAGTAGTTTAAAAGATACAACCGTTTGATTATCTTGTCCTAACCTAAAAGGCGACATACAAATAGCTGTATCTTTTGAACTACTGATACTATAAAAAATCTGGATGGTTAATCGATAAAGGGTCTTCCAGTAATCAAAATGAGCTATTGCTCGTCATAATTGAACTATTATTACGGTTTATTCTTTGGAAAGACTGCGCGAAAAAACATGATATTGGGAATTTGCTTATATTAGTCGTCTTTCTATTCGAATCATGACTTTGAATGTATTTATCTATTAAGAACTAATACTATAACGTCAGTAACACCTCGGAACAATTTATTAAACAATCAGGAATTGTAAAAACGCTTTTAAAAATTTAACACTGATTTGACTAGTGTGAAACTGTATAACATCCTTAAGTGGCCGGAACCGGTACAAATATGGCCACAACGGGAGCATCGGCACATTCTACATTTTCGATTTTTTTTTCTTTTTTCTCAAAATCACTAAAGTTTTAAATCGCATAGGATTTAATTTATAACGATTTACAATGGCCAAGGTGTAATTGCGAATCCATTTAATGATTTATTATTCCGAATTCAATTCATTTCAATATGTAAAACCACTTAGGGTGACACAACCGGTATCTCTACCCTATGAATTTCCTATGTATCCATGGATATATAAAAATTATAATTCCAAGTATACTTTTTTCCATGGGGGTAGATATCGCTTTGTGAAAACGGGAAATCAATGAGGAAGCAATGTTCAAAGTTCTGCTTTGCAACTTAAAAAAAAATGTTGTTGAGAATTTTCGTCACAGACGGCGTTCATCAAGAAGTGGAAAGCGTCAGTTATGACCATAAAATCGTGGATAAACAGCACGAACCTATAATACCGTATCAACGAGAGCTGCGTAGCGCGATGATCACGTTCGAGCAACTTATTACATTTTATAACTCATCTCACGACAGTCTGTGCTCATCGAACCCGGTGCGATACTCGGGAGTACGATAAAATATTCGCTCTTGGGCCATCAGGCAAAAAACCATTTTGCCAATATCCATGCGTACGCGAGCGATAATCCCGTGGATGATTCGTCGCACGAATTCGAGCGTGGAGGGGGGGGGGGCGATTTTCGCGAGAGACGAAGAGCCGTGGAGTGGAGAAAGTGACGGGGTGAATTTAGAGCTCGCCACGTAGCCCACGATGGGCGTACATCCTGCGTCAAGCTCCGCTCAATTTCCGTCCAACCGGGGGGAGGGTTGCCGCTCGTCGTCTCACTCGCCTCGTTGCCGGTGTACTAAACCTCACCCCTTAAATTTCAGATAAGATCACAACTTGTCCCCAAGTTTCCTGCCGACTTTGGGCGAAAGGCGATTGCGACGCTCGCGCGATACTCGCTTGCCTCGTGTCGCTTCCATCAGCGATCCTTCCGGTCGCAGTCAGTCGACGCATCCCACTCCCACCCCCTTCCACCCCCCTCGCTCTCAGCGAAGCAGATAAACTTCCGGCATTCCGAATTTAAAAGAACTTTGAGTCCATCTCGGGAAAAAAGTTCAGTATAGTTTCGCAATTCTTAGCGGGGAAAATGATTTTTTAATAATTCATTTTAATACAAAAAACAAAGTGAAACAAAGAATTTGAAATGATAATAATTTTCTTGTGTGCCGGCTGGCCTTTTTTATTTGTGAACAAGAAATCAAAAAGCTATTTTAAAACAATTACATCCGAGAGCAAGAGCCAAAATGATTTTATTTGATGACACTTTCCGATACTTATTTAGTTAATTTTTTTTGTATAACGCTGACATTTACGTTTGGTTGAAAATGGATGAAAGATAATTATTTATACATATGTGTGATAATGACGGTTCCTTTTAGAAATGTGTATTTTCATTGGAATATTTGAAAGAATGCTGATTATTAAAATTTCCACGATCATTTGTTCCATATTTGTGTCTTTATTATATGTATATATTCGCGATTTTTTAACTTTTAATGCCATTATATTAATTTATTTGAGAGTGCATGAAGGATAGAAAATGTAAATCTTTAAATTTTGAATCTCGAGAATAATCGAAATATTGCAAGGGTTAGAAAAAATCCGATTTATTTAAAATGATAATTTCGGTCGAGACAAATATTTTACTTTAAACAGAAGAATTTGCATATAAATACATTGCACGCACGTTAATAATAACACGCCAGTGTGTGCGGTACTAATTTGTGTGTGAGATATGAAATGCGAGAAGAAAAAGCGTTAACCAAATTTATTTTTTGTCACGTAGATAATTTACCGCGAGACGTCGGGCAGGCTCTCGGGGGTAAAGGGACGGGAGCCAGGGATTCAGCCAGATTTTGCATTAGCATACGTTCACCGAAACTACCTCTTTCCTTCTTATTTCCACTCCCTTTGGTCCCTCTTTGGGGAGAGTAAAGCCACGAGAGGGTAGACTGAGCGTTTTACGAACATCCCCTTCTCACGCCCCCCGACACACACTCACCCGTACCGAACCACCGCAGCGTGTACCGCAAACTCGCTAGTTTTATTGCACTGAGAGAGAGCGAGAGAGCGAGAGAGCCAGACACCCGAATTTAATTTCGTTCGAGGGTAGTCCGTCTGAGGCTCCGACTATTGGCAGGAAATCCGATTGAGCTCTGTGTCTCCGTGAATCACTTATAGATTTATTTGCACCATTACGACCAATTATTGGTTGAAACAAATTAAATTGAATCAGTTACAATAAAATTTGACTGATCGTGAAATTGTATTGGAAACACCACCTGTATTTTTATTGGAGAAAATATTTGTTTAAGTTAGCTAATGCGCACGCACTAGTCAAATCAGTGCTGAATTTTTAAAAGCGTTTTTACAATTCCTGTTTCGGTAATAAATTGCTCCGAGGTATTATTAACGTAGCAGCATTAGTTCTTAATAGATAAATACATTCGCATTTGCGATTCGAATAGAAAATCAACGGATACATGCAAATACCCGTTATCATGCTTTTTCGTGCAGTGTTTTAAAAGAATAAACCTTGATCATAGTTCAATTAGGACGAAGGATGGCTCATTTTTATTATTGGAAGATCCTTCATCGACCAGGTTTTTTATAGTATTAGTTTTTCAAAATTTACAACGAATTGCATGTCTCCTTGTAGGTTAGGATAGGGTAATCAAACGGTCGTATCTTTTCAACTACTAATACTGTAAAAAATCTGGTCGATCAATCGATCAAGGATCTTCCAATAATAAAACTGAGTCATTGTTCGTCATAATTGATCTATTATTAAGGTTTATTCTTTAAAAAACACGGCACGAAAAACCATGCATCGAAAATTTGCATATACCAGTTGATTTTCTATTCCAATCACGGACGCGAATTTGTCTATTTAGAACTAATGCTACTACGTCAGTAACACCTTGGTACAATTTATTAAACAACCAGGAGTTGTAAAAACGCTTTTGAAAATTTAGCACTGATTTGACTAGTGTGAAGCACATGAGCCACCTTAAATTGAATCAGTTACTATAAAATTTGACTGACCGTGAAATTCTATTGGAAACATCGCCTGTATTTTTATTGCAAAAACTATTTGTTTAATTTAGTTGCGTATACGCGATGCAAGTGAATTTTTTACCAATTATTTTTTTGTTGCAGTCAACTAATTACGCTCGGCTTTTAAAGAACTGTCTTGACAGGAAATAAGTTAAAAAAAAAGAATGCGCCTGTATATAGGCGACCCGTCACGCACGCCTGTCTCGCTTCCCCTGGCACACGTCGACCCGGCGCACATCGCTGCCGCTCGTGCGGCTTCGCTCGGGCTTGCGGATCTGCGTAGTGCCCGATAGAGGTCTGCCGCACCGACGATACATCAGTCCTGTAAGCCGGAAAGAGTCTCGCAGGGGCTCCTTGAGGTTCAAGAGGGCGACCTCGTTCCGCGGAGATTCGTCTCCTTAATTGCGATTAAATTAGGGAGAGCAGCGAAGAGCTCGTTAACATTCTCCACGAGCTACTTCGAGGACTCGTGGACCCGCTTGACGTCTTTGCACGCTTTGCACCGGCTCCACTGGCAGAAATCTCTTCCGAAAAGAGCAGATCTTGTAATTCTCGTAAGTAGTCCTTGCGTCTAGTATTTATTTCGCATAAATTCGAAAAAAATGTGTGAGAATTGCAAACACTTCTTGATGGTACAAAAATCTGAAAAAATGTATGCACTTTAAAGGTACTGAAAAGATTGATTTTTCATAATAATAATAATTCTAGAATGTTATTAACTAATTAATGAAAAAAATAGCTTGACAAATATCCCGATGACCCACATTTTTTTAGGAATGATTCGTTCATTTTTCTTAACACGTTTGAATCTTTTCGATGTCCGGCCTCTTTTCCCTTTGACAAAATCTCCCCGCACATAATTCCTCGGACAAGAACCCCTTGGATTGAATTCCTCCCGGACAAAAAACCCCGGTGCATCGAAATCCTCCCGGATTGAATTTCTCTTGGACTGAAAGCCCCCGGTCAAAATTTCCACGGACGAAATTCTTCCAAAAAATAAAAGATATGCGGACAAAATGCTAGCCAGTCAAAACACAACGAAGGAGTCGCGGGCGCAGCCTCCGGTGGGGTGTTTCACACCATCTTTTATTGGCTTGTTTTGTACTTTTACTTCACTTTACTTTACTTGGTTCTCGGATTTAACATCCGGGAACCAATTTTTTCATATCTTTGAATTCACTTTACAATTTGAGTTTTGCACACATTTTCCATATAAAAAAAACACGAAATTTAAAGTATATTTAAAAATCTGAAAAAATGCATACGTATTAAAAAAAACGAACGAATCATTTTCATTAAAAAATATGGGTCCTCGGGGTATTTGTTAAACTATTTTTTAAATAATTTTGTTAACAACATTTTAGAATTATTATTATGCAAAATAAATCTTTTCACTACGTGTAGTGTGCATGAACTTATCAGATTTTTATACCAAGTGTTTGCAATTCATTGTTGTTTTTCTCGAATTTATGTGAAATGAACTCTAGGCGCAAGGGCTACGTAAGCGACACATATTGAATCGAGCCAAACCGACTCGCAATTTCATTGCTTTCATATCGATCTCCCAAAAAAACTCTCTCACAAAAAAAAACTCCCAAAAAATATCTTACAAAAATATTAACGAATCAATATATTAGCCAAGTAAAACTCCTCGGTAAAAAAAAAAAAAAAACTTGGTGTACCAGCGTTTTGCTTCCGCACATAGTTCATTGAAATAAGGACGAGAAGTAAAATGCTGGTACACCAAGTTTTTTTTTGCTTCCTCATAGAGGAAGCCTTGTTTTCGTGAAAATTTTTTTTTTCGAGATTTTCATGTCAGTACACTCAGCATGGTCCAAAACGTCGAGAAAAGTGGTTTGTGCGAAATGTTTGTATGTGTGTGTGTGTGTGTGTGTGTGTGTGTGTGTGTGTGTGTGTGTGTGTGTGTGTGTGTGTGTGTGTGTGTGTGTGTGTGTGTGTGTGTGTGTGTGTGTGCACGTTTTTTTGTTTACACGACAACTGCCGTAATTTTTTAAGAATATTCTTCAAATTTGGCACGCACGTTCGCTATCATAGAATACATTATGGGATTGTAGTTGACGCGAATCGGTTAGGAAATTCAGATTTTACAGCATTTTGAAAATTTGGTAAAAATCGTTTTCGCGCTATAACTTCCGCAAATTGAGAGATATCGGGATGAAATTTTGTACGACAATCGACCACCTTAAAACCATGATTTGTATCAAATTTGGCGAAAATCGGCAAAGCAGTTCTCATGTTATTGCAATTTCATTATTTTTTCAAATGTCTGTAAGTACTATAGCTCCTGTAAATTATGAGACATCCGATTGCAATTTCGAACATGTCATTACGTTCATTGATTATTAACGATGAATTTCGTCGAGAAAACTACCGTTATGTCGGTAAATTTGGATTTTGCTGCATGAAAAACAAACAAAAGCCGGCACCCAAAAAAAAATCGGAAAAAAATTTTTGCAGAATTTTCTCAAATTTGATTCACGTATGGACAACCATGGACCACGTTTCAAGTACAGATTTGACGCCGATCTGAAAAGCCGTTCAAATTTTATGGCATTTAGAACATTTTGAAAAATCTCGTTATCACGCTGGATTATGCAAATTACAAGGTACCGGCTTCTAATTTGGTCCACACATTCACTATCATGAACCAAGGGTTGGGTACAAATTTGAGGGAAATCGGTTCGGTGGTTAAAATCTTACATTTTTATTTATTAAAAAAAAACAGCCGAAAAAACCTGCAAAGTAGAACCTTGCAAATTGCTTCCTCAATATTTTACACTTTTGACGATGCTTCCTCTATGAGGAAGCCAAAATTGATCAACATACTTCCTCATAGAGGTAGCATCGTCAAAAGTGTAAAATACTGAGGAAGCAATTTGCAAGGTTCTACTTTGCAGGTTTTTTTTTTTACCGAGGAGTTTTACTTGGCTAATATATTGATTCGTTAATATTTTTGTAAGATATTTTTTGGGAGTTTTTTTTGGTGAGAGAGTTTTTTTGGGAGAGTTTTTTTTGGTGAGAGATTTTTTTTTGGGAGTTTTTTTTTTTGTGAGAGACGGCTACTCTTTTAATACTTGGCGTACAATTTTTGTTTTGAAAAAACATTTTTTGGTTTATTTCACATCTTTTTGAAAACCATCTTCAATACATGCATGCAACGACAGGGCTCATTGGGCGTATGGTCAGATCGCCCTTCTTGCAATTGACGTTGTTCACTGTTATGCTCCGCCAGTGGACAAACCATTTTCACCACGTCTATCCTCTGCATTCTTTATGTCTACAAGACACCAAATAGTTAGTGCTCTATCACGGATAAGTAATGGAAAGGTCTAAAAATACTACAATAAATTATTCCAACATGACAATTAGTCCAAATTAACCCAAAATATAACCTCAAAAAATCGATCTTTCATGGACAGGATAAAGTATCCTCCACATGATGATTTTTGTTGCTTTGAAAAGACACTTTTGCGTTAAGACGCGAGATTATTATTAATCACGCACGATCTTCTCACTTTTTTTCACACGTCGGGAGTAGCCGGTCCGCTCAGGCGATTCACGATCATCGCGATCTCATGACTTTGGGGCCGTCGCTCCTGTGTGCGCGTCTTTCCTTCACATCGATTATTTTTATTGATATGATAGACAAACCATTACACTAGAGTCCTCATTACACTACAGTATAGAGTGTACGACCCTGTCACTTTTTTACTGTCAGACGACGATTATGTCAGACGACGAGAGCGAGCTGGTCGATAGACGATCGTTGCCGCAACTTCTTCAGGCTACCGCTGCGGGCGCCATTTGTTATGTTATGTGTGCGTTGTTCGTTTACACGGATGCACACGTATATGCAATCGGACAAATCTGTCTCGATGTGTGAGTTCAGACAAAAGTGACATTTTGCCAGATATCAGCACTTCGGGAACCGATTATATCGAAACAGGTCTCATTAATAAGGCGGAAAAAGATAAAAAATATTGGCGCTGACACATTTAACGCCCGCGATGTATTGCCTGAGATAATTAGAGTTACAGACGAAGTGAGAGTGTGCTGGTACACGCCATGCACGTATACGGATCGGACAAATTCGCATCGATGTTGTGTGAGTGCGGACGAAAAGTTTTTGACAGAATCGAAATCGTAAGTGGCCAGATATTAGCGTTGCGGTCACCGATTTGATTGAAATAGGGTTCATTGGAAAGAAAAAATAAAATAAAAAATATTGAACCTGACACATTTGGCGTTCGCGACGTGTTGACTCAGATAATTCCAGTTAGAATTTCGTAGCAGACGAAAAAGGACGAACGTGCTGTAAAGTAAGAGTAGCGCTAGCGTCTCGTCGTGAGAGTCTCGTGAGACGGCATTATAGATTTCTTTTAATACTTGGCGTCGAGACGCTACCGCGTCTCTTGATCAGTAATTTCGTTAGTACTAAAACAGAAAACTAAAAGGTAGCTTGGCTAATTTACCGGGAGCGGGGTAAAAACCGAGACTCTGACCGCGATTCTCATATCATTCGCCAAGTCCCTTCGCCGGAAATACAAAAAGAATTAATTGCTTTGATGCCGCGAGACAACGTTTAGGTCGGTTCTTTGACGGCCCTTAAAGCCTCATAAATAAAGCATCGACACTCGACCCTGTCCATGTGTCTATTCCCTACCGTTGCCGACACTTCGACGTACCTAACTGAGTTGATTTTTTCGCTGCAAAGCTATACGAGTGACGATTAAATACGAAAGAGAATTTTTAAACACGAAACGTTGTCGAAAAAAACGTGAAGCGAGACGCGGCTGGCAGTCTGAATTTGTCTCTCGAGTTACGACGATGGGTGGCGAGAAGCATCGATATAGAAAAAATAAGATTTTGATGTCGATGGTGGGCGCGTGGCCGTATCAAGGCATCGCGACGAGATGCGCCGCGTTTGCCATGTATTTTCTCGTTGCCGGCAGTCAATTCTATTGCAAGGTAGCGACGAGGAGGGGGACACATTTATTACGAAACACGAAAGACCATTTCATTTTTTGTACTCCGAGTGGACGATATTTTCCTCAGCTTGCCTACGTAAGATTAGTGTGGCCCGATCCCGCCATTATTGTCGAGTGCGTCACGCCAGTGTTCGTCGAACTCGTCAGCATCGTGAAGGTCGTAAATCTTTTGATCAATGCTAGCACGGTGCGTAAGACACTCGGAACCTGCGTAATTATTAGCTTTTGTGTAATTATGAAAAGGTATCGTTTTACATAAATGGTTGTCTCAACGCTGGAAGAGTCTTTTGTTATTTTTTCATGGTAGAACGTACAAAATTTTTCATGACGAAAAAAACTTTTCTTGTTTGTCGTCTCGTTCGTTATATTTTTTCCCTAACTGGGATTGACAATACAATTGTAAGTCGCAGATTAAGAAGATGCTTGACGAAGTACTGAGTGGCAACGACTGGTCGTCAAAGTCTAAAGAGGCAGCGATTATGGAGAGTTACATACATCATGCGCAAAAAGTGACTGTCATGTGGACATGTGAGAAATCAACGTTAAAAAATTATTTTCGATTTCTATACTAATTTTCTTTTTTATGACAAAAAGGGTACGTGTACATGACGGTGGTGCTGTACAACACGCTACCGGTGTTGCCCCAAATTTTTGGAACGTCGGACAACGCCACCAGGGAACTCCCACTTCATGCTTATTATCACACGAATACCGACAATCATTATTATCTGGTTTTTGCTCATGGATTTCTCACGGGGTTAATTTTTACCACCGGTATCATCGCCGCGGACACGACGTTCGTTCTTTTCGTGCAATACACTTGTGGACTGTTTGCCATACTCGGGTAAGGCCGTACGATAAACGATCATTTTTCTTCTGCTTATCGAATCATAATTTTTTTTGTTTTTCGGTTTCTTTTTTTTTCGTTTAACTTGGCGAAAAAAAGTCGTTTCTTTTCTCGTAATTTCAGTTATAGATTGGAAAACGCGGTGACAGAGAGTGCCGAGTACTCGGACGTAGATCCCAGAAAGTGCGACGACGCGACGTACAAAAATTTCTCAGATTGCATCGATCATCACATCAGAGCAATCGAGTTGGTATATTTAATTCAAGAAAAAAGAAGACAATTATTAACGTTACGATGAGATAATTTAAATCATTAATGGCCCGAGTGTCATTGGCGTTTGAGTTTCATCGCCGTTTTACGATAAAAAGGTTCTCCGAGCTCCTCGAGTCCACCCACAAGCTCTCATTTCTTCTCTCGGTCACCCTTAACATGCTGATCGTCAGTTTCACGGGGGCTCAGGTAAATTTTCTTCTCTGTTTACCTCGTCGACGACTATATATTCGTTTCTGCTGCAGATGGTCAAGAATATGGACGAAATCCATCTTTTGTTTCGCCAGAGCGCCATGATCGCTAGTCTTCTCACTCATTTGTTCATCGAGAATTATTACGCTCAACGATTGTTGGATCACAGTCTCACAGCCTATACGAGCATGTGAGACTGGAATTTTCTTATCGTACTTTTTCAAATTATATTTTTGTTTATTGTTAAAAAAAAGTCAAAAAATGGATTATCTTTTAATTACGATTACACATTGTTCGATTTCTCTTTTACTTTTTTCTTTGCTTGTAATCGGGGCATTCCACTCCGATTCGTCTTGGCTCTGACCCACGACCTCTCGGATCTCGTCCACTATTTTTTGTGTTATTGTCCCAACTCAAAAGGGAGCTCGAAACGCTTTTCGATATATAGTTATATCGAAAAGTTTTTTCAATATAATTATACTTTTTTTTTAATTTGAATTGGCTACAATTCCAGCCTACTCCGGGTGTAGGCTAAAACTGTTTTATATCTGACACGGGATTTTTGAGAATTTTTTCATATTTCTAAATCCCGGCTAGTAATATTTTCATGTTAAAAAATTGCATGTTTGAAAATCTCGTGTGTATCGCCACAGATTGGAAAGCAATTGGTACCGAGCTTCGCTCAGAACGAAGGATCTTCTGATTTTATTCGTGTCGAGAAGTACCGAGCCAAATGTCCTGACGATTGGCGGATTGTACGTCATGTCGATGGAGAATTTTAGTTGGGTGAGAGATTGACCTGGTCGTGACTCGATTTAATGTTCTCGTTGACCTTTTTAATCGAGTTGATTATTATTTTCGAAGGTTGTCCGAACTTCGGCGTCGTACTTCACTATACTTCTCTCCTTGCAGTGAATCGTTGCAATCGACGTCTAGATGCCGAGTCCTAGTTACCTAGTCCTAGTTACTGTTGAACTATAAATAAAATATATTCAAATTTTAGAGCATTCGAAACTGCAATTTCTAATAATCGCCGAAAAGATTCGTCACGCCAGAAAGGGTTAAACAAGTAGAACTTTGCATATTGCTTTCTCATTCATTTTCATTTTTCACAAAGCCACCTCTATGAATCACAGCTTATTTGTCAATTTTGGCTTCCTTGTAGAGGAAGCTTTGTGAAAAACTAGAACCAGAATCTAGAACGTCCACATTGGAATTTTGTCCTAAAACTGACTGCATATTGAAAGGTTAATTAAAGGCTATCTAAGTGCTGCAAAATAATACAATACGTTACAAGGGAGGAAAGTGCAACTTTTCACCGAGCGTAAAGTTTGATGCCCGAGCGAAGCGAGGGCATAAATGCCATAGTACATGAGGTCACGTATCTCGGCAAGGGTTAAAGCGGCAAAATCGTTCGAAAGGGGAACGTCGAGCCTTTAAATCGAGATGATTTTTGAGACCAATTGCAATGTTCTAGGTTCATCCCTTACCGAGATATACGGTCATATTTGCTTTCTGGATTCCCGGGGGTGGTATCTCGTGAAGGGGGGTAGGCAGATCTAATTGGGTCTCGTCTCATTTTGAAGCCTTTAAATAGCCTTTAACTCGTGTGTAGATAAACTTTTTTGTTACTTTCATTTACCATTTTTATAGCTATGGACGTTCTGATTCCATGTAACCAGAGGGTGGTTTTCTCGATACGGGTTTGAGCGGCGAAATCGGTCGAAAAGGGAATGTCCAGCCTTCAAATCGAGATGATTTTTGAGACCAATTGCGATGTCCTAGGTGCATCCCTTACTAAGATATACACGTGTATATGCTTTCTGGATGCCCGGGGGATATCTCGAAAATGGGTATACAAATCTTATCGGGACTAGTCTCATTTTGAAGCCATTAAAGAGCCTTTAAATCGTATATAGGTAATTTTTTTACTTACCTTTACAATTGTTTCAGTTGTGGACGTTCTAGCTTCCCTGGCAGTCAGAACGTCTATGCGTTTCTACCACTAGGAGTGGAGCGGAAATAGTATATTGTGCAACAAGGGTCGAAAGTTGGCAATTGCGGCGAGTGTGAGGGTCGCTCTGCAATCACACGAGTCGCAATTGCCATTTCGACCCGTGTTGCACATCATACTTTTTGTAACGAGTGCACGAATCTGCGGCACTTGGAATGGCAGTTGCGCGAGACGAATACTGAAAAGTGAGGTTGTGATTGAAGGGACGAAAGTGAATGGCAGAAACTCCCAAGGGACGAAAGTGAACGAAATGCGAACTGCGCATGCGTGACTCTGTCATTTCACCACAGGTTCGCAACTGACAGGGAAACGGCCACTTTCGGCTCGCAAGACTGCCATGGAAAGTGCCGCGATTCGTGCACGTGTTACAAAAAATTATTTTTGCCGCACTTAGATAGACATTAATTAGCCTTTAAATATGCAGTTGGTTTTAGGTAAAAATTCTAATATGGACGTTCTAGCTTCTTTGACATCTTTGCGCGCTTTGCACCGGCTCCACTGTCAGAAGTCCCTTTTGAAAAGAACAGATCTTGTCATTTTCTTAAGGTAGTCCTTGCATCTAGTATTTATTTCGCATAAATTCGAGAAAAATGAGTGAGAATTGCAAACACTTCTTGATGGTACAAAAATCTGAAAAAAAGTATGCACTTTAAGGAGGCATCGTCGGTACAGTCCGTCAATTGCGCATTAAGATTTGAAACATTATTTAAATATACTTTCGAAAGGAAACAAGTGTCCAAAAAGGTGGATACGAATTAAAGAGATCCTGTATAGTGTAGAAAAAAATATGTGCAATAAAAATTCACAGAAAAATAGCTCAGTTTATGCTAATAACTAATGGGACATATTATACGCAGTTTTTTGGAAGTCAAATTCGTAATTTTAGTTCGATCTTGTCGAGCGACGGTTCATTTTGTTTATCGACGGACAATGCCCAAATTTACCGTTGAACATTTGCGATTATATTCATAGGTCACAAATTACAGCCATTTGTTTATAAAAGAAGAAAATGAAACGACGAGTTTACCTCATTTTATTACTAATCGACAAATAAACTGAAGAAAATAACTCGGTGAATTCGTAAAACGTTCTTCAACGAACAAAACGAGCTGTCGCCCGACAAGATCGACCTGAAATTATCAATTTGACTTCCAAAAAACTGCTTATAATATGTCCCATTGGTTATTAGCATAAACTGAGCTATTTTTCTGTAAATTTTTATTGCATATATTTTTTTCTATACTAAACAGGATCTCTTTAATTCATATCCACCTTTTTGGACACTTGTTTCCTTCCGAAAGTATATTTAAATAATGTTTCAAATCTTAGTGCGCAATTGACGTGACTGTACCGACGATGCCTCCTTAAAGGTACTGAAAACATTAATTTTTCATAATAATAATTTTAAAATGTTATTAACTAATTGATGAAAAAAATTGTTTGACAAATATCCCGATGACCCACATGTTTATAGAAATGAATCGTTCATTTTTTTGAACATGTATGAATTTTTACAGATCGTTAAATTCACTTTAAAATGTATGTTTTGCACACATTTTACATACAAAAAAACACGAAATGCAAAGTAAACTTAAAAATCTGAAAAAAATTCATACGTATTCAGAAAAACGAACAAATCATTTTCATTAAAATAATGTGGGTCATCGGGGTATTTGTTAAACTATTTTTTAAATAATTATGTTAATAACAGTTTAGAATTATTATTATGCAAAATTAATGTCTTCAGTACCTGTAATGTGCACGAATTTTTTCAGATTTGTATACCAAGGTTTGCAATTCATTCTTATTTTTGTCGAATTTATGTGAAATTAACTATAGGCGCAAGGACTACGTAAGCCACACATACTGAGTCGAGTCAAACCGACTCGCAACTTCATTGCTTTCGTATCGAACAGTAATTTCGTTAGTACTAAAACAGAAAACTAAAAGGTAGCTTGGCTAATTAACCGGGAGCAGCGTAAAAACCGAGACACTGACCGCGACTCTCATATCATTCGCCAAGTCCCTTCGCCGGAGATTAAAAAAGAAATAATTACTGTGATGCCGCGAGACAAAGTGTAGGTCGGTTCTTTGCCGGCCCTTAAAGCCTCATAAATAAAGCATCGACCCACAACCCTATCAATGTTTTTATTCCCCACCGTCGCCGACACGTTGACGTACCTAACTCAGTCGATTTTTGTCCCGGCAAGGCTATACGAGTGATGATTAAATACGAAAGAGAATTTTTAAACACTTAACATTGTCGAAAAAAACAAGAACGGAGACGCGGCTTACAGTCCGGCTTTGACTCTCGGGTGACGACGATGGGTGACGAGAAGCATCGATACAGAAACAATATGATTTTGATGTCGATGGTGGGCGCGTGGCCGTATCAGGGCAACGCGACCAGATGCGCCGCGTTTGCCATGTATTTTGTCGTTGCCGGCAGTCAATTCTATTGCAAGGTAGTGACGTGGAGGGGGACGAATTTATTACGAAACACGAAAGGCCCAACATTTTTTGTACTCCGAGTTGACGGTATTTTCCTCAGGTTGCCTACATAAGATTAGAGTGGCCCAATCCCGTCGTTATTGTTGAGTGCATCACGCCAGTGTTCGTCGACCTCATCAGCGCCGTGAAGCTCGGAAATCTTTTGATCAATGCTAGTACGGTGCGTAAGACACTCGGAACCTGCGTAATTATTAGCTTTTCTGTAATTACAAAAAGGTATCGTTTTACATAAATGTTCTTCTCAACACCGGAAGAGTCTTTTGTTATTTTTTTATGGTAGTACGTACAAAACTTTTCTTGTTTATCGTCTCGTTGGTTATATTTTTCCCTAACTGGGAATGACAATGCAATTGTAAGTCGCAGATGAAGAGGATGCTCGACGAAATATTGAGTGGCAATGATTGGTCGCCAAAGTCTAAAGAGGCAGCGATTATGGAGAGTTACGTACACCATGCGCAAAAAATGACTGTCATGTGGACATGTGAGAAATCAACGTTAAAAAAATTATTATCGATTTCTATACTAATTCTTTTGTTTTAATACCAAAAAGGGTACTTGTACATGACGGTGGTTCTGTACAACGCGCTTCCGCTGTTGCCCCAAATTCTTGGAACATTGGGCAACGCCACCAGGGAACTGCCAGTTCATGCTTATTATCATACGAATACCGATGATCATTATTACCTGGTTTTTGCCCACGGATTTATCACGGGGTGTATTTTTACCACCGGTATCATCGCCGCGGATACGATGTTCGTTCTTTTCGTGCAATACGCTTGTGGACTATTTGCCATACTCGGGTAAGGTCTTAGGGCAATTGGTAATTTTTCTTCTGCTTATCCACGGTTTTTTGTTTTTCGTTGTCTTTTTTTTAAAGCTTGGCGAAAAAAGTCGTTTTTTTTTCTCGACATTTCAGTTACAGATTGGAAAACGCGGTTACAGAGAGTGACGAGTACTCGGAAGTAGATCCCAGAAAGTGCGACGACGCGACGTACAAAAATTTCTCAGATTGCATCGATCATCACATCAGGGCAATCGAGTTGGTATATTTAATACAAGAAAAAAAGAAGACAATTATTAACGTAACGATGAGATAATTTAACTCATTGATGGCCCGAGTGGCGTTGGTGTTTGAGTTGCTTTCATCGCCGTTTTACGAAAAAAAGGTTCTCCGAGCTGGTCGAGTCCGCCCACAAGCTCTCGTTTCTTCTCTCGGTCACCCTTAACATGCTGATCATCAGCTTCACGGGGGCTCAGGTAAAGATTCCCTGTTCGTCTCGTTGGCGACTTATTATTATATACGAATATATCGTTGGCGATATATTCGTTTCCTCCGCAGATGGTCAAGAATATGGACGAAATCCATCTTTTGTTTCGCCAGGGCGCCATGATCGCCAGTCTTCTCAGTCATTTGTTCATCGAGAATTATTATGCTCAACAATTGTTGGATCACAGTCTCACAGCCTATACAAACATGTGAGACTGTAATTTTTTATCGTACTTTTTCAAATTATATTTTTGTTTATTTTTCAAAAAGTAAAAAAGTCGATTGTATTTTAATTACGATTCAACATTGTTCGATTTCTCTTTTATTTTTTGTTTTTTGCTTGTAAATGTGGCTTTCCACATCGATTCGTCTTGGCTTTGACCCTTGACCTCTCATCCATGATTTTTTGTGATATTGTCCTAACTTAAAAGAGAGCTCGAAACTTTTTCCAATATTTTCATTTTTTTATATTTTTATTTGAATCGGCTACAATTTCAGCCCACTCCGGGTTTAGGTTTAACATGTTTTATATCTGACACGGGATTTTTGAGAATTTTTTCAGATTTAAAAATCCTGGCCAATAATATTTTCATTTTCAAAAACGGTAACCACTTCAATTTCGAAAAAAAAAAAAAAATCGAAAACAAATTTCGAGCTCTTTTTAGAGTTGGGACAATAACACAAAAAATCGTGGACTGAATCCGAGAGGTCGAGGGTCAGACTCAGGTCGAATCGGCATGGAATGTCCCAAATATTAATTGCAAAACATAAACGGTCTGTCTGTAAAAATCTCGTGTGTATCGCCACAGATTGGAAAGCAATTGGTACCGAGCTTCGCTCAGAACGAAGGAACTTCTGATTTTATTCGTGTCGAGAAGTAGCGAGCCAAACGTCCTCACGATTGGCGGATTGTACATCATGTCGATGGAGAATTTTAGTTGGGTGAGAGATCGACCTAGTTGTGACTCGATTTAATGTTCTCGTTGACCTTTTCAATTGAGTTGACTATTATTTTCGAAGGTTCTCCGAACTTCGGCGTCGTACTTCACCATACTTCTCTCCATGCAGTGAATCGTTACAATCGACGTCTAGAAGCCGAGTCCTAGTTACTTAGTATGCTGTTGAACGATAAATAAAATTTATACAAATTTTAAAGAATTCATAACTGCAATTTGTAATAATCGCCGAAAGCCTTCGTCTCGCCTGAAAGGGTTAAAAAGTAGAACTTTGCACATTGCTTTCTCCTTAATTTTCATTTTTCACAAAGCCATCTCTATGAATCAGCTTGTTTGTCAATTCTGGCTTCCTCATAGAGGTAGCTTTGTGAAAAACGAAAATTGACAAGGAAGCAATGTGCAAAGTTCTACTTTGCAACCTTTTTTATACATTCTTCCTACACATGTTACGAGCGTATAACACAAAAGACACTGTCACAAACACCGTTACATCTCATTTTGATTAGAAATAAAGTTTTGTCTTACGTTCTTAACTTTTGCGAAAGTTGAGGCGAAAATGTAATTTTGTCGAAAAATTTAAAATGGCGTATAAACCAAACCATTTTACCGACTATCACCAAATTTGATACGCAGCAGTGCTGTATGTTATTTTTCGTCTGTAGAACATTTCAGTTGAATTGTTGAGATTCGACGTGATTTAAGGTATTTTTTTTATTTTTTATTTTTTTAAAGAAATTCACATTATCTCGTCGATATTCGCGACGAATATCGACGAGATAATGTGAATTTCGAACCGGGTACACAGGTTTTGATTAGAAATCACTTCACACTGTAAAAAAATGCTGTTTTGAAAATTCATAATTTGTATATGAAGTTTTATACATATACGGTACACAAAATTTACTATACTACTGTGTCAATTGTGTTCAATACTATTCCGATATTTTCATTTACCAATCTTCAGTTACTGTTATTGTAGATTTAATGTACACTTGTATGTTAAACATGTTGTAAATTTACAAACATTTTTCACAGTGTATACTTTTATAATAGGAAAGAGAGGAGAATACAATAGATTATTAATTTATCAGAGCTGGACTGGTTCAAGGAAAGACCGAAAGTGTCGAAACAGTATCGAGCCACTCGAATGAGCTGGGCTTGCTCAAGGAAATTTGTACGTGTCGACGCAATAACGAGCTGTACAAGAGTTGGCTGAATGTTAAGGGTTCTTCTGGAGCGGAGAGATGGAATGCAAATAAGTTGTGGACACTGAAAGTCGCTGACTCTTATAGGTTTTGTTCCCACCACTGGCGTTCCGAAATTCAGCAGTCCGCGCGCCCTTTCGGTGTAATGATTGGCTGGGAGTCAGTAACTGTTGGGGTTTCGACGCGCAGTGACAAACTCGATACTCTGCGGGTGCGTGCGATGTTAACAATGTGTTTCTCGTTGGGGATACATTGTCCCGTGACAGTACGTACTCGAATGCTTAAAGGGTACAGAGTCTAGGTGGGTTCTTTGCTGGCTCCAGAGACGCGTGAATAAATTATCGACTTAGACGTTTATTCGTTTTGACTGTCCGGTGTGGCAATTAAGAGTCTCAACGTCTCATTACATCGACTTTCGTCGCGCCGAAACTGCGAGCCAACAAAGAGAATTCTTAAACGCCGATATTGTCGGCAAAAATGATGAAAGAAAAGCGAACCACAGTTCGTTTTCGACTCTTGGCTGGCTATGAAGGGCGCGAAGAATTATTTCCGACTTAACAGGTTCTTGATGTCGGTGGTGGGCGCGTGGCCTTATCAGAGCGCGGCATCGGGTTACCTCGCGCTCGTCGCTTATTTTCTCGTTGGTGGCAGCCATTTGTACTGTAAGGTACAGAGCGACGAGAATTCTGCACGGGAAACAAAGATATCATTGCTAAAAACAATATCTTTAGATTAAGGTAGTTGTCTCGGTACAGTCCCGTAAATGTGTTTTTTGGGGCAATTTCGAACATTTCCTCGATGAGATAATCATCAGAAAAAATCAAACATGTGGAAGGTGCTGAAAAGATTGATTTTGCATAATAATATTTTTTTAATGTTATTAACAAATTAATGGACAAATAAATTGTTCAACAATTTACCCGGCATCCCAACTTTTTTCTGATGATAATTCATTCATTTCATTGATTCATTCATTTTTCTGAATACGTATGAATTTTTTCAGAATTTTGTCGGATTTTTTCAATTGCGGTTTCCGGCCTTCATTTTACTTAAAAAAAAACGCAATTTAAAAAAATTAGACAAAATTCTGAAAAAATGCATACCTATTCAGAAAAAGTAATGAATAATTTTCATCAAAAACAAAAGTTGGGTTGCGGGGTAAATTGATGAACAATTCATTTGTTCATTAAGAACACAGATTAGATTTTCGATTATTATCTCATCAAGAAGGGTTCGAAATTTTCCCGGAAACTCACATTTGACGGGACTGTACCGAGACGATTCCCTTAACTCTAGTTATTGTTGTTATTGTCCGATTCCACATTGAAATAATAAAATATTATCTTATCTATTTTGGAGTTATCGTTTCGAAATCATACGAAATTGTAGGAATTAGAAATCACATTGAATAGACTAGACTTGTTTTTGGCAGCCCGCAAGCGAAGGTTTTATCGAATCAATGATATTTTTTATTCCGTGTAGATGATTCCTTTAAGGAAATTCTTTCAACCCAGTAAAACAAATTGTAGGTTTTTTTGTCTAATGATAAGTCTCCAATAAGAACTCGATTTGTGATCCTCAGATAGCTTTCGCAAAGTTGGCCTGGCCCGATCCCATCGTTCTCGTCGAGTGCGCCACGCCTATTCTCTCCGAATCTATCAGCGTCGTGAAGTGTTTAAATCTTTTAATCAACACCCGTACGGTGCGTGAAAAAGCATGGCAAATTTTAAGAAACATTTATGTCACATTTTTTACGTCACTTTTGAGAGCTTCTACATTTTTGAAAATTGTTATTATAGTCACGAAAAGCTATTTCATTATTATTGTTTATCTTTAATTGGGTATGACAATAAAATTCCGAGTCGTAGATCAAGAGAATGCTGGATCAAGTGTTCAATGAGAACGAATGGTCGCTGAGCTCGGAGGAGGCCGCGATTATGCGGCATTACAACCAGGGTGTGCGAGCCACTACTGTGATGTGGACATGTGAGAATTGATTTTTAAACAAAGTGATTGAAAATAAAAATAAAAATGCTTTAGAGACGTTACATCTGATTTTGGTTCGCACTATGAAAGCCCTTGGGTACTCGACTCTGGTGCTGTACAACTTGATGCCGGTGCTGCCGCAGATTCTCGGAACATTGGGAAACGGAACTCGAGAATTGCCAATTCCAGTTTACTATCACGCGGACATTATTGAGGATTATTATTATCCGGTTTTCGCTCACGGATTTTTCGCGGGATACGTTTTCACCACCGCTATCATCGCCGCGGATACGATATTCGTTCTTTTCGCGCAGTACGCGTGTGGATTGTTTGCCATATTGGGGTAAGATCGGGGGATAAGGTCGGTAAGAACCATGAGGATTTGGGTTTAAAAAACTGATCTTTTTTTTTAAATGGTTGTTCCGCGATGTCAAAGTGTAGATTTCGATCTTGAAGTAAACCTTATAATAGTATGACACCGGCAAAAAAATGTAAGAGGTGCTGCATTGGAGGTGTATCCCAAAAAAATGATACACCTCTAAAACTTAATTCCAAGCGTCAACCTTTTGCGAGGCGTTTTTGTAAATTGAGAACAATAATTTCACCGGGCGGGAACTTTTTGTTCCTTATTTTGAGTACTCGAAAGAATATTGTTTTCTGATTTCTTTTTCTTTTTAATAAGGTTGACCAAAAATATCATCTTTTATGCTTGTCCCGCCCTCTAAAACTGTCGGTTTCGAACTTTAAATAAACCTCGTAAAGGGGGCGCACGAAGGCTACTGGTACAAAACGGTAAAAGGTGCCACATTTGGCGGTTATATCCAACGAAATGCAGCTCCTCCAAAACTTAATTGCAAGCGACTCCCTTTTCCCTTCTTTTTCGAGATGTTTTCGTGTCCTTCTATCACGAGGTTTACTTAATGCTCGAAACTAACAATTTTAGAATACGGAAGAAGCATAAAAAAAATGTCCAACTTTATCAGAACGAGAACAAAATCAGATAACCATTTTTTCTTTTTTCGAGTACTTAAAATGAGGAAAAAAATACCCGCCTGGTAAAATTATTGTTTACAATATATAAAAACATCTCGCAAAAGGGGGACGTTGACAATTGATTTACCTAAAGGAGCCGAATTTTTTTACCTATAAACCTCCAATGCGGCACCTCTTAGAATTTTTTGCCAGTGTGTTGTCTTTTTGCAAGTTTTATTTCAAGATCGAAATCTACACTTCGACGTGTTAGGAGAAGCATTTTTTTGTACAAAATCTGTATCGGTCTTCCGAGCAGAATTCGAAGCGCTTAAAGCTCAAATAAAAAAATTTTGCTGACGTTTCAGTTACAGATTGGAAAACGCGGTTACCGAGAGCGACGAATACTCGGACGTAGATCCGAGCAAATGTGACGACGTGACGTACAAAAATTTTTCAGACTGCATCGAGCAACACATCAAGGCAATCGAGTTGGTATATTTAATTGCAGAAATAGAGCACAATATGTAGCGTTACGATGAGATAAATTGAATCGTTGATGGCCCAAGGGGCGTCGATGTTTGAGTTGCTCTCATCGCGTTTTACGAACAAAAAAGGTTCTCCGAGCTGCTCGACTCTTCCCACAAGCTCTCGTTCCTTCTCTCGGTCAGCCTTAACATGCTGATCATCAGCTTCTCGGGGGCTCAGGTAAAATCACGACAATTTTATCCCCACCTCACTGACCACGACAAATATACCTCTGAATCATATTTCGCCGCAGATGATCAACAACTTGGACGACCTGCACCTTTTTTGCCGCCAGGGCGCCATGATATTGAGTCTCTTGAGCCACACATTCATGGAGAATTATTTCGCTCAACGTCTGTTGGATCACAGCCTCACAGCTTATATGAACATGTAAGACAGTATTTTATCAATCGCCATTTTTATGCTATTTTTGCACAGGTCGAAGATATTTTTGAATCGTGAATCAGGACGTAAATTCATTGAAGTATCGTAAAAAAAAAATAGAATTATGTCACCGCAGATTGCAATGCAAATGGTACAGAGCTTCGCTTAGAACGAAAGATCTTCTGATAATGTTCATATCGAGAAGTCGCGAGCCCACCGTCCTCACAATCGGTGGAGTCTACATTCTGTCGATGGAGAATTTCAGTTGGGTGAGTGATTGACGACGTCTTCGTGACGAAAAAGCGCCCTCGTTAACCTTTAATCGAGTTCAAAATTATCGTCAAAGGTTCTCCGTACTTCAGCCTCGTACTTCACGATACTCCATTCGATGCAGTGAATCGTTACGAGCGGCATTAACACGGGACTACGAATTCTGGTTGAATAGTATATTTTTGAGTGACTAATAAAGTATTTTAAAGCATACACGACTTCAGTTGCAATGATAATGGCCGTGACCCTTAGTTTACTCATTGATCTTTTGCTAGGGATGCCGTCAAAGTATCAATTCTTTATGGTATCGATATTTCCGCTCGAAAATATCGATATTTTTTATCGGTCCTCACCACCTAATCAGTGCACTGAATTGATACTTTCACACGCATATCGATACTAAAAAAAGATTTTTTTTTTAATTTAGAAATTTACAATTACTTAAGTGCGGCTGCCCTCACCCTGTGTGCCAGCAGCTAATAGAGAAACGAAGTCAACGAATCATGATTGGTTTCCTCGTCGCCATATGTGTGTCTATGAAATTTTAAATGACGTTATGCTGGAAACAAACATCTCATTTCCACTTGTGGAAAACCCTGAATTCAAATGTTTACTTAACTTGATTTGAACTAGCATTAATTAAATTGTAATTGGCCTTCAACGTTACATGTGTATCGATATTGAATGTATCGATTCCTTCGTGCTGGATGCTGTGTAGTATCGATACATTTTTTAACAATTCGAGACAATCCAAGTATCGATACTTTTCCATCGATCCGGCATCCCTGGCGGTTTTGCAACTTCTGCCAAAGTTCTTCACATATAAATTCGTACAGTTGGACTGCACGGAGTCTACAAAAAAAATGTTTTGTTCTATTTATGCTTAAAAATACAAACAAATTGTCTGAATCAAGAAAGGACTACGATGGCAAAAGGTAAAGTTTTCGCCTATGCAATTGCAGCACCACTTGATACTCATGATTTTTAAGTGACTCTGTCTGTGTCCAAGGGAACTCGAAGAAAAACCTTCTTGACGACAAAATTCCACGTGTCGCTTCTTGACACCCAAAGAAACGAAGATGATCTGAGATCGATTGGAACTTTCTCGCAATTCGACGCTGCGAAGTTCCGTTCACTCTTGTTTCCTCCGAAGTATCGTAACTGATGTTTTCTTTCGTCGAAAATGGATTCGATTGGTTAATTAGTCCGCGCACAAGTGCTTTGACGAGTCAAAACATAGTAAGTCGGTTCTTTGCCGGCCCCTAGAGACGTGTGAATAAATGATGCTCCTCGACGCTCCAAATGTCCGATCCTCGACCGTCGCTGTGGACGCTTCGACGTCTGCGACAATTAAGTCTCTCCGCGCACAGCCAACAGAATTTTTAACCGTCGGATGGTATCGAGGAAAAATTATGAAAGAAAAAGCGGCTGCCAGTTCGCTTTCGACTCTCGCGCGAGGATGACTGAAGAAAGGGTGCATTGGAGAAAGAACAGGATTCTCATGTCCCTTGTGGGCGCGTGGCCTTATCAAAGCAGGGCCTCCAGTTGCCTCGCATATGTCTTTTACGTCTTCGTTGCCGGCAGTCAATTCTACTGCAAGGTAGCGGCGAGGATAATCCATTATTCTTTTTCATTAATAATGTAACACAGCGTTTTGCATTTTAATTATTTTCGGCGAATCTCGAATATTGGTGGCAAATCGTGATGTGTGATCCTCAGCTAGCGTACGTGAGGATGAAATGGCCCGATCCGACCGTCCTCATTGAGTGCATGACGCCGATATTGTACGAAATGATAGGCATTGTAAAGGTCCTGAATCTCTTAATCAACACCCAAAAAGTGCGTAACACGGTCTCTACGTTATTAAGGTAGTATGAGCGTCTTTTCTGACTTCGCATTAGTTCGAGGGAGATTGAGAGAGAATTACGAACAGTTCTCGATGACATAAAAGTCTGAAGAAAATCAAGCTTATGGAAGGTGCTAAAAGACTTTTTTGGCACAATAATAATTAAACAATTTTATTAAGAAATTACTGAAATAAATAATTGTTCATCAGAACACCCGGTATCCAATTTTTTTAAAATGAAAATGGTCGCTTTATTTTTCCGCATACGTACGATTTTTTTCAGAATTTTGTGTAATGTTTGAAAATTGCGTTTTTTATGTTAAAATTGAAAATCAGAAAAATGTCTGAAAAAATTAATACGGAACCAGAAAAATAAAAATTTATTTTCCTATCGAACAAATTAGTGTGCCGGGTATTTCGTTGAACAATGATATATTTAAGTATTTTGTTATAACACTTTGTTTTAATTATTAATGTGTTAAAGTAATCCCTTTAGCACCTTCCAAATACTTGATTTTTTTCTTCAGATTTTTATCTCATCGAGAACTGTTCGTAATTCTCTCTCAATCGTCCTCGAACTTATGCAACGTCAGACAAGACGTTCATACTACCTAAATCGTTTTCGAATAATAATTGAAAACATTTTTTTTTTTTTTTTTTTTTTTTTTTCAAATACTGTACTCTGATTGCCGAAATCGAGTATCAGTTTGTGTACCTTCGGATCGAAGTGCCAAAGTGGTTGATTATTTTCCCTTTAATCGATCAAAAAAATTCTGAGTCGCAGATCAAGAGAATGCTGGACGAAATAATCGGTAACGAGTGGCCATCAAAATCCCCGGAGTTCGCGATCATTGAGGGCTACAACCGTGGTGCGAAAAAAATGACCACGATATGGACATGTGAGAATTAGCAAACAAAAAAAGTAGAGAAATTATTATTGACTCTTGTTTCTGCGCTATTGAAGACTACGTGTACTCGACTCTGATGCTGTACAATTTGATGCCGGTGATACCGCAGATTTTGGGAACGGCGGGAAACGAAACGAAACAGCTGCAAGTACCGGTTTATTATCACACCGACATTGAGGATTATTATTATCCGGTTTTCGCTCACGGATTTATCGCGGGTTGCATCTTCTCCAATGGCATCATCGCAGCCGACACGATCTTTATTCTCTTCGCGCAGTACGGTTGTGCATTATTCGCCGTGCTGGGGTGAGACTTGAACATGGCGGTCTGCAGTCATGGGATTTAATCCTCGGTGCTCACAAGGGGTCACAGTAACTCCAGCCATGTTTAAACGATTGCCACGTTGCCGGTATCGTTCCGAATGACTTACAAAAATACAGCGTATTACTTTGAACTTTTTACAATGTGACATTGCCGGTATTATATTTTTGTCGCATTTCAAAATGGCGGGAGAAAATCAGGAAACGGCTGATGCGTAAAAAAGCCCTTTTTAATTTGAAAAAAGAAAAAAAAGTCATAACTCTTACAATTATCAATTTTTTTCATAAAATTGTACAGTGATAGTCTCGAGACATGATAGTTTATGAAAAAATAGTTCCATAGTGGGCGTTTCAAAAAGGTATCGTCTTTGTCCTCTGAAGACAGCCCATTTCGTGATCGAACGAATTCCACGACGGAACTGCTGTGACGATTCGTCCGACCCTAGTCTGTTCTTACAGAACCCTAAAACCCCGTTAGAAGGCATACCAGTCGCCTTGGCTGCCAACAACTTATAGAAATTTTGGCTTAAAGTTGCGCTTGGAGTCACCGTGACCGCGTGTGACAACCGAGGGTTAAAAAAAAAGTTTGTTCTAATTTTAATCATTTTTTCCTTCAAATTTAAGTCACAAATTGAGAAACGGGGTGACAGAGATCGACGATTACTCGGACCTGTATCCCAGAAAGTGCGACGACGAGACGTACAAAAATTTCACAGAGTGCATCGAACATTACACCAAGGCGATCGAGTTGGTATATTTAATTGCAAAAAAAAAACAAAATATTAGTAGTGCATTAGACGGTGATGGCCCGACTGGCATTAGTGTTTGACGTTGCTATCATCGCGTTTTACGAACAAAAAGGTTCTCCGAGATCATCGAGTCGTCCCACAAGCTCTCTTTTCTCTTTTTGGTCATCCTGGACATGCTGATCATCAGCTCCACAGGGGCTCAGGTGAAACTTTCAACCGTCGATTGTCGACGAGAAGCCGAGCCGCACTTATCCACTCCACTCTGTTTCGCCACAGATGATGCAGAACCTGGACGAGATCCACCTCCTGTTCCGTCAAAGCGCCGTCCTCATGAGCCTGATGACGCATTTGTTCATCGAGAATTATTACTCTCAACGATTAATGGATCACAGTCTCACGGCCTATTCGAACATGTAAAACGTGGAATCTAAAGAGAGCGTCAATTTCGATGCAGCTAGAAAAATGATGATTTTTTTTACATTTTTTTACGCTTTAAGCTAATTTTTTAAAACATTTTTCTACGATTTGTTTTAATTCAAATTTTGTTTCCATCTTTTTATATGCTGTTTGAATTTTTATTTTTACGCAAGTACGAAGTGAACAATATAATCGTGATAAAAAGAACGGGATGGTCGTGAAAAATGATGTATGTCACTGCAGATTGGAGTGCAATTGGTACCGGGCTTCGGTACGAACGAAGAAACTTCTGATTATGCTTATATTAAGAAGTCGTCAGCCTAGCACCCTCACAATCGGCGGAATGTACGTCATGTCAATGGAAAACTTCAGTTTGGTGAGCGAATGCGACGTATCCGTGACCAGAGTTGTAAACCCTCATTGCTTTAAGAAAAAATGTTACAGTACGGTTTTTTGTAGGTGTGATTTAATAATAATAACCAGTGGCAATTATAAAATGATGTGTGAACTTTTAAACAGCTGCATACACACCTCATTTTCAACTTAAAAAAATTGCTAGTGATCGCGAAAAAATGGCCCTCCATTACTTCCGTAATGGAGGGCCATTTACTGCGTTTCTCAACGCAGTAAATTGCATTAACTGCGTTTCTCAATTTTTTCAGAAAAATGACTATGACATTTTATTGGGAATACATATTCTTTGCAGCCATTATAAAATGTACTCATTACATTACAATTACTCCATGTTAGTATTATTAATTAATAATTACAAAACCAATTGTACCATCAACTTTATTTCTAAAAGATTTGGGGATTTACAACATTGCTCGTGACGGCTCCGATTTCTCGACACCCCTAAGGTGTAAATTGTCTTTAAAGGTTCTCCGAACTTCAGCCTCGTACTTCACCATACTTCTCTCGATGCAGTGAATCGTTGCGAGCGACGTTTACACGGCACGACGAGTTCTGGTTACATAGTATATTTTTAAGTGATTAATAAAGTATTTTAGAGCGTTCATGACTCCAATATTGTAACAACGATCGGAAACCCCATTGAAATTCCAGATACAGCACGATGTATTTTAAGAGAATGGAACACTTGTATCAGGACATTTTTTGAATTAGCGACCTACTTGGACAGGTAAACTTTTTACACTGACAAATAAGAATCGCGGATCAAACAAACTTCGGTTGTTTTAAGTAACCAGCGTGCGTATCGACAAACCATAGCTTCAACAAACCTTAAGGATGCACGAGCGGTTCAGTCCCGCCAAACGTGAGTTTCACAGAACACTTCGAACACTTCTCGATGGGATGAAAATCTGAAAAAATCAAGCACGTTGAAGGTACCGAAAAGATTAATTTTGCATAATAATAATTCCAAAATGAGAGAGGCAGTGGCACATCGGTTGAGGATATCGGTGTATAAATACATACATACATAATTCCAAAACGTTATTAACACACTCACGAAAGCGATTTATTTACAATCACGAGAGCGAGCGGACATGAATAGGCAGAAATATGCGATTGTCGTCCGGTTTTCGGACGATTGGGAATCGCAAATAGTTGAGAGAATTTGACTGCAAGAATGTTAGTATGGATTTATGAATATTTTCTGATGCAGAAAAAATGGCTAAAACGTAACACACACTTTTGCAATTTATTTTTCCTTGTATGGTGACATTGAAGCTCAATTTCTTCGTGTAAATGTGAAAGACTTGCTTTTCAAAATCATAACGGTAGCTTTGCACTGACTTTGAGCCACCAAAAATGTTCCGCACATTAAATCAAAGCGAAATAATTTCAGTACCTTCTCCGGTGTCATAGCAAACAGAAAAACCACGTTTGACCTAACAGGGACACTCGTGAGGTTCAGGAGAAAATTTAACAACTATTTCGTTGCAGCAACGTTGCTAACTTCTATAACATTAGATTTTCATGATATTCAGGCGACTCGCCCCGAGACCGAAGCACCTCAGGGAAAAACTTGGTGACGACAAAAATGTCCGCGAGTCGACTCAATGCCCGGACGAAATGTGGAAGGACTGGAAACCGAAATTCTCGCTTTTGTCCCTGATACATTGCCTGAAACTTCTTTCTTTGTTGCAGGCGGTCAATTAGACCGCGCGCAACAAAGCGCAGGTCAGTTCTTTGCCGTCCGCTAAAGACGCATGAATAAATTATTGGCATGGGAGCTCCGAATCGGTCTCCCTTCGGACGCGTAACGCTTAAAAACATTTAGCGCCACTTTTCAACGCCGCTTCGACGTTGAAATGAAGCAATTAACGCGAACCAAGAGCATTTTTAAGCAGCCGATGGTACCGACGAAAAATGAAGAGACAAAGGTCGATCGCCAGTCCGTGTTCGACTCTAAGGTGGAAATGAGCGAGGGAAAGGAATATTACAGAAATAACAAAATTTTGATGACACTCGTGGGCGCGTGGCCTTATCAGACCACGGCCTCCGCTTATATCGCGTATTTCGCTTATTTCGTTGCCGCAAGTCAGTTCTATTGCAAGGTAGCCACACGACGATGGTCCATTCGTCTTATTTTTCATCGACGACGGATGTCTCGACATTGTGTGTTCAAAGTATTCGTGAAAAATGTCTATTCATTAACATCGATTTTTCAAATGCAAACACATTTAGGAAGCTACGTTTAGATAGAGGCCCGAAAAAAGTTTCTTTTTGTTTTTTTAAATTGAACACATTTTCTTTTTTTTATTTATTTGCGAAACGAAAACAAGGTATTTTTAAAAGATTCATTCAAATGTAGCAGATATAATGTATTTCCCGGACCGCTGTTCAAAAAAGGCCTTCCGCGGTGACGACTGCAATTTCGACACCAATCATCTGAAATAAAAAAACCAAATAAATTAAGTTTTTGTATGGTATTATCTAATCCTTAAGGTAGTCCTTGCGCCTGGTGTCGAGTTCGCATGTTTTCGAAAATTGAGAGACAATTGCAACCATTTCTCGATTATATAAAAATCTGAAAAAATCATGCAAATTAACGGCACTGAAAAGATTAATTTTGCATAATAATAATTCAAAAATGTTATTAACAAATTGATGAAAAAAAACACTGTTTAACAAATATTTCGATGACCCAAGTTTTTTTGTGGATGAAAATTATTCCTTCGTTTTTCTGAATACGTATGAATTTTTTCAGTGTATGAAATTCGTCTGTTTTTATAGGGAAAATATGTGAAAATTCAAAGTGAACTATAAAATCTGAAAAAAAAACAGCCGAAAAAACCTGCAAAGTAGAACCTTGCAAATTGCTTCCTCAGTATTTTACACTTTTGACGATGCTACCTCGATGAGGAAGTATGTTGATCAATTTTGGCTTCCTCATAGAGGAAGCATCGTCAAAAGTGTAAAATACTGAGGAAGCAATTTGCAAGGTTCTACTTTGCAGGTTTTTTCGGCTGTTTTTTTTTAATAAATAAAAATGTAAGATTTTAACCACCGAACCGATTTCCCTCAAATTTGTACCCAACCCTTGGTTCATGATAGTCAATGTGTGGACCAAATTAGAAGCCGGTACCTTGTAATTTGCATGATCTAGCGTGAGAACGAGATTTTTCAAAATGTTCTAAGTGCCATAAAATTTGAACGGCTTTTCAGATCCGCGTCAAATTTGTACTCGAAGCGTGGTCCATGGTTGTCCATACGTGAACCAATTTTGAGCAAATTCTGCAAAAAAAAATTTCCCATTTTTTTCGCCGTGTCGACTTTTTTTGTATTTCATGCAGCAAAATCCAAATTTACCGACACAATGGCAGTTTCCTCGACGAAACTCATCGTTAATAATCAATGAACGTAATGGCATGTTCGAAATTGCAATCAGATGTCTCATAATTTACAGGAGCTAAAGTAATTACAGACATTTGAAAAAATAATTAAATTGCAATAACATGAGAACTGCTTTGCCGATTTTCGCCAAATTTGGTACAGATCATGGTTTGATGGTGATCTATTGACGTACAAAATTTCATCCCGATATCTCTCAATTTGCGGAAGTTATTGCGCGCAAACGATTTTGGCCAAATTTTCAAAATGCCGTAAAATCTGAATTTCCTAACCGATTCGTGTCAACTACAATCCCATAATGTATTCTATGATAGCGTACGTGCGTGCCAAATTTGAAGAATATTCTTAAAAAATTACGGCAGTTATCGTGTAAACAAAAAAACGTGCACATACACACATACACACACACACACACATACATACACACACACACACACACACACACACACACACACACACACACACATACAGACATTTCGCACAAACCACTTTTCTCGACGTTTTGGACCATGCTGAGTGTACTGACATGAAAATTTGTTTTCTTACATCAAAAATGATATGTTGAAAACTAATGACGGCGAATATTAATATTAATAAGCGCGGGGAAATTTAGAATATCAATGGTGAAAAGCTCAATCTGCGAATGTCATTGGCAGCTAGCCTACGTGAGGGTCACATGGCCCGATCCCGTCGTTCTCGTCGAGTGTACCACGCCGATAATTGTCGAATTTCTGAGCATTGTAAAGCTCATAAATGTCTTAATCAACAACCGTACGGTGCGTAAAACATACGAGTGTTTTTTCTTGCACCAGTTTCAACATTTTATTGTCATCAAATATTTCCGCTTTCACGTAGAATTTTTTTTTTTTAATTCGAGAATCTAGTTCTTACGAGACTGTTTTTTTTCCTCTTAATCGAGAGTGGCTGTGAAATTCTGAGTCGCAGATCAGAAGAATGCTCGATGAAATAATCGGTAACGACGAGTGGTCACCAAAGTCTCCGGAGCGCGAGATAATGCAGACCTACGAACGGGATGTGCAAAAAATGACTGTATTCTGGATGGGTGAGAATAAAAGAAAGGTCAATAAATGAAGCGGCCTTCATTTTTTTATTGATTTTTTTTTTTCATCGCAAAAGTCTTCGTGTACGCGACTGTGGGGCTTTACCACTTGCTGCCAGTAATACCGCAGATTCTGGGGACGTTGGGAAATGACACCAGGCAAATGCCAGTTCCGGTTTATTATCACGTGGACACCGACGATTATTACTATCCGATTTACATTCACGGAGTCTTCGCCGGATATGTCTTCATCACCGGTGTCATCGCCGCTGACGTGCTATACGTACTTTTGGTACAATATTCGTGCGCATTATTCGCCATACTGGGGTAAGACCGTAGAACGGTATTTAGAAAAGAAGAAAATTATTTATTTCTTTTCTTGTCGATCGATGCTTTTCTTCAAGACATGAAAAATCAGATTTTTATGATTTAACTGCCCGATTCCGCCCTAATAACACTAGATCAGCGCACATTTTTTTACCCTTCTTACGGCACACATAGGTGACGTGAGACCCGACTGACAGATCTCGTTGTAACTAGGCATTGTATTGTTCGATTTCCATTTTTAAATAGTGACTAGCAGCAACGCGCTCGCTTCGCTCGTGCTCCAGTTATTTTTACGTCGCACGGCTCTCTATGAACGGGCGAGCTGCGCGCGCCCTTTTCAAATTTACCGCTCTAAGTTTACGCGGCGGCCATGACAGCCCGAATCGATACATCGAAGCCGCCGCCGACCAATGAGAACGCTTGAAAGGCGGCTTCAGTATTTCGACTTTTGATGTGCCATGTCCTTTTTACTAGTAAAAAAATAGTGATACCGAAACGACACACCGTAAGCTACACGTAAAAATGATAAAAAGTTGGATTTGATATTGTCATTTTTTCCTTAAAATGTGACCTGAAATTACACAATTAATTCTGAATACATTTTTTTCTTGTTGACCATGAAAAACGCACATTTTCATTTTTTCAATGATTTCGATAAGATTAATCGTTTCCGAGATATTACAGAGTATATTTCATCTGACATTTCGGCTAATTTAGTGCATCTGGAGATACCACTGAACCCGACTTCTAGACAAATTTTGAGAAATGTTTTTCTTTGATGTTTTATTAATTCGTTAATTCGTTTACTTTTCACCATTTCATTACTTTACTTTTCTAATATTATTGCAAAATGAGCGTAAAATAATTCTAAAAAATGTCAACACCTCGTACTCGACACGTTTCTAGCAATATTATGAACATCATTTTTTTCATTATAACTGTTTTTCTGAGTTTACTTACGATAACATTACTTTCGAGTTAATTCCATAATTTAAAGAAATCCACTTATTACCATCGCCGAAAATCACCACACTTATTAGCAATATTGACGGGAATAAATACTCTGGATCCGTGTGACCCATGTGTGTCGGGCTAGGGTTAATACTTAAGGTAGTTCTAGCGCCTAGTGTC